>CM045988.1:25579754-26779754 GCA_025175895.1 Wurfbainia villosa
CCAATGGTCATGGTGTTTCAACATATATAACGAAAACATTGAAAGAACGTCAATCCACTACAGGCTACTCATGGAAGAATGTAGACCAACAAACGAAGGAATTCTATTTTAAAGAATTTGTAGTCAATATTTGATTATTATTGTTATTGTATAATATCCCTTTATGCTAATTTTCATGTTTTTTGGAAAAAAATATACATGGGAGCCAGGTCAAGAAACAAAATTTAAAGACATATGGAACTTATATTGTCGAAAACGATACAAGTCATTGTTATATAAATGGAGAAAATTAAAGGCAAAATCATCCCATATACAGATGAATTGTGGGATAAATGGAAAAAAAATTGGGCTAATCCACAATGGAAAAAAAATTCAATGGTTGCTCAAAATAATAGATGTTAGTAATATATGAGAGATGTCCTAAGGCAATCGCCTTATGTATGAACCATTTATATGATAAATGAAGATTCACTATTTGAGTATACATGTTTAATGTATTTGATTGGATCTTAAACTCATTTATCAATGTCCACGACACGATTCACAAAGATGAGAGAATTTGTGATTGGATCACAACTAGTGAGTATCTCTACATGTGTAATTGTGATGTATCGGAATTATCCTAGTCGATGAATTGATGGATTTGGACACCATCAATTCGCCGAGACTAGCACGAGGTATACTCCTTGGTGTATCCAAGCGGTGATTCTCACCGGCCGGAGACATTGTGATGTCCGGAGTTAATCGTGGATGCTAGTTATGGTAACTAGTTCATTGGAGTGACCACCGTAAGACTTCATATGGTTCTCTGCATATATAGATATGTCAATGAAGTTCTTCATTGGGCTTAAGTGCGATGTTCCTTTGACTTGCGGTATTCAAGTCATCTTGATCATGGAGACTTATGCTTTGACATCTTAAGCAAACATCTCAGGAGATGTGGACCCGGATGATTGGGTATAAGTCAAGTGATCGAAGGTGTTTGAATAGCCTATAAAGGATTCACCACTCCTTGCGAGGAGATGTATACCCATGGCCTCTCGTCGGATTGTTACTAAAGTCTTTGGCCAAAGCATTACATGTTTAGAGTAAGGTACTCTTCGATACATGTGGAGTAACTAGAATCCGTAGGACGAGGAAATGATACTTGGGCTAGGTGTGACGTAGTCAGCCTAGTGGGGACTGACACAATAGACCATGTCCTGAACCAAGTGGGTATAAGATGAGTGAAGGGAATGGGGCACAATTCATTCGAGCTACTGAAGGGTTTCAGAAATAGTTCTGGATCAACCGTTGATCTTTTCGGTTAATTGGGGATCATGATGTACTACTAGGTGTCACTCATGATCGTTCTATAATTAATGGTTAATTATAGACGGCCAACATAAACCGAGAACCTATTTGGTCACACGCACAACGAGTGTAATCCAAAGGATTTAAAACGAGCTTGAGAATGAGATTCTCGCCGAGAGAAACTATGTTTGGTTGGACCAAACATAAAGCGAGCATGAAATTGTTTCAGTCGCAATGGAAGCGTGGATGGGCCGTGTCTTATGAAGACATAATGGATGGACCAAAATGGTTTGGTTCTAATCCAATGGATGAGAATAAACCAAAGGGTTTGGTTTATATTAAACGAATGAACCAAAGGTTGGTTCGGTTCGTTTTATCTTAAAATAAACCATCATGGTTTGGTTTATTTTAACTTATCTTAATGGAGCGGGTTAACGGGCTTTATGGATATGATCCATTAACCATTAAGAGAATTAGTTCTCTATAAAATAGGGCTTAAACCCTAACCCTAAAACCTAATCCAGTTTTGGCCGCCCAACCTAGTTGCCGCCCACCCCTTGAAGGAGTATTCGGCGCCAACACCTTCATTGCCGCCGCCCAGCTTTTGTGCCGCCGTCCAAGTCCTTGCCGGTGACCAAGCTTCAGCCGGTGAACACTCCGGCGACCCTCCGGTGATCCCCTATAGGTTTGGCATCAAGGTGAGGCTTTTCTTTCCTTGGTTGGCCGGCGCCTATATCCTCCACCAAGCTGTCCAGTTTTCTGGACAGCTTCTCCTCCTCTCGTCGGAGCGTCGTTTAGACGACGGTTAGTGCTCCGACAGCGGCTAACTTACCGGGGATTTGATCACCGGTAATCCTCTGAGGTGGAGGACGAAGGATTCGTCAATTGGTTGACGAATACCTCTCCGGAGAAGCGAGTTTTGAGAACTCGTTTTAGGATCCGAATTTGGATTCGGATCGTTATCATCTCTCGATCACGTCGTCTTCAACACGAGGCTAGTAACCCGTACGAAGACGAAGCTCGTGACTTAGCGAAGTCATCCCGAGGAGCTCGGCGTGGATACGGATAGAGACAATTCTTACGAGGATCGTTCCGGTTGATGCCGTTCCCGCTACACGTCATACGAAAGGTATAACGTAGATAATTTCTTTTATTGCAAATTTTAATTTACGGTTATGTCTACACTTGTTGTAATAGCATGCGTGTGTTGTGTGTGTTGTAATAAATATAGATTTATTATTTTTAATTGCTTCCGCTGTGCTCATGTTTACGAAACATGATCGAACACACACACGCCGCGGTGCCGGAAACCCAACAGTGGTATCAAAGCCCAGGTTGTGTTTTGACATAATCGTAAAAATGGTTTTGCGATAGTCATAATGTATTTCTGGAAATTTTCTAAATTTTGGAAATTTAGAAGTATTTATGGAAATTTTTCAATTTTGGAAAGTCTAGAAGTATTTATGGAAATCTTCCACTTTTGGAAAGTTGGAAGTATTTATGGAAATTGATATTTTCCATAAATAAAATATTTGATTAGATTCTGGAAATTTGTTTCCTAATTTAATCATGATTTGATTTGGGAAATAAAATCTTAAAATATTTTATTTCCATAAGTAGTTTTAATGATTTAGGAAATTGGTTTCCTAAATAGATTTTCCTTAATCAAATAATTCCATGAATAAAATATGTGATTAGATTTGGAAATTTGTTTCCTAATTTAATTATGATTTGATTTGGAGAATCAAATCTTAAACATATTTTATTTCCATAAATAGTTATGACATATAAGGAAATTATATACATGACATAATTGTATGCCATGTAATTGCATTAGATGCATAACATTATGCCATGCGTGTCGTGACATGTAGATGTATGCCATGTATGCCATGCCATGTAGATAATAGTTATTTGCATGCAAAGAGGATGAGACATAAAAACCCTAAATCAATATTAAAGCCTACACCTTCCATTAATATGGTTAGAACCAGAGTTCTGTTTCCTGTTTGGGTTGTTGGACTCACTCCAAGCCCGGCTCGAACCTGAACATGTTCAAATCATTGGAATAGTTTAACTCTAATATGGTAAGAGTCAGAGGTCAATCGTTAGTTTGGGTTGTTGGACTCACTCAAAGCCTGGCTAATTGGTTGAATGCGCTCTAACCATATTAAAACTATTTCGCGATTAATGGGTCGGCTTTAACTTGGAGCATCGATTTGTTGGACTCACTCCAAGGTCGATGTGAAGAGAGGTGAAGTTGGGTGCTATGCATATGATGCATACTTGTTAATGTGTTAACAACCCAATGTACGTGTAAACATTCAATTAGTTGATAGCACATTGTGATAGTTACATATACATGATATGTAATCGGTATACTTGATACCCACCATCATAGCTAAGAATGGCTTGTTGGACTCACTCCAAGGTTGTTCTTATCTATGATGGATATCAGCCCATTCGGAGATGGACCTACGATCTCCCGAAGTGATTTTAAGGGTTTTTTGAAATTCGAAAAATGAATGGGATTTATAAATGTATATTGATGCATTTTTAAAATCATCTTTCTCATATATGCTCGTTTTGTATTTCTAAGTTAATATATTGATCATGATGTGTTTGAATTTGCGTTCCATTTTGGATTCAAATAAATTGACTGGGCCGAACTTCTTGGACTGGCTTAGAAACTTGAGAATTGTTCTCAAGGTGAAAAGCTTGTGTATGTCCTCGAAGCGCCTCTTCCCGCCCGTCCTAGTGACGATGCAACTTTGGACCAATTGTTGGCCTATCAGAAACATGTGAGTGATTCTGAACAAATGAGTTGCATCATGCTAGCCACGATGGAACCCAAGCTACGAAAGCAGCATGAGCATATGGATGCTCATATCGTAGTCCTTCATCTTTGTGAGTTGGTTGATGAGCAAGTGAGATTCGAAAGGTTCGAAGTCTTAAAGCTCCTCTTCACCTCTGAGATGCTAGGAGGTTCATCTGTGGTACTGCTCAATATGCTGAAGACTGTGGAGTCTTCTGAGAAGCATGACCAGGGGACGGTGCTGTTAGTTGATTCCTCGAAGAAAGGTTCTAAGAGGAAGTCAAAGGAACAGCAGAAGGGAAAGAAGAGAAGGGCTAAGAAGGTAGAACTAGCACAAAAGGAAACTTGCCATCATTATGGCAAGGAGAGCCATTTGCGAAGAAAGTACAAGATTTATCTTGAGTCCGTGAAGAAGGATAAGGCATCGGATGCCCCATCTTCTTCAAAAATCTTCTTTATTGATTGTCATTCTATTTCCTCAGACACTTGGGTATTTGATACTGGGTGTGGCTCACATATATGTAATGACATACATGGGCTAAGGAATAGAAGAAGACTCGTCAAGGGAGAGTCAAATTTACGTGTTGGGAATGGAGCAAAGGTTGCTGCACTCGCCATCGGAACGTATTTGTTGAAACTCCCTGTAGGACTTGTCTTAGAACCGGACAATTGCTTTTATGTTCCTTCGTTGATAAAGAACATCATTTCTATTTCTTGTTTAAATAGAAATGGGTACCATTTGACTTTTAGTAACAATTGTTGTTACATAACTTTGAATGGAGTTCTTTATGGGACTGGAACTTTAAGCAATGGTGTTTATACATTGGACGTATCCAGTGACGATTTCAATATCGAAGCGAGCAACACGCGTGCTCGAAAGGATAATCAAATAGACTCCTATATGTGGCATTGTCGTCTTGGCCATATAAGCAAGAAACGCATGTTCGAATTACACCGATGTGGAATTCTGGAATCGTTTGAATTGGATTCATACGATACATGCGAATCATGCTTAAAAGGCAAGATGACTAAGTTACCTTTTACTGGAAAAGGTGAACGAGTGGGAGAGTTACTAGGTCTAATACATACTGATGTATGTGGACCTATGTCAATTCAAGCTTTAGGAGGCTATAGCTACTTCATTACCTTCACCGATGATCACTCATGGTTTGGGTATGTGTTCTTGATGAAACACAAGTCTGAAGCCTTTGAAAGGTTCAAAGAATTCAGAAATGAAGTAGAGAAACAACTTGACAAAAGTATTGAAATACTTCGATCAGATCGAGGTGGTGAATACTTAAGTCAAGAGTTTCTTGATTATCTAAGAGACAATGGCATATTGTCTCAATGGACTCCGCCCTATACACCACAGCATAATGGTGTATCTGAGAGGCGTAACCGGACCTTGTTGGACATGGTCAGGTCAATGATGAATCATGCGACTCTTCCCAAGTCCTTTTGGGGTTATGCACTTCAGACAGCTGTTTACTTGTTAAACAAAATGCCTACCAAGGTAGTCTCAACTACTCCATATGAGATATGGAATAGTAAGAAACCTCATGTATCTTACTTGAAGATATGGGGTTGTCCTGCTTATGTGAAGCTGACTGTATCAGACAAATTGGATGCTAAGTCTGATAAATGTCTATTTATTGGATACCCTAAGGAAACAAGGGGTTACCAATTCTATCATCCTGTGGAACAAAAGGTGTTTGTTTCAAGGCATGTTGTGTTTCTAAAGAAAGAGTTTCTCTTGCAAGAAAACAGTGGGAGTGTCGTCGAGCTTGAGGAGGCTCGAGAGACTCAAATAGACATTGATGAGATACCTGGTGAAGCACAACAGCCGACAACTCATAGTGATGAGCAATCGGCTGGACCTATTGTAACACCACATCTTCATAGATCTGGTAGAACACGCAATATTCCTGAGAGATATGGATTTCTCATAAGTGAATCGAACGACGTGTTACTCATTGATGATGAGGAGCCTACCAGTTATGAAGAAGTGCTGACAAGTTCAGAAAGGGATAAGTGGCTTGGTGCCATGAAGTCGGAAATGGATTCCATGTATGAAAACCAAGTTTGGAACTTGGTTGACCCACCTGAAGGGATAAAGCCTATAGGGTGCAAGTGGGTTTTCAAGAAGAAAACCGACATGGATGGTAATGTGATTACCTATAAGGCTAGATTGGTGGCAAAAGGATATCGTCAAAAACAAGGTGTTGATTATGACGAAACCTATTCGCCTGTAGCTATGCTTAAATCCATTCGGATGCTCCTGGCCATAGCGGCTCATTATGATTATGAGATATGGCAGATGGATGTGAAAACATCTTTCCTTAATGGAAACTCGCCGAGGACGTGTATATGATACACCGAGGGTTTCACATCGATTGATAAAACCAAGGTATGCAAATTGCGACGGTCCATTTATGGATCAAGCAAGCATCCAGAGCTGGAATATCCGTTTGATGAGACAATCAAAGGTTTGATTTCTCACAAAATCCGCATTTAACCTTGTGTGTACAAGAAGGTTAGTGAGGCAACAGATTCCTAGTATTGTATGTCGATGACATACTACTTATAGGAAACGATGTTTCAATCTTACATCGTGAAGGTTTGGTTATCCAAGACATTCTCCATGAAAGACCTGGGAGAAGCAACCTACATCCTCGGGATTAAGATCTATAGAGATAGATCGAAACGGTTGCTTGGTCTTTCGCAGTCTACATATATAGACCGAGTGCAAAAGAGGTTTAGCATGTCGGAATCCAAGAAAGGTTTCCTACCCATCAGGCATGGGGTACACCTTTCGAAGTCTATGTGTCCGCGCACAGAAGACGAGAGGATTTGCATGAGTAAGATTCCCTATGCATCCGCAATAGGATCTATCATGTATGCTATGTTATGTACGAGGCCCGATGTATCGTATGCTCTGAGTGTCACGAGTAGATACCAGTCTGATCCAGGAATGGATCATTGGGTGACTGTTAAGACGATCCTTAAGTACTTAAGAAGAACTAAGGATACGTTCCTAATATATGGAGAAGGGTACATGGTGATACGTGGGTATACGGATGCCAGATCCAGACAGACAAGGATGATTCCATGTCTTAGTCTGGGTATGTATTCACCTAGAATGGAGGCGCAATAAGTTGGAAAGGTTCCAAGCTTGACACTATAGCGGATTCTGCCACTAAGGCAGAATACGTTGCAGCTTTGGAAGCAGCAAAGGAAGTTGTTTGGATCAAGTAGTTCATCTATGAACTTGATGTGGTCTCATCAATGATCCAAACATGTGCTTCGCCGCTATCATCTTATCAGAGAGATCATTAGTAGGAACGAAATACAAATCGAGAAAATTCCCACTGAAAGGAACTTAGCGGATCCTTTGACTAAAGCATTACCTCAAAGTAAGTTTGAGGGTCATGTTAGTGCTTATGGTATTGGATACCGTAGCGATTGGCATTAGGCCAAGTGGGAGTCTGTTAGTAATATATGAGAGATGTCCTAAGGCAATCGCCTTATGTATGAACCATTTATATGATAAATGAAGATTCACTATTTGAGTATACATGTTTAAAGTAATTGATTGGATCTTAAACTCATTTACTGAATGTCCACGATACGATTCACAGCATGAGAGAATTTGTGATTGGATCACAACTAGTGAGTATCTCTACATGTGTAATTGTGATGTATCGAATTATCCTAGTCGATGAATTGATGGATTTGGACACCATCAATTCTGTCGAGACTAGCACGAGGTATACTCCTTGGTGTATCCAAGCAGCTGATTCTCACTGGCTGGAGACATTGTGATGTCCGGAGTTAATCGTGGATGCTATTTATGGTAACTAGTTCATTGGAGTGACCAGCCGTAAGACTTCATATGGTTCTCTGCATATATAGATATGTCAATGAAGTTCTTACTGTGGCTTAAGTGCGATGTTCCTTTGACTTGAGGTATTCAAGTCATCTTGATCATGGAGACTTATGCTTTGACATCTTAAGCAAACATCTCCGAGGAGATGTGGACCCGGGATGATTGGGTATAAGTCGAAGTGATCGAAGGTGTTTGAATAGCCTATAAAGGATTCACCACTCCTTGCGAGGAGATGTATACCCATAGCCTCTCGTCGGATTTTTACTAAAGTCTTTGGCCAAAGCATTACATGTTTAGAGTAAGGTACTCTTCGATACATGTGGAGTAACTAGAATCCGTAGGACAAGGAAATGATACTTGGGCTAGGTGTGACGTAGTCAGCCTAGTGGGGACTGACACAATAGACCATGTCCTAAACCAAGTGGGTATAAGATGAGTGAAGGGAATGGGGCACGATTCATTCGAGCTACTGAAGGGTTTCAGAAATAGTTCTGGATCAACCGTTGATCTTTTCGGTTAATTGGGGATCATGATGTACTACTAGGTGCCACTCATGATCGTTCTATAATTAATGGTTAATTATAGACGGCCAACATAAACCGAGAACCTATTTGGTCACACGCACAACGAGTGTAATCCAAAGGATTTAAAACGAGCTTGAGAATGGGATTCTCGCATCGAGAGAAACTATGTTTGGTTGGACCAAACAAAGCGAGCATGAAATTGTTTCAGTCGCAATGGAAGCGTGGATGGGCCGTGTCTTATGAAGACATAATGGATGGACCAAAATGGTTTGGTTCTAATCCAATGGATGAGAATAAACCAAAGGGTTTGGTTTATATTAAACGAATGAACCAAAGGTTGGTTCGGTTCGTTTTAACTTAAAATAAACCATCATGGTTTGGTTTATTTTAACTTATCTTAATGGAGCGGGTTAACGGGCTTTATGGATATGATCCATTAACCATTAAGAGAATTAGTTCTCTATAAAATAGGGCTTAAACCCTAACCCTAAAACCTAATCTAGTTTTGGCCGCCCAACCTAGTTGCCGCCCACCCCTTGAAGGAGTATTCGGCGCCAACACCTTCATTGCCGCCGCCCAGCTTTTGTGCCGCCGTCCAAGTCCTTGCCGGCGACCAAGCTTCAGCCGGTGAACACTCCGGCGACCCTCCGGTGATCCCCTATAGGTTTGGCATCAAGGTGAGGCTTTTCTTTCCTTGGTTGGCCGGCGCCTATATCCTCCACCAAGCTGTCCAGTTTTCTGGACAGCTTCTCCTCCTCTCGTCGGAGCGTCGTTTAGACGACGGTTAGTGCTCCGACAGCGGCTAACTTACCGGGGATTTGATCTCCGGTAATCCTCTGAGGTGGAGGACGAAGGATTCGTCAATTGGTTGACGAATACCTCTCCGGAGAAGCGAGTTTTGAGAACTCGTTTTAGGATCCGAATTTGGATTCGGATCGTGATCATCTCTCGATCACGTCGTCTTCAACACGAGGCTAATAACCCGTACGAAGACGAAGCTCGTGACTTAGCGAAGTCATCCCGAGGAGCTTGGCGTGGATACGGATAGAGACGATTCTTACGAGGATCGTTCCGGTTGATGCCGTTCCCGCTACACGTCATACGAAAGGTATAACGTAGATAATTTCTTTTATTGCAAATTTTAATTTACGGTTATGTCTACACTTGTTGTAATAGCATGTGTGTGTTGTGTGTGATGTAATAAATATAGATTTATTATTTTTAATTGCTTCCGCTGTGCTCATGTTTACGAAACATGATCGAACACACAGACGCCGCGGTGCCGGAAACCCAACAATAGGAACTCGAATTCCATCGGAAAGCATACTGGTGGCTCCCGCTCTAGTATAGAGCATGCTCTAGTGATAGTTGTGTTTTCTTTGATATTTATATACCGAAATATAAATACCAAGAGTTGTATTTTAAACCTAAATTTTTTATGTTATGCAGGAAGACACACTACAACGACCGACTAATTGTTGGGAGCTATTTCGTAATACCCATCAGCGGAAAGATGACACTTTTGTAGATGAAAAATCACATGCCGTAGATGTAAGATGTTTCATTGTTATTTTACCATTATACATTGACAAGTTTGAATTTTTGTATACTATACTATACTATTCATATCAAGTTTTATGTAGGACCAAATAGCAGAAAAAGTTTCACAAGCTGCACATCGTATAGAGGGAGGTGATTTAAATACTCCATCGTACAATGATATAAATAGCATATACTATGAGGTTGTAGGTGGAAGCAAAAAGAACTCCCTCTATGGCCTAGGCTCCCATGAAAAAGTTGTATTTGATATGTCTACTCCTAGACTCAAGGGTGCATCAAGTTATACAGCTCACCAAATGGAGGAATTACGAAAAGAGAATGAATACTTGAGACAAAAATTTATGGCATTAGAGGAAACTATTGAAGATCAGGTCAACCAAGCAGTCAAGCAATCAATGCAAGCTTTCATAGCTCGTTTTAGGCAATCACAACCATTAACGAGCCCTTTCTTATTCCCAGCCCCTCGCGGTATTGCTTCACAAGAGACTCAAGATCCTAATAATAATGACGAAGGCAATTCTTCTTAGGTTTAGTTCATCATGGAATTTCAAACGATTGAGGTAATACATTATTTCATTTCGTTTCTTAATGTTCTCATACATGTATTCATTGGTTGAATTAATACTACTCTTTTTGCACTTTAGATGCAATTTAAACATATATTCTTTTTGAATGATTGCAGCTTACCAAGTAAAGATATTCAAGGTGTTTCAAGGAGATTGTAATGGTACATTCATAGCAGTTTTTTTTATATGCTATACTATATTGTATGTGCAATCTCCTATTTTTTGATATGCTATACTACATTGTATGTACAATCTCTTTTGCAAGGTGTAATATTTTGTAATTACAAACAATAGCATATTATTGAAGTATATACAGTTGAAGATGTCACTTTATGTCGATTATGACAAAATATTCTGTCAAAACATTAGCTTTTGGTCAATATTATGATAATGACACTGAAGTTGCAGTGATAAATGAAATTAATATCAATGATTGCTATATTGAACAAAGGAAGTTAATTATGAAGTGTGAAGACGTTCTGGAAAACATTGGATAAAAGGTACCTTATTTATTTTATATTGTTGGCACATGCTTTGTTTGATTTTTTTAATTTTCTATATTTCATTGCATATCTTTTGAAGCAGTGTTGGCACATTGCATCATATTGGTCAGCTTGGAGCTACAGTGAAGCATCAATTGCACATGACAAGCAACTGAAGGAGAAGGTTATCATTTTTCTTTCACATGTTACTTAAACCTATTATGACTGGCATTTCTCAACATGGATCCAATTCACTTATCAAAAAATTATTGCCACTTTCAATGTAGATCCAACCCAAAGTGGCTAAAATATGGTTATATTATTGGTGATTTCAAGGCACCATATCATATAACAATATAATTTCATTTATTGATGGGAAAACCTGAAAGAAGGTGAGTGCCATATTGGTTTTCATATTTATGCTCTCTTATGCCTTCTCTCTTTCAAGTGGTATGAATGTGAGATTGACTTGCAATATGTTCTAGAATGTCTTTGTCATGTTTGTTATTTATTCATTCATGTATTTGTGCATGCTTCTATAAAGAAAGAAAATGGCCTCAATCATGACGTTGACTTATTTAAGTAGAGTCTTCCTTTATTACTTTGAACTTATCCCATTGGTTTTTCTCTCGCTCCATATTTTCCTCTCAACACACTTTGTT
Organism: Wurfbainia villosa; assembly: GCA_025175895.1. Classification (NCBI taxonomy): domain Eukaryota; kingdom Viridiplantae; phylum Streptophyta; class Magnoliopsida; order Zingiberales; family Zingiberaceae; genus Wurfbainia; species Wurfbainia villosa. Next base: position 25,591,543 of record CM045988.1, read on the forward strand.
GAATTTTGTGCTCTATTGGTTAACTTCTAAAACTTATCTTTGATTTGCTTTACTGATTTCTTGATTCCCATATGCAGTTTGTACCTGAAGGTTACGTCTTTGTGCTGGGGGGATAATCGTAACCACAGTTTTGACTCTCATAATTGGTGAGTCCTGAGTTAGCTAGATAGTCTTTTAGAGGTTGCTTTTTAAAGTAACTGTAATGTTTTAGAATAAATTTTGAAGATGGAAGACTCACTATCATCCTTAGAGTATTGCACCAGTAAGGACCGTCGAGTGGTAATGTGTAATGCAATATAACAGTTCTCAATGGAAACATTTTTTTCATTCTTATATCAAATTCCGAACATAACCGTTGTATTGCAGGAATGTAATCCCAGCCAAGAGATATGCAACTAGAGTATAGATTTCCAGCAAGAGTTGATCTTATACAGTATGTAAGGCATGGAAAGAAAAGAAATTATGTGCAGACCACACGGGAAGATAGACAAACTTGCTTTATCAGTGGCCATTGTGAAGGCGCAACGCCGAATTACGACTTAGCTTATTTTTTCCTTTTCTCATTTTTATGTAAAAATGTGGTGTTCAATCACCTCCCTTTTGATTAAAGACCTGACAAATAAAAGTGCTGAATTTGGTTGTATAATTGTTGAGTTGCTTAATTTTGTCATAAGTTTATTATATTTGAATCATTGTGAAAAATAGGTTGATCAAATATGGAATTAATTTGTATAAATTTTGACGTATCAATTTAGAGACCGAATTGAAATCGGTCTCTAAATTCATAGTTATGCAATTTAGAGATCGATTTGGAAAATCAGTCTCTAATTTAAAGACCGATTTGGAAAATCAGTCTCTAATTTTAGAGACCAACTGGGAAATCGATCTCTAAATTAGAGACCACATATTTAGAGACCAAAAATTTCGATTACTAAAATGGTTTCTAATATATTTAGTGACCAATTTTTGGTCTCTAAATCGGTCTCTAAAATGGGTTTTTCTTGTAGTGTTTTAGTGGCTAGATGTTGTGAAATTTATGTTTTTTTTCATGTATTTGAAGGTAGGAAACTTCGCTTCTGACTTCAACTCGGTCGCTTGTTCATGGCGATCCCTTCTACGTCCCCGGATAAAAAAAAATTATCCTTGACAAGAGGGATTACCCAAGCTACCATTTCATCGTCGTGTTATTCGATTAGAGTAGTCACTTGAACAAACTTGTTGTTCAAGCAACCAACCTCTATTCTACGATTAGCTGCAGAATAGACGATGTACGGATCGCCGACTTTTGTGTTTGTATTTGGGGTCCAAGTTAATTTAACCATTAAATAGAACATACAACATGTCACGCCCCGAGAGCACGCCGAGCCAAAAATCAAACGGACGACATCTCCCCTGTACGTGGCAACATTTCGGGTTAATACAAGACCCGTAGGCCCACAATAACAACAATATATAAATATATAAACAACCACAACAACATAACAACTAACTACAACAACTACACAGCGAAAACATAAAACACAACAACATCACAACTACACAATGCATACTGGTATGACTAACACATCACAACAATACGAAACCTCGACAAAATCCGAATCTACAACATAGTACATCACGAAAACTCCAAATACAATACATAATGTACGGAAAGCCCAAAACAAACATGGGAGCCTCGGAGGTGAGATGAGATGTCAGCCAACGGTGCTCCAAGCCGTCACGAAGACTTCTACCTGTTACCTGGGCGACAGAAAAACTCAGGGTCCGTGGTGGTGGTGAGTAAAACTCAGCAGGTAATAGGAAAACATATATATATGTAATATCACATGTATTTCAACAACATAATCTAGAGGTACAACAGGTATACCAGCATAGTATATAAATACAAGCATATACCATCTAACCAAATGAACAACGTAAATGCGTATATACTCAAGTCTGCTATGCTACTCTAATCCAACCTGAACATATATCCAACATATATATATAACAAGAAGAGTAAGATCAACTCACAATACACTCAAGCTACAGGTCAAGGTATCTAATGGTCTGTCCAACACATATACCCGTATCCGACACAACCATATAACATATGCAAGAAGCATGCATGAATATGATGTACAATCAAATGCAGCAAGCATAATACAATCAAATGCAACATCACAATAAGCATATATATATAGACTGCATCTATATATATATATCGATCTCAACCATCCATATATATATATACATGCATATATGTATATATATATGGTAATATGCAGCACCCTACTCTACCCGGTGTGTCCTAGGTGGCACGACATGACAACTGTCCCAACTCACACCAACCACTGCTATAGAGTGGCCGAGTAGGCAATATGATCAAGTAGCATATGAGCGTAAAGAGCTCGCTACACAACGGGGGTCCCTGCTGCTGGTCACTCCGACTAACACTACCAATGAGTGGTCGAGTACCACGCACCCAGGACAACTGCACGCAACTCCAACTACCACCGTCTATAGTGGTAGAGTGTGGCACAACAGATGCTTTGCCCTCACACGATTACTCCTAGGAGTGCTCTAGGAGGCAAGATGACTGATGACTCTCTCAACCCCAAGGGAGACTACGTCGTCAGAATGCATGCAAATGACATGAGTATGCTGTCACACGTACAACCATCTACTACAGACTCTCTATTCAGCAAAGAGTCATACTCATCTGATCAATACACTCTCTATCCTGTAGAGAGTCGTACTTGACTGATCGACGGACTCTCTATCCTGTAGAGAGCCGCACTCAACTAATCATAACTCTCTATCCAATAGAGAGTCGTACTCAACTGATCGACGCACTCTCTATCCTGTAGAGAGTCGTACTCGACTGATCATAACTCTCTATCCAATAGAGAGTCATACTCAACTGATCGAGGCACTCTCTATCACGTAGAGTCATACTGATGATCCTAACTCTCTATCCAATAGAGAGTCGTACTCAACTGATCGACGCACTCTCTATCCTATAGAGAGTCGTACTCGACTGATCGTAACTCTCTATCCAATAGAGAGTCGTACTCAACTGATCGACGCACTCTCTATCTTATAGAGAGTCGTACTCGACTAATCATATCAAGCTGGGACCACCGGTCCGTAGTGACACACTAATCACCCTTCACATAACCATTACACAACACATGGTTGGTAATAAGTAAGCAACATACGAGTATTGGAAATAAATCCAACATTTAGGGCATCACCTACCCACAGATGACCTTTTTGCCAATTTATAAATTGGGTCATCTCCCGTACTAACTTGTACACCCTTCTAAACATCTAGGTCAATTTATATCACATCTATAACTCCTAAATCATGATAGGGAATATGTGATATCAACAATTGAGCATAAATACATCCAACGATAAGTTCAAGCATAAGATAATAAGAGCAGGGTCAAGGTAACATGATTATATAAGAGGATCATGCATCTAAATCTGTATGCATTAAATCTACCTGACCAGGGTAGGAATTACCCACCTGATACGAAGCTCAAACTAATCCTCACAGCCATGGATTGACTTCGTATCCCAAACCTGCACATAATAACAAACTATCATTATGTACAAGTATCCGACAAATACACAACTTAATTACTACCTCGTTCTTATGTTCACATCCTTTCCTCGTCTACGAGTTAGGAACTCGAGTACACACCTCTCGTAACCTCACAGCTCTGATACAAGACATAAATAGAGCATCACAACCATTCACAACCCCCAATTTACAGCCGACAGCACCCCTGTTTACTGCCGACCACAACTCTATCCTCTAAAACATCTATCTCTACTTCACAGCCATCTCAGCCCCTTCGTGGCCAATAACACCATCATTCATAGCCGACACAACCTTGTTCACAGTCGCACAGCTACTCCTGTAACACCCAATTAGCGATCTAACACCCTAATTGGAACACCCCACTCCATATCAATCCTTCTCACTAAACCATAGTCGAGCAACCCTCCAAATCACAGCAACCACACAATCCACACAGAATCGAAATGGACTGCAAAAATACAAAGGGAATCAACGGCCCAATTTGCTTAGTTCATCGGAAATTTGTGGCCCTAGCACATGAGCATGACCTACACGGGAGCAAGTCTTTTAGTCATAGATGGATTTCATTCGAGATCGAGGAAAGGAGACACTTACTGATCAGCAAAGGAGAGATCATCTGCTCCGGTAGAAATCGCGAAGGCCTCCAAATCTCCTGTTCACCGGCGTAATCGGCGGCCACAAACTTACTGCCCTAGCTCCACCAACAACCTATCCCCAACAATCGGCAACTCTCTTTTCCCTATCCCTTGCTCCGGCGACAATCGATAGAACTCCCCCAAATCGACAGCTCACCGTTGGAACGTCACCGATTCAAGCTCTTGCTGGAATCCCTCGGCTCTGTAAGCAAGTCAACTCTTTCCCTATCCAGGCACCGTGCTGTCGCTACCGACCCAAGCTCCCAAATCGCGAGCCCCCCCTTTGTTGCTCTAGTCTATCCGCGAGCGTCGTCGAGGGGATGTCGCTTGCCACTGTCCACTCCTGCAAAGTAGCTGACGAAGTTCGGGCAGCAGGAGTCGGTGAGGTCACAGGGAGAAGTCGGTGAAGCTGGTGACAGGAGTTGGAGTGGTCGCGCGGAGAAGTCGGCGAAGTCCGGCGGCAGGAGTTGGAGAGGTTGCGCGAAGAAGAGTCGCGCTGAGATTCGGGGGAGAAAAAGTTGTCGTCGTGAGAAATAAAGATCATGGCTGGCATTAAAAGAAAGCAACTGCGAAAAAAAAACACTCGACTTAATGGTAACAGATCGGGTTTGCAGATAAACAGATCGAATTTTCCGACCCGTTAAGCCCTTTAACTCCTTTTAAGCAAAGAGGGTTTTAAAACCTCCATTCCAGTCTAGAAAATTCCTAAAAATTCCTGAAAAATTTCATAGGATATTCTCCTAATTACCCAACATTTATTTTATTTTTATTTATTTTTATGGTATTTTACACAACATGTATATGATTGAAAAACAATTATAGACATGTTACAAAAGAATATAAACAAGCGTTATACCTCTCGATCTTCTATTGTATGCCCTTTCTCCTTTTGGACGTCGTGTGGGCGAAGATCTTCCAAAAGTAAAAGCCTCCTAGATCACCAATCTTCCTTCCTTGCTCGCTCCGAACAAGAGGAAGTATAGAAACAAAACTCTTCTCCTTCCTTTAGCCAACCACTAAGCACCAACCTTGATGCTTGCCGCCAGGCAACAAGAAGAAGAGATGAGAAGGTGGGCCGGCCAAAAGCTTCAAGGGGAAGACCCTAAGCTTCGGCCAAGGATGAAGGCAAGAAGGTTGAACACCGGCAAAACCAAGGAGGGAAGAGGGAAGGATGGGCGCCGACCACCTAAGGAAGAGGAAGGAAAAGACTTTCCTTAATTGTGGCCGCCCAAGCCTCCTAACTCCTTTGCCACCCAAAACCCTAATCCACTCTCTATATCTCTTGTGGCCCACCCCCTTGCCTCCTTTTATAGAGTTAGGCCTAATCCTCCTTTAATCTTCACCGTCGGTTCTAGGGATTTAATCTCAATCGTCGGATCTAGAGATTTAATCTCAACCGTCGGATCTAGAGATTTAATCTCCACCGTCGGATCTAGAGTTTTGTTTTCAACCATTGGATCTAGGCTTCATGAGGTTTTAATAGGCTACAATAGGGACCATGAGGAGGAGTTGGATCTTGGCCACCCAATGGCTCAAGCCCACATAAAGTCCGATCCATTAATGATAATCCAATCCACTAGAGGATTATAATTGATCTACCTCACCCACCCCCATAAGTTAATATGGGCTCCATATATTATTTGTACATTTTTCTCTCCGTGTTAAGATCTCAAATATCCGTCGTTTAATTAATTTATTGAAAATTAATTAATTAACATCTAACTCCATGAGTAGTACCACTCAACCTTATCATCATGCCGGACCAAGTCCACCTGCAGGGTTTACATGATGAACCTTATGAGCTCCTCAAGGGGACATCATCATCCTAATATATAGGACACGGTTTCCTCCTATAATCAACGACACACCATATAAATAATACTATTTCACAATTTAACGAGCCTATCGATTTACTCTATAAATCTCGCTCATTGGTAAATCAAAGAAATGAATACTAAGTATATGTGCCCGTTATTATATCGGGATTACGAGCATGTACAATATAATATCTAAGGTCCGATTCGATTATGTAGTCAGCACTAAATCGAATCACCTCTAAGTCGGTCCTGCTCAATACACACAAAGTGTACTAGTGTGATTCTATGGTCAAGACAAACCAATACCAAATAACACGACAACCATTCCAATGGTTTGTCCATAACCATCTCGGTTGTGAGCCTTTACTTATACTTTACAATGAACCGATAACATAATCTCCTGCGTGACACTACACACCATGTTATCTACAATGTAATGTATCAGACAATATGCATAACCATAAATATGCAAACAATGATCTTGTGATTCTTATTTCAAAATAAAGATGTTCATTCAAAAGATAGACTTTTCAGTATACATCCTAACAATCTCCCACTTATACTAAAAGACTATTTTGTCCTCGAACTGCCATACATCTGATTCCCATTCCCTCCACATGCCTATCAAAATCTCTCACTGGAAGGGCCTTAGTGAAATAATCTGCCAGGTTATTCTCCGATGCAATCTTGGCCACAACAACTTCTCCTCTCTTTACGATTTCTCGTATCAGGTGGTACTTGCACTCTATGTGTTTACTTGCCTTTATGGGCTCGTGGTTCCTTCGAGTTTGCAACTGCACTACTATTATCACAATAAATTGTGAAAGTTCTGGGCAAACCAGGAATCACATCCAAGTCCATCAAGGTCGCCACATACTCAGCTTCCATGGTGGAGTCCGCCATGCATTTCTGCTTGACACTCCTCCATACAATGGCTCCACCTCCGAAAGTAAACAGAAAACCTGAGGTAGACTTACTGTTATCCCTGTCTGATTGGAAGGCGAAATCTGTGTAACCCACGGGGAGTAATTGGTCTGCCTAGTAAACTAGCATATAATCCCTAGTCTTTCTCAAGTACTTCAATATATGTTTTACCGTAGTCTAATGTCCCTGTCCTGGATTACTTTGATATCTACAGACCATTCCCACGACAAAGCAGATATCTGGTCTCGTACATAGCATCGCATACATGAGGCTTCCTACCGTCGAAGCATAAGGAACTGCCTTCATCTCCTCTATCTCCTCAGATGTTCTAGGACACATCTCCTTAGATAAAGGAACTCCATGCCTGAAAGGTAGAAAACCTTTCTTGGAGTTTTGCATGCTAAAACAATCCATAATGGTGTCTATGTATGAAGCTTGAGATAAGCACAACATCCTTTTCCTGCGATCACTTATAACCTTGATCCCAAGGATGTGTCCCACTTCTCTCAAGTCCTTTATGTCAAATTATTTGGACAACCATACTCTTACATCCGATAACACCTTGACATTGTTACCAATTAACAAAATGTCATCTACGTATAGTACATGAAATACCACTACGTTTCCATCACATCTCTTGTATACACAAGACTCATCCAGACATTGAATAAATCCATAAGACTGGATTACCTCATCAAAGTGGATGTTCCAAGACCTCGAAGCTTGCTTCAATCCATAAATGGACCAATTAAGCTTACACACAAGATGCTCTTTGCCCTTTGCAATGAATCCCTCTGGTTGCTTTATGTAGATGTTTTCCTCAAGACTTCCATTATGGAAAGCTGTCTTGACATCCATCTGCCATACCTCATAATCCATATGAGTAGCAATACATAAGAGAATCCGGATAGACTTAAGCATGGCTACTGCGAAAAGGTCTCCTCATAATCAAAACCCTCTTTCTGAGTATACCCCTTCGCAACAAGCCTCGCTTTGAAGGTCTCAACCTTCCCGTCTATTCCTCTCTTTCTTTGTAGATCCACTTGCATCCAATGGTTTTTACACCATTGGGTGGTTCTACTAGCTCCCATACCTGATTTAAATCCATAGATTCAATCTTAGCATTCATTTCACTTTGCTAAGATACTGCATCTTTATCTTGGATTGGCTCATCATATGTCTAGGGATCAAGTTCATGTTCTCCAGGGACCAAATCAGAAGATTCTTCGAAGAACATGAATCCATCAGGCTGTCTAACAACCCTCCCACTACGACAAGATATCACCTGTCTATCTTTTGTATCGGTGGTATTGAAGAAGTGACTTTCCCTTTCAATTCCTCTAGAACAATCTTACTCATGGGCTTGTGGTTCATCACATAGTCTTCCTCTAGAAATATGGCATTCGTGCTAACGATCACCTTCTGATCTCTAGAACTATAAAACAAACCACCTTTCGTTCCTCTAGGATAGCCAATGAACATGCACACTTTTGTACGAGGTTCCAACTTACCAGCATCTGTCTTCAGCTCATGTGCTGGACTCCCCCAAATTCGAATATGTCTCAGACTAGGCTTTCGCCCAGTCCACAATTTTGTGAAAGTAGAAGGCACTGATTTAGATGGAACCAAGTTTAGAATGTACACTGCCGTATCTAGAGCATATCCCCAGAACGAATCTGGCAACTCAGAATAACTCATCATCGATCTAACCATCTCCATAAAATTCCTATTCCTTCGCTCTGCTACACCATTCTATTGGGGTGTTCCAGGTGCAGACAATTGGGATTGAATCCCAGCCTATGATAAGTAATTCCTAAACTCTCCCAAGAGGTACTCACCACCATGATCAGATCGTAGTGTCTTGATAATTTTACCTTGACGTTTCTCCACATCAGCCTTGAATTCTTTGAACTTGTCAAAGCATTCAGACTTGCAGCGCATCAAGTAAATGTATCCATATCTTGAATAATAGTCTATGAAAGAGACAAAATACTCAAAACCACCTCTAGCCTGGATAGACATATGACCACACAAATTAGAATGAACTAATTCCAACATATCTTTGGCTTTATACCCCTTGGCCTTAAAAGGCCTCTTGGTCAGTTTACCCTCCAAGCAAGATTCACAGGTTGGGAAATCTTCCACCACTAATGAACCCAGAGGTCCATTAGCTATCAACCTTTGAATTCTGCTAAGGTTAATATGACCAAGCCTTAGATGCCAAAGATATGTTTGGTTCATCTTCGAAGGTTCTTTTCTCTTATTGAAATTAGAAGATGAGTTATTAACTTCTATTTGCATCGTCGGAGCTTTTGGTTTGAATGTATATAAATTTTTTTATCAATGCACCAGAATAGATAATCTCCCTATTCCTTTTTATAACAACTCTGTCATTAGAAGAAATAGAATATCCATCCATAAACAATTTAGAAACCGAAATCAAATTCTTTCTAAATAAAGGTACATAAAGGCAATTTTTAAGAACCAAAACTTTATTCCTCTCAAAAGACAAATAGACATCTCCCACTGCAACAGCCGCCACCTTTGTGGCATCGCCCAAGTATACGGTAATCTTTCCCTCAGCCGGTCATCTGGTTTCCTAGAACCCCTGCAAAGTATTGCAGACATGATCAGTGGCTCCCATATCTACACACCATGTGCTGGTAGATAACCCCACTAAATATGTTTCAACGACTAGACATAAAGATATACCTTTATTCTGCTTGCGGTTGGGCCAGTCCTTCATCCAGTGTCCAATCTGCTTACAAGTGAAGCACTTGCCTTTCAACTTCTTCACTCCTCCTTGTGTTCCTCCCACCGCCTTTGCCCCAGCTTGTTCCTTCTTCTTCTTGCCTTTCGGCTTAGAAGTAGAAACCTTTTGGGCAACCATGGCTTGCGCCTGAGCACTCTGATGAAAAAGCCCTTCTTCCGCCTGGAGTTCTGTTAGAAGCTCTGCCAACGAATACAACCTCTTGTTAATGTTGTAGTTCAGGTGAAACTGCTCAAAACTCCTAGGTAGAGACTGGAGAATGATATCGACCTGGGTTTTCCCATCCATCTCAGCTCTGAGGACTTCCAGCTCATTCAAATGAGTCATCATCTTGAGAACATGATCCCTTACGTGTGTTCCCTCGATCATTGTGGTCATCATCAAGTTCCTCATGGCTTCCTGCCTGGCAGCCCGATTCTTGTGTTCGAAAAGCTCTTTGAGATTGAGCATCATGTCATAAGCAGTGGGCATGGCTTGATGCTGATGTTGCAGTACATTTGACATAGATGGCAAAATGTAACACAACGTCATCTCATCGGCCTTAATCCACTTCTTATAACTCTCCTTCTCCTTTTCCCCAGAATCATCCGTAGGCTTAGGAGGGAACTCTTCGAGGAGTACATATTTGTATTCCTCAGCAGTCAAGACTATGTCAAGATTCCTCTTCCAATCAGCATAGTTGGGTCCAATAAGTTTATTTTCTTTTAGTATCACAACAAGCGGGTTGAAAGTCATTTTGAAAACAACCTAAGAATCACATAGATCAAAACATTAGATTTCAAAAAATTATTGATTCCTCAAACAATAAAATTTTAAAATCAACCAACACCTCAATACACCGAGAATATCGTATGCCACGATAGTGTGGACGTATACAAATTCTACATTTGTAAGAGGAGGTTGTAGGGATGTATACTGAAAAGTCTACCTTTTGTATGAACATCTTTATTTTGAAATAAGAATCACATGATCACTGTTTGCATATTTATATGGTTATGCAATATTGTCTAATACATTACATTGTAGATAACATGGTGTGTGGTGTCACACGGGAGAACATGTTATCGGCTCCTTGTAAAGTATAAGTAAAGGCTCACAATCGAGATGGCTTTGGACAAACCATCGGAATGGTTGTAGTGTGATTTGGTATTGGTTTGTCTTGACTATAGAATCACACTAGTTCACTTTGTGTGTATTGAGCAGGACCGACATAGAGGTGATTCGATTTATTGCTGACTACATAATCGAATCGGACCTCAGATATTATTTTGTACATGCTCTTAATCCCGATATAATAACGGACACATATACTTAGTAGTCATCTCTTTGATTTACCAATGGGCGAGATTTATAGATTAAATCGATAGGCTCAGTAAGTTGGGAGATGATATTATTTATATGGTGTGTCGTTGATTATAGGAGGAAACCGTGTCCTATATATTAGGATGATGATGTCCCCTTGAGGAGCTCATAAGGTTCATCATGTAAACCCTGCAAGTGGACTTGGTCCGGCATGATGAAAAGTTTGAGTGGTACTACTCATGGAGTTAGATGTTGATTAATTAATGGTCAGTAAATTAATTAATCGACGGACATTCGAGATCTTAAACACGGGGAGAAAATGTACATATAATATATGGAGCCCATATTAACATATGGGGGTTGGTGAGATAGATCAATGATAATCCTTTAGTGGATTGGATTATCATTTATGGATCGGACTTTATGTGGGCTTGATCCATTGGGTGGCCAAGATCCAACTCCTCCTCATGGTCCCTATTGTAGCCTATTAAAACCTCATGAAGCCTAGATCCAATGGTTGAAAACAAAACTCTAGATCAGACGGTGGAGATTAAATCTCTAGATCCGACGGTTGAGATTAAATCTCTAGATCCGACGATTGAGATTAAATCCCAAGAACCAATTGTTGGAATGTATACTGAAAGCCTAGCTCTTTTTGTATGAACATTTTTATTTTGAAATAAGAATCACATGATCATTGTTTGCACTTTATATATGTGTGCATATTTTCAAATACTTTACATTGTAGATAACATGGTGCTTGGTGTGGCACAGAAGATCATGTTATTAGAATATAAGTAGAGGCTCACAACCAAGATGGTTTTGGACAAACCATTGGCATGGTTGTAGTGTAGCTTGGTATTGTTTTGTCTTGAACATAGAGTTACACTAGTACACTTAGGTGTATTGAGCAGGACCGACATAGAGGTGATTCAATTTATTGCTGACTACATAATTGAATCGAACCTCGGATATTATATTGTACATGTTCTTAATCCCGATATAATAATGGGCACATGTACTTAGTATTTATTTCTTTGATTTACCATAGGGTGAGATTTAGATGGATTAAATCAATATGCCCGGTAAGTTGGAAAATAATATTATTTACATGGTGTGTCGTTGATTATAGGAGGAAATTGTGTCCTATATATTAGGTTGATGATGTCCCCTTGAGGAGCTCATAAGGTTCATCATGTAAACCCAGCTGGTTGACTTAGTCAACATGATGATAAGGTTGAGTGGTACTACTCGAGGAGTTAGATGTTAATTGATTGATGGTTAGTAAATCAATTAATTAACGGACATTCGATATCTTAAACACGGGGAGATGAATGTACAAATAATATATGGAGCCCATATTAATTTATGGGGGTTGGTGAGGTAGTTCAATGATGATCCTCTAGTGGAATGGAACATCATTGATGGATCAAGTTTGTGTGGTTCCGATCCATCGGGTGGCCAAGATCCAACTCCTCCTCATGGTCCCTATCGTAGCCAAATATAATCCTCAAGAAGCCTAGATCCAAGGATGTAAAACAAAACTCTAAAACCAACGGTTGGGATTAAATCCCTAGAACCGACGGTTGAGATTAAATCTCTAGATCCGACGATTGGGATTAAATCCCTAGAACCGACAGTTGAGATTAAATCCCTAGATCCGACGGTTGGGATGAAACCCTAGATCCGACGGTTGGGATAAAACCCTAGATCTGACGGTGGAGATTAAATCCCTAGATCCGACAGTTGGGATGAAACCCTAGATTCGACGGTTGGGATTAAACCCTAGATTCGACGGTTGGGATGAAACCCTAGATCCGACGGTTGGGATAAAACCCTAGATCCGACGATGGAGATTAAATCCCTAGATTCGACGGTGGAGATTAAAGGAGGCTTAAGCCCAATTCTATAAATAGAGGGCTAAGGCTTGGGCGGCAAGAATGGTTTTTTACATTAGTGTTTTGCCTCTCAAGAGTTTAGGCGGCTAGGGTTTGGTTAGTGGTTTAGGCGGCAATAAGGTAGGAGATTAGGGTTTCCTCCTTTTCTCCTTGGTGGTCGGCGCTCACTCCATCTTCCTCCTCCTTTTCTCCTTGGTGGCCGGCGGTTCTCTAATCCATTGGTGGCCGGCGCTTCTCCCATTCCTTGGTGGCTGGCGGCAACATTGTTACAAAGGTTGGCCGGCACTCAACCATCTAATCCTTGGCCGATGGTTATATCAAGCTCCTTGGCTTGGTGGCCGGTTCTAGAAAGGAGAAGGAGTTTTGTTTGGTTCTTCTCTTTGTTCGGAGCGAGTAAGGAAGAGAAGAACGTGATCTAGAAGGCTTCTACACGTGGAGGATCTTCGCCCACACGACGTCCACGAGGAGGATAGGACATACGGTAGAAGATCAAGAGGTATAAAAGTTTTACAACTTTCTTTTTCTGATCTTAGCATATTCTTTATGTGTCGATTATACTAGTTTGCATTTGTATGTATTTTGTATAATCATGGACCCCGATGACAAACACAAAAACCGGTGATCCGTCCGTCTTCTCTTCCGCGGCTAATCAACTAGAAGAGTTGTGTTGCTTGAACAACTAGTTTGTTTAAGCGATCGCTCAAGTTGTTAGCACGACGACGAACTGGTTGTGCTAAGGAAACTCATCCCATCCGGATTAGTTTTTTCATTAGTGAAAATTTTAATTCGCTGACATGGGAGCCAATGAGCCTCTGAAGCAACTACCATCAAGTGGTATCAGAGCCACGGTTTCCGATTTTGTGTGTTTTGGATTCGGTTACTTTCATGCACATATCATATATTGAGTATGCCGGATAATAGTAGGATGTGGGTAGGCTAAATTTTTTGTTGCAGGCATAAGATCCGACTATTATGGCTATTTGTGTGTATGTGATTGTTTTGTGTGTGATTGTATGTATATTATTTGAATCCTCGGGATTGACGTGGCTAGATTAGTATTTAATTTTTGTAATTAAATACGGCATTGTTTAGTCACTCATTTTAGTTTACTTTCGATCTAGATTATTTGTACGCTTTTTCGTGAAGTATAGGATCGATGGATGTAAATTAAAATAGTTTATCTCGGCTCGGATCTCTTTGGTGACTTGCGCACGGGAAAAGATGGAGCGGACGAGGTGGCGACACGACGGGATGCGTATTGGAGAACAATGCCATAATAGTTGGGAAAATTCTGTTTTTTCCATATTTATTGTTGATTTGTTTTATATGCATGTTGTGTATGTTTGAAAATTCCTCATTGTCAATTTACTAAGTGGGAGAGGGACATTTTAATTAATTCTCGTGGCCTCCATTACAATTTGACGTGTGATGCAATAAACTTGCGCGTTGGCTCTGAGTGCCTTCCTCCCCATCGGATGGGTTTGTTTGCGGATCACTAGGTCAAATAATGGTTATAGGAAATTATTTAGGAGCGTGTGTACTTCCCCATCTGTAAGGCACATAATCCGAAATAATTCCCTTAGTATCGTGTAATGGTGCACACTTAGATGCAAATAAAAAGTATCCTCCCCATCGGAGTCACTGCTTTTATTTGTAGGGCCAAAGAGGATCCAACTATTAATTTTATTTGTCAAAAAGTAAGGTTGATAAGAAAATAAAATTAATGGGTAAAACCTCCTCTTACAAATGTAGAATTCGTATACGTCCACACTATCGTGGCATGCGATATTCTCGGTGTTTTGAGGTGTTGGTTGATTTCGGAATTTTATTATTTTGAGGAATCAATAATATTTGAAATCTAATATTTTGATCATTGTGATTCTTAGGTTTTTCAAATGGCTTTCAACCCACTTGCTGTGATATTAAATGAAAATAAACTTACTGGAACAAACTATATTGATTGGAAAAGAAACTTGGATAGTTTCTTAACTGCAGAGGAGTACAAATTTGTACTCTTCGAGGTCTGTCCTCCTAAGCCCACCGATGACTCTGATGAAAAGGAGAAAGAAAGTTATAAGAAATGGATCAAGGCAGATGAGATGGTGCGGTGTTACATTTTGGCATCTATGTCAAATGTGCTGCAACAAGCATCAGGCCATGGCCACAGCTTATGACATGATGTTCAATCTCAAGGAACTTTTCGGACATCAGAGTAGGGCGGCTAGACAGGAGGCTATGAGAAAATTGATGACAACCACCATGGTCGAGGGAACACCCGTTAGGGATAATGTTCTCAAGATGATGGCTCATCTTAACGAGATGGAAGTCCTCGGAGCTGAGATCGATGGGGAAACCCAGGTCGATATCATTCTCCAGTCTCTGCCTAGGAGTTTTGAGTAGTTCGCCTCAACTACAACATGAACAAGGAGCTTTAACTCAGAGGGCATTTTTCACAAAGGGCTCAAGCCATAGTTGCTCAAAAGGTTTCATCTGCTAAACTGAAAGGTAAGAAGAAGAAGAAGCAAGGTGGAGCAAAGAAAGTGGCAGTGGGACCTCAGGCAGGAGTGAAGAAGCCGAAAGGCAAGTGCTTCACTTGCAAGCAGACTGGACATTGGAAGGCGGACTGTCCTCGCCGAAAGAACAAAGGTATATCATCTTGTTTAGTTGTTGAAACATGTTTAGCGGTGTTATCTACTGCACGTGTGTAGATACAGAGCCACTGATCATGTCTGCAATACTTTGCGTGGGGTTCGAAACCCGACGACTAGTGAGGAGAGATTACCGCCTTCATGGCCAATGCTTCAAAGGTGGCTATCGGCTAAAGGGGAGACGTTTATTTATCTTTTGATAGGAATAAAGTTTTGGTTTTGAGAAATTGTCTTTATGTACCTACTTTTAGAAAGAATTTAATTTCAGTTTCTAAATTTTTTATGGATGGATATTCTGTTTCTTTTAATGACAAAGTGGTTATAAAAAGGAATAGGGAGATTATCTGTTCTGGTACATTGGTTGGCAATTTATATATGCCTGAACCGATAACTCCCACGATGCATATAGAAATAAATAACTCATCTTCTAAGTCTAATAAGAGAAAAGAACCTTCGAAAATGAACCAGACATATCTTTGGCATCTAAGGCTTGGTCATATTAACCTAAGCAGAATTCAAAGGTTGATAGCTGATGGACCTTTGGGTTCATTAGTAGTGGAGGATCTCCCAACCTGCGAATCTTGCTTGGAAGGTAAAATGACCAAGAGGCCTTTCAAGGCCAAGGGGTATAGAGCCAAAGATGTGTTAGAATTGGTTCATTCTGATTTGTGCGGTCCTATGTCTATCCAGGCAAGAGGTGGTTTTGAATATTTCATCTCTTTTATAGACGATTATTCAAGATATGGATACATTTACTTGATGCGCCGCAAGTCTGAATGCTTTGACAGGTTCAAAGAATTCAAGGCTGATGTGGAGAACCGTCAAGGTAAAAGTATCAAGACACTACGATCTGATCGTGGTGGCGAGTACCTCTTGGGAGAGTTTAGGAGTTACTTATCAGAGGCTGAGATTCAATCCCAATTGTCCGCACCTGGCACACCCCAGCAGAATGGTGTGGCGGAGCGAAGGAATAGGACTCTTATGGAGATGGTCAGATCGATGATGAGTTATTCTGAGTTACCTGATTCGTTCTGGGGGTTTGCTCTAGAAACAGCAGCACACATTCTGAACTTGGTTCCATCTAATTCAGTATCCTCTACTCCCACAGAGTTATGGAATGGGCGAAAGCCTAGTCTAAGACATATTCGGATTTGGGGTAGTCCAGCACATGTGCTGAAGGGAGATGCTGGTAAGTTGGAATCTCGTACAGAAGTACACTTGTTTGTTGGCTACCCTAAGGAAACGAAGGGTGGTTTATTCTATAGTCCTAGAGATCTGAAGGTGATCGTGAGTACTAATGCCATATTACTAGAGGAGGACTATGTGATGAACCACAAGCCCACGAGTAGGATTGTTCTTGAGGAGTTGACAGGGGAAGTCCCGACTTCAGTACCACCGGTACGAGAGGACATACCACAAGTCACTGCACCGCGTGTCACAGAGCATACACAGGAGGCACCTCGTCGTAGTGGGAGGGTTGTTAGACAACCCGGGAGATTCATGTTTTTGGGAGAGTCTTCGGACTTAGTCCCTGGTGAACATGAACCTGATCCCTGGACTTATGACGAGGCACTCCAAGATAGAGATGTGGTATTTTGGCAAAGAGCGATGAATTCAGAGATAGAATGAATGGATTCTAATCAGGTCTGGGAGCTAGTAGAGCCATCCGATGGTATAAAAGTCATTGGATGCAAGTGGATCTACAAGAGAAAGAGAGGAGTAGACGGGAAGGTGGAGACCTTCAAAGCTAGGCTTGTTGCGAAAGGGTATACTCAGAAAGAGGGTATGGATTATGAGAAGACCTTTTCGCCGGTAGCTATGCTTAAGTCTATTCGGATTCTCTTATCTATAGCTGCTCATATGGATTATGAGATTTAGAAGATGGATGTCAAGACAGCTTTCCTTAACGGAAGTCTTGAGGAGAACATCTATATGCAGCAACCAGAGGGATTCATTGCTAAAGGTAAAGAGCATCTTGTATGTATGCTTAATCGGTCTATTTATGGATTGAAGCAAGCTTCTAGATCTTGGAACATCCGCTTTGATGCGGTAATCCAGTCATATGGATTTATTCAAAGGCCGGATGTGCCTTGTGTATACAAGAGATGTGATGGAAACGTAGTGGTATTTCTTGTACTATACGTAGATGACATTTTGTTAGTTGGCAACAATATCAGAGTGTTATCAGACGTAAGGGTATGGTTATCCAAACAGTTTGACATGAAGGACTTGGGAGAAGTGCGACACATCCTTGGGATCAAAGTAATAAGGGATCGCAAGAAAAGATGTTGTGCTTATCTCAAGCTTCATACATTGACACTATCCTTGCTCGTTTTAGCATGCAGAACTCCAAGAAAGGTTTTCTTCCTTTTAGGCATGGAGTTCCTTTATCTAAAGAGATGTGTCCAAAAACATCAAAGGAGATAGAGGAGATGAAGGCGGTTCCTTATGCTTCGACAGTAGGAAGCCTCATTTATGTTATGCTATGTACGAGACCAGATATCTTCTTTGCCATGGGCATGGTTAGCAGATATCAGAGTAATCCTGGACAGGGACATTGGACTGCGGTAAAGCATATATTGAAGTACTGAGAACGACTAGGGATTATATGCTGGTTTACCGGACAGATCAATTAGTCTCTGTGGGTTACACGGATTCTGATTTTCAATCAGATAGAGATAACAGTAAGTCTACCTCAGGGTTTGTGTTTACTTTTGGAGGTGGAGCCATAGTATGGAGGAGTGTCAAGCAGAAATGCGTGGCGGACTCTACCATGGAAGCTGAATATGTGGCAACCTCTGAGGCAGCCAAGGAAGCTGTATGGCTTAGGAACTTCTTGATGGACTTATATGTGATTCCTGGTTTGCCCAGATCTATCATAATTTATTGTGATAACAGTGGTGCAGTTGCAAACTCGAAGGAACCACGAACCCATAAGGCGAGTAAACATATTGAGCGCAAGTACCACCTGATATGAGAGATCGTAAAGCGAGGAGAAGTAGCTGTCGCCAAGATTGCATCTGAGGATAACCTGGCAGATCCATTCAGAAAGGCCCATCCAGTGAAAGTGTTTGATAGGAATGTGGAGGACATGGGGATCAGATGTATGGCAGAGTGATGACGACATAGTCTTTTAGTATAAGTGGGAGATTGTTGGAATGTATACTGAAAGCCTAGCTCTTTTTGTATGAACATTTTTATTTTGAAATAAGAATCACATGATCATTGTTTGCACTTTATATATGTGTGCATATTGTCTAATATTTTACATTGTAGATAACATGGTGCTTGGTGTGGCATAGAAGATCATGTTATCATTCCCTTGTAGAATATAAGTAAAGGTTCACAACCAAGATGGTTTTGGACAAACAATTGGCATGGTTGTAGTGTAGCTTGGTATTGTTTTGTCTTGAACATAGAGTTACACTAGTACACTTAGGTGTATTGAGCAGGACCGACATAGAGGTGATTCAATTTATTGCTGACTACATAATTGAATCAGACCTCGGATATTATGTTGTACATGCTCTTAATCCCGATATAATAACGGGCACATGTACTTAGTATTTATTTCTTTGATTTACCATAGGGTGAGATTTAGATGGATTAAATCAATATGCCTGGTAAGTTGGGAAATAATATTATTTACATGGTGTGCCGTTGATTATAGGAGGAAACCGCGTCCTATATATTAGGTTGATGATGTCCCCTTGAGGAGCTCATAAGGTTCATCATGTAAACCCAGCTGGTTAACTTAGTCAACATGATGATAAGGTTGAGTGGTACTACTCGAGGAGTTAGATGTTAATTGATTGATGGTTAGTAAATCAATTAATTAACGGACATTCGATATCTTAAACACGGGGAGATGGATGTACAAATAATATATGGAGCCCATATTAATTTATGGGGGTTGGTGAGGTAGTTCAATGATGATCCTCTAGTGGAATGGAACATCATTGATGGATCAAGTTTGTGTGGTTCCGATCCATCGGGTGGCAAGATCCAACTCCTCCTCATGGTCCCTATCGTAGCCTAAATTAAATCCTTAGAACCGACGGTTGAGATTAAATCTCTAGATCCGACGGTTGGGATTAAATCCCTAGAACCGACGATTGAGATTAAATCCCTAGATCCGACGGTTGGGATGAAACCCTAGATCTGACAGTTGGGATGAATCCCTAGATCCGACGGTTGGGATGAAACCCTAGATCCGACAGTTGGGATGAAACCCTAGATCCGATGGTTGGGATAAAACCCTAGATCCGACGGTGGAGATTAAATCCCTAGATCCGACGGTTGGGATGAAACCCTAAATCCGACGGTTGGGATGAAACCCTAGATCCGACGGTTGGGATAAAACCCTAGATTCGACGGTGGAGATTAAATCCCTAGATTCGACGGTGGAGATTAAAGGAGGCTTAAGCCCAATTCTATAAATAGAGGGCTAAGGCTTGGGCGGCAAGAATGGTTTTTTGCATTAGGGTTTTGCCTCTCGGGTTTGGTTAGTGGTTTGGGCGGCAACAAGGTAGGAGATTAGGGTTTCGTCCTTTTCTCCTTGGTGGCCGGCGCTCACTCCATCTTCCTCCTTGCTTTGGCCGGCCCTCTTCCTCCTCCTTTTCTCCTTGGTGGTCGGCGGTTCTCCAATCCATTGTTGGCCGGCGCTTCTCCCATTCCTTGGTGGCCGGCGGCAACATTGTTACAAAGGTTGGCCGGCGCTCAACCATCTAATCCTTGGCCGGCGGTTATATCAAGCTCCTTGGCTTGGTGGCCGGTTCTAGAAAGGAGAAGGAGTTTTGTTTGGTTCTTCTCTTTGTTCGGAGTGAGCAAGGAAGAGAAGAACGTGATCTAGAAGGCTTCTACTCGTGGAGGATCTTCTCCCACACGACGTACACGAGGAGGATAGGACATACGGTAGAAGATCAAGAGGAATAAAAGTTTTACAACTTTCTTTTTCTCATCTTAGCATGTTCTTTATGTGTCGATTATACTAGTTTGCATTTGTATGTATTTTGTATAATCATGGACCTCGAAGACAAATACAAAAACCGGCGATCCGTCCGTCTTCTCTTCCGCGGCTAACCAACTAGAAGAGTTGTGTTGCTTGAACAACTAGTTTGTTCAAGCGATCGCTCAATTTGTTAGCACGACAATGAACTGGTTGTGCTAAGGAAACTCATCCCATCCGGATTAGTTTTTTCATTAGTGAAAATTTTAATCCGGGGACATGGGAGCCAATGAGCCTCCGAAGCAACTACCATCAAGTGGTATCAGAACCACGACTTCAGATTTTGTGTGTTTTGGATTCGGTTACTTTCATGCACATATCATATATTGAGTATGCCGGATAATAGTAGGATGTGCGTAGGCTATCTTTTTTGTTGCAGGCATAAGATCCGACTATTATGGCTATTTGTGTGTATGTGATTGTTTTGTATGTGATTGTATGTATATTATTTGAATCCTCGGGGTTGACGAGGCTAGATTAGTATTTAATTTTTATAATTAAATACGACATTGTTTAGTCACTCATTTTAGTTTACTTTCGATCTAGATTATTTGTACACTCCTTCATGAAGTATAGGATCGATGGATGTAAATTAAAATAGTTTATCTCGGCTCGGATCTCTTTGGTGACTTGCGCATGGGAAAAGATGGAGCGGACGATGTGGTGACACGACGGGATGCGTATTGGAGAACAATGCCATAATAGTTGGGAAAATTGTGTTTTTTCCATATTTATTGCTGATTTGTTTTATATGCATGTTGTGTATGCTTGAAAATTCCTCATTGTCAATTTACTAAGTGGGAGAGGGACATTTTAATTAATTCTCGCGGCCTTCATTACAATTTGACGTGTGATGCAATAAACTTGCGCGTTGGCTCTGAGTGCCTTCCTCCCCATCG
Source organism: Wurfbainia villosa (assembly GCA_025175895.1). Classification (NCBI taxonomy): domain Eukaryota; kingdom Viridiplantae; phylum Streptophyta; class Magnoliopsida; order Zingiberales; family Zingiberaceae; genus Wurfbainia; species Wurfbainia villosa. The sequence continues at coordinate 25,613,036 of CM045988.1, forward strand.
GATGGGTTTGTTTGCAGATCACTAGGTCAAATAATGGTTATAGGAAATTATTTAGGAGCGTGTGTACTTCCCCATCTGTAAGGCACATAATCCGAAATAATTCCCTTAGTATCGTGTAATGGTGCACACTTAGATGCAAATAAAAAGTATCCTCCCCATCGGAGTCACTGCTTTTATTTGTAGGGCCAAAGAGGAACCAACTATTAATTTTATTTGTCAAAAAGTAAGGTTGACAAGATAATAAAATTAATGGGTAAAACCTCCTCTTAGAAATGTAGAATTCGTATACGTCCACACTATCGTGGCATGCGATATTCTCGGTGTTTTGAGGTGTTGGTTGATTTCGGAATTTTATTGTTTTGAGGAATCAATAATATTTGAAATCTAATATTTTGATCATTGTGATTCTTAGGTTTTTCAAATGGCTTTCAACCCACTTGCTGTGATATTAAATGAAAATAAACTTACTGGAACAAACTATATTGATTGGAAAAGAAACTTGGATATTGTCTTAACTACAGAGGAGTACAAATTTGTACTCTTCGAGGTCTGTCCTCCTAAGCCCACCGATGACTCTGATGAAAAGCAGAAAGAAAGTTATAAGAAATGGATCAAGGAAGATGAGATGGTGCGGCGTTACATTTTGGCATCTATGTCAAATGTGCTGCAACATCAGCATCAGGCCATGGCCACAGCTTATGACATGATGTTTAATCTCAAGGAACTTTTCAGACATCAGAGTAGGGCGGCTAGATAGGAGGCTATGAGAATATTGATGACGACAACCATGGTCGAGGGAACACCCGTTAGGGATCATGTTCTCAAGATGATGGCTCATCTTAATGAGATGGAAGTCCTCGGAGCTGAGATCGATGGGGAAACCCAGGTCGATATCATTCTCCAGTCTCTACCTAGGAGTTTTGAGCAGTTCCGCCTCAACTACAACATGAACAAAAGGTTGTATTCGTTGGCCGAGCTTCTGACAGAACTCCAGGTGGTAGAGGGGCTTTTTCGTCAAAGCGCTCAAGCCATGGTTGCTCAGAAGGTTTCTTCTTCTAAACCGAAAGGTAAGAAGAAGAAAAAGAACGGTGAAGCAAAAAAGTGGCAGTGGGACCTCAGGCAGGAGTGAAGAAGCCGAAAGGCAAGTGCTTCACTTGCAAGCAGACTGGACATTGGAAGGCGGACTGTCCTCGCCGAAAGAACAAAGGTATATCTTCTTGTTTAGTTGTTGAAATATGTTTAGCGGTGTTATCTACCAGTGTCTGGTGTGTAGATAAAGGAGCCACTGATCATGTCTGCAATACTTTGCAGGGGTTCCAGGAAACTCGACGACTAGCTGAGGGAGAGATTACCGTCTTCATGGCCAATGCTTCAAAGGTGGCGGCTATTGCAGTGGGAGACGTTTATTTATCTTTTGATAGGAAAAAAGTTTTGGTTTTGAGAAATTGTCTTTATGTACCTACTTTTAGAAAGAATTTAATTTCAATTTCTAAATTGTTTATGGATGGATATTCTGTTTCTTTTAATGACAAAGTGGTTATAAAAAGGAATAGGGAGATTATCTGTTCTGGTACATTGGTTGGCAATTTATATACGCTTGAACCAAAAACTCCCACGATGCATATAGAAGTAAATAACTCATCTTCTAAGTCTAATAAGAGAAAAGAACCTTCGAAAATGAACCAGACATATCTTTGGCATCTAAGGCTTGGTCATATTAACCTAAGCAGAATTCAAAGGTTGATAGCTGATGGACCTTTGGGTTCATTAGTAGTGGAGGATCTCCCAACCTGCGAATCTTGCTTGGAAGGTAAAATGACCAAGAGGCCTTTCAAGGCCAAGGGGTATAGAGCCAAAGATGTGTTAGAATTGGTTCATTCTGATTTGTGTGGTCCTATGTCTATCCAGGCAAGAGGTGGTTTTGAATATTTCGTCTCTTTTTTAGACGATTATTCAAGATATGAATACATTTACTTGATGCGCCGTAAGTCTGAATGCTTTGACAGGTTCAAAGAATTCAAGGCTAATGTGGTGAACCGTCAAGGTAAAAGTATCAAGACACTACGATCTGATCATGGTGGCGAGTACCTCTTGGGAGAGTTTAGGAGTTACTTATCGAGGTCGATTCAATCCCAATTGTCCGAGACCGCACACCCTACAGAATGGTGTGGCGAGAGCGAAGGAATAGGACTCTTATGAAGATGGTCGATCGATGATGAGTTATTCGAGTTACCCGATTCGCTTTGGGGTTTGCTCGAAACAAAGACACATTTTGAACTTGGTTCCATCTAAGTCAGTACCCTCTACTCCCACAGAGTTGTGGAATGGGCGAAAGCCTAGTCTAAGACATATTCGGATTTGGGGTAGTCCAGCACATGTGCTGAAGGGAGATGCTGGTAAGTTGGAATCTCGTACAGAAGTACGCTTGTTTATTGGCTACCTTAAGGGAACGAAGGGTGGTTTATTCTATAGTCCTAGAGATCTGAAGGTGATCGTGAGTACTAATGCCATATTACTAGAGGAGGACTATGTGATGAACCACAAGCCCACGAGTAGGATTGTTCTTGAGGAGTTGACAGGGGAAGTCCCGACTTCAGTACCACCGGTACGAGAGGACATACCACAAGTCACTGCACCGTGTGTCACAGAGCATACACAGGAGGCACCCCGTCGTAGTGGGAGGGTTGTTAGACAACCCAGGAGATTCATGTTTTTGGGAGAGTCTTCGGACTTAGTCCCTGGTGAACATGAACATGATCCCTGGATATATGACGAGGCACTCCAAGATATAGATGTGGTATCTTGGCAAAGAGCGATGAATTCAGAGATAGAATGAATGGATTCTAATCATGTCTGGGAGCTAGTAGAGCCACCCGATGGTATAAAAGTCATTGGATGCAAGTGGATCTACAAGAGAAAGAGAGGAGTAGACGGGAAGGTGGAGACCTTCAAAGCTAGGCTTGTTGTGAAAGGGTATACTCAGAAAGAGGGTATCGATTATGAGGAGACCTTTTCGCCTGTAGCTATGCTTAAGTCTATTCGGATTCTCTTATCTATAACTGCTCATATGGATTATTAGATTTGGAAGATGGATGTCAAGACAGCTTTCCTTAACAGAAGTCTTGAGGAGAACATCTATATGCAGCAACCATAGGGATTCATTGCTAAAGGTAAAGTGCATCTTGTATGTAAGCTTAATCGGTCCATTTATGGATTAAAGAAAGCTTCTAGATCTTGGAACATCCGCTTTGATGAGGTAATCCAGTCATATGGATTTATTCAAAGTCCGGATGAGCCTTGTGTATACAAGAGATGTGATGGAAACGTAGTGGTATTTCTTGTACTATACGTAGATGACATTTTGTTAGTTGGCAACAATATCAGAGTGTTATCAGATGTAAGGGTATGGTTATACAAACAGTTTGACATGAAGGACTTGGGAGAAGTGGGACACATCCTTGGGATCAAAGTAAAAAGGGATCGCAAGAAAAGGATGTTGTGCTTATCTCAAGCTTCATACATTGACACTATCCTTGCTCGTTTTAGCATGCAGAACTCCAAGAAAGGTTTTCTACCTTTTAGGCATGGAGTTACTTTATCTAAAGAGATGTGTCCCAAAACATCAAAGGAGATAGAGGAGATGAAGGCGGTTCCTTATGCTTCGGCAGTAGGAAGCCTCATGTATGTTATGCTATGTACGAGACCAGATATCTGCTTTGCCATGGGCATGGTTAGCAGATATCAGAGTAATCCTGGACAGGGACATTGGACTGCGGTAAAGCATATATTGAAGTACCTGAGAAGGACTAGGGATTATATGCTAGTTTACCGGGCAGATCAATTAGTCTCTCTGGGTTACACGAATTCTGATTTCCAATCAGATAGAGATAACAGTAAGTCTACCTCAGGGTTTGTGTTTACTTTTGGAGGTGGAGCCATAGTATGGAGGAGGCCGCGTAAATGCGTGGCGGACTCTACCATGGAAGTGAATATGTGGCACCTCTAGGCACCAAAGGAAGGAAGTATGGCTCAGAACTTCATGATGGACTTAGATGTGATTCTGGTTTGCCTGTAGATCTATCACAATTTATTGCATGCAAACTCGAAGGAACCACGAACCCATAAGGCGAGTAAACACATTGAGCACAAGTACCACCTGATACGAGAGATCGTAAAGCGAGGAGAAGTAGCTGTCGCCAAGATTGCATCAGAGGATAACCTGGCAGATCCATTCACAAAGGCCCTTCCAGCGAAAGCGTTTGATAGGCATGTGGAGGACATGGGGATCAGATGTATGATAGTGTGATGACAGCATAGTCTTTTAGTATAAGTGGGAGATTGTTGGAATGTATACTGAAAGCCTAGCTCTTTTTGTATGAACATTTTTATTTTGAAATAAGAATCACATGATCATTGTTTGCACTTTATATATGTGTGCATATTGTCTAATATTTTACATTGTAGATAACATGGTGCTTCGTGTGACATAGAAGATCATATTATCAATTCCTTGTAGAATATAAGTAGAGGCTCACAACCAAGATGGTTTTGGACAAACAATTGGCATGGTTGTAGTGTAGCTTGGTATTGTTTTGTCTTGAACATAGAGTTACACTAGTACACTTAGGTGTATTGAGCAGGACCGACATAGAGGTGATTCAATTTATTGCTGACTACATAATTGAATCGGACCTCTGATATTATGTTGTACATGCTCTTAATCCCGATATAATAACGGGCACATGTACTTAGTATTTATTTCTTTGATTTACCATAGGGTGAGATTTAGATGGATTAAATCAATATGCCCGGTAAGTTGGGAAATAATATTATTTACATGGTGTGTCGTTGATTATAGGAGGAAACCGTGTCCTATATATTAGGTTGATGATGTCCCCATGAGAAGCTCATAAGGTTCATCATGTAAACCCAGCTGGTTGACTTAGTCAACATGATGATAAGGTTGAGTGGTACTACTCGAGGAGTTAGATGTTAATTGATTGATGGTCCGTAAATCAATTAATTAACAGACATTTGATATCTTAAACACGGGGAGATGGATGTACAAATAATATATGGAGCCCATATTAATTTATGGGGGTTGGTGAGGTAGTTCAATGATGATCCTCTAGTGGAATGGAACATCATTGATGGATCAAGTTTGTGTGTTTCTGATCCATCGGGTGGCCAAGATCCAACTCCTCCTCATGGTCCCTATCGTAGCCTAATATAATCCTCAAGAAGCCTAGATCCAAGGATGTAAAACAAAACTCTAAAACCAATGGTTGGGATTAAATCCCTAGAACCGACAATTGAGATTAAATCTCTAGATCCGACGGTTGGGATTAAATCCCTAGAATCGATGGTTGAGATTAAATCCCTAGATCCGACAGTTGGGATGAAACCCTAGATCCGACAATTGGGATGAAACCCTAGATCCGATGGTTGGGATAAAACCCTAGATCCGACGGTGGAGATTAAATCTCTAGATCCGACGGTTGGGATGAAACCCTAGATCCGACGGTTGGGATTAAACCCTAGATCCGACGGTTGGGATAAAACCCTAGATTCGACGGTGGAGATTAAATCCCTAGATTCGACGGTGGAGATTAAAGGAGGCTTAAGCCCAATTCTATAAATAGAGGGCTAAGGCTTGGGCGGCAAGAATGGTTTTTTGCATTAGGGTTTTGCCTCTCAAGAGTTTAGGCGGCTAGGGTTTGGTTAGTGGTTTGGGCGGCAACAAGGTAGGAGATTAGGGTTTCCTCCTTTTCTCTTTGGTGGCCGGCGCTCACTCCATCTTCCTCCTTGCTTTGGACGGCCCTTTTCCTCCTCCTTTTCTCCTTGGTGGCCGGCGGTTCTCCAATCAATTGGTGGCCGGCGCTTCTCCCATTCCTTGGTGGTCGGCGGCAACATTATTACAAAGGTTGGCCGGCGCTCAACCATCTAATCCTTGGCCGACGGTTATATCAAGCTCCTTGGCTTGGTGGCCGGTTCTAGAAAGGAGAAGGAGTTTTGTTTGGTTCTTCTCTTTGTTCGGAGCGAGCAAGGAAGAGAAGAACGTGATCTAGAAGGCTTCTACTCGTGGAGGATCTTCGCCCACACGACGTCCACGAGGAGGATAGGACATACGGTAGAAGATCAAGAGGTATAAAAGTTTTACAACTTTCTTTTTCTGATCTTAGCATGTTCTTTATGTGTCAATTATACTAGTTTGCATTTGTATGTATTTTGTATAATCATGGACCCCGAAGACAAACACAAAAACCGGCGATCCGTCCGTCGTCTCTTCCGCGGCTAACCAACTAGAAGAGTTGTGTTGCTTGAACAACTAGTTTGTTCAAGTGATCGCTCAAGTTGTTAGCACGACGACGAACTGGTTGTGTTAAGGAAACTCATCCCATATGGATTAGTTTTTTCATTAGTGAAAATTTTAATCCGGGGACATGGGAGCCAATGAGCCTCCGAAGCAACTACCATCACCAATGGTAGAGATTAAAAGGAGGCTTATCCCTAACTCTATAAAAGGAGCTTGAGGGGTTGGCGTGGGAGAATAATCAAGAGAGGATTAGGTTTTGGTGTTGGCGGCAAAGCTACGGTTAGGGTTTTGGAGGAGGTGGCGGCACCAAATAAGGAAGGTGATCCCTTTCTTCTTCTTCCTTCAAGGTGGCCGGCGTCCAGCTTGTTCTCCCAGCCCCTTTCCAGCCATTGGCCGGCGGCCAAAGAGTCTCCTCTCTTCTCCTTGAGTGGTGGAAACAAGACTTAGGGGTCTCCCTTGGTGTCTTGGTTGTTTTCCATCATCATCTCCTTCTCCTAGTTGGTCGGCGGCAAGGATTCCTTTTGTTCCTTGTTGGTTGGTTTTAGGAAGGAGAAGAACCTTGTTTCTATTCTTCCTCTTGCTTTGGAAGAGCAAGGAAGGAAGATTTGCGATCTTGGAGCTTCTACTTTTGGTAGATCGTCGCCCACACGACGTCCGAAAGGATGAAGGTCATACATTAGAAGATCGAGAGGTATATCTATTCTTCATTCTCTTTTGTAACATGTTTGTTTTTGTTTTTCAATTATGAGCATGTAATATTCTGTTTGTGGCTAAATAATACTTGGATCCTGATCATAAATACAAAAACCAATGATCCGTACATCGTCTATTCCGTGGCTACTCGTAGAATAGAGGATGGTCGCTTGAATAACGAGTTTGTTCAAGTGACCTCTCTAAACGAATAGCACGACGATGACTTGATTATTTGGGCAATCCCTTTTGTCTAGGATTAAATTTTTTTAATCCGGGGACATCGATTGGATCTCCATGAACAAACAACCAAGGTGAAGTGGGAAGCGAAGTTTCCCCTCACGGACTCGATAAGCAAAACCCTTCAGAGGTTTCACCCATTAATTTTACTATCTTGTCAACCTAACTTTTTGACAAGTAAAATTAATAGTTGGTTCATCTTTGGCCCTACAAATAAAAGCAGTGACTCCGATGGGGAGGATACTTATATTTGTATCTAAGTGTTCACCATTACTCGGTACCAAGGTAATTATCTCGGGTTATGTGCCTTCCGATGGGGAAGTACACACGCTCCTTAATAATTTCCTATAACCATATTCGACCTTGTGATCCGCAAACAAACTCATCCGATGGGGAGGAAGGCACTCAGAGCCGACGCGCAAGTTTGTTTGCATCGCATGTCAAATTGTAATGGAGGTCATGGGAATTTATAAAAATATCCCTCTCCCACTTAGTAATTTAAAATTGAGGAATTTTCTATCCTACGACATGCATATCAAACAATAAGCAATAAATATGAAAAATAAATATTTTTCAACTATTATGGCTTTTGTCTTCAATATGTCTCCCGTCGTATTGTCATCTCATCCGCTCCTCCCTATGCTATGTACAAGTCATCCGGAGATTCGAGCCGAGAAAAATTATTTTACTTTACATCCATCGATCCTATACTCCACGAGGGAGTGTACATGAAATCTAGATTAAAAGTAAACTAAAATAAAAAGAGTGGCTAAATAATGACGTATCTAATTACAAAAATTAAATACTAGCCTCGTCAACCCCGAGGATTCAACAAAATATACAATTACACATATACAATCACATACACACATATGACCATAATAGTCGGATCTTATGCCCACAACCAAATAGTTAACCTATGCACATCCTACTATTATCCGACACATATAATATATGAAATGTGCATAAAAGTAACCGAATCCTAAACACACAAAACTGGAAACTGTGGCTCTGATACCACTTGAAGGTAGGAAACTTTGCTTCCCACTTCAACTCGGTCGCTTGTTCATGGCGATCCCTTCTATGTCCCTGGATAAAAAAAAATTATCCTTGACAAGAGAGATTACCCAAGCTACCATTTCATCATCGTCCTATTCGATTAGAGTAGTCACTTGAACAAACTTGTTGTTCAAGCAACCAACCTCTATTCTACGATTAGCCGCGGAATAGACGATGTACGGATCGCCGGCTTTTGTATTTGTATTTGGGGTCCATGTTAATTTAACCATAAAACAGAACATACAACATGTATATGATTGAAAAACAATTATAGACATGTTACAAAAGAATATAAACAAGTGTTATACCTCTCGATCTTCTATTGTATGTCCTTCCTCCTTTTGGACGTCGTGTGGGCGACGATCTTCCAAAAGTAGAAGCCTCCTTGATCACCAATCTTCCTTCCTTGTTCGCTTTGAACAAGAGGAAGTATAGAAACAAAACTCTTCTCCTTCCTTTAGCCAACCACTAAGCACCAACCTTGATGCTTGCCGCCGGCCAACAAGAAGAAGAGATGAGAAGGTGGGCCGGCCAAAAGCTTCAAGGGGAAGACCCTAAGCTCCAGCCAAGGATGAAGGGAAGAAGGTTGAACTCTGGCAAAACCAAGGAGGGAAAAGGAAAGGATGGGCGTCGGCCACCTAAGGAAGAGGAAGGAAAGACTTTCCTTAATTGTGGCCGCCCAAGCCTCCTCCTAACTCCTCACGCCCAAAACCCTAATCCCCTCTCTATATCTCTTGCCGCCCACCCCCTTGCCTCCTTTTATAGAGTTAGGCCTAAGCCTCCTTTAATCTCCATCGTCGGTTCTAGGGATTTAATCTCAACCGTCGGATCTAAAGATTTAATCTCAACCATCAGATCTAGAGATTTAATCTCCACCGTCAGATCTAGAGTTTTGTTTTCAACCATTGGATCTAGGCTTCATGAGGTTTTAATAGGATACAATAGGGACCATGAGGAGGAGTTGGATCTTGGCCACCCAATGGATCAAGCCCACATAAAGTCTGATCCATTAATGATAATCCAATCCACTAAAGGATTATCATTGATCTACCTCACCAACCCTCATAAGTTAATATGGGCTCCATATATTATTTGTACATTTTTCTCTCCGTGTTTAAGATCTCGAATGTCCGTCGATCAATTAATTTACTGACAATTAATTAATCAATATCTAACTCCATGAGTAGTACCACTCAACCTTATCATCATGCTGGACCAAGTCCACCTGTAGGGTTTACATGATGAACCTTATGAGCTCCTCAAGGGGACATCATCGTCCTAATATATAGGACAGGGTTTCCTCCTATAATCAATGACACACCATATAAATAATATCATTTCCTAATTTACCGAGCCTATCGATTTACTCTATAAATCTCACCCATTGGTAAATCAAAGAAATGAATACTAAGTATATGTGCCCGTTATTATATCGGGATTAAGAGCATGTACAATATAATATCTGAGGTCTGATTCGATTATGTAGTTAGCAATAAATCGAATCACCTCTAAGTCGGTCCTACTCAATATACACAAAGTGTACTAGTGTGATTCTATGGTCAAGACAAACCAATACCAAATCACACTACATCCATTACAATGGTTTGTCCATAACCATCTCGGTTGTGACCCTTTACTTATACTTTACAATGAACTGATAACATGATCTCCTGTGTGACACTACACACCATGTTATCTACAATGTAATGTATCAGACAATATGCATAACCATAAATATGCAAACAATGATCATGTGATTCTTATTTCAAAATACAGATGTTCATACAAAAGATAGACTTTTCAATATACATCCCAATAGTATTGTATTTCAAGTGTTATACTGAATATTGTATGTAGGTTGTTTGAAAATGATGAGTTGAAATTTTTATATAAGAAGACACATTTTCTCTCGAGTCTCTGATAGGTATGCTAGAAAGAGTAAAAAAACAAAAGAGAGAGAGAGGGATTACTCGGTATCACTATGAGAGGGGTGAATACAACATGGATTTAGGGAATAAAGCATTTCTCATAGAAAGGGTAATATGATAGGGAACAGGAATATTAATGGGTAGTATATACAATACAAATTCAGAAATTTTATAAAGGTAAACATACAATCGGTATGCACAACACAGATACAGAAATAATGGGGTAGACTGATCATTGTAATTTTTTTTTGTACAGAAAATATTTAGAGAAAGATTGAGAATTCATTCATATAATATGATGAGTTCATTATAAAAGATTGTAATTGTGCCTTATGCATAATGTCAATACAAATCTATGACTCATAGTTAGTATCCGAGTCGATGTTAAAAGCCTCTAGTGGGAATTTTTGTAGGTCTCTTCTATGTTAAGTTCAATGTTGGGAAAATAGATAAGAGAGATTCTCTCATTCATCATCAGAGTGAAAAGCCTCAATCTTACTCATACTTTTTTGGTTCAGTTTTAGCAATACGTAACTGAAACGGCGGGCTACCCATCGTTCGACTTTGGTTTCTTGCATATCAATTAACTCTCTATGGAGTTGGAAAGCCTTGTGAGTTTTCTCCTTAGCTTCATTGCATATTTTTTGGAAGTGTTGTGTCAAAATGTTAAAGTGGAAGTGAAATTCATCGAAGTTGTTTGAAGTCCTATCTTTGAGTTCAAGAAAGGCATCTATGAGATATTCTAATGATTGGAAGCATTGGTCTAACTGGAAGTGTCAGTTTCTTTCCTTTTATATGATTTTTTGACTTTCTGATTGTTGGGAGGTTGTTTGTCATTTTAGTAGCTCATTGTATTCTCGCAACAGTCTGATGTTAATATCTTTGAGGGAAAGTTCCCCTCTAATTTTTTTCAAGTCTTTCCTATGCTGAGCAGAGGTTTTTTCCTTATCTGCTTTTAGTTGAGTTCGCTCGGCAGTTAAAGTTTGCATCTAAAATTGTAATTCTTGAAGCAATTGGATTCGGGATTTAATCCTGGTATAGGAAGCAATATGTAACCGAACGAAGCATACTAATCTAAGGGAAAGGGGTGAAAATTCATTAGTGCTGGTCTGGATACCCTTAGTTGAAATTGATGGTGCAACTGGCATCATGGAAGGTTTTGGTGGCTCTGTATAGGAGGTGGACAGTTTACATTGCTGGCTTTGAAATTCAAAAAGCCATTGGCCAAAGCTATGAAGTTTGGAGGTACTCTAAAAAGGGAATAAAAGTAATATGAAATAGTTTATTTGTACAAGTAATTTTAGTTAGTAAAAAGAGAAAACTTATTGTCTGGAGGCTTTGCTACAATTCTTGTAAGACCAAGGGAATTTCAGAAGACGAAGGGAGGGGAGTAGTCTGCAGTAATGCAAAGTTTGATACAAGAAGGGGAGTATCCGAAGGAATGATTGGGGAAGGAGGTGTAGGAGGAGAATTTGGGGTAGAAGAAGATGTTAGGGCAATCTCTTGCCGTAATATGGTTTTGATGGTGTGGCAAAGGGTTTAAGTTAGTTTGATATGTTGATGTGATATGTGCGTTGAAGTCGTGCAGGACTTAGTAATTCGCACATGGAGCCGTGGCGAGTTTCACATCTCATGACTCGTGCCTTTAGTCGGTGAAGGATAGATTTGCGGAAGTCGTGCGCTTGGAGCATCCGAGGGACCGCCGGACGAGAAGCTTGGAGTGAAGCCGGAGGAAGTAGACTTCGAGGCAAGAGACGCGAAGGAGCATTGCAGAGCCGTGCGCCTGATGCTGCCGAGGGACGTGGCCGAGAACGAAGAGAACTTCGAAGGCGAGGGACTCCGAGAAATGAGAGTGAGCGATTGTAACCCAGGGAAGGGTAGCTCTTAGGTGAAACTTGGCCATTTGGCCAAGTGTCGGATGGGTTTTCCCGACACCAATCGACTGCCATGTCATGGCACGATCGCTTGGTCGAGTGAGTTCGACCGTATACGATCGATCGGATTGTGCGCGTGTCCATACATGGGCGTCGATCGCCAGACCATCGCGATCGCGGCGAATCGCGATCGGTGATCAATAGGGTTTCGGCCATTGGAACCGCATCGTGGCCGATCGGCAATCGATTGAGGCGCAATGATCGTGATGAGGTCCATCACCGATCGCCAAGAGTTCCGCTGGACTACAACGGTCGGGATCCGGCGTGTTCGGAGGCCGCTAGAGACGGCCAAGGGCGGCAATGATCGTGGCGCAACGGAAGAAACAGCCTCTCTATAAAAGAGAGGGTGTAAGCCTTTGAGAGGCTAATGCTCATACTCCAAACGATCTTCCTAGTGCCCCTGAGCTTTAAACTCTTCTTACTTGTCTTTACTTCAATCCTATTGTAAGAAGAGTGATCTTGGTTGTAAAGGTTACCTCCACCTAGCTTGGTGCAAAGGAGAGACCATTTAGTGGATTGGTTTAACGGAGTGATTCACCGAGGACGAATCGGGGACCGTGGATTAGCGGCGTAGCCGTGAACCACGTTATACCATCGTGTTAGCGTTTGTTTTATTGTTTGTCTTTTGCTTTGTATTTGTATATTCCGCTTGCGCTAATCTTTTGTAGACGAGCAATTTACGACGTCCAACGTACGAGGGCTATTCACCCCCCTCTAGCCGGCCATATCGATCACCTACAAGTGGTATCAGAGCCAAGGAAAGCTTGTCAAGGACTAACCGCCACAACAAGCAACATTCAAAATGGCCGGCTCCAACATTCATCCTCCGAAGTTTGAAGGAGAATTCACTTGGTGGAAGAAGCGAATGGAGGTATTTTTCGAAACGGATTTTGATATAATGATTACAATGGAATCCGGTTTCGCTTTGCCTAGGGATGAAGAAGGGAAACCAATCGAAAAATCACGATGGACTAAGAAGCAAAGAGAGGAGCACCTTGCGAACTCAAAGGCAAAACATCATCTTTTCAATGTGCTCCCCCAACAAGAAATCAACCGAATAGGAGAATGCCTAAGTGCCAAGGAGATGTGGGAGAAGCTAATTGAGCTTCATGAAGGCACATCCGAGGCAAAGCTAGCAAGGAGAGATCTCCTCCGCTCCCAACTATCCAACATCAAATTAGAAAAGGGAGAAAAGGTAATTTCTTTGCATTCTAGATTCAAAGAAATTTTAAATGGACTAACAAGTGTAGGTGAGAAGCTATCAAACCGGGATATGGTAATGAAGGCCATAGATGCCTTTCCCCGGTCCTCAAAGTGGAGCTCCATGGTGGACTCATTCTATATCTCAAAGAATTTAGAAGTGAGTACCTTGGAGGAGTTCTTCTCAACAATGGAGCTCCACGAAACTAGGCTTGAAGGAATACTAGAGGAGCCTAGAATTCAACCTTCAAGGGGAGTAGCCTTGTTGGCAAACAAGGGAAAGAAGAAGATGGAAATCCCCTCCTCCTCCGATGATAATGACATCTTCCTCCTCCTCCATGGATAGCACCGAAGAAGCCTATATGGTAAGGAGGGTAAGACGTGCATTTAAGAATTTTAGATTTGATAAATCTAATGATAGGAATAGAAGACCAAGGGGGAAGGTCATATGCTATAATTGCCAAGGAGAGGGACACATAAGGGACAATTGTCCTCTCCTAAACAAGAGCAAGGAAGAAAGGAAAAAGAAAGAAGAAAAGAAGAAGAAAAAGGGGAGCAAGAAAAAGAAGGAAGAGGAGAAGAAGACAAAGGAGAAGGGAAAGGCTAAGGCTCTCAAGGCAAGGACTTGGGATGATCCATCCTCATCCTCCTCCTCATCATCGGATGAGGAGAATGCCTTTGTCACCAATTTGGCCTTGATGGCCTTTGATGACTTGGATTGCTCCTCCTCCTCCTCAAATGAAGAATCAAGCTCAAGTGAGGAAAGCTCAAATGAAGGGGGAGCCTCCACATCCTCCTCATCCGAAGAAGAAGAGGACATGGAAACTATGGTAACAAATCTAACTCCTAAGAAAATAGTTTCCATGGTTTCTAGCTTAACTAGAGATTTATTTAGAGCTAAGAAGAAAAACAAAAGCATGCTAGATCAAATTAAGGACCTAGAAAATAAACTAGAAAATGCATGCTTAAATGATAATATTTCTTCTAGCTTAAATGAAGCATGCTCACATGATTATGTGCCATTAGATGTTAGTGATGCATGTATGAATGAAAATAGGGCCTTAAGGGAAAAGGTAGATTATTTAACCAAAGCCCTAGAGAAATTCACTATTGGCTCCAACACATTGAACATGATCTTAGGGAGCCAAAGAGCTAGTTTCAACAAGAAAGGCCTAGGCTACAGGGAAAAGAAAAATGAAAAGGCCTACAAATGCCTTATAGCTAGGGGACAAGATAAGAAGAAGGTAATTACTAGGAAATGGATCCCCAAGGAGTATTTAGTGAACCCAATAGGAAAGAATTTATTTTGGGTTCCAAAATCCATCCTTAAGGGTTAGAAAACCCCTAGGGTAGTCAACCATATGAACTTGACCTATATCATATTTTGGTTGACTTAGGATGACGGGACAACATTTTTTAGATAGTGTTGGGTGATGATAACGTGCCCATAAATAGGTAATAATGCTTAAATCATGATGATTAATGTAATTGCTATGTATGTTTCAAATCATGATTTATGATTTTGATATTTGGCATGTTATCATGAGAAATAGGGTTGAGTCATGCTTTAGGTGACACTTTGGTTATTATCATCATATAATACCTAATGCATGACTATAAATTGATGAAAACATGCATTTCATGATCATAATGTAGAATTGATTGATATATGTCATTATGATCATGTAGGATGTTAGGTTGATACTTAACCATGATAGAATTGCATGAATATATGGGTTAAGTATATACAAATACCCCCCTAGGATGCATCTCACACTCACTATAGGCTAACTTGATTGCAAACTTAGCATGGGTGAGATATTAGGATAATACAAATGTCCACTAATGCCTATGGCATTTAGATGGTCATTTAAAGTATCAAAATAGCAATAATAGACCAATCATGGGGAAGGCTTATGTTTAATTCATAGACATATTGCCCAAAGATCATGGTTGGATATTTCATATGTTTTCAAAACAAATTCTTACCTTAAAATACATGTATTCATGTTTTGAAACAATTGGATGCAAAACTAGGTAGCTAACTTGATACTAGAATGATCAAAAACCTAGTGGTTTTTAGAGCTTTTGGATTTTTGGCAAAAAAAAGAAAATATAATGAGTTTTCATGAAAAACTATTTTTCATTGATATATATACTTAAAAGAAATATGTTTCCCAAATTTCATTATTTTTCGAATTTTCTGGAATTTATAATGCATTTCTGAAATTCATCCAGAAAATCAAAAATTTGGATTCCTTTGTGCCAATCGACTGCCATACTGATAGCAGTCGACTGGTGGCCTGTAAATTAGAACATTGAAGGCCGAATTCAGTTTGTAAACCAACAAGTGATACCCAATTTTAAATCAACTTGTCATATTTTCCCTCCATTATACTTGATGCCATGAGCTTATAACTTAGTGTTAATCTTTTTGATGGTGTCAAAGGGGGAGAAATAAGTATGTTTAAGCTAATTACTTTAGAGGGAGAAATATATTTTAGGGGGAGAAATATATGATAGGGGGAGAAAATTTGCATAGAGAGTTTCATGGATTAAGGGGGAGTTGCATGTTGCTATATCATGTTTATCTTTACATGCTTTCTTACCTTAGAATTTATATCAAATGTTTTTACCTAACTTAAATGGATTGCCACACATCAAAAAGGGGGAGATTGTTAGGGCAATCTCTTGCCGTAATATGGTTTTGATGGTGTGGCAAAGGGTTTAAGTTAGTTTGATATGTTGATGTGATATGTGCGTTGAAGTCGTGCAGGACTTAGTAATTCGCACATGGAGCCGTGGCGAGTTTCACATCTCATGACTCGTGCCTTGAGTCGGTGAAGGATAGCTTTGCGGAAGTCGTGCGCTTGGAGCATCCGAGGGACCGCCGGACGAGAAGCTTGGAGTGAAGCCGGAGGAAGTAGACTTCGAGGCAAGAGATGCGAAGGAGCATTGCAGAGCCGTGCGCGATCTTGCCGAGGGCGTGGCCGAGAACGAAGAGAACTTCGGCGAGGACTCAGAAATGAGAGTGGCGATTGTAACCCGGGAAGGGATAGCTCTTAGGTGAAACTTGGCCATTTGGCCAAGTGTTGGATGGGTTTCGACACCGCGATGCCATGTCATGGCGGCATGATCGCTCTAAGTCGAGTGAGTTCGACCGTATACGATCGATCGGATTGTGGCGGATCGATCATGGCGCCATGGGCGGATCATTGCCAAGACATCATCGATCATTCTGAAGGCGTGATCGGTGATCAATAGGGTTTGACCAGAAGCTCGTGGCCGATAGGCGATCGACGAGGAGGAATGATCGGATGAGGTCCATCGATCGACCGCCAAGAGTTCCGTTGGACTACAGTCGGGATCCGACGTGTTCGAGGCCGTTAGTAGTGACGGCGATCGCCAAGGGCGGATCGGTGGCGGTTCTGAAGAAAAACAGCCCTCTCTATAAAAAGAGAGGGTGTAAGCCTTTGAGAGGCTAATGCTCATACTCCAAATGATCTTCCTAGTGCCTCACAAGCTTTAAACTCTTCTTACTTGTCTTTACTTCAATCCTATTGTAAGAAGAGTGATCTTGGTTGTAAAGGTTACCTCCACCTAGCTTGGTGCAAAGGAGAGACCATTTAGTGGATTGGTTTAACGGAGTGATTCACCGAGGATGAATCGGGGACCGTGGATTAGCGGCGTAGCCGTGAACCACGTTATACCATCGTGTTAGCGTTTGTTTTATTGTTTGTCTTTTGCTTTGTATTTGTATATTCCGCTTGCGCTAATCTTTTGTAGATGAGCAATTTACGACGTCCAACGTACGAGGGCTATTCACCCCCCTCTAGCCGGCCATACCGATCACCTACAGAAGATATAGGAAGTATAAGAAGAGAAGAAAGATAGTGGATAGGATAAGAATCTGATATGGCTTGTACCAGAAGGTCTAAAGGAGAGGAGGTTGTAAATGTTGTAGCTATAGGACTGGAAGGAGGTATGGGTTGTTGTTGGTGTCTAGTGGGAAATAAGGAGGCTAGTGGAATGTCATCGGTAGAGGAGGTGGGAGAAAGAGATGAGGAAAGTCCAATAAGATCATTGGAGGGATCAGGTGGTGGATTATGGGTAAGTGTATCAGAAAGGGGCAATGGTTTTTGGGGATATGAAGAGGAGAGCTCTAAGGTATCAAAAGAGGGAATTAGGTCAGTGGCAAGGAGTGTAAGGGTTTGTTGGTTGGATTCGGTGATGGTTATAAGAGGGACTTGGAAAAGTTCAGAAGGAACCTGTGACAAAGAAGTGTAAATAACTCTTTGTGAGATTGAATCAAGATAATTAAAGAAAAGAATAGTGGAGGAGGAGGTAGTTACTGATGTAGGAGGCTCGGAGATGGAAGAAAAAGTGGATGTCAGCTCTGCTCTTTTTCTCTTCTTTTGTTGCTTTTTTGCTAAAGTTTTGGCGATAACAACATGCATCATATTCTCTACATAAAAGAAAATCAATGGACATTTTAAAGTTAATTCAGTGAGTATGCAAAGTAAAGTATTAATATGCATTGGAAAATAAAAATAGTAACTATGTGGTATAGAGTATCAGTAATCATAAATTCAGTACTTATGTAAGTTAGAATATTAGTTTGCATTTGAGAGTAAATTCAGTGAGCATGCAAAGTAAGATATTAGTATGTCTTTGAAGGAAAAGTCAGTGAATATGTAGAATGAAGTATTAGTATCCATTTGGAGATCAATACAATAAGTATGCAAATTAAAGTATCAATATACATATTAGAGTAAATAGAATATAGTAGTATTGTGCATTTAAAGACAAATTCAATAAATGAGCAGTTGAATAAAACTTACCAATAGAATGAGCCTCTGATGATTGGATGGAGGATAATCCGTAATAGGACAAAATAGGTTCTTGTAAAATTTCAATGATGCTAAAGTGCTTATTTCTAAGTAGGGATTCGATGGAGGGGAAATTGATGGCATATTCACACTCTTGAGGTCGGGAAGGTGTTGAAGGGTGGTTGTCCAGGTCAAGGAAAATTGTAGGACTAGATCTAAGAGGACATGAAGTATAGTTCTTTCCAGCCCTTGTGAGAGGTGGGCATGTCAATCAAATATTGGTGGTCTTGGCGTGCCATGAAGTAGAACATGCTTGTGTTAGCCATTTTCAATTGATAGAGACAATGGAAGACGTGAGGGTTTTGGGGGATATTAAGGTGTTGGAATATGATGAGGGTTCCAATCAAAATGCGAATGGAGTTAGGGGTCAGTTGATTAAGGGTAAGGTTGTAGTAGGTCAGAATATGGAAAAGGGATTTCGGCATGGGAAGGCGAAAACCTCCTTCTAATTGACCTGTGAAGAGAGTGTTGGTGCCAGTAGGGGGTTGATGGGGACGTTGTTTGGGGGTTGGAATGATGGCGGTGAAACCCTTGGGGATATACTTTAGCTCATGGAAGAAAAAAGGATGATCGAGGGTCAGTCGGTTGGGTGTGTTTTCGTACCAAGGAATGGTGGAAGAGGAGGAAGCCATGAAGGGAGGATAGTTGCAGAATGTTAGGAAGTATCGAGGGAGGAGGGGGTTAGAGTTTCTAGTGAGTGTAAAGGTTGATCGATAAAGTGTTAATGAAGGAAGTGACTTTTTAAGAGGAAAATGAAGACTAAGTATGGTGATCAGTGAAGGGCAAAAATGATGTTAAGCATTTCTATTAGCCTTAATATGTTTTCTTAAGAATTTTTTCTCTTGCAGAGGTCCTTAAATGTTTTCTGAGGAATTTTGTACCTAGTACAGAGCTTGAAGGCTATCTGATACTTTTTTACAATGATTAGTAATTTTTCTAAGGCAGTTTTTGTCTAGGGCATGAATTTAAAAGCTTTTTAATACTCTTTTGCAGCTAGTAGTCATGTTTTTATAAGGCTCTTAGGCCTAATATGAAGTGTTAAGTAACTAAGGTATGTTGAAGGGGTTGTGGATATTTTTCTAAGGCATTTTACCCCTAATACAAAGCCTAAGGGTTAATTAATGTGTTTTGTAGGGATTATTAATGTTTCTGGGGTTTTTGACACCCAGACAAATTCTCTATGGTGGTAATCAATGGAATTTTTCCTAAAAGTTTTTATGCTTAATCAGAATTTCCTCTTAAAGGATCAGTAACAGTTTTTCTCCAAGGCTCTTACGCCTATTATAACAACCTATGGGCTAGAGAGCTATATTCCCCCATGAGGACTATAACGCTACCTATATGGCATATGTAAAATATTCTCAAGGCTCTTATGCCTACTATAACAGCCTATAGGCTAGGTAGATACATCCCCCCATGGGGACTATAACGCCACCTATATGGCATATGTAAAAGTTTCTCAA
This sequence comes from Wurfbainia villosa, assembly GCA_025175895.1. Taxonomy (NCBI): domain Eukaryota; kingdom Viridiplantae; phylum Streptophyta; class Magnoliopsida; order Zingiberales; family Zingiberaceae; genus Wurfbainia; species Wurfbainia villosa. The sequence continues at coordinate 25,632,755 of CM045988.1, forward strand.
GGCTCTTATGCCTCCTATAACAGCCTATGGGCTAGGAAGCTACATTCCCCCATGGGGAACTATAACGCTAACTATAATGGGTAGGTAAAGTGCTAACATTCAAGCTAAAATGCCTCATATAACATTCAAGGCCCTATGCCTCACATGATACTTTAAGACCCTGTGCCACATATAACATTCAAGGCCCTACAACTCGTATGATAGTTTAAGGCCCTGTGCCTATTATGATGGTTTGTGGTTGATGGCATTATCTATTTCAATAAATACTTATGAAACTTCATTTGATTTTGCTATTCAGTTTCACTAAAAAGGGAGAACTTATGATGGGTGTAGGGGTTTCAGCTAAGACAAAGAAATTTTTTATTGTTTACAGCTAAGGAAGAGAAATTTTTTGTTATTTTCTACTAAGGCACAGATGTTTTTGTTTTTAATTTGTCAGCAAGGGCAGTTTCAGAAGAATACTTGTAAAACTTCATTCGACTTCACTCTTCAGTTTTACTAAAGAGGGGGAACTTATGATGGGGTTGGGGTTTTCTGATCAAAAAGAAGGTTTTCTTAGCTATTTGAGTAGTTCCTGAGCAGTGTATGTGGGGTTCGAGGTGGGTACAGTGAGAGTGTTTGCGGAGTAGTTGGGGTGTTGATGTGAGCATTTTATATAGGGTTTTAGCTATCATTTTAGCACACATCTTACCTCATTTTTAGGGTATTCATTGCATATTATCTTTGTTTACTCCACTTTCCATTATTTTTGTTCGGAGATCTGCTTTTGTTATTTTATGTGTAGGATAGCATTTTTGGAGCAAAAATGAAGCATTTTATGGAGCATGGACTTTAGGGAACATGCTCTGGTCGTGTCTCAAGAAACGGGCATTTTTTGGAGCTCATTATATATGCTTGCTTTTTATTCTATGATATGATTATTCATGATCCGACTTTATTGTGTTAATCCGATTTAGATGCCAAAAGCACTAGGTCATATTTTAGAGGTATGGGGAAGGACCAAAAGGAGAACCCAATCCTTCGAACCATATAGAACCGAGAAGTGGGGGAATCGACTATGAGTGAGGAGTTAATCAGCTGGGGTTCACGTGACAAGTTCCCTATGAGACTAAGGTTTCCCCACAAGTAGATTGATTCACTGTGAGGACCAAAGGTATCATAGAACGTAATGAACCTATTCTATCAGAAGGCCCAAAGTAGGAGAAATTAATTCTAGAAGGGTTGTGGGACCCAGTGACAGGGGAATTCCCAAAGATAGTAACCCCTTGAGCTCTGACAATTCGAAAGGGAAACTTGGTTACGAATAGGGCAATCCGATGTAGTTCCAAAAGGTCACGTCGGATAAAATAGGATATCCTACCTACATGAACAACCATTGAGAATTAGGAGTAAGACATATGTTTACAATAATTTTGGTGAAACCGAAAACATAGAATCATTTTATCAATCATAGCAGGGACCTAGTGATAGTGGTATCTCTGTAAAAGTGATATCCCAGTCCTCTCATTTTCACTTTCAACCCTTTTTTGTGTATCAATCAACTGATTCGATCTAAACAATCTATATTCTCTTAGTAAATCGATACTCGATTTTTTATCCCTATGGGATCGATATTTTATTACTTGATGATAATCGTGCACTTGTGGGCATTGAGCATGAGTGCGCACTTCGAGTCCTTGGTGATTCTCATCGGAGATTTGAGGTTGTGCTCGTGTGCATCAAGTTTTTGTCGTCGTTGCCGGGGACTGGTTTAATTTGATATTGGTCAAAAGGTGAGTTGATTGGATTAGACCACTTTATTTTTAGTTTTTCATTGTTCTTCTTTTTTTAGTATCATCTTTTCCATTTTTGTCTATTTCAATTATCCGTGCAATTTCCCTTTTTTATTTTATTGATTTCTTTTATTTCATTTTTCAGGTGACTAATGGTGCACATGAATACACAGATGCTTTAACTACCTTATCTTCCTCCATGACCACCTTAATTGATTCACCTACAGAAGTATAAGTATGCTTTAATGTAAGTCTTGTTGGTGCAACAATGCCCCAACCATTTGTATGTTTTGATGTTTAGATAATCATCTAAGTTAGGCAATGTTTTGTGATCTAATTGTGAACATGTTTAAGTGACAGGAAAATCCAAGTATGAAGACTTGGTAAAGGAAAAGTCCAAGTGTGATCTTGGCAAGAGAAGTCCAAGGAAAGGGCTTGGCAGCGTAAGACAAAGCATGTAGTGTTGGTGGCATAAAGTCCAAGTGAACCTTGGCAAAGGAAGTCCAAAGGCAAGTCTTGGCAGCGTAAGTCCAAGCATGTAGTCTTGGCGACGTGAAGTCCAAGCGTACTTTGGCAAAGAGAAACTCAAGACATGACAAAACCGAAGGAAGCTCTTGGAAGCAAGCGCAAAGGATGAACAAGTCATGAACTCGCAGGGATCTTGAAGGCTCAAGGCTTAAGGAAGAGCTAGAAGGTTGAGTCTAGGTCTATGGAGTTAATTTGAGTATGAAATTATCATACTTGACGAGTATCAGTCCACTGATACATCGTATCACTCGACTAATCAGGTGTTCGACTGAGTTAGGATGAAAACCTAATGATCAGTCCACTTCCAAGAGTTGGCAGTCGACTGATTCCGTCATCAGTCGATTGCCAAGACTAGCAGCCGACTGATCAAGTTGACATCGAGCACAGAATGGGGTCTCACTTGACTGCTCACCGTGATCACTCGACTGATCACTTCATCGATCGGTGATGGAGGATCATCGGTGATGAACTGCTATTGGATGATGATACTGTGAAATCCATGAATCTGGTGATCAGTCGTTAGCCATGGCCGTGATGGAGACCATCAATCGATCTGAGGAAAAATAACCCTCTCTCTATAAAAAGAGGGCTTGGGGTGCTTGAGGGGTCTAGTGCTCATCTTCCAACCTTACTCTCAAGCTCCCCACAAATTTCAAAGGCTTTCTTTGTGTTAATTCCTCCTCTTCTCCTAAATTTCATTTTCATCATTGTAAGAAGAGGAGAGTGTCTTGTAAAGGAAAGCTTCTTAGTGGAATTGCTTAGGTTGATCCATCTTAAGGATCGCCGGAGTAGGAGCTTAATCTCCAAACCACGTAAATGCTTTCGTTAGCATTTGTTGTGTTTTTCATTTAGTTCTTGTTTTGCTTCTGCTAACCCTTTTGTAGAATTCGGAAAAGGTTATTCACCCTCTAGCCTTCCAAAGATCTAATAAGTGGAATCGAGCTCGGATCGCATCGGAGGATCTAACAATCAACCGAGAACGATGACATTCTAAGAGGGTATAACACGGCAAGGCCTCCATTCTTCGGCGGCAGCGATTTCGATTGGAAAGGTAGGATGGAATACTACCTTATGAATGATATTGACAATTGGTTTAGCATTGTAGATGGATTGAAGTCGGTCGACGAATTCGGAGTGCCAATACCGACAAAGGATTGGACAAGAGAGATGGCAAAGAAGGTTCAAGCAAATGTAAAAGAAATGACCACACTCCAATGTGGTCTATCAAAGGAGCAACTATTCAAAGTCGGCCCCTTCAACTCCACTAAAGAGCTTTGGGAGAAGCTCATTGAATTGAATGAAGGATAAAGGAGGCGAGGAGAGCCAAGAGGACCTCTTGATAGGCCAACTCAAAGCTTAGCCATGAAGACCAATGAGACCGTGAGCCAAATGCACGGTCGCTTCAAGGAGGTAGTCAACGGACTACATGTGATAGGTGAAAAGGTCGAAAATTGAGACCTTGTGAGGTATATTCTTCAAGCTTTCCCTAGAACAACCTTATGGGCATCAATGGTAGATGCTTATAAGGTGTCTAGGGATCTCTCTCTAGTTAAACTAGATGAACTTTTTTGTGAATTCGAGTTGCACGAGCAAGCTAACACTTCGACCAAGGAGAAAGGTGTAGCTCTTTTTGTAGGTAAGAAGGACAAGAAGAAGAAGGAGAAAAAGGAAGTTTCATCTTCATTCGAGTCGGAAGAGGAATCTTCAAGTAGCGATGAGAAGCTATCGGCTAGTGAGGTAGCTCACTATGTAAAGAAATTTGATGGGAGGTCAAGAAAACTCACCAAGAAGGATGTGAGGAGGATGTTCCAATCCTCCAAAGGTAAAACCTCCACTAGTTCAATTCCTACTTCTAATGTTACTTGCTATGGTTGCAACAAAAAGGGTCATATCAAGCCAAATTGTCCGGAGCAAAAGAAAAAGGAGGAAAAAGAAAAGAAGAAGAAGGACAAGAGGGAGAAGAAGAAGAAGAAGGCCATGACAGCCACAACTTGTGTTAGTAATATATGAGAGATGTCCTAAGGCAATCGCCTTATGTATGAACCATTTATATGATAAATGAAGATTCACTATTTGAGTATACATGTTTTATGTATTTGATTGGATCTTAAACTCATTTACTGAATGTCCACGATACGATTCACAGCATGAGAGAATATGTGATTGGATCACAACTAGTGAGTATCTCTACATGTGTAATTGTGATGTATCAGAATTATCCCTAGTCGATGAATTGATGGATTTGGACACCATCATTGCATGAGACACAGTATACTCCTTGGTGTATCAAGCGGTGATTCTCCTTTGTTTGGAGACATAGTGATGTCCGGAGTTAATCGTGTATGCTAGTTATGGTAACTAGTTCATTGGAGTGACCAGCCGTAAGACTTCATATGGTTCTCTGCATATATAGATATGTCAATGAAGTTCTTTCTGTGGCTTAAGTGCGATGTTCCTTTGACTTGCGGTATTCAAGTCATCTTGATCATGGTGACTTATGCTTTGACATCTTAAGCAAACATCTCTAAGGAGATGTGGACCCGGGATGATTGGGTATAAGTCGAAGTGATCGAAGGTGTTTGAATAGCCTATAAAGATTCACCACTCCTTGCGAGGAGATGTATACCCATGGCCTCTCGTCGGATTGTTACTAAAGTCTTTGGCCAAAGCATTACATGTTTAGAGTAAGGTACTCTTGATACATGTGGAGTAACTAGAATCCGTAGGGCGAGGAAATGATACTTGGGCTAGGTGTGGCGTAGTCGACCTAGTGAGGGGCCCGACACAATAGACCATGTCTGAACCAAGTGGGTATAAGATGAGTGAAGGAATGAGGCACGAATCATTCGAGCTCTTGAAGGGTTTGAGAAATAGTTACGGATCAACCGTGATCTTTTGGTTAATTGGGGATCATGATGTACTACTAGGTGCCACTCATGATCGTTCTATAATTAATGGTTAATTATAGGCGGCCAACATAAATCGAGAACCTATTTGGTCACACGCGTGAGCGTAATCCAAAGGATTTAAAGCGAGCTTGAGAATGGGATTCTCGGGAGAGAAACTAGGTTTGGTTGGACCAAACATAGCGAGCATGAAATCGTTTGATCGCAAATGGAAGCGTGGATGGGCCGTGTCTTATGAAGACATAATGGATGAACCAAAATGGTTTGGTTCTAATCCAATGGATGAGAATAAACCAAAGGGTTTGGTTTATTTTAAGCGAATGAACCAAAAGTTGGTTGGTTCGTTTTAACTTAAAATAAACCATCATGGTTTGGTTTATTTTAACTTATCTTAATGGGCGGGTTAGGGCTTTATGGATATGATCCATTAACCAATTAAAAGAATTAGTTCTCTATAAAAGGGCTTAAGGGATTGTTAAGCCCTAATCCAAAACCCTAGCCTCTTGAGTTGCGCCCACCTCCACCCTTGGAGTTTTCCGCCAACCTAAAGTTGCCGCCCGCCCGGCTTTGTCTGCCGTCCAAGTCCTTGCGGCGTCAAGCTTCAGCCGTGATCCTCGGCGACCCTCGGTGATCTTCCTAGGTGAAAAGGTGAGCACTTGGCTCTCCTTGTTGGCGGCGCCTATCTCCTCCACCAAGCTGTCAGTTTTCTGGACAGCTTCTTCTCTCTCGTCGGAGCATCGTTTGGGCGGCGGTTAGAGCTCGACAGCGGCTAACTACGAGATTCAATCTCCGGTAATCCTCTGAGGTGGAGGATGAAGGATTCGTCAATTGGTTGTGAATACCTCTCGGAGAAGCGAGTTTTGAGAACTTCGTATTAGGATCGAATTTGGATTCGGATCGTGATCATCTCTCGATCACGTCGTCTTCAACACGAGGCTAGTAACCCGTACGAAGACGAAGCTCGTGGCTTAGCGAAGTCATCCCGAGGAAATCGGCGTGGATACGGATAGAGGCGATTCTAGCGAGGATCATTCCGGTTGATGCCGTTCCCGCTACACGTCATACGAAAGGTATAACGTAGATAAATTTCCTTTTATTGCAAATTTAAATTTACGGTTATGTATACACTTGTTGTAATATGCATGCGTGTGTTGTGTGTGTTGTAATAAATAGGAGTATTTATTATTTTTATTGCTTCCGCTGTGTTCATGTTTACGAAACATGATCGAACACACACACGCCGCGGTGCCGGAAACCCAACAGTGGTATCAGAGCCCAGGTTGTGTTTCGACATAATCGTAAAAATGGTTTTGCGATAGTCATAATGTATTTCTGGAAATTTTCTAATTTTGGAAATTTAGAAGTATTTATGGAAATTTTTCAATTTTGGAAAGTCTAGAAGTATTTATGGAAATCTTCCACTTTTGGAAAGTTGGAAGTATTTATGGAAATTGATATTTTCCATAAATAAAATATTTGATTAGATTCTGGAAATTTGTTTCCTAATTTAATCATGATTTGATTTGAAATCAAATCTTAAAATATTTTATTTCCATAAGTAGTTTTAATGATTTAGGAAATTGGTTTCCTAAATAGATTTTCCTTAATCAAATAATTCCATGAATAAAATATGTGATTAGATTTGGAAATTTGTTTCCTAATTTAATTATGATTTGATTTGGAGAATCAAATCTTAAACATATTTTATTTCCATAAATAGTTATGACATATAAGGAAATATATACATGACATAATTGTATGCCATGTAATTGCATTAGATGCATAACATTATGTCATGCGTGTCGTGACATGTAGATGTATGCCATGTATGCCATGCCATGTAGATAATAGTTATTTGTATGCAAAGAGGATGAGACATAAAAACCCTTAAACAATATTAAAGCCTACACCTTCCATTAATATGGTTAGAACCAGAGTTCCGTTTCTTGTTTGGGTTGTTGGACTCTCTCCAAGCCCGGCTCGAACCCGCACATGTTCAAACCATGGAATAGTTTAATACTAATATGGTAAGAGTCAGAGGTCAATCGTTAGCTTTGGTTGTTGGACTCTCTCCAAGCTGGGCTAATTGGTTGAATGCGCTCTAACCATATTAAAACTATGTCGATTAATGGGTTGGCTTTAACCTGGAGCATCGGCTTGTTGGACTCTCTCAAGGTCGATGTAAAGGGAGGTGAAGTTGGGTGCTATGCATATGATGCATACTTGTTAATGTGTTAACAACCCGATGTATGTGTCAACATTCAATTAGTTGATAGCACATTGTGATAGTTGCATATACGTGATATGCAATCGGTATAGTTGATACCTACCGTCGTAGTTATGAATGGCTTGTTGGACTCTCTCCAAGGTTGTTCATAACTATGATGGATATCAGCCCATTCGGAGATGGACCTACGATCTCCCGAAGTGATTTTGGGGTTTTTGAAATTCGAAAAATGAATGGGATTTATAAATGTATATTGATGCATTTTAAAATCATCTTTCTCATATATGCTCGTTTTGTATTTCTAGGTCAATAAATTCATGATGTCTTTGAATTTGCTATATTTTGGATTGAATAAATTTTGCGAACTTTGGGCTTCTTGGCTTAGAAACACAAGGTGAAAAGCTTGCATATGTCCTTGAAGCCTCTTCAGACCGTCTGGGCGATGCAACTCGGACCAAATGTTGGTCTATCGAAGCATGTGGCGGTCTGTGGCGAGTTGCATCATGCTAGCAGCGATGGATGGCACCAGCGGCATGAGCATATGGATGCTAATACTATGGTCTTCATCTTCATGAGTTGTTGATGAGCAAGCGAGATCAGAAAGGTTCGAGTCTCTAGGCTCCTCTTCACCACGAAGATGCAGAAGGTTCATCGTCTAGTGCGAGTTTGTGCTAAAGATGAGCGGGTACATCGGCTAGCTACCCTCGGTTTTTGTGATGGATCATGAGTTAAGTATTGACTTAATTTGCATTGTTTGCCCAAGAGTTTCGATTTGTGATGAACTATCGGATGAATAGATTTATCTTGAGTCCATGAAGAAGAAGAAGGCATCGATGCCCCATCCTCTTGAGTATCTTATTGATTGTCATTCTATTTCCTTGGACACTTGGGTATTGGATCTTGGGTGTAGCTCACATATATGTAATGACATACATGGGCTAAGGAATAGAAGAAGACTTGTCGAGGGGAGTCAAATTTGCGTGTTGGCAATGGAGCAAAGGTTCTTTCTCGCCATCGGAACTTATTTTATTGAAACTCCTAGTGGACTTAGTCTTAGAATGGACAATTGCTTTTATGTTCCTTCTCTAATAAAGAACATCATTTCTATTTCTTGTTTAAATAGAAATGGTTTCCATTTGACTTTTAGTAACAATTGTTGTTATATAACTTTGAATGGTGTACTTTATGGAATTTGGAACTTGAGTAATGGCATTTATCGTTGGGCGTATCGATGACATTTTCAATATCGAAGCGAGCAACAAGTGCTCGAAAGGATAATCAAATAGACTCCTATATGTGGCATTGTCGTCTTGGCCATATAAGCAAGAGCATGTCGAATTACACCGATGTGGAATTGGAATCGTTTGAATTGGATTCATACGATACATGCGAATCATGCTTAAAGGCAAGATGACTAAGTTACCTTTCTTGGAAAAGGTGAGCAGTGGGAGAGTTACTAGGTCTAATACATGCGATGTATGTGGACCTATGTCAACTCAAGCATTAGGAGGCTATAGCTACTTCATTACCTTCACCGATGATCACTCACGGTTTGGGTATGTGTTCTTGATGAAACACAAGTCTGAAGCCTTTGAAAGGTTCAAAGAATTCAGAAATGAAGTAGAGAAACAACATGACAAGAGTATTAAAATACTTGATCGGATCGAGGTGGTGAATACTTAAGTCAAGAGTTTCTTGATTATCTAAGAGACAATGGCATATTGTCTCAATGGACTCCGCCTATACACACCACAACATAATGGTGTATCGAGGCGTAATGGACCTTGTTGGACATGGTCAGTCAATGATGAATCATGCAACTCTTCCCAAGTCCTTTTGGGGCTATGCATGACTGTTTACTTGTTAAGCAGAATGCCTACCAAGGTAGTCTCAACTACTCCATGAGATATGGAATGGTAAGAAACCTCATGTATCTTACTTGAAGATATGGGGTTGTCTGCTTATGTGAAGCGGGTATATCGAGACAAATTGGATGCTAAGTCGATAAATGTCTATTTATTGGATACCCTAAGGAAACAAGGGGTTACCAATTCTATCATCTGTGGAACAAAAGGTGTTTGTTTCAAGGCATCTTTGTGTTTCTAGAGAAAGAGTTTCTCTTGCAAGAAAGCAGTGGGAGTGTAAATCGTCGAGCTTGAGGAGGCTCGAGAGACTCAAATAGACATTGATGAGATACAGTGAAGCACAAGCCGATGAACTCATAGTGATGAGCAATCAGTAACACCACATCTTCGTAGATATGGTAGAACCGCAATATTCACGAGAGATATGGATTTCTCGTAAGTGAATCGAGCAGCGTGTTACTCATTGATGATGAGAGCCTACAGTTATGAAGAAGTCTTGACAAGTTGAGAAAGGGATAAGTGGCTTGGTGCCATGAAGTGAAATGGATTCCATGTATGAAAACCAAGTTTGGAACTTGGTTGACCCACTGAAGGATAAAGCCTATAGGGTGCAAGTGGGTTTTCAAGAAGAAAACCGACATGGATATTAATGTGATTACCTATAAGGCTAGATTGGTGGCGAAAGGATATCGTCAAAAACAAGGTGTTGATTATGGCGAAACCTATTACTTTGTAGCTATCTTAAATCCATTCGGATGCTCCTAGCCATAGTGGCTCATTATGATTATGAGATATGGCGGATGGATGTGAAAAACTTTCCTTAATGGAAACACCTCGGGGCGTGTATATGTAATCTGACTGAGGTTTCACATCGGTTGATAAAACCAAGGTATGCAAATTGCGACGGTCCATTTATGGATTGAAGCAAGCATCCAGGAGCTGGAATATCCGTTTTGATGAGACAATCAAAAAGTTTGATTTCTCACAAAATCGAGCGAACCTTGTGTGTACAAGAAGGTTAGTGGGAGTGCGATCGTGTTCCTAGTATTGTATGTTGATGACATACTACTTATAGGAAGCGATGTTTCAATCTTCTGATCGATTGAAGGTTTGGTTATCCAAGACATTCTCCATGAAAGACACAGGAGAAGCAACCTACATCCTCGGGATTAAGATCTATAGAGATAGATCGAAAGCGGTTGTAGTCTTTCGCGAGTCTACATATATGGGCCGAGTGCTAAAGAGGTTTAGCATGTCGGAATCAAGAAAGGTTTCCTACCCATCGGGCATAGGGTACACCTTTCGAAGTCTATGTGTCACACGAAGATGAGAGGATTTGCATGAGTAAGATTCCCTATGCATCCGCAATAGGATCTATCATGTATGTTATGTTATGTACGAGGCCCGATGTATCGTATGCTCTGAGTGTCATGAGCAGATACCAGTCCGATCCAGGAATGGATCATTGGGCGGCTGTTAAGACGATCCTTAAGTACTTGAGAAGAACTAAGGATGTGTTCCTAATATATGGAGAAGGGGACATGGTGATACGCGGGTATACGGATGCGGCTTCGGAGACAAGGATGATTCAGTCTCGATCTGGATCGTGTTCACCTTGAATGAGCGCGATGAGTTGGAAAAGTTCCAAACAAGAGGTAGCGGATTCTGCACTAAGGCGAGAATACATTGCGGCAGGCGCGTGAAGAGGCGGTTTGGATCAAAAGTTCGTTCATGAACTTGGTGTGATTCATCGGCCATTGTTGAAGCAATGCGGTCTCTTTGCGACAACAATGGAGCAATTGCGAAAGAGCCAAGGTCTCATCAGCGATCCAAACATGTGCTTGCTATCATCTTATCGGAGAGATCATCGGTAGGAGCGAAATACAAATCGAGAAAATTCCCCTTTGAAAGGAACTTAGCGGATCCTTTGACTAAGGCATTACCTCAAATAAGTTTGAGGTCATGTTGAGCTTATGGTATTGGATCACAGTAGCGATTGGCATTAGGCCAAGTGGGTCTGATTAGTAATATATGAGAGATGTCCTAAGGCAATCGCCTTATGTATGAACCATTTATATGATAAATGAAGATTCACTATTTGAGTATACATGTTTTATGTATTTGATTGGATCTTAAACTCATTTACTGAATGTCAACGATACGATTCACAGCATGAGAGAATTTGTGATTGGATCAAAACTAGTGAGTATCTCTACATGTGTAATTGTGATGTATCGGAATTATCCCTAGTCGATGAATTGATGGATTTGGACACCATCAATTCTGTCGAGACTAGCACGAGGTATACTCCTTGGTGTATCCAAGCGGTGATTCTCAACTGATGTCTGGAGTTAATCGTGGATGCTAGTTATGGTAACTAGTTCATTGGAGTGACCAGCCGTAAGACTTCATATGGTTCTCTGCATATATAGATATGTCAATGAAGTTCTTACTGTGGCTTAAGTGCGAGGTTCCTTTGACTTGCGGTATTCAAGTCATCTTGATCATGGAGACTTATGCTTTGACATCTTAAGCAAACATCTCTAAGGAGATGTGGACCCAGGATGATTGGGTATAAGTCGAAGTGATCGAAGGTGTTTGAATAGCCTATAAAGGATTCACCACTCCTTGCGAGGAGATGTATATCCATGGCCTCTCGTCAGATTGTTACTAAAGTCTTTGGCCAAAGCATTACATGTTTAGAGTAAGGTACTCTTCGAAACATGTGGAGTAACTAGAATCCGTAGGACGAGGAAATGATACTTGGGCTAGGTGTGACGTAGTCAGCCTAGTGGGGACTGACACAATAGACCATGTCCTGAACCAAGTGAGTATAAGATGAGTGAAGGGAATGAGGCACGAATCATTTGAGTTGCTGAAGGGTTTCAGAAATAGTTCTGGATCAACCGTTGATCTTTTCGGTTAATTGGGGATCATGATGTACTACTAGGTGTCACTCATGATCGTTCTATAATTAATGGTTAATTATAGAAGACCAACATAAATCGAGAACCTATTTGGTCACACGCACAACGAGAGTAATCCAAAGGATTTAAAACGAGCTTGAGAATGGGATCTCCGGCAGACGAAAATCCGGCAGCATCTCCCCTGTACGGGTGACAATACCAATTTTTATACAAGGCCTACACGGCCACTATACATCGGTCAACACGACCGGAATCATACCACATCACACGCAGATAATAATAAGGCCTCAGGCCAACAAATCTAGGTAAACAAAAGTCTACTCTAACTAGACTTACCCCTTCTGCCATCTGGGCAGGAATACTCAACCGAAATCCAATCGAAATAAAAATCCGATCAAAGGTCCCTAAGGACATACCAAAACATCCACAGGTACAAATATCCAACTCCAGTCCTAAACATATATTCTAATCCAAATACCCAAAAATCGTAAACACAAATAACAAAATACACTTCCACTGACGAGGGTTTGGCGGTGGACTCTCGACACTCCATCACAAATAGATATAAATCAGCGGGGTGAGTTCAAAGAACTACTGGGGTATAGTAGATATGAATAGCAAGAAATAGCTAACATTATTAATCATGCCAGTACAGTCTCATATATATGGTAAGCAAGAACTAAATGCAAAAGGACTGTACTCACCTGAATCTCCTACTCTGATATAGGAGCATGTGCCCTACTATAAGAGATAAAGTCATCACCATATAAGAATATGAATCACCATGCATGTCAATCATATGCAACATCCAAGGCATCAATACAATAATGCAAAGAAACACAATACAAATGCAATCCGTGCAAAATGCATGCCGTACCAATGACATTGTCACCCCTGACGCCAGTCAGCCGCCTCACACGCAATGGTGAAGCCGAGTGGGTAGGGCTCTGACAACTGTGCACTCTGCCATCACGCTCTGAGTGAGCCGAGTGGGAGATCTTTGTCGGAGTACACCTATCCTCCTGCCCCAAACATAGTGGGGGAGCTAAGCTCTCATCTCCTGGTATCATAGGCCAGAGGAGGGATCCTGCCCACACCGCCTCGTCGCTACCCATGGCGGTCAGCTGTGAGCAAAGCACACACCCTCCTGATGTACCACTAACCCATGAGTGGCAGTGTGTGCAGGCCATGTAACTAGCTGCGGGCTCAACAATAATGGAACCCCGTCCAGCCAGCATGCAATCATGCAAAATGGTGCATGATACTAAAGCATGTAAATCCTACTCAAAATACCTATCCGAATAATATGTACAATCAATATGTACATATCCATAATCCAAATACAATGATCCAAGTAAAACAGGAAGATATAAACATACTGATCAAATGCATGTATCTAGTAGGCACAAAAACATACTAGGCATATAAACATGAAAAGTATTGCATGCTATCCTAACTAACATATCAACTTGACTATATCTAAAAGATAAGTCAAAGTACCCGCCTGATAAAATGTCCGCAAAAAGAACCAGATCGTCACGACCGTGAACCTGCCTCGTGACCAAAACCTGCATAATGCATAACTATTGTTAAACACATAATGCAATCCACCGACAAATCAAATCCTAAGCCGATTTCGAACTTATACCAATTAACCCAAATGCTTAATAAAATCCCGGTCAACCAGATTGATCTAGTTATGCCAATTAACCTAATTAATCCTCCGCATCAATCCCTATCGACCATTAAGCAAATTAACAACATATTATGCATTTATTAACACCCATATTTGAACTTACCAATTTTTCCATCTTAAATCTCACAGCCAAACCCATAATCTATCAACTTATAGCTAATAAAAAGAGAAGATAGATCAAGCTTACCACGCTTCGGCCAATACCAATCCATCGACAAATCTTTCACAGCCAACCCACACTCCACTTACAACCATGCCTTTGTCCACCCACATTACGGCCTTCCCAGTACGACTCACCGCCACCTTCACGGTAGGCCTAATACTGAAATCAAACACCAGCGGATGAAGAGAAAAGCGAGCAGCGTCATACCGGGAGACCTTCACCAAGCGGCTCGTGTAGACTAAATTGAGAACAACCATCGAGGGGCCCTTACTAAGCTGATCGGAGTTGAACGCTCAAGTTGGTGCCGACTCTTTGTTGGACTACTCCGCTAACTCGGCAAAATTGCACCTCGAGCAAATCAAGGTCTAATGCGCCGATGCACTCCGACCACGCTTCCTCTGCGCTCTTGCTCGTCCGCGGGCTCCGGCGAGGGGTGGTCGGCCGTCGCTTGCAGAGGAGGGGAAAGGGCAAGTCGTGTCCGAGGAGGCCGATCGGCGTTGCAGACGAGCAGCGTCGGCAACGGGGAAAACGACGGCGAAGATATGATCGGCTGTGCTCAGAGAGTGGTCGGTGTCATCGTCTTGTGGCGGCGTCTGTAGCCGGCGTTATGCGGCGATGGCGTCGCGAGCAACCGGAGTTCGCGATCTGGAGCCGAAGGAGGCAAACAACGAGGCGATCTCGGCGGTGCGTCGGTGTGGTACGTGGGGCTGGAAGAGCGAGGAAGAAAGCGGCGGAGTTGAGCGCGGCGCGTGAATGGCATCGCGAGAAAGGGGAAGGCTCGGGCGGGGGAAATAGGAATAGAAAAACCTAGGTTTATAACTTAGGTTATTTAAACCCATTAAATAATCTAAACAGACCATCAAAAAGCCTGTTTTTCTTATCCCCGTAAATACCCCGTACAAGCCCCATTTAATTCCAGAAAAATTCCGAAAAAATTCCTAAAATTCCCTAAAAATTTCCAAGATTATTTCTCAAATTCTTGGCCATTTAATTTACTATTTAAATTTTGCCGTATTTAACATTCTCCCCCACTAATAAAAATTTGGTCCCCAAATTTCTTACTCAAATACCAACAAGCAATGTCACACTGCTCAACTCAAGTACTTGGGGAAAACCACATATCAAGTAACTAAGTGGGGTACTGAGCTCTGATCTTTTCCTCAAACTCCCAAGTAGCATCCTCATCTGTGAGGGGACTCCACCCGACCTTGACAAGTTGCAAAATCTTGTTTCACAACTGTCGTTCTTGTGATCCAAAATCCGTATCGGAACCTCTACGTAAGTAGCATCAGGTTGAATGGAACCTGACACATCTGATAGAATGTGTAGAGTCTGACATATACTTCCTCAGCATGAACACTTGAAACACATCCTGGATACCAGCCAAAAATGGTGGTAGCCCTAGACGGTAAGCGACTGCTCCGATGCTCTCCAAAACCTCAAACGGATCAATGTACCTAAGAGCTAGCTTACCACGGAGTCTAAAACTCTTCACCCCTTTCATGGGTGAGACTCGTAAGAATACCTGATTACCAATAGAGAACTCCCGAGGTCTCCGTCTCCGATCTACATAACTCTTCTGACGATCCTGCGCTTCTGCCATCCTACGTCTGATAGTACGGACCAACCCTGTCTCATACTGAGCTCTATGGGTCCTAGCAACTGGTCCTCCCAGTTGCCCCCGAAATCCATAACACAGGACCTCAGCAAGTCCTCTAGTGTCTAAATGGTCCGCTCAGACTGTCCATCTGTCTACGGATGGAATGCAGTACTAAAACGAAACTGTGTGTCTAACGCCTGCTACAGACTCTGCCAGAACCGAGACGTGAACCGGGGATCTCTATCTGATATAATGCTCAAAGGAACACCATGCAATCTGATGATATCCCGACAATATAACTCTGTCAAACGTTCCAGAGAGTCGGTCTTCCGAATCGCTAAGAAGTGCGCGGATTTGGTTAGTCGGTCAACGACTACCCAAATCGCGTCATGGCCTTGATGCGTCCTAGGCAAACCTCCACAAAATCCATAATAATACACTTCCACTTCCATTCCGGAATCGGAATTTCTTGATGCATATGTTCCTTAAACTAATGCAACTCCGGAAACCATTATCCTCCTCGGAGTCAGAGACGATAGTCCACCTACCGTCCAAAATTCACTCCACCACACACTCTGTAAGTGCATGGGAGGCTATCGCGACCAAACTTCCTTATTACAACCATTCGTGTTCCAGCTACTCTATAGTAGCTATCCACTAGCTAGCCAAAACCCCATGAGCATTTCTGCTCCTCACCTCTTCTAAACAATATAATAACTGCGAAGTCCACGTCATAAATATATGACAACCCATCTCGTAGTTCCTCATTTGACGTAAACACGGGATACGTCTCGATCAACTAAATCAGAAACACTCCATTCTCTGAAACATTGCATCAACACTACCCTTCCTTCCACCCGAGAATGATCAAACAATACGGGTGTAAAAGTCAATCATTGTCTGAGCTGTGAAACTAATTTCACAAGCTTTAGACCAAATAAATTCCATCACCAGTCAGCGGTATAGTACCACTAGAACATCCTATCCATATCTATGGTAATAATCAAATCAATACAAAAAAAAAATCATCATCTACGGTGGTCAAATGCTCAACTCCAACTACCACCATCACAAATGATCCAATCGTGTCCAGAATACACGATTTCCCAAATCCCTGGACGACTAAGTCGTCAATAAGTCTAATAAGATAATCAAAAGCTCAAACAATTCATACCAAGTATGAAATTGTCATCTCTACACACATGTATTCTCTTTACTCTAAGCTGATGATATAACAACCATCCCAACGACAATGATAATTGTATGACACCATGTCACTACAATATCATCACACCAGTCACAAATCAATCCTAGAGTATACACAGATGTCCTATAGCTGATCTAAATAGATCATATATATCCATAATAAAGGATATTCATTTCCTTCTACAGCTACCGCATTCTATCATCGATAATCGTTGTATAACCTCAAAGGTCCATCTCTCTTTTAACCAAGAGTTCCGGATCTTCTCTGGAAGAAATACTGGGACAGATAAATATCCCATACAACACCTCCTATAATAAGATAAAACGATCTTTCATCGTCTTGACAAGTGTAGGCATATACGCCTAATCCATAACCAAATCACTATTAGTATGGACTGATATTCTCCGAGGGTTTACTCCTTATCCTCCAATTGGTGACTAGCAGGCCAAATCCCTAGCTTTCAAATTCGACATCAGTCGACACCTCTAAAGAATCCGTACCTCTGAAATCATCATTAGATTTCTCAAGATCAATACGTCGTCGAACTCGTCCACGACCATGAGTAGGGGCAATTTCCCTAAGTCAATACTTTTCCTAACCACTGAAGTACAGTAACCACTAAAGACAATACTTTTCCTATAGCTCAGAGATATCCTTCAGCTCGCCTGGTCCCAAAACCTGAGAACTCCCAAAAATCCAAGGAAAAGAAAATCCTCGATACACCAAAACCAAACCAAAACCGCAAACCAATAAAATGGTCACGTCCTGGGGGCATAGCCGTCATCCAAACGACAGAGGAACCCCTTAGTGATAATATTCCGAAATCCATTGACCAAATCTGGTAAAAAAACCTCGAAATAATTATAGAAATATAAGTATTTCAATAACTGCATGCATGCACGACTAAACATATATCAAACAAAGTAAAATAGTTTTGTGACACCAAATCCAATTGCGACCAAAAATCCAAAGTGCATAAATAAAATGCAATACCAATAAAGTAAACAAAGCGGCATCTCGACGATGCAGTGGGACAAGCACGGCAATGAACTCTCTGAGCGACTCGAAGGTAGGTCAACATGACACGTCCTCCATCAGTTAACCTAGAGGATAAATGAGGAGGGGATAAGTACAACCACTCTGTGGATGTATAGACAATAGTGCATAATCATAATGCACATAATGGAAGTCACAGGGAACAAGCTAGAGTAACCCAACCCTCAGAGTACCAATATCAGTCTGCAACTAACCTAATCAGCAGTATAATAAATATACCTGCAATATACTCAACCACTGCAACAAGCAGTGCACATCTGGATACCACGACAAAGCCTCGTGGCTCTCGCACAAAGGAAACTATCTATGAGCTACCCCGAACGTAACCCATGGACCGACAATCAATAGCACGGTCTACGCGCAACTATATGCTACCACGAATGAGACTCGTGAATAGACAGGTTGTATATAAATATCTAATTATCGACTGCAGGCATTAGCATACTATCACCAATAGGTCGCGTGAGCAGTCGATTATCCTAGGTTGTTAAACCTAGGGTTATCCAATATATCTAGCATAGAACATCTATCAAAATCGATAAGGATCATCGATCTACAATTAAGCCCCTTGAGGCGATCAAGCGAGGGTTTCAACACCTCTAATACCAAACGTTTACCAAAGTCGGTAAAGATCATCAACTTATAAATAAATAAGTCTAGATGATTAAATCTAGCCTTCCAACCCTTCCAACATGATCGGTATCAAGGTCGATCAAAGTCATATGTCCACTAATAAACTCGTCGAGACGAGTAATCATAGGGTTTCATCCCAATTAACAGGAAATGTCTATCAAGGCCAATAAGGACCACAAGTCTACTATCAAGCCCTTCAAGAGGGTTAATCCCAAATTATATCGTCCTACCAGCTCAATCATGCATGCTACAACATGCTACCACGAACAGATCTCGTGGTTACTTAACCTGTAAAGTAGCTATCTAGCTACAGACATCATACGAATCCGATTATCACCAACTCTGAACGAATAATGCAAAAGTATAACCTTACAGTAGATTATCTCAACCATACATGGGAGACCTATTCGACCTCAAATACACAAAAGCCCCTTTAGGGAAACTCTACTGTAACTTTCCTCAACCACGAATGGGTGATATTGTTGGCAGCCGATAAATATGAACAACGTTATATACCCTCTAAGGATTAATCGCATCCTAATCATATGACCTCTACTAATCCGATCACCATATCAGCTGAAATAGTAAATGTATAAACATATACTAATAAGTACATCCGGGTTATTACGCCTAGGGTTCCAACACCTAGGGTTCTACTAACGTTGTTTCATTCCTGAAATCGCTCCTCTGAGAATAACCTCATCTAAATTATTCTATCTCTACTAGTCTCAATCATAGTATCTCCGCAATATCACATAGCCAAATAAAACACATAACACGCTGTCTAATAAACGACAGCATAGTCCTACTAATAGCGATCAATGGCTGAAATTAATTAGAGTATAACTAAAGGGTCATGCCAGAACAAAGTCAAAGCAATAAATCAATAAAGCATCAGATGCTTATATATACTCTAAACTACATAAGCTATGTAATCATGTCCTCATGCCTTCTACGAATTTATCCATCTTAGTCATATTATTCAACTAGTCTAATAATCCTAATACTAGTCACATCCTAGTGGTAAACATCTACCAATAATATCTAATCATTTTTATCACAATGATAACAAGCTACGTATAACAGTAATAGCAATTTATAACCAAATGCTATCTATAAACCAGCAACTTAAAAATCTAACAGTCCAATAGATATCAGGTTAAAACAATCCTAGATAAAACATGATATCACCGCATAACCAAATATAACCAATATAATATGCACTAAATCTAGAAAATTTTCTAGAATGTATTTACCTGTTAGTATGCAGAGATGTCTGTGGCCCTTAATCCCCATGACCTCGTCGTCATAATACCTTAATTTCAAACATAAAAATCATCGGAAATCCGTACAACTCCGAAAATACCCAGTTAACCTGCCAAACTTGGCGAACTCCATAAACCCAAAGACCCTAAGGAACTCGGAAACCTACGCTCTGATACCAAATAAATTGTCACGCCCGAGGAGTCCCCGCTTGACGAAAAATCCGGCAAAGATCTCCTCAGACGGTGACAATACCAATTTTATACAAGGCCTACACGGGCCACTATACATCGGCCAACACGACCGAATCATACCACATCACACGCAGATAATAATAAGGCCTCGTGCCAACAAATCTAGGTAAACAAAAGTCTACTCTAACTAGACTTACCCTTACGCCATCTGGCGGGAATACTCAACCAAAATCCAATCGAAATAAAAATCCGATCAAAGGTCCCTAAGGACATACCAAAACATCCACAGTACAAATATCCAACTCGGTCCTAAACATATATTCTAATCCAAATACCCAAAAATCGTAAACACAAATAACAAAACGACGAGGGGTTTGGCAAATTGGACTCTCCTCACTCCATCCTCGAAATAGATATAATCAACGGGTGAGTTCAAAGAACTCATGTATAGTAGATATGAATAGCAAGAAATAGCTAACAATACTAATCATGCGATGCATCTCATATATATGGTAAGCAAGAAATAAATGCAAAAGGACTGTACTCACCTGAGTCTCCTACCCTGATATAGGAGCATGTGCCCTACTATAAGAGATAAAGTCATCACCATATAAGAATATGAATCCTGTATGCATGTCAATCATATGCAACATCCAAGGCATCAATACAATAATGCAGCAAACACAATACAAATGCAATCCGTGCAAAATGCATGCCGTGCCAATGACATGGTCACCCCTGACGCCAGTCAGCCGCCTCACACGCAATGGTGAAGCCGAGTGGGTAGGGCTATGACAACTGTGCACTCTGCCATCACTGCTCCTGAGTGACCGAGTGGACAGGATGCTGTCGGAGTACACCTATCCTCCTGCCCCAAACATAGTGGGGGAGCTAAGCTCTCATCTCCTGGTGTCATAGGCCAGAGGAGGGATCCCTGCCCGCTACCACGCTGCCTCGTCGCTACCCATGAGCGGTCCAGCGGAGCCTGACAGAGCAAACTGCACACACCCTCCTGATGTACCACTAACCCATGAGTGGCAGTGTGTGCAGGCCATGTAACTAGCTGCGGGCTCAACAATAATGGAACCCCGTCCAGCCAGCATGCAATCATGCAAGATGGTGCATGATACTAAAGCATGTAAATCCTACTCAAAATACCTATCCGAATAATATGTACAATCAATATGTACATATCCATAATCCAAATACAATGATCCAAGTAAAACAGGAAGATATAAACATACTGATCAAATGCATGTATCTAGTAGGCACAAAAACATACTAGGCATATAAACATGAAAAGTATTGCATGCTATCCTAACTAACATATCAACTTGACTATATCTAAAAGATAAGTCAAAGTACCCGCCTGATAAAATGTCCGCAAAAAGAACCAGATCGTCACGACCGTGAACCTGCCTCGTGACCAAAACCTGCATAATGCATAACTATTGTTAAACACATAATGCAATCCACCGACAAATCAAATCCTAAGCCGATTTCGAACTTATACCAATTAACCCAAATGCTTAATAAAATCCCGGTCAACCAGATTGATCTAGTTATGCCAATTAACCTAATTAATCCTCCGCATCAATCCCTATCGACCATTAAGCAAATTAACAACATATTATGCATTTATTAACACCCATATTTGAACTTACCAATTTTTCCATCTTAAATCTCACAGCCAAACCCATAATCTATCAACTTATAGCTAATAAAAAGAGAAGATAGATCAAGCTTACCAAGCTTCGGCCAATACCAATCCATCGACAAATCTTTCACAGCCAACCCACACTCCACTTACAACCATGCACTGTCCACCCACAGCTGTTCACAGCCTTCCCCAGCCGGCCAACTCACCGCCACCTTCACAGCCGACCTAATACAGAAATCAAACACCAACGGATGAAGAGAAAGAAACAGAACGCGTCATACCAGCGACTGAGACCTCACCGACGGCTCGTGTAGACTAAATTGAGAACAACTTCTGTCGAGGGGCCCTTACCAAGCTGATCGGAGTTGAAACGCTCAACTGTTGGTGCCGACTCTTTGTTGGACTACTCCGCTAACTCCGGCAAAATTGCACCTCCGAGCAAATCAAGGTGTAGCTGCCGCCGATGCACACTCCCAGCCACGCTTCCTCTGCGCTCTTGCTCGTCCGCGGGCTCCGGCGAGGGGTGGTCGGTCGTCGCTTGCAGAGGAGGGGAAAGGGCAAGTCGTGTCCGAGGAGGCCGATCGGCGTTGCAGACGAGCAGCGTCGGCAACGGGGAAAACGACGGCGAAGATATGTCGCTGTGCTCGCGCGCAGGAGTGGTCAGCTGTCATCGTGCGCGGGGCAGCACCGTCTGTAGCCGGCGTTGACTGCCTGGCGATGGCGTCGCGAGGAGCAACAGGCGCGGAGGTGCGCGATCTGGAGCCGAAGGAGGCAAACAACGGCGAGGGCGATCTCGAGCAGCTGCGTCGGTGTGGCTGTGGACTGCGCCGACGCAGGGAAGAAGGCGGCGGAGTTGAGGAACGGCGGCGCGTGAATGGCATCGCGAGAAAGGGGAAGGCTCGGGCGGGGGAAATAGGAATAGAAAAACCTAGGTTTATAACTTAGGTTATTTAAACCCATTAAATAATCTAAACAGACCATCAAAAAGCCTGTTTTTCTTATCCCCGTAAATACCCCGTACAAGCCCCATTTAATTCCAGAAAAATTCCGAAAAAATTCCTAAAATTCCCTAAAAATTTCCAAGATTATTTCTCAAATTCTTGGCCATTTAATTTACTATTTAAATTTTGCCGTATTTAACAATTTATTATTTTTATTGCTTCCGCTGTGTTCATGTTTACGAAACATGATCGAACACACACACGCCGCGGTGCCGGAAACCCAACAACTTGGGATACACAAAGCATAGAAGATTCCTCCGATGATGAAGAACTTTGCTATGTCACAAGAAACTATTAGTAATATATAAGAGATGTCCTAAGGCAATCGCCTTATGTTCGAACCATTTATATGATAAATGAAGCTTTACTATTTGAGTGTACATGTTTTCACGTATTTAATTATATCTTAAACTCATTTACTGAATGTCCACGATGCGATTCACAGCATGAGAGAATTTGTGATTGGATCACAACTAGTGAATATCTCTACATGTGTCATTATGATGTATCAGAATTATCCCTAGTCGATGAATTGATGGAATTGGACATCTTCAATTCTGTCGAGACTAGTACGAGGTATACACCTTGGTGTATCCAAACATTTGATTTTCACTGGTTGGAGACATTGTGATGTATGGAGTTAATCGTGGATGCTAGTTATGATAACTACTTCATTTGAGTGACCAGCTGCAAGACTTCATATGGTTCTCTACATATATAGATATGTCAATGAAGTTCTTACTGCAGCTTAAGTGCGATGTTCCTTTGACTTGCGGTATTCAAGTCATCTTGGTCATGAAGACTTATGCTTTGACATCTTAAGCAAGCATCTCTGAGGAGATGTGGACCCAGGATGATTGGGTATAAGTCGAAGTGATCGAAGGTGTTTGAATAGCCTATAAAGGATTCACCACTCCTTGCGAGGAGATGTATACCCATGGCCTCTTGTCACATTGTTACTAAAGTCTTGGCCAAAGCATTACATGTTTAGAGTAAGGTACTCTTGGATACATGTGCAGTAACTAGAATCCATAGGACGAGGAAATAATACATGGGCTAGGTGTGACGTAGTCAACCTAGTGGGGACTGACTCTATATACCATGTCCTGAACTAAGTGGGTATAAGATGAGTGAAAGGAATGGGGCACGATTCATTGTAGTTGCTGAAGGGTTTCAGAAATAGTTCTTGATCAACCGTTGATCTTTTCGGTTAATTAGAGATCATGATGTACTACTAGGTGCCACTCATGATGGTTCTATAATTAATGGTTAATTATAGACGGCCAACATAAATCGAGAACCTATTTTTTCACACGCACAATGAGCGTAATCTGAAAGATTTAAAACGAGCTTGAGAATGAGATTCTCAGACCGAGAGAAACTAGGTTTGGTTAGACCAAACAAGGAGCGAGCATGAAATCATTTCAGTCACAATGGCGGCATGGATGGGCCGTGTCTTATGAAGACATGATGGATGAATCAAATTGGTTTGGTTCTAATCCAATGGTGAAAAATAATCCAAAAGGGTTTGATTTGTTTTAAATGAATGAACCAAAGTTGGTTCGGTTCATTTTAACTTAAAATAGACCAAATCGGTTTGGTTTATTTTAACTTAAGTTAATGGAGCGGATTAATGGTTTTTTGGTTATGAACCAATAACCATTAGGAGATTTTGTTCTCTATAAAATAGGGCTTAAGGGTTTTGTGAAAGCTCTAACCCTAATTTTGGTTGCCGCCCCCTCCCTCTCCTCTCCTTGTGTCGGTGCCAACCTCTTGCCGCCACCCACCACCGCCCAAGCTTCTCCAGCCGGCGTCCAGCAGCTGCCGTCCTCCCCACTTGCCGGTGTCTCGCTATTGCCGGAGGAGCTCCGGTGACAAGGTGAGCATCTAGCTTTCCTTATTTGGCAGTCACAAGTTCTCCACCATAGCTGTCCAGTTTTTTGGACAGCTTGTTTCCTTCGTGTCGGAGCATCGTTTGAACAATGTTTGGAGCTCCGACAGCGGTAACCTTGGCGGGGATTCGATCTTCGGTAATCCTCTTAGGTGGAGGATGAAGGATTCATTAAACGGTTGACGAATACCTCTTCGGAGTAGCGAGTTTTGGATACTCGATTTTGAATCCGAATTTTGATTCGGATTGTGATCTTCTCTCAATCACATCATCTTCAACACGAGGCTAGTGACTCATACGAATACGAGGCTTGTGACTTTGTGAAATCATCCCGACGATACTCGGCGTGGATATGGATAGAGGCGATTCTAGTGAGAGTCGCTCTGGTTGATGTCTTTCTCGCTACATGTGATACGTCAAGTATACGTAGAATAATTTCCTTTTATTACAAAATTTAAAACTACGGTTATGTCTACACGTGTTGTACTATGCATGCATGTGATGTGTGTGTTGTAATAAGTTAGATTTATTGCTTTTTAATTTCTTCTGCTGCGCACATGTTTACAAAACATGATCGAACACACACTCGCCGTGGTGCCGGAAACCCAACAGAAACATGGCACTCATGGCCTTGGAGGATAGCTCAAGTAAAGAGTCATCCTCCTCCTCAAGCGACGAATCGTCATCTAGTGACAATGAGGTAAAGGACTCCCCTAGGATAGAATTACTATATAAAACTATTGCATGCCTTCAAAATGCACTAAATAAATCAAAATCTAGAATTAAGGATTTAAGAGTAGAAATTAAATCAATTAAGAATGTAGAAATTTCTTGTGATGATGCATGTTCATTTAGGAATGAAAATGATCAACTTAGAAAAGAAATAGGTAACCTATGAGCATGCTTAGAGAAATTTACAAGTGGTTCCAAATATCTTGATATGATTCTTAGGGACCAAAGGGTCATTTATAACAAGGCCGACATAGGATATGGGCCTAAGGAGAAGGAAGTAGCTTTCGCCTCACTAATTAGTAGAAAACCAACCATTAAGAGCAAGGCTAGAAAAGCTTGGGTTCCCAAAAGCTATATAGTTAATGCTAACGGTCCTAAAATTTGGGTGCCTAAGACTTGCATTTTTCATGTTATATAGGTAGAAGGACCAAGCTTATGGATTGTTGATAGTAGTTGCTCAAAACACATGACCGGTGATGAGACCAAATTTTCCACAATCAACCACACTAGCAAGGGGAAGGTGTCTTTTAGAAATAGTGGTAAACTTAATATCCTAGGAAAAGGGACAATTGAGGTATCCCCAAACCTTGCAATTCACAAAGTATTATTAGTTAAAAATATGAAATTTAATTTGCTTAGTGTAAGTCAATTATGTGATGTCAATTTTGATGTTCAATTTGATTCTTCTAAATGCTTCATAAGACACAAAAATGTAAATGATTGCATGTTAGTAGGTTTTCGGAAATCAAATATATACTATGTTGATTTATTCTATGCTTCTAACGCTTCTACTAAGTGTCTTATTGCAAAAGAAGAAGAGAGTTGGCTATGACATAGGAGGCTAGGGCACATCAACATGAAAAACATTGCCAAAATAGCCAAGATGAAGCTAGTCAAGGGGTTGCAAAAAGTCAAGTATTTTAAGGACAAAATGTGTGATGCATTCCAAGAAGGAAAGCAATCAAAATCATCACACAAAGGTAAAACTTTACTTAGTACCGCTTTACCTTTAGAACTCTTTCATGTAGAATTATTTGATTGTCATAGTACTCCCTCATTAAATGGTAGCAAATATTGCTTAGTTATAGTAGATGACTTTTCTAGATATACTTGGGTGTATTTCATGAAACATAAGGACAATACCCTAGAAACAATCATAGGCTTTAGCAAAAGAGTAGAGAATGAGAGAAGTCTTAAAATCAACCAGATCCGTAGTGATCACGGTAGAGAATTTGAGAACTCTAACTTCTCCAAATTTTGCTTAGAATAAGGGTACAAGCATGAATTTTCTTATCCTAGAACACCTCAACAAAATAAGGTAGTGGAATGGAAAAATCGTGCCCTACAAGAAACCACTAGGACTATTCTTAATGCATACTCTTTACCTAGCTACTTGTGGGCAGAAGCGGTTAATACCGCTTGCTATATCCAAAATAGAGTCCAAATTCATAGGTTTTTAGAAAAAACTCCATTTGAGTTATGGAATGGCTCAATTCCAACAATTCACTACTTTAGGGTCTTTGGATGTAAAACTTATATTTTAAACACCAAAGATAATTTAAGGAAATTTGAGTCCAAAGCGGATGAGGGAATCCTAGTTGGATACTCATCCACTAGTGGGGGCTATAGAGTATATAACAAAAGGACTCAAATAATTGAGGAGTCTTCAAATGTTCAATTTGATGAATCCTGTACTACTTACCCTAGGAAATGAAGGTAGGACTCTTCGCTTCCCACTTCAACTCGGTCGCTTGTTCATGGTGATCCCTTCTACGTCCCCGGATAAAAAAATTTATCCTTGACAAGTGGGATTACCCAAGCAACCGTTTCATCGTCGTGCTATTCGATTAGAGTAGTCACTTGAACAAACTTGTTGTTCAAGCAACCAACCTCTATTCTACGAATATCCGCGGAATAGACGATGTATGGATCTCTGGCTTTTGTGTTTATGTTCAGGGTCCAAGTTATATTAGCCACAAAACAGAATATATCATGCATATATAATTGAAAACAATTATAAACATGTTACATAAGACAATAGACAAGTGTTATACCTCTCGATCTTCTATCGTATGTCCTTCCTCCTTTTGGACGTCATGTGGGCGACGATCTACCAAAAGTCGAAGCTCCTAGATCACCAATCTTCCTTCCTTGCTCGCTCCGAACAAGAGGAAGAAAAAGAAACAAAGCACTTCTCCTTCTTTCAACCAACCACCAAGCTCCAAGCTTGGTGCTTGCCGCCGGCCAAGACGGAGATGAAGAAGAAGATGGAAACCGGCCAAGACTCCAAGGGAAGACCCTAAGTCTTGTTTCCATCGGCCAAGGAAAGGAGATGGGCAAGGTTTGGATGCCAGCCAAGGGAGGGAAGGCTGGTATGGGCGCTGGCCACCAAGGAAGAAGAAAAAGATAAGGAAAAGCTTTCCTTATTTGGTGCCACCAATTCCCTAACCCTAATCGCCAATGCTTGTGTCACGCCCACCCTTTTCGGACCAGTATCCGGAAGGGGCGGCGCGTGACGCGACCGTACATACATACATTACATACAGCGGAAGACTTTATACATACTTCTTAATTCTTACAGCGGAAGACTTTAGACCTATATATTTTTTTTTTCTTCTTTAAAACATAAACATGCATTGACATATATATATATATATATTTCTTCTTCTTAACATAGGGCATGCATCATAACATGTATAGATACTTCTTCTTACTTCTTCTTTACTTCTTCTTATTAACATAGAGCATGCATCATAACGTATATAGATACCTAGTGCTTAGTTCAGGTTCATAACCATCGTCGTCATACGGAGACATAAGTAAGGACATCCATAAACATCGTCATCATAGGTAAACATATATATATAAACCTAACGGATCTTCTCCACCATGCCACTGCCACACACATTTGGCCCCTCCTACTGAGCCCTTTAGTTTATCCATCCCTTACCCTTATCTGCAGTACGAGGGAAAGATAAACTATAAGCACATAGGCTTAGTAAGATCCAGTCCTACTCACAAAAACCATATATCGACATTAATCATGGCATGTAACATTCATAACATATAAGCATGTAACATTCATAACATATAAGTCATATAACATGTAACATACATGGCGTAATCAACTTAATATGTAGCATAAGTAACGTGAGTAAACATAACATGTCTCATCCATAGCATGGCAGCACAACATGTATCATCTGTAACATAGCATCATATCATGTACATTTAGGACTTAATTAAACATAACATATAACATACGTAACGTAGCAAATCAACATAACATACGACATATATGTATTACCTATCAAACATAACATACATCATGTGTAACATAGTGACATAACATGGCATATCAAACGTAACATACATCATAGGTAACATAGTGACATAAACATGGCATATCAAACATAACATACATCATATGTAGCATAGTGACATAAACATGGCATATCAAACATAACATACATCATATGTAGTATAGTGACATAAACATGGCATATCAGACATAACATACTTCATATGTAACATATCAACATGGCATGTGAACATAACAATCTAACCATGTAACATATGCAAGATGCTTTTGAAAACATATATTATAGGTACGTAAATATAAATCTCAACATATTTGGGCCCGACATTGTACCACTTCTTCATTATCATAGCGCGCATCCCTAAATAGGCCCGAGGTAGCAAGTCTCGAACCTAATAGGTTACTAGGCCCGATCTTAGTCCGTCGACCTAGGGCAATCGTCATAGCGTAGAAGCCCATCCTAGGCCCGAGTCTTACTCCATCGACCTAAGGCATCTTGGAGCCCATCCCGTACTAGGCCCGAGTCTTATTCCATCGACCTAGGGGCAATCATACATAGAAGCCCGTCCTAGGCCCGAGTCTTATTCCATCGACCTAGGGCATCTTAGGAGCCCATCCCTTCTTGGACCTTGTTAAGGTCTTGGTACAAGCCATGCAGAAGGTAAAATACTTATATGCTTATTTTTATAACATAGCTTATTTCATTTTGCAAACATAGCATACTTCATTTCATAACACATCATGCTTCCCCTTCATGAACATATCATCTTTCATTTCGTAAACATACCATTCTTCATTTCATAACATATCATTCTTCATTTCATCATCATGTCATATTCATGTCGTGAACATATCGTTTTGTTTCATTTCATAATCTTATCTTCTTCCATTTCATAACATATTTTAAATATCGCATACACATAGACATGGCAAACGGCATGGCATCAAAAGTAAGTAAACACTAACCTAAGGCATGTTATCTTCATCTAGCATTATTTAATATCACAAGTCAACATGAATTCATCCAACATAAAACACATGTTAACCTATTCATTTAACTTAACAACAACTTCATATGCACATACGACTTGTATTAAAACTTCATCTAATCCTCAAAATGCATGATGGCCGAATGGTCCATAGGGGTGTCTAGGGCTATCCTTCATCCTAATTCATTTAACACAACCACAACTTCATTTGCACATAGAACACGAACTAGACTTCATTTAGTCACCCAAAATTCATGGTGGCCGAATGATCCATAGGGTTTTCTAGGGTTATCTTTTAACCTAATTCATTTAACATAACACAACAACTTCATTTGCATATAAAACAAGAACTAGACTTCATTTAATCACCCAAAACATAGGTTGGCCGAATGATCCATAGGGTTTTCTAGGGTTATCTTTTAACCTAATTCATTTAACATAGCAACAACTTCATTTGCATATAAAACAAGAATTAAAACTCCATTTAGTCACCCAAAACATAGGTTGGCCGAATGATCCATAGGGTTTTCTAGGGTTATCTTTTAACCTAATTCATTTAACATAACAACAACTTCATTTGCATATAAAACAAGAATTAAAACTCCATTTAGTCACCCAAAACATAGGTTGGCCGAATGATCCATGTAGGTCTTTAGGGTTAACCTTTAACCTAATTCATTTAACATAATAACAACATCATTATCCTACAAAACATGGATTAAACTTCATTGAATCATCAAGATCTAGGGGTGAATGGTCCATGTAGGTCTTTAGGGTTAACCGTTAACCTAATCCATTTTAAATCCTAGCATCATCATATAGCTACAAAAAAAAACATAGCATGGAACTTCATTGAAACCTAAAATCATGGCTTGGCCGAATAGGCTTTAGTGGCTATTAGGGTTAGCTTTTAACCTAATCCCTTTTTCCATCTTAACATCATCATCTACTTCCTAAACATAGCATACAACTTCATTGATAAACCAAAACCTAGCTGATATAACATATAGGTTTCTTTTACAAACATCAATCAAGCTTACTCAGATGCAGTGAGGGATACTTACATCCTTCGCTTGAGTGTGAAGATAACCTAAGGAACCAAGCCTAGCCTTTGCTTTCTTGCTTGCTTGGATGAGGTTTGGCCAAGGGGTGGAAATGGAGAGGAAATGGAGAGGGAGAGCTTTAGGATTTCGGTGAGAAGAAGAAGAGAAGTGGAGAAAGTGAAGTTGCTCACTCATGCCTCCTCATCCCCCCCCTATTTCTTCACCTAAAGGGTCCCTTAATCTCCCTTACACTTAACCATAATTTCCCTTATTCCTCTAATGATATAATCCTATTGGGCTTCGTTAGTGGGAGCCCCTATAGGGCTTGGCCATCTCTACAGGTTTGGTGTTCAATTCGTCGGCCTTGCACCCCTATTTGGCTGATATTCTATTATTTTTGAATAAGACCACATAAAGCCCATGATCATCAAGTTAAAAATCTTGTAAAATTGCTAGGAATTTTATAAAGCTATAATCCTTCATACCTTTTAAAAGTTTCATCCTCAAACTTAGAACAATTGTGGGTACTTCGTTCATGTCCTCCTCGCTCCTGTGTAGCTTCCTGCACTGCTGATTCTCGCTTACGTGACCTTTACTAAGGGCACCTCTTGTTCCTTAGCCTCTTGATTTCTGGCCTAGTATCCGGATAGGCCGACTTTCAATACTGTGTCCTCTTTGAACTTGTACTGTTTGTGGCTCGATCACTTGGTCCAGATCTTGGAAATGTATTTCTTGAGCACGAGACATGGAACACGTTGTGAATAGCCGACATCTCTTAAAGGCGACTCTAGCTTGTAAGCTACCTTGCCAATCCTCTCGCAATATCGGATACGGTCCCACGTAGCATGGACTCGGTCTTCCTTCCAATCTCATCACTCCCTTCATAGGAGCCACTTCAATTCTAACGGTCACGCGCATATCCGCATAGCTCTTTTGTCGGCTCACGGCGGCTTCAATTCTCGGCGGATGTTCCGTATAGCTCGGGTGGTGTCGTCGATGAAATCCGTCTGGAGTCCCATCCTCTTCTTTTCACCACCCTCGTACCAGCATATGGGAGATCTACATTTCCTCCCGTATAGAGCCTCGTAGGGTGCCATTCCGATAGTAGCTTGGTAGCTATTATTGTAGGCGAATTCTGCCAAACATAAGTATCGGCACCAGCTTGAAATCCGAGCGCGCAGCTCGTAACATATCCTCCGATTTGATTTACTCTTTCTGCCTGTCATTCGTCTGGGATGGAAGGCGATTAAACAATAGCCCGTGCCTAGGGCCTTTCAACACATTCCTAGAAATGGGAAATAAAGCGACCATCTCTCGTCTTAGGAATTCCATGTAGTCTGATAATTTCCCTAGCATATAACTGAGCCAGTTGCTCCGTCGAATAGGTCATCTTGATTGATAAGAAATGGGCGGACTTCGTCAATCTGTCCACAATTACCCATATAGCATCATAACCGTTTGTCGTCTTGGGCAATCCTGAGATGAAATCCATAGAAATGTCCTCCCATTTCCATTCTGGAATCTGGATTGGCTGCAGTATTCCTCCAGGTCTCTAGTGTTCTGCCTTAACCCTCTGGCAGGTCAGGCAAGTACTGACATACTGAGCCACATCTCTTTTCATTCCGAACCACCAGAACTTTCGTTTTAGGTCTTGGTACATCTTGGTGGTTCCAGAATGCATGGCATAAGGAGTTCCGTGAGCTTCATCAAATATCTCCTTCTGTAATTCTGGATCGTCGGGAATACACAAGCGATCCCTGAGGTAGAGTACTCCACTATCAGAGATCCGAAACCCATCGTCCTTTCCTTCTAAGACCTCTTGCTTGATCCTCTGAAGGCTTGGGTCACGGGCTTGCTTTTCCAGTATATCATCGAACAGTGTCGGTGTTATCGTCATGGTCGAGAGCTGTCCGGAGATGATTTCAACCCCGTAACGCATAATCTCTTTTTCTAAGGGCCGAGATAACACTAATACAGACATCAAGGTGGCGCAGGACTTCCTGCTAAGTGCATCAGCCACCTTGTTAGCTTTCCCCGGATGGTAGAGAATCTCGCAGTCATAATCCTTGATGAGCTCGAGCCATCTGCGCTGTCTCATGTTCAGGTCCTTCTGTGTGAAGAAATATTTCAGACTCTGGTGGTCTGTATAGATCCTACACTGAGCTCCATAGAGATAATGCCTCCATGTTTTGAGAGCAAAGACCACGGCCGCTAGCTCTAAATCGTGGGTGGGATAATTCCTTTCGTGTTCCTTGAGTTGCCTAGAGGCGTAGGCAATGACCTTGCCATTCTGCATAAGTACAGCTCCGAGTCCCAACTTGGAAGCGTCACTGTACATGTCGAAGCCTTCATTACTGTCCGGAAGAGCAAGGATTGGAGCGCTGGTCAGTCTCCTTTTTAATTCTGTGAAACTCCTCTTGCAGGCGTCCGTCCACTCATATTTCTTGTTCTTTCTAGTGAGGACTGTCATAGGGGCGGCAATCCTGGAGAAGTTCTCTACAAACTTCCGGTAGTAGCTTGCTAGCCCAAGAAAGCTTCTGATTTCGCTGGCATTCTTTGGTCGGTTCCAGTTACTCACGGCTTCAATCTTTATTGGGTCTACCATCACTCCGTGCTTGGATATCACGTGACCCAAAAATGATACTTGTTCAAGCCAGAACTCGCATTTGGAGAACTTTGCGAATAACTGTTTTTTCCGAAGAATCTGCAATACCACATTCAAGTGTTCTGCGTGCTCCTCGGGGGTTCTCGAATATATTAGTATGTCGTCTATGAAGACGATCACAAACTTGTCGAGGAATGCCGAGAATACCCGATTCATCAAATCCATGAACAGGGCAGGTGCATTCGTCACTCCGAAGGGCATAACTACGAACTCGTAATGTCCATACCTTGTCCGGAAGGCCGTCTTTGGTATATCATCTGGTTTTACTTTTACTTGATGATAGCCGGACCTCAGGTCAATCTTAGAGAAGACGGCAACACCTTTTAGTTGGTCGAACAGGTCATCAATCCGCGGTAAAGGATACCGGTTCTTGATCGTCACATTGTTCAGCGCTCGGTAGTCTATGCACATTCGCATAGACCCATCTTTCTTCTTCACCAACAAAGACCTTTGGAGCTCCCCATGGAGAGCGACTTGGGCGAATAAGTCCCTTGTCGAGTAACTCCTGTAGCTGTCCCTGAAGTTCCTTTAATTCAGCCGGCGCCATACGGTAAGGTGCTTTAGAGATCGGGTTAGTACCAGGAATCAACTCGATCTCAAATTCAACTTCTCTATCTGGGGCTAACCCTGGTAGTTCATCTGGGAATACCTCTGGGTAGTTGCATACAACTCTGACATTCTCTAGCTTCTGATCCTCATCTTGACTTGTATCAACTACGTGTGCCAGAAACCCAGTGCACCCACTGTCTAACATCTTACATGCCTGTAGGGCTGATAAAATCTTATTGACTCTTCTCCTTGGTCCTCCAATAAATTCGAACTTAGGCTCCGCCACCGGCTGGAATACCACTTTCCTTTTTCGGCACTCGATCGAAGCACCATACTTGCTTAAGAAATCCATGCCCAATATAATGTCATAATCCTGCATGTCGAGCACTATCAGATCGCAGTAGAGTTCTCTGTCTGCAATTCTGATGGGTGCGGCTCGCAGCATATGAGTGGAGGGCATTACTTCTCCCGAGGGCAGAGTGGTTAAGAACTTGTGATCTAGAGCTTGTGGTGGTATGTCTATCTTTCCAGTAAAGTGTGTAGAAACAAACGAATGTGTTGCCCCAGTATCAAATAATGCAGTAGCATCTTTGCAGAAAATAAATATCGACTGTGACAATCGTAGGCGTTTGCCACATCTTCTTGGGTGAGAGAGAATACCCTAGCATCTGTCATAGCTGGTGGGGCTTCTAGTCTCCCTTGGTGGATTGGGGTTCCTTCGATTGCGGCCTGCATCTGATGTAACTGTGGAGGAGCACTCCTGGGCTAGGCATACGGCTGAGGAGGTGCCTGAACCTGGATAGGATAGTCCTTGATTCTATGCCCTGTTCGTCCACAGTTGTAACATCGATTTGTGCCTTGGTAGCATACTCCAGGATGTATCTTCCCGTAGGTAGCACACAGAGGGATCCTGGGCTGCTTGCTCGCTAGACCTCCTTAAGGATTCTCCCATTGTCTTCTCTTGCCAGTGGGGTTCCCTTTCCAAGCACTCTGGTTCCTCTGACCTCCTGACTGGGCCTGACCTTTGCCTTCACTCAATGCTTTCTTTTGCTGATTAATGTTGTTCAGGTAATGCTCGATAATTAAGGCACTACTAAACAGCTCCTCTGCGGTCTGCGGTCTATGAACTCCGCCGGCCACATTCAGAGCTATTTCTGGTCGGAGCATCTTCAGCATGAGTCTGACCCTTTCTCTTTCCGTGCTGACCAACTCTGGGCACAGACGTGCGAGTCGGTTGAATCTCTTCATGGCTTCGCTGACCGATAGGTCACCTTGTCGGAACCCAGTGAACTCGTCGTAATGCTTGTTGGTCACCCTCATGTGGAAGAATTCTTCGAAGAACTCGTACTCGAAATCTGTCCATCTCATCTGATTTACTTGTCTCTTTGCTTTAACCCGTTCCCACCACATCCGAGCATCTCCCGAAAGGCAGAATGATGCACACTTAATCTTCTCGCATTCGGGCCAGTCCAGTAGCTTCACGATGCTTTCCACCGTCTTGAACCAGGCCTGGGCATCCCATGGCTCACCAGTACCAGAGAAATTTTCCGGCTTTAGTCTCTGCCACTGGATCAGGTAAGCTTCCTGTCGAACCATCGGGCCGGGGCCCGTTGGTGGCGATAGGGTTTCCGATTCATTAGAGTATTTATCACTTGTTGTTGTTCGTGACTTGTCGTTGGAGTTACGTGACTACGTGTGTAAGGTCATGCGGGGGTGCTATCTCATCAGCTCTACTACTGCGTCTTCCAGACATGTTTATCTTCATATATTAAGGTAAAGCTAGTATAAGTTTTCGTTCGTTGACCTACGCATAATTAGACTAAAGCTAGCATAAAGTCATTTTAAGCTTAAGGCATCATTCATGTTCTCATGCATAGTTTAAGCTTAAGGTATTTTACATCATATATGAACAAGCATAAGGGTAACATTCATAATTTCATTCATATTTAAGCTAGAAACATTTCCTATCATACATGAAAAAAACATTTAACAAAATTAGAGTAGACATAGAATTCTTACTTGGAGCGGCAGGATTTGGAGCTTGATGTGTGTGTAGTGGAAAGGCAGATCCGCTCTGATACCAACCTGTCACGCCCGCCCTTTTCGGACCAGTATCTGGAAGGGGCGGCACGTGACGCGACCGTACATACATACATTACATACAGCGGAAGACTTTATACATATTTCTTAATTCTTACAGCGGAAGACTTTAGACCTATATATTTTTTTTCTTCTTTAAAACATAAACATGCATTGACATATATATATATATATATATATATATATATATATATTTCTTCTTCTTAACATAGGGCATGCATCATAACATGTATAGATACTTCTTCTTACTTCTTCTTTACTTCTTCTTATTAACATAGAGCATGCATCATAACGTATATAGATACCTAGTGCTTAGTTCAGGTTCATAACCATCGTCGTCATACGGAGACATAAGTAAGGACATCCATAAACATCATCATCATAGGTAAACATATATATATAAACCTAACAGATCTTCTCCACCATGGCACTGCCACACACATTTGGCCCCTCCTGCTGCTCCCTTTAGTTTATCCATCCCTTACCCTTATCTGCAGTACGAGGGAAAGATAAACTATAAGCACATAGGCTTAGTAAGATCCAGTCCTACTCACAAAAACCATATATCGACATTAATCATGGCATGTAACATTCATAACATATAAGCATGTAACATTCATAACATATAAGTCATATAACATGTAACATACATGGCGTAATCAACTTAATATGTAGCATAAGTAACGTGAGTAAACATAACATGTCTCATCCATAGCATGGCAGCATAACATGTATCATCTGTAACATAGCATCATATCATGTACATTTAGGACTTAATTAAACATAACATATAACATACGTAACGTAGCAAATCAACATAACATACGACATATATGTATGACCTATCAAACATAACATACATCATGTGTAACATAGTGACATAACATGGCATATCAAACGTAACATACATCATAGGTAACATAGTGACATAAACATGGCATATCAAACATAACATACATCATATGTAGCATAGTGACATAAACATGGCATATCAAACATAACATACATCATATGTAGTATAGTGACATAAACATGGCATATCAGACATAACATACTTCATATGTAACATATCAACATGGCAAGTGAACATAACAATCTAACCATGTAACATATGCAAGATGCTTTTGAAAACATATATTATAGGTACGTAAATATAAATCTCAACATATTTGGGCCCGACATTGTACCACTTCTTCATTATCATAGCGCGCATCCCTAAATAGGCCCGAGGTAGCAAGTCTCGAACCTAATAGGTTACTAGGCCCGATCTTAGTCCGCCGACCTAGGGCAATCGTCATAGCGTAGAAGCCCATCCTAGGCCCGAGTCTTACTCCATCGACCAAAGGCATCTTGGAGCCCATCCCGTACTAGGCCCGAGTCTTATTCCATCGACCTAGGGGCAATCATACATAGAAGCCCGTCCTAGGCCCGAGTCTTATTCCATCGACCTAGGGCATCTTAGGAGCCCATCCCTTCTTGGACCTTGTTAAGGTCTTGGTACAAGCCATGCAGAAGGTAAAATACTTATATGCTTATTTTTATAACATAGCTTATTTCATTTTGCAAACATAGCATACTTCATTTCATAACACATCATGCTTCCCTTCATGAACATATCATCTTTCATTTCGTAAACATACCATTCTTCATTTCATAACATATCATTCTTCATTTCATCATCATGTCATATTCATGTCATGAACATATCATTTTGTTTCATTTCATAATCTTATCTTCTTCCATTTCATAACATATTTTAAATATCGCATACACATAGACATGGCAAACGGCATGGCATCAAAAGTAAGTAAACACTAACCTAAGGCATGTTATCTTCATCTAGCATTATTTAATATCACAAGTCAACATGAATTCATCCAACATAAAACACATGTTAACCTATTCATTTAACTTAACAACAACTTCATATGCACATACGACTTGTATTAAAACTTCATCTAATCCTCAAAATGCATGATGTCCGAATGGTCCATAGGGGTGTCTAGGGTTATCCTTCATCCTAATTCATTTAACACAACCACAACTTCATTTGCACATAGAACACGAACTAGACTTCATTTAGTCACCCAAAATTCATGGTGGCCGAATGATCCATAGGGTTTTCTAGGGTTATCTTTTAACCTAATTCATTTAACATAACACAACAACTTCATTTGCATATAAAACAAGAACTAGACTTCATTTAATCACCCAAAACATAGGTTGGCCGAATGATCCATAGGGTTTTCTAGGGTTATCTTTTAACCTAATTCATTTAACATAGCAACAACTTCATTTGCATATAAAACAAGAATTAAAACTCCATTTAGTCACCCAAAACATAGGTTGGCCGAATGATCCATAGGGTTTTCTAGGGTTATCTTTGAACCTAATTCATTTAACATAGCAACAACTTCATTTGCATATAAAACAAGAATTAAAACTCCATTTAGTCACCCAAAACATAGGTTGGCCGAATGATCCATGTAGGGTTTTTAGGGTTAACCTTTAACCTAATTCATTTAACATAATAACAACATCATTATCCTACAAAACATGGATTAAACTTCATTGAATCATCAAGATCTAGGGGTGGCCGAATGGTCCATGTTGGTTTTTAGGGTTAACCGTTAACCTAATCCATTTTAAATCCTAGCATCATCATATAGCTACAAAAAAAAACATAGCATGGAACTTCATTGAAACCTAAAATCATGGCTTGGACGAATAGGCTTTAGTGGATATTAGGGTTAGCTTTTAACCTAATCCCTTTTTCCATCTTAACATCATCATCTACTTCCTAAACATAGCATACAACTTCATTGATAAACCAAAACCTAGCTTGGCCGGATATAACATATAGGTTTCTTTTACAAACATCAATCGAAGCTACTCGTTTGCAGGTGAGGGATACTTACATCCTTCGCTTGGCTTGTAGTGTGAAGATAACCTAAGGAACCAAGCCTAGCCTTTGCTTTCTTGCTTGCTTGGATGAGGTTTGGCCAAGGGGTGGAAATGGAGAGGAAATGGAGAGGGAGAGCTTTAGGATTTCGGTGAGAAGAAGAAGAGAAGTGGAGAAAGTGAAGTTGCTCACTCATGCCTCCTCATCCCCCCCCCCCCCCTATTTATTCACCTAAAGGGTCCCTTAATCTCCCTTACACTTAACCATAATTTCCCTTATTCCTCTAATGATATAATCCTATTGGGCTTCTGGTTAGTGGGTGCATCTATAGGGCTTGGCTATCTCTAGAGGTTTGGGGTTCAATTCCTAGGCCTTGCACCCCTTTTTGGCTTATTTTCTTTTATTTTTGAAAAGGCCCACATAAAGCCCATTATCATCAAGCCAAAAATTCTTGTAAAATTGCTAGGAATTTTACGGGCGTTACAGCTTGCCGCCCGCATTAACCCTAATCCTATTTCTAATGGGATTCCTCTTGCCGCCGACCACCTCCTCTCCTTTTATAGAGTTAGTGATAAGCCTTGTTTTAATCTCCACCATTGGTTCTAGGGATTTAATCTCAACCGTCAAATATAGAGATTTAATCTCAACCGTCGGATATAGAGATTTAATCTCTAACTTTGGATCTAGAGTTTTGTTTTCATCCATTGGATCTAGGCTTCATGAGGTATTAATAGGCTACAATAAGGACCATGAGGAGGAGTTGGATCTTGGCCACCCAATGGATCAAGCCCACATAAAGTCCGATCCATTAATGATAATCCAATCCACTAAAGAATTATCATTGATCTACCTCACCAACCCCCATAAGTTAATATGAGCTCCATATATTATATGTACATTTTCTCCCCGTGTTTAAGATCTTGAATTTCCGTCGATTAATTAATTTACTAACCATTAATTAATCAACATCTAACTCCATGAGTAGTACCACTCAACCTTATCATCATGCCGGACCAAGTCCACCTGCAGGGTTTACATGATGAACCTTATGAGCTCCTCAAGGGGACCTCATCATCCTAATATATAGGACACGATTTCCTCCTATAATCAATGACACACCATATAAATAATATCATTTCCTAACTTACCGAGCCTATCGATTTAATCTACAAATCTCGCCCATTGGTAAATCAAAGAAATAAATACTATGTACATGTGCCCGTTATTATATCAGGATTAAGAGTATGTACAATATAATATCTGAGGTCCGATTCGATTATGTAGTCAGCAAAAAATCGAATCACCTCTAAGTCGGTCCTGCTCAATACACACAAAGTGTACTAGTGTGATTCTATGGTCAAGACAAACCAATACCAAATTACACTACAACCATACCAATGGTTTGTCCAAAGCCATCTCGGTTGTGAGCCTATACTTATACTTTACAAGGAGCCGATAACATGATCTCCCGTGTGACACCACACACCATGTTATCTACAATGTAATGTATTAGACAATATGCATAACCATAAATATGCAAACAATGATCATGTGATTCTTATTTCAAAATAAATATGTTCATACAAAAGATAGACTTTTCAATATACATTCCAACAATCTCCCACTTATGCTAAAAGACTATGTTGTCCTCAAACTGCCATACATCTGATTCCCATTCCCTCCACATGCCTATCAAAAGCTCTCACCGGAAGGGCCTTAGTGAAAGGATCTGCCAGGTTATCCTCCGATGCATTCTTGGCCACAGCAACTTCTCCTCTCTTTATGATTTCTCGTATCTGGTGGTACTTGCGCTCTATGTGTTTACTTGCCTTATGGGCTTGTGGTTCCTTCGAGTTTGTAACTGCACCACTATTATCACAATAAATTGTGATAGTTCTGGGCAAATCAGGAATCACATCCAAGTCCATCAAGAAGTTCCTAAGCCACACAACTTCTTTGCCTGCCTCAGAGGCCGCCACATACTCAGCTTCCATGGTAGAGTCCGCCACGCATTTCTGCTTGACACTCCTACATACAATGGCTCCACCTCCCAAAGTAAACACAAAACCTGAGGTAGACTTACTGTTATCCCTATCTGATTGGAAGTCGGAATCCGTATAACCCACAGGGAGTAATTGGTCTGCCTGGTAAACTAGCATATAATCCCTAGTCCTTCTCAGGTACTTTAATATATGCTTTACCGCAGTCCAATGTCCCTGTCCTGGATTACTCTAATATCTGCTGACAATGCCCACGGGAAACAAAGATATCTGGTCTCATATATAGCATCGCATATATGAGGCTTCCTACTATCGAA
The DNA here is from genome assembly GCA_025175895.1 of Wurfbainia villosa. NCBI lineage: Eukaryota > Viridiplantae > Streptophyta > Magnoliopsida > Zingiberales > Zingiberaceae > Wurfbainia > Wurfbainia villosa. The sequence goes on from CM045988.1 coordinate 25,673,960, forward strand.
GCATAAGGAACCGCCTTCATCTCCTCTATCTTCTTAGATGTTCTAGGACACATCTCCTTAGATAAAGGAACTCTATGCCTGAAAGGTAGAAAACCTTTCTTGGAGTTTAGCATGCTAAAATGATCCATAATAGTGTCTATGTATGAAGCTTGAGATAAGGACAACATCCTTTTCTTGTGATCCCTTATAACCTTGATCCCAAGGATGTGTCCCACTTCTCCCAAGTCCTTTATATCAAACTGTTTGGACAACCATACCCTTACATCCGATAACACCTTGACATTGTTGCCAATTAACAAAATGTCATCTACATATAGTACAAGAAATACCACTATGTTTCCGTCACATCTCTTGTATACACAAGACTCATCCGGACTTTGAATAAATCCATAAGACTGGATTACCTCATCAAAGCAGATGTTCCAAGACCTCGAAGCTTGCTTCAATCCATAAATGGACTGATTAAGCTTACATACAAGATGTTCTTTGCCCTTCGCAATGAATCCCTCTGGTTGCTTCATATAGATGTTTTCCTCAAGACTTCCATTAAGGAAAATTGTCTTGACATCCATCTGCCACACCTCATTATCCATATGAGCTGCAATGCATAAGAGAATTCGGAAAGACTTAAGCATGGCCACCGGTGAAAAGGTCTCCTCATAATCGATACCCTCTTTCTGAGTATACCCCTTCGCAAAAAGCCTCGCTTTGAAGGTCTCAACCTTTCTGTCTATTCCTCTCTTTCTTTTGTAGATCCACTTGCATCTAATGGTGTTTACACAATCGGGTGGTTCTACTAGCTCCCGGACCTGATTCGAATCCATAGATTCAATCTCAGTATTCATTGCACTTTGCCAAGATACCACATCTTTATCTTGGATTGCCTCGTCATATGTTCAGGGATCAGGTTCATGTTCGCCAAGGATCAAATCAGAAGATTCTTCCATGAACATGAATCTATCAGGCTGTCTCACAACCCTCCCACTACGACTAGGTATCACCTGTGTATCCTGTGTGACACGCGGTGCAGTGACTTGTGGTATATCCTCTTGTACCGGTGGTACTGAAGAAGTGACTTCCCCTTTTAATTCCTCCAGAACAATCTTACTCATGGGCTTGTGGTTCATCACATAGTCTTCCTCTAGAAATCTGGCATTTTTGCTAATGATCACCCTCTGATCTCTAGGACTATAAAACAAACCACCTTTCGTTCCTCTAGGATAGACAACGAACATGTGTACTTCTGTACGAGGTTCCAACTTACCAGCATCCGCCTTCAGCACATGTGTTGGACTCCCCCAAATCCGAATGTCTTAGACTAGGCTTTCGCCCAGTCCACAATTCTGTGGGAGTAGAATGCACTGATTTAGATGGGACCAAGTTCAGAATATACACTGCCGTATCTAGAGCATATCCCCAGAACGAATCTGGCAACTCAGAATAACTCATCATCGATCTAACCATCTCCATAAGAGTCCTATTCTTTCGCTCTGCTACACCATTCTGCTGGGATGTGCCAGGTGCAGACAATTGGGATTAAATCTCAACCTCTGATGAGTAATTCCTAAACTCTCCCAAGAGGTACTCACCATCACGATCAAATCGTAGTGTCTTGATACTTCTACCTTGACGTTTCTCCGCATCAGCCTTGAATTCTTTGAACTTGTCAAATCATTCAGACTTGCGGCGCATAAAGTAAATGTATCCATATCTTGAATAATCATCTATAAAAGAGACAAAATACTCAAAACAACCTCTAGCATGGATAGACATAGGACCACACAAATCAGAATGAACCAATTCTAACATATCTTTGGCTCTATACCCCTTGGCCTTAAAAGGCCTCTTGGTCATTTGACCCTCCAAGGAAGATTCGCAGGTTGGGAAATCTTCCACCACTAATGAACCCAGAGGTCCATCAGCTATCAACCTTTGAATTCTGCTTAGGTTAATATGACCAAGCCTAAGATGCCAAAGATATGTTTGGTTTATCTTCGAAGGTTCTTTTCTCTTATTGGAATTAGAAGATGAGTTATTAACTTCTATTTACATCGTGGGAGCTTTTGGTTCAAGTGTGTATAAATTTCCTATCAATGCACCTGAACAGATAATGTCCCTATTCCTTTTTATAACAACTCTGTCATTAAAAGAAATAGAATATCCATCCATAAATAATTTAGAAACCGAAATTAAATTCTTTCTAAATAAAGGTACATAAAGGCAATTCTTAAGAACCAAAACTTTATTTTTCTCAAAAGATAAATAAACGTCTCCCACTGCAACAGCCAGCACCTTCGTGGCATTGCCCAAGTATACGGTAATCACTCCCACAGCCAGTCGTCTGGTTTCCTGGAACGCCTACAAAGTATTGTAGACATGATCAGTGGCTCCCGTATCTACACACCATGTGCCGGTAGATAACACCGCTAAATATATTTCAATGACTAGACCAAAAGATATACCTTTGTTCTGCTTGCGGTTGGGGCATTCCTTCTTCCAGTGTCCAGTCTGCTTACAAGTGAAGCAATTGCCTTTCGGCTTCTTCACTCCTCCCTGAGTTCCTCCCACCGGCTTTGCCCCAGTTTGTTTCTTCTTCTTCTTGCCTTACGGCTTAGAAGTAGAAACCTTTTGGGTCACCATGGAATGCGCCTGAGCACTCTGATGAAATAGCCCCTCTGCCGCCTGGAGTTCTGTCAAAAGCTCTGCCAATGAATACAACCTTTTGTTCATGTTGTAGTTTAGGCGAAACTGCTCAAAACTCCTAGGTAGAGACTGGAGAATGATATCGACCTGGGTTTCCCCATCAATCTCAGCTCCAATGACTTCCAACTCATATAAATGAGCCATCATCTTGAGAACATGATCCCTCACGGGTGTTCCCTCGATCATGGTGGTCGTCATCAAGTTCCTCATGGCTTCCTGCCTAGTAGCCCGATTCTGGTGTCCGAAAAGTTCTTTGAGATTGAGCATCATGTCATAAGCAGTGGGCATGGCTTGATGCTGATGTTGCAGTACATTTGACATAGATGCCAAAATGTAACACCGCGCCATCTCATCGGCCTTAATCCACTTCTTATAACTCTCCTTCTCCTTTTCCCCAAAATCATCCGCAGGCTTAGGAGAGCACTCTTCAAGGAGTACATATTTGTATTCCTTAGCAGTCAATACAATGTCAAGATTCCTCTTCCAATCTACATAGTTGGGACCAATAAGTTTATTCTCTTTCAGTATCACAACAAGTGGGTTGAAAGTCATTTTGAAAGAAAACCTAAGAATCACATAGATCAAAACATTAGATTTCAAAAAATTATTGATTCCTCAAAAAATAATATTTTAAAATCAACCAACACCTCAAAACATCGAGAATATCGTATGCCACAATAGTGTGGATGTATACGAATTCTACATTTGTAAGAGGAGGTTTTACCCATTAATTTTACTATCTTGTCAACCTAACTTTTTGACAAGTAAAATTAATAGTTGTTCATCTTTGGCCCTACAAATAAAAGCAGTGACTCCGATGGGGAGGATACTTATATTTGTATCTAAGTGTTCACCATTACTCGGTACCAAGGTAATTATCTCGGGTTATGTGCCTTTCGATGGGGAAGTACACACGCTCTTTAATAATTTCCTATAACCATATTTGACCTTGTGATCCGCAAACAAACGCATCCGATAGGGAGGAAGGCACTCAGAGCCGACGCACAAGTTTGTTTGTATTACATGTCAAATCGTAATGGAGGCCGTGGGAATTAAAAAAATATCCCTCTCCCACTTAGTATTTTGAAATTGAGGAATTTTCTAGCCTACGACATGCATATCAAACAATAAGCAATAAATATGAAAAATAAAATTTTTCCAACTATTATGGTTTTTATCTTCAATATGTCTCCCGTCGTATCGCCATCTCGTCCCCTCCTCCTATGCCATGTATGAGCCATTCGAAGATCTGAGCCGAGAAAAAATATTTTAATTTACATCCATCGATCATATACTCCACGAGGGAGTGTACATGAAATATAGATCGAAAGTAAACTAAAATAAAAAGAGTGGCTAAACAATGTTGTATCTAATTTACAAAAATTAAATACTAGCCTCGTCAACCCCGAGGATTCAACAAAATATACAACTACACACATACAATCACATACACACATATGGCCATAATAGTTGGATCCTATGCCTGCAACCAAAGAGTTAACCTACGCACATCCTACTATTATCCGACACATATAATATATGAAAAGTGCATAAAAGTAACCGAATCCTAAACACAAAAAACCGGAAATTGTGGCTCTGATACCACCTGAAGGTAGGAAACTTCGCTTCCCACTTCAACTCGGTCGCTTGTTCATAGTGATCCCTTCTACGTCCCCGAATAAAAAAATTTATCCTTGACAAGAGGGATTACCCAAGCAACCGTTTCATCGTCATGCTATTCGATTAGAGTAGTCATTTGAACAAACTTGTTGTTCAAGCAACCAACCTCTATTCTACGAATAGCCATGGAATAAACGATGTACGGGTCACCGACTTTTGTGTTTATATTTGGGGTCCAAGTTATATTAGCGACAAAATAGAATATATCATGCATATATAATTGAAAACAATTATAAACATGTTACATAAGAAAATAGACAAGTGTTATACCTCTCGATCTTCTATCGTATGTCCTTCCTCCTTTTGGATGTCGTGTGGGCGACGATCTACCAAAAGTCGAAGCTCCTAGATCACCAATCTTCCTTCCTTGCTCACTCTGAACAAGAGGAAGAATAAGAAAAAAAGCACTTCTCCTTCTTTCAACCAACCACCAAGCTCCAAGCTTGGTGCTTGCCGCCGACCAAGAAGGAGAAGAAGAAGAAGATGGAAACCGGCCAAGACTCCAAGGGAAGACCCTAAGTCTTGTTTCCACCGGCCAAGGAGAGGAGATGGGCTAGGTTTGGATGCCGGCCAAGGGAGGGAAGGCTAGTATGGGCGCCGGCCACCAAGGAAGAAGAAGAAGAAAAGGAAAAGCTTTCTTATTTGGTGCCGCCAACTCCCTAACCCTAATCTCCAATGCTTGCCGCCCACCTTAACCCTAATCCTATCTCTAATGGGATTCCTCTTGCCTCCCACCCCATCCTCTCCTTTTATAGAGTTAGGGATAAGCCTTGTTTTAATCTCCACCATTGGTTCTAGGGATTTAATCTCAACCGTCGGATCTAGAGATTTAATCTCAACCATCGGATCTAGAAATTTAATCTCTACCTTTGGATCTAGAGTTTTGTTTTCATCCATTGGATCTAGGCTTCATGAGGTATTAATAGGCTACAATAGGGATCATGAGGAGGAGTTAGATCTTGGCCACCCAATGGATCAAGCCCACATAAAGTCCGATCCATTAATGATAATCCAATCCAATAAAGGATTATCATTGATCTACCTCACCAATCTCCATAAGTTAATATGGGCTCCATATATTATATGTACATTTTCTCTCCATGTTTAAGATCTCGAATGTCAATCGATTAATTAATTTACTGACCATTAATTTATCAACATCTAACTCCATGAGTAGTACCACTCAACCTTATCATCATGCCGGACCAAGTCCACCTGCAGGGTTTAAATGATGAACCTTATGAGCTCCTCAAGGGGACATCATCATCCTAATATATAGGACACAGTTTTCTCCTATAATCAACATCACACCATATAAATAATATCATTTCCCAACTTACCGAGCATATCGATTTAATCTATAAATCTTGCCCATTGGTAAATCAAAAAAATGAATACTATGTAAATGTGCCCGTTATTAAATCGGGATTAAGAGTATGTACAATATAATATCTAAGGTCCGATTCGATTATGTAGTCAGCAATAAATTGAATCACCTCTATGTCGGTCCTGCTCAATACACACAAAGTGTACTAGTGTGATTCTATGGTCAAGACAAACCAATACCAAATCACACTACAACCATACCAATGGTTTGTCCAAAGTCATCTCGGTTATGAGCCTATACTTATACTTTACAAGGAGCCCATAATATGATCTCCCATGTGACACCACACACCATGTTATCTACAATGTAATGTATTAGACAATATGCATAACCATAAATATGCAAACAATGATCATGTGATTCTTATTTCAAAATAAACATGTTCATACAAAAGATATACTTTTCAGTATACATCCCAATATGAAATCCCCCATTGATGATGATATCAATGACAAAAATCAAGAAATTACCCAAAAATTTCAAAATATCACCTTTGGGGGAGGATTAGAGAGTAATAATCAAGGGGGAGTAAGAGGTGATTCCGATGATGAAAGGAGGGTTGAGGATAATCATGATCAAAACCAATATAATACACCTCCTACAACTATAAGAGTCCATCAAAATCATCCTCTAGATCAAGTAGTAGGGGAGTTATCTCAAGGTGTTAGAACTAGGTCATTTCATAGAGCTCCCTCTAGTTAAATAGCTCTTATCTCACAACTTGAGCCCAAGTCAATCAATGATGCATTGCTTGATCCGGATTGGGTCTGAGCAATGCAAGATGAATTGACTCAATTTGAGAGGAGTCAAGTATGGGAGCTAGTTCCTAGACCCAATGATAGTACCATTATCACCACAAGATGGGTCTTTAAAAACAAATTAGATGATCAAGGAACAATAACAAGAAATAAAGCTAGGTTAGTTGCAAGAGAGTTTAATCAAGTAGAGGGGCTTGACTATGATGAGACATATGCCCCGGTTGCTAGGTTAGAGTCGATTAGAATCCTACTAGGATATGCCTCTTACATGGGCTTTAAACTCCATCAAATGGATGTAAAGTCGGCATTCCTAAATGGGTTCATTAAGGAGGAAGTATATGTTGGGGATCGATACAACCGGCTAGAGGGGGGTGAATAGCCCTCGTTCTTTGGATGTCGTATATTGCTCATCTACAAAACGTTAGCGCAAGAGGAATATGCAAATATAAATAAAGAAAAAGCAAAAGATAAACAAAACAATACAAACACGAGATGTAACGTGGTTCACGGCTACGCCGCTAATCCACGGTCTGATTCATCCACGGTGAATCACTCCGCAATATATCCACTAGATCTCTCCTTTGCACAAAGCTAGGTGGAGGTAACCTTTTTACACAAAAACACTCTTACAAATATAATGGAAATAAGCTCAAGTAAGAGGATGGAAAGCTTTAGGGAACTTTGGGAGTGTATTGTTGGTGCAATCGACCCAGGTCATGATTGACCAGACTCGAGTGGAACTCGAGTAGAGTTTTGATGTTTGACAATAGTTCACAATGTGGTTTGACCACATAACTAGTGGATGCTATGGGGCATCCAAGGTCATATGAGGGAGACTATTGGAGAAGTCCAAGTTTGGTGGCATGGCAAGGAGAAGTCCAAGTATGGATACTTGGCAATAGAAAATCCAAGTTGGTCAAGGGAGATCGGACACTTGGCGATTGGAAGACCAACGGGGAGTTGGCGAGGAAAGTCCCAGCAGGTCTGGGAGACCGTGCTTGGCAAATGAAGTCCCGGACGGGGAGTCTTGGCAGTGAAGTCCCGGAGGTGTGGCCTCTTGGCAGTGAAGTCCCGGACGAGGAGTCTTGGCAAGGGAAGACCCGGCTGATCAGGGAGATCGAGCTTGGCAAAAAGGAAGTCCCGGAGGCGAGGTCTCTTGGCAAAAGTAGACCCGAGAGCATGACAATAGCCGATGGAAGCACTTGAAGGCAAGCGCAAGGATGAAGAGTCGCGGACTCGAGGGATCCGGGAGGCGTGAGACTGATGGAAGTGGGTTGAAGGCTTAGGTCTAGGCTTAGGTTAGTATCAAGTATGAAGGGATCATACTTGGTGTGTTAGACCTCAGTATAGAGGTATAACAGTCGAGTAGCCTTCGTTTGTAGGCAAACAGAAGCAAGCTGGGCTCGACCAGCGCCTCGACTGGAGTATTAGTCGAGGCGGCACCTCGACTGGAGGATGCGACTGGCGCCTCGACTCATTTCAGGATAGGTATGAAGACGGAGGCACAGAGGCAAGGTGGCTCGACTGGCGCCTCGACTGGGGTTGCAGTCGAGGCGGCGCCTCGACTGGTTTCCGACCATTGGAGCTCGGGAGGCCTTGACGCAGATCTATAAGAAGGAACTTTTAGGGTTTCTTCTATACCGATTCTTGAACAAGTTCTGAGCGATCATTCTGGAGATCTCAGGGGCAATTTGAAGTGAGGTGCTGCTGCACTTCAGGGCCTTCAAAGTCATCCCAACGTGATCCATGAGCAAGCATTTAAAAGCCCTAAAACTGTAACATCTATTCATTTACTTTTGTATTTGGTGTATTTGCTCATTTTATTCTGTTCTTATTATTGTAAGATCCTTGTGAGAGGTTCCTCCACCTCCGGTGTGTTCATCGAAAAGGAGAAGTGATATAGTGGTGGTGTGCATTACTAGAGTCGCGGTGGAGTAGGAACTAGGGTTCCGAACCATGTAAATACTGTGTATTGTGCTTGGTGTTTTTTTTTATATTTGTATTTGTGTTTTCGCTGCGTACTAACAATTGTAGACAAGCACGACGATCGAAATCCATCAACGAATCGAAAAGATGAGCGTAGCTATTCATTCCCCCCCCACTTTCTAGCGATGCCAACGATCTTACAAGTGGTATCAAAGCCGGTTTGGCTCTAAGAAGAAGACACACCGATATCTAACAAGTGGTCTTCAATCGGACTAATCGCCGAGGGAGCTAAAGCTAGAGGAGATGGATTTTGAAGATGGATTTGGACGTGATGTTCGATTTCCACCGCCCTATGGATTTGGAGGATTTGCACAATGGAAGACGATGACTGAATTCTTCTTCCAAATGAACATAGAGGAGTGGTTTGCACTAACCGAAGGGTTCAAGACTCCAACGGACAAAAAGGGACGAGCTCTAGATCGGAGTAAATGGACTGAGGGGGAAGTCCAAAGATTTGAGGAAAATGAGAAGGTATTGGATATTTTAGTTAATTTAATACCTAACAATGTTTTGTGTGAATTAGGGAACTTCATGGATGCAAAAGAATTATGGGAAAAGCTTTCTAAGCTCAATGGTGAAACTTCCATGATTCAAGAAGATGAGGAAAAATCCAAAGGTTTGGAATGTTCATCGTCTCAAGTGAGTAAAGATCCGGAAGATGATAATTGTTCACCATCTGAAGAAAAAATTATGGAAACCTCCATGCCAAGGATTGAGGGGGAGGTTAAATCTTCAATCCTGGAGGAAGAGCAAGAGAAGCCTTCTACCTCGGAGAGAAATGAAGAAGGACTCCAAAAGTCTCCAATCACTCAAGAAGGTAACTTAAATTCAATTGTTAAGGATAAAAGTAATATAACATGTTTTGAGTGTAGGGAAGTAGGGCACTATAAGAGTAAATGCCCAAAAAGAGTCAAGAAGGCTCAACCGATACTATGGGCCAAAGAAAAATCAAAGGAAGTCGGAGCCCAAATTCATAAGAGCAAGGAGCATATAATATGCTTCAAGTGCCACGAACAGGGACATTACCGGAGCCAATGTTCAAGGGGGAGTCACCCACGGAAGGGCAAAGGAGAGAGTTCGAGTGTAGGGGGAGCTAAGGCAAACCCTAAGGTAATTTTAAATAATGCTCTTCCTTTACATAATGTTACAAAGCATGCTCATAACTTTAATGCACTTGCTGTTCATCACGACAAAACGCATGTTAAAAACAAGTTTTATTGTTTAGGTGCTAAGAATGTAAATTTGACTAAGGACAATGCTAGACTAACCCTACCCAAGGATAGGAGGGTAGAGAACAATAATCTATGCATCAACCCTAAATGGACTAGACATATGCCTAGAAAGAAGAACATCTCAAGAGTAAATGAAAAATCGAAACTTGAGATATTTGAAAAGGAAAATCAAGCTTTGAGGTCAAAGCTTGAGAAAATGGAGAAGACCCTTCAGAAAATGGAAAAAATGATTAATGGGTCTAATGAACAAAACTTAGGTTCTAGGAGGCAAGGAGAATCTAAGGACAAGCAAGGCTTGGGTCACAAGCCTAGGTCCAAGATAGATAAGCCTACCTATCATAGTCTTCCATATAATTATGGAACAAGTTCTAGGTCTAGGAGTACCAAGGTCACAAGGGAAGTCATCCCTAGAGTTGACCATGGTAAGTGTCTAGTGGCTAAGGTTTCAATGAAATCTAGGAAAGCCACTAACAAGGTTATAAGGGAAGCAATCTCTAGGGTTAACCTTAACAAGACCAAAATGACCAAGACTTCCAAGTCTAGGAGGGTCATTAGAAAGGTACTAAGGGAAGTTATCCCTAGTGAGTACTTAGTAAACCCAAGGAGCTCAAATAGGTATTGGGTTCCTAGGAGCGTAATTGATTCACGCTAAATGGGTTAGGTTGTGTCAACCTTGAATGGATGGGTAGTTAACCCAATCATAGCAAAGTTGACACTTTAGGTCATTTCCAAGGTTTTGGATACTTTGGAATTAAGGTTGATTTTAAATCCTAAAAGTGTTTAGGATGTGCCAATAAATTGTATGGAAGTTGAAAATTTTGATCAAATTAGCACAATGAGGTTTTAGAGGTCATGGTGTGCCATTTTGAATTTTTGGCACACTTGGGAGATAACTGGTATATAGCAAAATGAACTTAATTCCAACAAATGGCAACAAATATTAAGAACTTAGGTATTTTCATGGCTTTGCATCGTATTTTCTACCTTGTTTGCTTTGCCATGACATGACATCATATTTACCTTTTATCATATAAAATGTCATGATCATGCTTAGATCTATTGTTTTTAATGTCATGTTAGTATTTAGGTTTATGTTACATACCATGATATCATGATTATTGACACATGATTTATTTATGTTATCTTATATTCCATGATCATTTATGCATTTATTAAAATTGATTAAGGACAATGGCATGACTTGAAGTCACATGTATAAGGGAATCAAGTAGAGTTGCCTTAGAAAATGCATGAGGCCTTAGTTTAAGATGAACAAAACCCACATCTCACATCAAATTGACATCTATGTGTATTGATACACCCTAGATACATGTGAGATGTTAGGATATGAGTTAAGTTCAAGGTACATAGTTTTTGCATCTAGATGAACTCAAACTCATCTCAATCATAGGCATAAATCATGAGGAAAGCTAGTATACAAGTCATGTGTACTTAGCTCATAGACCATGATTGAAATTAAGGTTTTTAAAATATCTAAAAATCATTTTGAAAAACCTTGGTGAAGCCTATCTTTTGATAGAAATTACCATTGAGAAGATTGAAACAAAGTTGGCTCTAAACATTGAAAATTTCAATGCTTTTAAACTTTGTATCATTCTTATAATTTAAAGGTTATTTTCATAGAAAACTATTTTCCCCCAATAGTGTTTGGCATAAGTAATGTGTGGTTGAAATTTCACGATTTTTTGAATGTTCTAGAATTAAATTTCGAAAATTCGATTCTGAAATTCGAATCGATCAGGCGCCTCATTGGGCTACTCCACTCATTGAAGCCTTTCTTAGTCATTATTATGTATTTTGACTTATCAATGTTAGGTTAAGCCATATGATCATAACCCTAGGCTAGATAACTACTCCTACACCTCTAATGTGCTTAAACAAGCATTGAAATGGTGAGATTTTCATTGGAAATGAATAGAAGTACAAATCAAAATTTAATGGTTGTGAAAGTTCAAATATGAACTTTTATCCTAATTTTCTAGTGTTTAACATTTCTATTGGCTTAGAAACTCTCCAAGGACATTGTTGGTGCAATGGTCTAGGGGGAGTAAAATTTTAAGGGGATAATTATCCATCTAGGCATGATGGATGATGGTTTATCACAAAAAGGGGGAAAATGGAAGTTTGATTTTCATCTAGTGATAGATCACAAGAAGAATGAAGACATTCAAGATGAATGTTGACCAAGGAGGAGAAGGAAGAATCTCATTATAAAATGAGACATTGAGAACTTTGGTGGACTTTTTGATGTGTGTCAAGAAGGGGGAGAAATGCAAGGGGGTTAAGTTAGGCTTTTAACTTAGGATACCCTAACCCTTAGTTAGGCTTTTAACTTAGGATACCCAAACCCTTTAACTTAGAATACCCTAATATACACAAAACCCCAAAAATTTCAAAATTTGAAATTCTAGATTGGGAACACTTCATGATGCTTTGGCATAAGAAGCGTCAAGTTGGGTTTATGGGATAACCTAACTTAACGGTATTGTCAAACATCAAAAAGGGGGAGATTTTTGGTGCAATCGACCCAGGTCATGATTGACCAGACTCGAGTGGAACTCGAGTAGAGTTTTGATGTTTGACAATAGTTCACAATGTGGTTTGACCACATAACTAGTGGATGCTATGGGACATCCAAGGTCATATGAGGGAGACTATTGGAGAAGTCCAAGTTTGGTGACTTGGCAAGGAGAAGTCCAAGTATGGATACTTGGTAAGAGAAAATCCAAGTTGGTCAAGGGAGACCGGACACTTGGCGATGGGAAGACCAACAAGGAGTTGGCGAGGAAAGTCCCAGCAGGTCTGGGAGACCGTACTTGGCAAATGAAGTCCCAGACGGGGAGTCTTGGCAGTAAAGTTCTGGAGGCGTGGCCTCTTGGCAGTGAAGTCCCGGACGAGGAGTCTTGGCAAGGGAAGACCCGGCTGATCAGGGAGATCGAGCTTGGAAAAAAGGAAGTCCCGGGAGGCGAGGTCTCTTGGCAAAAGTAGACCCGAGAGCATAACAATAGCCGATGGAAGCACTAGAAGGCAAGCACAAGGATGAAGAGTCACGGACTCGAGGAATCTGGGAGGCGTGAGGCTGATGAAAGTGGGTTGAAGGCTTAGGTCTAGGCTTAGGGTGAGTATCAAGTATGAAAGGATCATACTTGGTGTGTTAGACCTCAGTATAGAGGTATAACAGTCGAGTAGGCTTCGTTAGGCAAGGCAAGCAAGCCGGGCTCGACCGACACCTGACCGAGTATCGCTGAGGCGCGCTCGACCGAGGACCTTGACGCGCCGACTCATTTCAGACAGGTATGAAGACGGAGGCCTGAGGCAGGCAGCTCATGGCGCCTCGACCGGGTCGCAGATCGAGGCGCCTCCGATCGTTTCCGACCATTGGAGCTCGGGAGGCCTCGACGCAGATCTATAAAAAGGAACTTTTAGGGTTTCTTCTATACCGATTCTTGAATAGGTTCTGAGCAATCATTCTGGAGATTTCAGGGGCGATTTGAAGCGAGGTGCTGCTGCACTTCAGGGCCTTCAAAGTCATCCCAACGTGATCCACGAGCAAGCATTCAAAAGCCCTAAAACTATAACATCTATTCATTTGCTTTTGTATTTGGTGTATTTGCTCGTTTTATTCTGTTCTTATTGTTGTAAGATCCTTGTGAGAGGTTCCTCCACCTCCGGTGTGTTCATCGAAAAGGAGAAGTGATATAGTGGTGGTGTACATCACTAGAGTCCGCTAGGGCTCGCCCGTGGAGTAGGAACTAGGGTTCCGAACCACGTAAATACTGTGTATTGTGCTTGGTGTTTGTTTTTATATTTGTATTTGTGTTTTCGTTGTGTACTAACAATTGTAGACAAGCACGACGATCGAAATCCATCAACGAATCGAAAAGATGAGCGTAGCTATTCATTCCCCCCGCTTTCTAGCGACGCCAACGATCTTAAAAGTATTAGAGCATAAGCATTGGCCTCCCAAAGCCCCATCCTCTTCCTTTTTATAGAGGAAGAGGGTTTCTTCCCGTTGACACAGGATCGGTCGTGATGCCTCGATCGATCCGTGATCCCGTAGTCGCTGCCCAATAACGCGGCCGCTTTCACGTTGGATTCTATCCAAGATCACATCGATCGATATTACCATCAGTCGACTAGTGCTCGATCAGTCGAGTCCTCAACGAGGTCGACTCCATTCTGTGCCTGTGCACAGTGCCATTAGTCGACTGCCAATCCATGGCAGTCGACCGCTTGGGCCAAATGCCCATGAGTCAGACACCAGTTGAACCCAATCGACTCAGAGCAGTCGACTGCCATTCCATGGTAGTCGACTGGTGTCGGGAAATCCCATCCGACACTTAGCCAAATGGCCAAGTTTCACCTAAGAGCTACCCCTTCCCGGGTTACATTCGCTCACTCTCATCCCTCGGAGTCCCTCGCCTTCGAAGTTCTCTTCATTCGCGGCCACGTCCCTCGGCAGCATCAGGCGCACGGCTCTTCAATGCTCCTTCGCGTCTCTTGCCTCGAAGTCTACTTCCTCCGGCTTCACTCCAAGCTTCTCATCCGGCGGTCCCTCAGATGCTCCAAGCGCACGACATCCGCAAAGCAATCCTTCACCGACTCAAGGACCGAGTTACGAGATGTGAAACTCGCCACGGCTCCATGTGCGAATTACTAAGTCCTGCACGACTTCAACGCACATATCAAATCAACATAACAAACTAATTTAAACCCTTTGCCACACACATCAAAACCTAATCATGGCAAGAGATTGCCCTAACAATCTCCCCCTTTTTGATGTGTGGCAATCCGTTTAAGTTAGGTAAAAACATTTGATAAAAATTTCTAAGGAAGGAAGGCATGCAAACATAAACATGATATAGCAACATGCAACTCCCCCTTAATCCATGAAACTCTCTCTACAAATTCTCCCTCTACAAATTCTCCCCCTATCATAATTAACTTAAACATAATCATTTCTCCCCCTTTGACACCATCAAAAAGATCAACACTAAGTTATAAACTCATGGCATCAAGTATAATAGAAGGAAAATACCAAACATTAGTCTAAAACCTGAATTCGGCCTTTACTGTTCTGATTTTCAGGCCATCAGTCGACTGGCACGCGAATTTCAGAACTTTCTGATTTTCGGACCGAATTTCAGAAATGCATTAAAAATTCCAGAAAATTCGAAAAATCATGAAATTTGGGGAACATATTTCTTGTAAGATTCTTTATCAGTAAAAATAGATTTTCATGAAAAATCATTATATTTCTAGAGATTTGACAAAAATCCAAAAGTTTTAAAAACCACTAGGTTTTTGATCATTCTAGTATCAAGTTTAACACCTAGTTTTGGTTCCAATTGTTTCAAAACATGAATACATAGATTTTAGATTAAGAAATTGTTTTGAAAACATATGAAATATCCAACCATGATCTTTGGGCAATATGTCTATGAATTAAACATAAGCCTTCCCCATGATTGGTCTATTATTGCTATTTTGATACTTTAAATGACCATCTAAATGCCATAGGCATTAGTGGACATTTGTATCATCCTAACATCTCACTCATGCTATGTTTTCAATCAAAGTAGCCTATGGTGAGTGTGAGATGCATCCTAGAGGGTATTTGTATATACTTAACCATTATATTCATACAATTCTATCAAGGTTAAGTATCATCCTAACACTCAACATGATTATAAAGACATATATGACTTAAATTCATATTATGATCATGAAACACATGTATTCATCAAATTATAATCATACATTAGGTATTATATCATGATAATAAGTAAAATATCACCTAAGGCATGATTTAACACTATTTCTCATGATGATGTGCCAAATTTCAAAATCATAAATCATGATTGCAAACATACATAGCAATTACATTGATTATCATGATTTAAGCATTATTAACTATTTATAGGCACGTTATCATCACCTAACACTATTTCAAAATGTTGTCCCGCCATCCTAAGTCAACAAAAATATGATATAGGTCAATTGCATATCGTTGACTACCTTAGGGTTTTCCTAACCCTTAAGAATGGATTTTGGAACCCAAAATAAGTTCTTGCCTATGGGGTTCACTAGATACTCCTTAGGAATCCATTTCCTAGCTATTACTTTCTTCTTATCTTGTCCCCTAGCAATTAGGCATTTATAGGCCTTTTCATTTTTCTTTTCTTTGTATCCTAGGCCTTTCTTATTGAAGCTAGCTCTTTGGCTCCCTATGATCATGTTCAAGGTGTTGGAGCCTATAGTGAATTTTTCTAGGGCTTTTGTCAAGTAATCTACCTTTTCCCTTAGAGCCCTATTTTCATCCATACATGCATCACTAACATTAAATGGCATATATTCATGTGAGCATGCATCATCATGGAAAGAAGAAATATTTTCATTTAAGCATGCTTTTTCTAGTTTATTTTCTAAGTCCTTAATTTGATCTAGCATGCTTTTGTTCTTCTTCTTAGCTCTAAATAAATCCCTAGTTAAGCTAGAAACCATGGAAACTATTTTCTTAGGAGTTAGATTCGTTACCATAGTTTCCATGTCCTCTTCTTCTTCTTCGGATGAGGAGAATGTAGAGGCTCCCCCTTCGCTTGAGCTCTCTCCACTTGAGCTTGATTCTTCATTTTCGGTGGAGGAGCAATCCAAGTCATTAAAAGCCATCAATGCAAGGTTGGAGTAGACATGCTCTTCTTCATCGGATGAGGAAGAGGAAGCAAGGTCATCCCATGTCTTTGCTTTGAGAGCCATGGCCTTTCCTTTTTCCTTGACCTTCTTTTCTTCTTCCTTCTTTTTACTCCCCTTTTTCTTTTTCTTTTCTTCTTTCTTCTTCCTCTCTTCTTTGCTCTTGTTTAGGAGAAAACAATTGTCCCTTATATGCCCCTCTCCTTGGCAATTGTAGCATATGACCTTCCCCCTTGGTCTTCTATTCCTATCATTAGACTTATTAAATCTAAAACCTTTTAATGCACGCCTTACCCTCCTTACCATATATGCTTCTTCCATGCTATCCATGGAGGAGGAGGAGGAGGCTTCATCATCATCGGAGGAGGGGATCTCCATCTTCTTCTTCCCTTTATTGGCCATCAAGGCTACTCCTCTTGAAGTTTGAAACTTTGGCTCTTCTTGTATTCCTTCAAGCCTTGTTTCGTGGATCTCCATTGCTGAGAAAAACTCCTCCAAGGTACTTACTTCCAAGTTCTTGGAGATGTAAAACGAATCCACCATGGAGCTCCATCTTGAGGATCGGGGAAAGGCATCTATGGCCTTCATAACCATATCCCGTTTTGATAGCTTCTCACCTACACTTGACAAACCGATTATAATTTCCTTGAAATGAGAATGTAAGGAAATTACCTTTTCTCCCTTTTCTAGTTTAATGTTGTTGAGTTGAGAGCGGAGGAGGTCTCTCCTTGCTAGCTTCGCCTCGGATGTGCCTTCATGAAGCTCAATTAGCTTCTCCCACATCTCCTTGGCACTTAGGCATTCTCCAATTCGGTTGATCTCTTGTTGGGGGAGCACATTGAAAAGATGATGCTTGGCTTTTGAGTTTGCAAGGTGCTCTTCCCTTTGCTTTTTGGTCCACCTAGATTTCTCTATTGGCTTCCCTTCTTCATCCCTAGGAAAAACGAAACCGGATTCCATTGTAATCATAATATCAATATCTGTTTCGAAAAATACCTCCATTCTCTTTTTCCACCAAGAGAATTCGCCGTCAAACTTCGGTGGATGAATATTGGAGCCGGCCATCTTTTGATGAAGATCTTGTTGCGGCGGTTAGTCTGGTGACAAGCAACCTTGCTCTGATACCACTTGTTGGGGATCAATACGGCCGGCTAGAGGGGGGTGAATAGTCCTCGTTCATTGGATGTCATATTTTGCTCGTCTACAAAACATTAGCGCAAGAGGAATATGCAAATATAAATAAAGACAAAGCAAAAGATAAACAAAATAATACAAACACGAGATGTAACGTGGTTCACGGCTATGCCGCTAATCCACGGTCCGATTTGTCCACGGTGAATCACTCCGCAATCTATCCACTAGATCTCTCCTTTGCATAAAGCTAGGTGGAGGTAACCTCTTTACACAAAAACACTCCTCTTACAAATATAATAGAAATAAGCTCAAGTAAGAGGATGGAAAGCTTTAGGGAACTTTGGGAGAGTATTAGAGCATAAGCATTGGCCTCCCAAAGCCCCATCCTCTTCCTTTTTATAGAGGAAGAGGGTTTCTTCTCGTTGACACAAGATCAGTCGACTGATCCCGTAGTCGTTGCCCAATAACGGATGTTTTCCACGTTGGATTCCATCCAACGGTATTGGCATCAGTTGACTGATATTACCATCAGTCGACTGGTGCTCGATCAGTCAAGTCCTCAACGAGGTCAACCCCATTCTGTGCCCGTACACAGTGCAATCAGTCGACTGCCATCCCTTGGCAGTCGACTGCTTGGGCCAAATACCCATGAGTCAGACACCAGTCGAACCCAATCGACTCAGAGCAGTCGACTGCCATTCCATGGCAGTCGACTGGTGTCGGGAAATCCCATCCGACACTTAGCCAAATGGCCAAGTTTCACCTAAGAGCTACCCTTTCCCGGGTTACATTCGCTCACTCTCATCCCTCGGAGTCCCTCGCCTTCGAAGTTCTCTTCGTTCACGGCCACGTCCCTCGGTAACATCAGGCGCACGGCTCTGCAATGCTCCTTCGTGTCTCTTGCCTCGAAGTCTACTTCCTCCGGCTTCACTCCATGCTTCTCATCCAGCGGTCCCTCGGATGCTCCAAGCGCACGGCTTCCGCAAAGAAATCCTTCACCGACTCAAGGACCGAGTCATGAGATGTGAAACTCACCACGGCTCCATGTGCGAATTACTAAGTCCTGCACGACTTCAACGCACATATCAAATCAACATAACAAACTAACTTAAACCCTTTGCCACACACATCAAAACCTAATCATGGCAAGAGATTGCCCTAACAGTATATGTATAACAACCTCCCGGGTTTTAAAGCATAGACTATCCAAACCATGTATTCAAGTTTAAAAAGGCTTTATACGGTTTGAAACAAGCTCCTCGGGCTTGGTATGAAAGATTGTCATATTTCTTGATCTCTAAGGGGTTTAGAAGGGGTCAAGTAGACCAAATTCTCTTCATTAAATCAAAGTCTAAGGACATCTTTGTAGCCCAAGTATATGTAGATGACATTATCTTTGGGTCAACCAATGATGAACTCCTTCAAGACTTCATCAAAAATATGGAGAATGAGTCTAGTTGGGGAACTAAATTTCTTCCTAGGTCTACAAGTCAAACAAACAAATGAAGGAATTTATGTATACCAAACCAAATATGCTAAGGAAATGATTAAGAAATTTGGTTTGGAAAATGCTAAGGTAGTTTCAACCCCAATAGCAACTAATACAAAAATAGATAATGATCATGAAGGAAAACAAATTGACCTTAAACTCTATAGGAGTATGATTGGTAGCCTTTTGTACCTAACCGCTAGTAGACCCAATATATTATTTGTGGTAGGTATATGTGCAAGGTACCAATCATGTGCCAAAGAGTCCCATTTAGTGGCCATTAAGAAAATCTTAAGGTATATCAAGGGCACACTAAATGTAGGACTTTGGTACCCTAGAACAAAATCTTTTGATTTATTTGGGTACACCGATTCCGACTATGCGGGTTGCAAGTTAGATCGGAAAAGTAATAGTGGTGGATGCTAATTTCTTGGATCCTCTCTAGTAAGTTGGAGTAGTAGAAAGCAACCTTGTGTTGCTTTGTCAACCACCGAGGCCGAATATGTGGCTATGGGTGGTTGTGTGGCTCAATTACTTTGGATAAGACACACATTAGAGGACTATGAGCTACACTACTCCAATGTAAAAGTTTATTGTGATAATGTGAGTACAATAAATTTGACCAAAAATTCGGTACATCACTCTAGAATTGAGCACATTGAAGTGAAGCATCACTTCATTAGAGATCATGTGGCAAAGGGGGACAGTGAACTTAATTACATAGAATCTAAGTCCAACTTAGCCGACATTTTTACCAAGGCTCTCCCCGAAGCGGATTACACATCACTAAGGAGAGAACTTGGAATGTGCTTAGTAGAATAGAGGTCTAGGTTTGCATGAACCTATAGAAAATCTAGGATTTATACCTCTAAGCATCTCACAAAGGACCTAAGAATCCATGATTTTTGTATTGAGCCACTTAGACAACATGTGAGATGTTAGGAAGATGCACTTGGTTCATCATGCTTGTTATGATGTATTACTATGAACTAAAGTGTCATCTAGAGACATTAATCCTTCATTGGACCAATCATTGGGAAGGCTTATGCACAATTGATGTGCATATAGCTCCAAGAATATGATTGGAAATGTCAAATAAAACATGATTTAACCTATGTTTATCATACTTTGAAAAACAGTTTTCAATTGCTAAGCAAAAGTGATACAAAGTTTGCAAAATACTTAAAACTTTTGCTAGGTTTCAAAATTGTATCATTTTCGAAATCTGGAAAACATATATTTTTTAAATTATTTTTCTTTAATATAAAATGATTTCAGAAATGTGTACACAAAATTTTGTGATTTTTCGATGTTTCTTGAATTTTTGGTGCATTTCTGAAGTTGGGCTGAAAAACTTGAAAAAGGGATTTCGGGTGTGGCAGTCGACAGACACTCTATTTTTTTTTTTCTGAAAATAGCCTTTTTTCGTGGTTTTAAGTGTATTTTTGAATGTCCTAAAACTATGGTATGATAATCTTCAGTAAAAAGAAGTTTTAGGATTGTTTAATGCATTGTTTTAGGGGGAGCAACATAGTAAACTCTTTTCATCCCCTAAAATTATATTGTTGGTGCAGTGTTATGACATAACTTTATATCTTTTGCTTATTCTTTGCTCCACATGTTATTCACACATCATGAACCATGTCTTGGATTAAGGGGGAGCCTCATAAAGATCTTATACCTTAGTTCAAGACATAACCAATTTAATTCTTTCATGAGCTTATCATTGTTTGAATCCTTCTCTTTTTTATGTATGTCAAAGGGGGAGAAGGAAACTTTAAGTTAGAATTCATATTGGAAATATGATGCTTTCATTATGTGCATATGTTAAATACCTAACTTAAATGATTGCCAAACATAAAAAAGGAGGAGATTGTTGGTGCAACAATGCCCCAAGAATTTGTATGTTTTGATGTTTGGATAATCATCTATGTTAGGCAATGTTTTGTGATCTAATTGTGAACATGTTTAAGTGACAGGAAAATCCAAGTATGAAGACTTGGTAAAGGAAAAGTCCAAGTGTGATCTTGACAAGAGAAGTCCAAGGAAACGGCTTGGCGCGTAAGACCAAGCATGTAGTCTTGGCGGCATAAAGTCCAACGGGACTTGACAAAGGAAGTCCAAAGGCAAGTCTTGGCAGCGTAAGTCCAAGCATGTAGTCTTGGTGGCATAAAGTTCAGGCGTACTTTGTCAAAGAGAAACCCAAGACATGACGAAACCGAAGGAAGCTCTTGGAAGCAAGCGCAAAGGATGAACAAGTCGCGGACTCGGAGGGATCCTAGCGGTGCAAGGCTTAAGGAAGAGCTAGAAGATTGAGTCTAGGTCTAGGGTGTTAATTCAATTATGAAATTATCATACTTGACGAGTATCGATCGGTGATACATCATATCACTCAACTGATCAGGTGTTTGACTGAATCAGGCTAAAAACCTGATGATCAGTTGACTACCAAGAGTTAGCAGTCGACTGATTCCGTCATCATTCGACTGCCAAGACTGGCAGTCGACTGATCAAGTCGACATCGACGACAGAATGGGGTCTCACTTGACTGCTCGTCGTGATCAATCGACTGATCACTTCATCAATCGACTGATGAGCCTGTCGTTGGATGATGACGCCTATAAAATCCCGCGAATCCAGCTGATCAAAAGCTATTAGTCGCGACGGTAGTCGACTGATGGAGACCATCAGTCGACTGATCGTGGCCCAACGGGAAAAAAAACTCTCTCTCTATAAAAAGAGGGCTTGGGGTGCTTGAGGGGGCTAGTGCTCATCTTACAACCTTACTCTAAAGCTCCCCACGAATTTCAAAGGCTTTCTTTGTGTTAATTCCTCCTCTTCTCCTAAATTTCATTTTCATCATTGTAAGAAGAGGAGAGTGTCTTGTAAAGGAAAGCTTCTTAGTGGAATTTCTTGGGTTGATCCACCTTAAGGATCACCGTGGAGTAGGAGCTTAATCTCCGAACCACCTAAACACTTTCGTGTTAGCATTTGTTGTGTTTTTCATTTAGTTCTTGTTTTGCTTTCACTAACCCTTTTTGTAGAATTCAGAAAAAGGCTATTCACCCCCCCCCCCTTTAGCCTTCTAAAGATCCTAACAAGTCTGGGGGGAGAGAATTTTCATTTTGATATAACTTCTCGTGTGCTTATTTAGTTTTCTTACCTGCATAGTTTAGTTGTTTCTAGATGCATTAGGTTTATGAATTTACTTATTTTCAAGCATCGTTATTCTTATAATGAGTTCATGCATCTACTTGTCCTTTAAGTAGGGTTCGATATGTACTATTTTGATGGTATCATGTTGATATACTTTATTATTTTTAGTAATTCAAATTCTTCTATCTTGTGGTGCAAAATTTTATAAAAGTTATATGAGTGTTTACCAAGTTCTACTAGCTAGTTTTTATTTTTCACTTACACTTAAATTGAATTCCAAAAAGTTGATCTAGTACATAATTAGTCATGATTCATCTCATGGACTAGTACTTTGAATTACAGGTAACTCTTCAATTACTTCTTTTTTAGTTAATAGAGCTCAGATTGTGTAAGCCCATTCAGAAAAATCAAAATCCCTGTGAGCATGAGAGGAACAAAAGTTCTTTTGAGGGATAGAAAAGTAAAGGGAGAGAGCAACCAAAAAATTGTGAGGTAAAAAAAAAGAAGAGAAATTTTTTTTTAGGGATAGAAAACAATTATAGTGGGTGGAAATGGTTTGGTGCTCCTTTAAGACCAAGTTAGGTTACTGGGGAAACACCTACTAATTTCTCTCAATACCGAGCAAGCCTTTGAGACTTTGTGTTTGTTTGGGAGGATGACCCTCGCTTAGGGCAAGTAAGTGCCCAGAGCTGGAATCCTTAGGAACACAATAAGATGGCGACTTGACTTAACATGGAATTTGAAAACTCTAGGATAAAATATTACACTTGCACGAAAAACTTTCTTTGTAGACATGGTAAACTTATTTATTTGATTTAATAGTAGCACCACTTGATAGGATTAGATGAACATACTAGATAGTGAAGCTATTCATTTATATCATTGAGTTGAACATGAAAGTTTGCTTGAGGACAAGCAAAGTTTAAGTCTGGTGGATTTTGATGTGAGCATTTTATGTAAGATTTTAGCTATCATTTTAGCGCACATCTTACCTCATTTTTAGGGTATTCATTGCATATTATCTTGGTTTCCTCCACTTTTCTATTTTTTTTTTTGAGATCTCCTTTTGTTAATTTTATGTGTAGGACAGCATTTTTGGAGCAAAAATGAAGCATTTTATGGAGCACGGAATTTAGGGAACATGCTCTGGTCGTGTCCCAAGACACATGCATGTTCCTGAAGCGAAACAGATCAAAACAGAGGCTCTAGAGTGACACACGGGCAGCCATGTTAAATTAGTATGGTTTGTTAAATTTCCAACCCAATTTTCATCCTAGATTTCATCCTTTTCCAGCCTTCCACACGACCATATGGCAGTGCCACAAATTCAAGAAAATAGGGTTTTTCATGCATTTATGGAAAGTCGGAGTCACCTCTATATATAGGAAACTTATCTAAGAGACTAGGGATCATTTTGGATCACGAGAATTGAGAGGAGAGCTACCCTAGGGCTCCCAAGCCCCGAAAGGGGGTCATCCAAGGGCCCCCACCCCTATCAGAGGTTGTTGTTCTAGAGCTTCTCTACCTGTCGTGATTAGATTGATGCAAATTTCTTTGCCATGACTCCAGTCCCTAATGTGAGCCACACCCCAAGAGCCTCTTCACATCGAGACTAAGCCTTCTTTTCCTTTTATGCAATTCCTTTTGGTTTACTCTTGGTTTGTCGATGTCTTGTGGTTGGATCTCCATCTTATGGAGTAGATTTCTATGATTCTTTGATTAGGGAGTAGCCTATCTTGACTTGTAAACATATGTATTCAATGAATTCATGTTATCTTACATCACTTTCATTATATATGCTTGCTTTTTATTCTATGATATGATTATTTATGGTCTGACTTTATTGCATTAATCCAATTTAGATGCCAAAAGCACTAGGTCATATTTTAGAGGTATGGGGAAGGACCGAAAGGAGAACCCAATACTTCGAACCATAGAGAACCGAGATGTGGGGGAATCGACTATGAGTGAGGAGTTAATCCGTTGGGGTTCACGTGACAGGTTCTCTATGCGACTCTAGTTACCCCACAAGTAGATTGATTCACCACGAGGACCATAGGTATCATAGAACATAATGAACCTATTCTAGTAGAAGGCCCAAAGTAGGAGAAATTAACTTTAGAAGGGTTATGGGACCCTGTGACAGGGGACTTCCCAAAGATAACAACCCTTTGAGCTTTGACAATTCAAAAGGGAAACTTGCCTAGGAATAGGGCAATCTGACGTAGTTCCAAAAGGTCACATCGAATAGAATAGGATATCCTACCAACATGAACAACCATTGAGAATTATAAGTAAAACATATATTTACAATCATTTAGGTGAAACTGAAAACATAGAATCATTCCGTCAATCATAACAGGGACCCAGTGATAGTGGTGCCCCTGAAAAAGTGATCTCCCAGTCCTCTTTTTCGCTTTCAACCCATTTTACGTATCAACCAAATGGTTCCATCTAAACAATCTATATTTGTTTAGTAAACCAGTACTCAATTTCTAGTCTCTATGGGATCGATATTTTATTACTTAACGACAACTATGCACTTGCGGGCGTTGAGTGTGAGTGCACGCTTCGAGTCCTTGGCGATTCTCGTCGGAGATTTGAGGTCGTGCTCGCATTCATCAAGTGTTGGCAGAGCAATCTATGAAGTTCCCTGGCAGTTGTTGGTGCAATCGGCCTAGGTCACGATTGACCAGACTCGAGTCTGACTCGAGCGATGTTTTGATGTTCAACAAAACGTATGACAATGTGATTGTCATGGTAAAGTCCAAGTCATGGGTATTTAGCATGTAAAGTCCAAGTGGGACACTTGGCATTGGGATAGTCCAAGTCTTGAGTACTTGGCATGTAAAGTCCAAGCATGGGTCTTGGCAAGGGAAAGTGCAACATGGGTTGGCAAGGGAAAGTCCAATCTTGAGTCTTGGCATGGAAAGTCCAACATGGGTTGGCAAGGGAAAGTCCAAGCTTGAGTCTTGGCATTTGGAAAGTCCAAGAGAAATATTGGTGGCGTAAAGTCCAAGCGGGAGCCTTAGCGGCATAAGTCCAATGGTTGGTGGCGTAAAGTCCAAGCAAGAGTCTTGGCAGTGTAAGTCCAATGTGCCTTGGCGGTGTAGACACCGTTAGCATGACAATAGCCGATGGAAGCACCAGAAGGCTAGCGTATGGATGAATAAGTCATGGATGACTTGGAGGGATCCGATAGGTGCGAGGTTGACGGAGGTGGATAAAATGCTTAGGTCTAGGCTACGGGTGGTCTAGCAAGTATGGGGGCACCATACTTGTGTTAAAACCTCATGTTTGAGGTTAAAACCTCATGTTTAAGGTGTATCAGTCGATTGGGACCATGGGTCAGTCGACTGATCGGAGTCAACTAGGGTTTGACTATGAGAAGTGCCCTGGCAGTCGACTGCCAGAGGTGAGCAGTCGACTGCTGGCCTGAGCAGTCCACTGATTTGGTGATCAATCGACTGATGGTTGGGATTTTGGGCATAGAAGGTTCTCCAGTCGAGTGATCGACCCAACCACTCGACTGATTGAGCCATCAGTCGACTGATGGATATGATCACTAGATGCCAAGTTGAAAAGGCCCAAAGTGGGTATCATAGAACATAATGAACCTATTCTAGCAGAAGGCCCAAAGTAGGAGAAAGTAACTCTAGAAGGGTTGGGACTTCCCAAAGATAGCAACTTTTTGAGCTTTGACGATTCGAAAGGGAAACTTGGCTAGGAATAGGGCAATCTGACATAGTTCCAAAAGGTCACATCGAATAAAATAGGATATCCTACCAACATGAACAACCATTGATAATTAGAAGTAAGACATATGTTTACAATCATTTAGGTGAAACTAAAAACATAGAATCATTCCGTCAATCATAACAGGGACCTAATGATAGTGGTGCCCCTATAAAAGTGATCTCCTAGTCCTCTCTTTTTCGCATTCAAACCATTTTACGTA
Source organism: Wurfbainia villosa (assembly GCA_025175895.1). Lineage (NCBI taxonomy): Eukaryota > Viridiplantae > Streptophyta > Magnoliopsida > Zingiberales > Zingiberaceae > Wurfbainia > Wurfbainia villosa. Next base: position 25,700,154 of record CM045988.1, read on the forward strand.
TCAACCAAATGATTCGATCTAAACAATCTATATTTGCTTAGTAAACCAGTACTCAATTTCCAGTCTCTATGGGATCGATATTTTATTCCTTGATGACAATTGTGCACTTGCGGGTATTGAGTGTGAGTGCACTCTTCGAGTCCTTGGCAATTCTCGTCGGAGATTTGAAGTCGTGCTCGCATTCATCATGTGTTGGCAGAGCAATCTATGAAGTTCCCGGGCAGTATGTGCATTTCCCGAGCTTAGTAGGGTGACAGAGAATAGTGAGGATCAGAGTTGAGTATTGCATTGGCAGAGCAGTCTATGTGTTTCCCAAGCTCAATAAGGTGATAGAGCGCAGTGAGGCTTAGAGTTGAGTATTGAATTGGCAGAGAAGTCTATGTGTTTTTCGAGCAGTATATATATTTCTCGAGCCTAGTAGGGTGATAGAGGGAAGTGTGAGACTCAGAGTTGAGTATTACATTGGCAGAACAATTTATGTGTTTCCCGAGCCCAGTAGGGTGACAGAGGGTAGTGAGGTTCAGAGTTGACTATTGAATTAGCAGAGCAGTCTATGTGTTTCTCGAGCAATATATGTATTTCCCAAGCCTAGTAGGGTGTCAGAGGGTAGTGAGGCTTAGAGTTGAGTTTTGCATTGGTAGAGCAGTTTGTGTAATTCCCAAGTAGTCAGTGTGTTTTCCGAGCAGTAAGTGCATTTCTCGAGCCCAGTAGAGTGATAGAGGGCAGTGAGGCTTAGAGTTGAGTATTGTATTTCCAGAGCAGTTTGTGTAATTCCCGAGTAGCCAGTTTGTTTCCCGAGCCATGTATGAGCTCTGCGGGTTCTTTCTAAATATAGTGAAATAAGGAGGAATGGGTATTTTGAAGTTCAGAAAGTAGCATGAAGGGTTTGGGGATGATAAATGTGATTAATATAAGATCATTTGTGTTTATATTTTATTTAATTAATATTGGATAGGGAAATATAAAGCACATAAGGAATTCAAAAGAGACATTTTGAAAAGGAGCGGGAAAAGTAGTTACATATGATAGCTTGGCAAGGGTATTAAAGTTAAATCACTTCAAGGAGAAGGCGGGATGGATCATCTATAAAAGGGGTAAATGTAGAAGGAAAGGGGGATGGTTGTTTCTGTTAGGGCAATCAACCCGTGATATGGTTTTGATGTGTGTGGCAAAGGGTTTAAGTTAGGTTGTTATTGTGATTTGATATGTGCGTTGGAGTCTTGTAGGACTTAGTAATTAGCACATAGAGCCTTGGCGAGTTTCACATCTCATGACTCAGTCTTAGAGTCTGTGAAGGATGGCTTTGCGGAAGTCGTGCGCTTGGAGCATCCAAGGGACCGCCAGACGAGAAGCTTGGAGTGAAGCCAGAGGAAGTAGACTTCAGAGCGAGACGCGAAGGAAGGCACTGCAGAGCCATGCGCTTGGCATATCCGAGGGACGTGGCCAGACAAAGACAACTTCAAAGGCGAGGGACTCCAAAGAATGAGAGTGAGCGAATGTAACCCGGGAAGGGGTAGTGCTTTTAGGTGAAACTTGGTCATTTGGCTAAGTGTTAGATGAGATTTCCCGACATCAATCGACTGCCATGAAATGACAGTCGACTGCTCTAAGTCGAACAGGGTTCGACTGATGGGTTTTTGGCCCTCAAAGAATGATGCGCCATCGAGTGGGTGCGAGGTGGCGATCGATGAAGGCGCGTACAAAACCGAAAGCCGATCGGAAAGTCATCAATGGAGGCATCAGTCAATGGAGGCATCGTTCTGTTGGACTACAACGGTCGGGATCTGACGTGTTGGGAGGTCGTTGTAGTGGCGGCAGTCCACTGCCAAGGGCAGCAGTCGACTGATGGTGGCGAACGGGAAGAAATTAGCCCTCTCTATAAAAAGAGAGGGTGTGGGCTTTTGGATGGCTAATGCTTAAGTTCCAAACTATCATCCAAGTGCTCCACAAGTGTTAAACTCCTTCTTCTAGTTTCTTTCACATCTATTGTAAGAGAAGGAGTATTCTTGAGTTGTAAGGGTTTACCTCCACCTTGCATTGGCTAAAGGGAGAGACCAATAGTGGATTGGTTGCGGAGTGATTCACCGGGGACGAATTGGGTCGTGGATTAGCGGCGAGGCCGTGAACCACGTTATGAATTTGTGTTAGCGTTTGTATTCTTATTTCTATTTGCTTGTATTGTTTTGTTTCCGTTGCGCTAATATTCTTTGTAGACTAGCAAATTCCATCATCGTATGAAGAGGGCTATTCACCCCCCTCTAGCCGACCAACCACATCGATCCCCTACAAGTGGTATCAGAGCCGAGGAAAGCTTGTCGAGGACTAACCTCCACAACAAGCACATTCAAGAATGGCCGGCTCCAACATTCACCCACCGAAGTTTGAAGGAGAATTCTCTTGGTGGAAAAAGAGAATGGAGGTATTCTTCGAAACCGACTTCGAAATTTTATTAATTATGGAAAACGGTTTTGAGATGCCTAGGAATTAAGAAGGGGAGCCATTGGAGAAATTAAGGTGGAATAAAAGACAAAGAGAGGAGTACTTGCCGAATTCAAAGGCCAAGCACCACCTCTACAATGTACTCCCCCAACAAGAAGTGAATAGGATAGGGGAGTGTGCAAGTGCCAAGGAGATGTGGGAAAAGCTAGTAGAGCTTCATGAAGGCACTTCGGAGGCCAAGCTTGCAAGAAGAGACCTCCTCCGCTCCCAACTAACAAATATCGAGCATGAAAAGGGAGAAAAGGTAACCTCCTTACATTCTAGATTCAAAGAAATTTTAATTGGGCTAACGAGTGTAGGAGAAAGACTTTCAAACCGGGACATGCTCATGAAAGCAATTGATGCCTTTCCCCGGTCATCAAAATGGAGCTCAATGGTGGATTCCTTTTACATGTCAAAGAACTTAGAAGTGAGCAACTTGGAGGAGTTCTTCTCAACTATGGAGCTCCACGAAACAAGGCTCGAAGGAATAGTAGAAGAGCCAAGATTTCAACCTTCAAGAGGAGTAGCCTTGATGGCTAACAAAGGGAAGAAGAAGATGGAGACCCCCTCCTCCTCCGATGAAGCTTCCTCCTCCTCCTCCATGGATAGCACAGAAGAAGCTTATATGGTAAGGAGGGTAAGGCGTGCATTTCAAGGTTTTAAATTTAATAAATCTAATGATAGGAGAAGAAGACAAGGGGGAAGGTGATTTGCTATAATTGCCAAGGAGAGGGGCACATAAGGAACAATTGTCCCCTCTTAAACAAGAGCAAAGAGGAGAAGAGAAAGAAAGAAGAAAAGAAGAAGAAGAAGGGGAGCAAAAAGAAGGAAGAGAAGAAGGCCAAGGAAAAGGGGAAGGCAAAGGCACTAAAAGCAAGGACATGGGATACTCCCTCTTCTTCATGATCCTCATCCGAAGAAGAGGAAGAACATGTCTACTCAAACCTTGCCCTAATGGCATTTGACGACCTAGACTCCTCCTCCTCCGAAAATGAAGAAGCAAGCTCAAGTGAGGAGAGCTCAAGTGAAGGGGGAGCTTCTTCTACATTCTCATCATCGGGAGAGGATTTGGTAAGTGAGGTAACAAATCTTTCCCCTAAGAAAATTATGTCAATTATTTCTAGCCTCACTAAGGACTTGTTTAGGGCAAAGAAGAAAAATAAATGCATGCTAGATCAAATTAAGGACTTAGAAGAAAAATTAGAAAAAGTATGCTTAAATGTAAATGATAATATTTCTTCTAGCCTAAATGATGCATGCTCACATGATTATATGCCTTTTAATGTTAGTGATGCATGTACGGATGAAAATAGGGCTTTAAGGGAAAAGGTAGATCACTTGACCAAAGCCCTAGAAAAATTCACAATTGGCTCCAACACTCTTAACATGATCATAGGGAGCCAAAGGGAAAGTTTCAATAAGAAAGGCCTAGGATATAAGGGAAAAACTAATGTAAAGGCCTATAAATGTTTGATTGCTACGGGCCAAAGCAAAAATAAGACAATTGCTAGAAAATGGATCCTTAAGGAATTTTTAGTGAACCTCATAGGAAAGAATTTATTTTGAGTTCCTAAATCCATCCTTAAGGGTTAGGAAAACCCTAGGATAGTCAACCATATGGAATTTATCTATATCATATTTTGGTTGACTTAGGATGGCGGGACAAATTTTTGAAATAGTGATGGGTGATGATAATGCACCCCTTACATAGTTTAGATCATGCTCCACACTTAGTGTAATGTGATACTCATGACCTACACATTTTTAGCAAAAGTGTTGGGTGATGATAATGTGCCCATAAATTGATAATAATGCTTAAACCATGATAGTTAATGTAATTGTTATACTTGTTTACAATCATGATTTATGATCTTGACATTTGGCACATAATCATGGGAAATAGGGTTTAAATCATGCTCTAAGTGATACTTGACTTTTTATCATGATTACATACCTAATGCATGATTATAAATTGATAAATACATTTGTTTTATGATCATAATGTGGAAACAATACATATATGTCATTATGATCATGTGGATTGTTAGGATGATACTTAACCTTGGGTAAAATTGCATGAAATTAAAGGTTAAGTATATATATAAATACCTTAGGAACATCTCACACTCACTATAGGCTACCTTGATTGAAAACATAGCATGGGTGAGATGTTAGGATGATACTCATGGTCCACTAATGCCTATGGCATTTAGATGGTCATGTAAAGTTTCAAAATAGCAATAATAGACCAATCATGGGTAAGGCTTATGTTTAATTTATAGATATATTGCCCAAAGATCATGGTTGGATATTTCATATGTTTTCAAAACAATTTCTTACTTTAAAATCTGTGTTCATGTTTTGAAACAATTGAAAGCAAAACTAGGTGATAAAATTGATACTAACATGATCAAAAACCTAGTTGTTTTTTAAGCTTTTAGATTTTTTGCAACTCCTTGAAAATATAATGATTTTTCTTGGAAAACTATTTTTCGTTTATAAATAACCCTAAAAGAAATGTGTTCCCCAAATTTCACTATTTTTTGAATTTTTTAAAATTTATAGTGCATTTCTGAATTTCGTCCAGAAAATCAGAAATCCTGATTTCCTTGTGCCAATCGACTGCCATGCTAATAGCAGTCGACTGATCTCCTATGCACGATCATAGTAACCTGATTTTATCAGGTTTTTAAGTGTTTAATTTTTGCTTCTCTCTAGACTTGATGTCATGCCATATATACCCTGTTTAATCTTTTTGATGGTGTCAAAGGGGGAGAAAGATATATGTTTAAGTAAGGGGGAATGTATTTAGGGGAGTTTCATGTATTAAGGGGGAGAGTTGCTAATCATGTTATTTACATGCTTTCTTTCCTTAATATTTTATCAAATGTTTTTACCTAACTTAAACGGATTGCCACACATCAAAAAAGGGGAGATTGTTAGGGCAATCAACCCGTGATATGGTTTTGATGTGTGTGGCAAAGGGTTTAAGTTAGGTTGTTATTGTGATTTGATATGTGCGTTGGAGTCTTGCAGGACTTAGTAATTCACACACGGAGCCTTGGCAAGTTTCACATCTCATGACTCAGTCTTAGAGTTGGTGAAGGATGGCTTTGCAGAAGCCGTGTGCTTGGAGTGAAGCTGGAGGAAGTAGACTTCAGGGCGAGACGCGAAGGATGGCGTTGCAGAGCCGTGCGCTTGGCGCATCTAAGGGACGTGGCCGGACGAAGAAAACTTCAAAGGCGAGGGAATCCAAGGAATGAGAGTGAGCGAATGTAACTCGGGAAGGGGTAGTGCTCTTAGGTGAAACTTGGCCATTTGGCTAAGTGTCAGATGAGATTTCCCAACATCAGTCGACTGCCATAAAATGGAAGTCGACTGCTCTGAGTTGAACGAGGTTCGACTGGTATTCGACTGATGGATTTTTAGCCCAACAGTCGACTGCCATGGAATGACAGTCGACTGCCAGACCATCAGTCGACTGCCAAAGGTGGCAGTCGACTGATGAAGGCAGTCACGGGCATAGAATCGCTCGTAGTCGACTGGCCAGTCGACTACGGAGGCATCAGTCGACTGATGGATACATCAGTCGACTGCCAAGGGTTCCGTTGGACTACAATGGTTGAGATCTGACGTGTTCGAAGGCCGTTGTAGTGGCGGCAGTCGATTGCCAAGGGCAACAGTCGACTGATGGTGGCCAACAGGAAAAAATCAGCCCTCTCTATAAAAAGAGATGGTGTGGGGTTTTTGATGGCTAATGCTTAAGTTCCAAACTATCATCCAAGTGTTAAACTCCTTCTTCTAGTTTCTTTGACATCTATTGTAAGAGAAGGAGTATTCTTGAGTTGTAAGGGTTTACCTCCACCTTGCATTGGCTAAAGGGAGAGACCAATAGTGGATTGGTTGCGGAGTGATTAACTGGGGACGAATCGGGTCGTGGATTAGCGGCGAGGTCGTGAACCACATTACGACTTTGTGTTAGCGTTTGTATTCTTATTTCTATTTGCTTGTCTTGTTTTGTTTCCATTGCGCTAATATTCTTTGTAGACGAGCAAATTCCATCATCGCATTTAAGAGGGCTATTCACCCCCTCTAGCCAACACATATCGTCCCTACAGTTTCTTTATTATTCGATACCTCAAAAATCTTCTTTTCACTTCTTCATTCCTTTTGCATTTCTACTTTCTTCATCCTACTATTTCTGACTTGAGCGTCTGAGGGGTCGTGCCAAGAAGTCGGCCCACCTCTGACACTTGTTGGTGCAATCGGCCCAGGTCACAATTGACCAGACTCGAGTTTGACTCGAGCGGTATTTTGATGTTCGATAAAATCTATGGCAATGTAATTGTCATGGGATGTCCAAGTGTGTAGCCTTGGCCACATAAGTCCAAGTGTGTAGCCTTAGCAGTGAAAGTCCAAGCATGAGTCTTGGCATTTAGAAAGCCCAACATGGAGTTGATAAGGAAAGTCCAAGTGTGTTGCCTTGGCATGGAAAGTCCAACATGGAGTTGGCAAGGAAAGTCCAAGTGTATAGCCTTGGCATGGAAAGTCCAACATGGAGTTGGCAAGGGATGTCCAAGCATGGGGCTTGGCATTTGGGAAGTCCAAGGATGTGCCTTGGCACTGTAGACCTAGTTAGCATGATAATAGCCAAAGAAAACACCTGGAGGCTAGCGTATGGATGAACAAGTCATGGATGACTTGGAGGGATCCGCGCATGGATGACTTGGAGGGATTCGATAAGCATGAGGTTAGTGGAGGAGGCTAGAAGGCTTAGGTCTAGGCTAAGGGTGGCCTAGCAAGTATGAGGGCATCATACTTGGGGTAACTTCATTGTTGAGGTTTATCAGTAGATTGGATAGTCGACTGATTAGGAGTCGACTGGTGTTCGACTTTGGTTGTGTGGCCTTGGTAGTCGACTACCAGCCTTGGGCAATCGACAGGCCTTGAGTAGTTGACTGGTAGACGAAGTAGCAGTCGTCTATGGGTTGGCCAATCGACTGATGGTAATGGCAGTCGAATGCCAATGTATCCATTGGCTGGGATGCCAAGGTGGATTAAGTCGTTGTGAGACAACGGCTATAGGGGCAGTCGACTGGGGCCTTATGGCAGTCAATTACCATATGCAAAATTAGCTCGATGCAAGTTATAAAAGGAGCTTGAGTTGGAGGATTTTGTAGAAACTTTTGGGGAGATTTTGAAGGGGACATGTTGTTGCATTTCAAACCTTCAAGAGCAAACAAAAGCAAGCAACAAGCAAAGCAATCAAAGCAATTGTTGTAAAGCTTTCTTTATGTGTATTTCATATTGTCTTTATATTTGCTTGTATATTTTGTATTACCTTTGTAATTGCTTGTACAAGGTTTCTCCACCTCCGACGTGTTGTCGAGAAGGAGTTTTAGTAGTGGTGTGTGCATCACTAGAGCTCGTTGAGCTCACCCTGTGGAGTAGGAACCCTAAGATTCTGAACCATGTATATCGCTTGTCTCTTGTGAGTGTACTTTGTTGGTGCAATCGACCCAGGTCACGATTGACCGGACTCGAGTTTGACTCAAATAGTATTTTGATGTTAGACAAAACATATGACATGTGAGTATCATGGGAAGTCCAACATGGGTTGGCCATGTAAGTCGAAGTGTGTAGCCTTGGCGGTGAGAATCTAAGCATGGGGCTTGGTGTTGGGAAAATCAAAGCATAGGGCTTGGTGTTGGTAAAGTCCAAGTGTGTAGCCATGGCATGGAAAATCCAAGCACGGGGCTTGGTGTTGGTAATTTTAAGTGTGTAGCCTTGGCAATGAGAAGTCTTGAGGACTTGGCAAGGTCACTAGTCTCTAGGCTCAAGGTCCTTGAGTCCGTGAAGGATGGCATTGCAGAAGTCGTGCGCTTAGTGCATCCGAGGGACCGCCGGACGGGGAGCGAATAGAGTGAGGCCAAAGGGAAGCAGACTTCGAGGGCAAGATGCGAAGGATGACATTGCGAAGTCGTACACTTGGTGCATCCGAGGGGCGTAGGCCGAGGGAAGAAGAGAGCTTCGGAGGGAAACTCCATGAGAGGATGAGGTGGACTTGGCCAAGTGGCTAAGACGAAGTGTCGGATACTCAAACATGTTGGTTTGAGATTTACCTAATCGTTGGATGCTTAAACAACTTGTTTGTTTTAGGTTTTACAACAGGTTGGCTGATCGATATAGATATCGCCATCGTCCGAGTTATCGCTAGTTGACTAATTAAATAATCGCCAAGGCTTGGCAGTCGACAGATATCACCATCAGTCGACTGCCAAGGCTTGGTAGCCGACTGATATCACCATCAGTGGACTGCCAAGGGACGACAACCGACTGATCGAGGTGAATGTGTGCACAGAACCATTTTAAGTCAACTAATTGCCTGGATCACTCGATTGATGGTTCGATTATTCAACTGATGGCCATGATCAGTAGACTGATGGTGGATCTGTTGGAACTTGTCCAGCGTGGATCGAGTCATTGTGAGATAATGGCTATAGGAGCAATTGACTTATTGACGCGAAATCATCTCGATGCAAGTTATTTAAGGAGATCGAGATGGAGGATTTTGCAACAATTTTTGGGGAGATTTTAAAGGGGAATTGCTACTACATTTCAGACCTTCAAGATCAAACCAAAGCAAGAAACAAACAAGTGATCAAAGCAAAGTGTTGTAAAGTTTTCCTTACTTGTATTCATATTGTCTTTGTTAGTAATATATGAGAGGTGTCCTAAGGGAATCACCTTATGTTTAAACCATTTATATGATAAATGAAGATTCACTATTTGAGTATACATGTTTTCATGTATTTGATTATATCTTAAACTCATTTACTGAATGTCCATGATACGATTCATAGTATGAGAAAATTTGTGATTGGATCACAACTAGTGAGTATCTCTACATATGTAATTGTGATGTATTGGAATTATCCCTAGTCAATGAATTGATGAATTTAGACACCATCAATTCTGTCGAGACTAGCACGAGGTATACTCTTTGGTGTATCCAAACAACTAATTCTGACTGGCTGGAGACATTGTGATGTCCGGAGTTAATCGTGGATGCTAGTTATGGTAACTAATTCATTGGAGTGACCAGCTGTAAGACTTCATATGGTTCTCTGCATATATGGATATGTCAATGAAATTCTTACTGCAGCTTAAGTGCGATGTTCCTTTGACTTGCAGTATTCAAGTCATCTTGGTCATAGAGACTTATACTTTGACATCTTAAGCAAGCATCTCCAAGGAGATGTGGATCCGGGATGATTGGGTATAAGATGTTATGCCCGAAGGTGTTTGAATAGCCTATAAAGGATTCACCACTCCTTGTGAGGAGATGTATACCCATGGTCTCTCGTCGGATTGTTACTAAAGTCTTTGGCCAAAGCATTACATGTTTAGAGTAAGGTACTCTTGGATACATGTGCAGTAACTAGAATCTATAGGATGAGAAAATGACACTTGGGTTAGGTGTGATATAGTCAACCTAGTGAAGACTGACACTATAGACCATGTTATGAACCAAGTGGGTATAAGATGCGTGAAGGGAACAGGGCACAATTCATTGTAGCTGCTGAAGGGTTTCAGAAATGGTTATGGATCAACCGTTGATTTTTCGATTAATTGGAGATCATGATGTACTACTAGGTGCCACTCATGATCGTTCTATAATTAATGGTTAATTATAGATGACCAACATAAACCGAGAACCTATTTGGTCACACATACAATGAATGTAATCCGAAGGATTTAAAACAAGCTTGAGAATGAGATTCTCAAATCGAGAGAAACTAGGTTTGGTTGGGCCAAACAAGGAGCGAGCATGAAATTATTTTAGTCTCAATGGAAGCATAGATGGGCCGAGTCTTATTAAGACATGATGGATGAACCAAATTAGTTTGGTTCTAATCCAATGATAGAGAATAAACGAAAGGGGTTTGGTTTGTTTTAAACGAATGAACTAAAGTTGGTTCGGTTCATTTTAACTTAAAATAGACCAACTCAGTTCGGTTTATTTTAAGTTAATTTATTGGAGTGGGTTAACGGGTTTTTGTTATGAACCAATAACCCTAAGGAGAAGTTTTCTTAATGGTTAAGAAGCACGCGCTCTATAAAAAAACGCAGTTAGAGTTTTGGAGAGCCCTAAGTTTATTTTGGGAAATACTCTTCCTCTCCTTTCCCTCTCTTTGTAGCCGCCAAGACACTCGCTTGTCGCCACCTCTAGCAGATGCCTACGATGCCACCGTACGCCACCGCCACCTCTGTTGTCGGCGACCCTCTGGTGACATCCCTTCGCTCCGGTGACCAAGGTGCAGCCAGCCTTCCTCCTTTGGGCCGGCGCAAATCCTCCACCAAGCTGTCCAATTTTTTGGACAGCTTGTTTCCCTTCATTTCAGAGCATCATTTGGACGACGTTTGAGCCCGGCAGCGGCTACCTTGGGGATTCGATCTCGGTAATCCTCATAGGTGGAGGACCAAGGATTCGCCAATCGGTTGACGAATACCTCTCCGAGAAGCTTAGTTTTGGGGACTCATTTTTAAATCCGAATTTTGATTCGGATTGTGATCTTCTGATCACATCATCTTCGACACAAGGCTAGTGACTCCTACCAAGACCCAGGCTTGTAGCTTGCGGGTATGAGTCATCCTGATGGATACTTACAAGTGTGGATACGGATAGAGGCAATTCTAGCGAGAGTTGCTCCGATTGATGTCATTCCTGCTGAACGTCATACGTCAGGTATAACTAGCATAATTTCCTTTTATTGCAAAATTTGAAATTGCAATTATGTCTACACATGTTATACTTTGCATGCGTGTGGTGTGTGTGTTGTAATAAATTATATTTATTGCTTTTTAATTCTTCTGCTATGAATTTTTTTACGAAACATGTTCGAACACACTCGTTGTAGTGTAGGAAACCCAATAGTGGTATCAGAGCCCATGTTGTGTTTCGACATAATCGTAAAATTATTTTGCGATAGTCATAATTGTATCTATGGAAATTTTTTACTTTTGGAAAGATTAGAAGTATTTATGAAAATTTTCTAATTTTGGAAAGTTTAGAAGTATTTATGAAAATCTTCTACTTTTGAAAAGTTTAGAAGTATCTATGAAAATTAACACTTTCCATAAATAAAAATATATGATTAGATTTGGAATTTTTTTCCCTAATTTAATCATGATTTGATTCGGGGAATCAAATCTAAAATATATTTTATTTCCATAAATAGTTTTGACAATTTAGAAAATTTATTTTCTAAATTAAATTTGACTTTCCTTAATTAACACTTTCCATAAATAAAATATGTGATTAGATTTGGAAATTTGTTTCCTAATTTAATTATAATTTGATTTGGGGAATTAAATCTCAAATATATTTTATTTCCATAAATAGTTATGACATATAAGGAAATTTTGTACATGTCATAATTGTATGTCATGTAATTGCATTAGATGCATATCATTATGCCATGCATGTAGATAATAGTTATTTGCATGCCAAAGAGGATGAGACATTAAAACTCTTACACTATACTAAAGCCTACACCTTCCATTAATATAGTTAGAACTAAAGTTCTATTTCTTGTTTGGGTTGTTGGACTCTCTCCAAGCATGGCTCGAACCCGAACATATTCAAACCATGGAATAGTTTAATACTAATATAGTAAGAGTCAGAGGTCAATCGTTAGCTTTGTTTGTTGGACTCTCTCCAAGCCAGGCTAATTGGTTGAATGCGCTCTAACCATATTAAAACTATTTCTTGATTAATGGGTTGGCTTTAACCTGGAGTATGGCCTTGTTGGACTCTCTCCAAGGTGGATGTGAAGGGAGGTGAAGTTGGGTGCTATGCATATGATGCATATTTGTTAATGAGTTAACAACCCGATGTATGTGTGAATATTTAATTAGTTGATAGCACATTATCATAGTTGCATATATGTGATATGAAATCGGTATACAAGATACCTACCATTGTAGCTATAAATGGCTTGTTGGACTCTCTCCAAGGTTGTTCATATCTATGTTGGATATCAGCCCATTCGGAGATGGACCTATGATCTCCCGAAGTGATTTTGGGGTTTTTAAATTCGAAAAATGAATGGGATTTGTAAATGTATGTTGATGCATTTTTTCCATCTTTCTCATATATGCTCAATTTTGTATTTCTAGGTTAATTGATTGATCATGATGTCTTTGAATTTGCGCTCTATTTTGAATTAGAATACATTGATTGGGCCAAACTTCTTGGACTGGCTTAGAAACTTGAGAATTGTTCTCAAGGCGGAAAAACTTACATATGTCCTTGAAGAGCCTCTTCCCGCCCATCCTAGTGATAACGCAACTCTAGACCAATTGTTGGCTTATCAGAAACATGTGAGTGATTCTGAACTAGTGAGTTGCATCATACTAGCCGCGATGGTACCCGAGCTATAGAAGCAACATGAGCATATAGATGCTCATACTGTAGTCTTTCATCTATATGAGTTGTTTGATGAGCAAGTGAGATCCGAAAGGTTTGAAGTCTCCAAGCTCCTCTTCACCTCTGAGATGCAAGAAGGTTCATCTGTGGTACTGCTCAATATGCTGAAGACTATGGAGCCTTCTGTGAAGCATGAGCAGGGGACGGTGTTGTTAGTTGATTCCTCAAAGAAAGGTTCTGAGAGAAAGTCAAAAGAACAACATAACGGGAATAAGAAAAAGGCTAAAAAGGCAGAACCAGCTCAAAAGGGCATTTGCCATCATTGTGGCAAGGAGGGCCATTGGCGAAGAAACTACAAGATTTATCTTGAGTTCGTGAAGAAGAATAAGGCATTAGATGCCCCCATCTTCTTCAGATATCTTCGTTATTGATTGTCATTCAATTTCCTCAAACACTTGGGTATTGGATACTGGGTGTGGCTCACATATATGTAATGACATACATGGGCTAAGGAATAGAAGAAGACTCATCAAGGGAGAGTCAAATTTACATGTTGGGAATGGAGCAAAGGTTGCTGCACTCGCCATCGGAATGTATTTTTTGAGACTCCCTACAGGACTTGTCTTAGAACTAGATAATTGTTTTTATGTTCCTTCATTGATAAAGAACATCATTTCTATTCCTTGTTTAAATAGAAATGGGTACCATTTGACTTTTAGTAACAATTGTTGTTACATAACTTTGAATGGAGTTCTTTATGGGACAGGAACTTTAAGCAAAGGTATTTATACGTTGGATGTATCCAGTGACATTTTAAATATCAAAGCGAGCAACAAGCATGCTTGGAAAGATAATCAATTAGACTCCTATATGTGGCATTGTCGTCTTGGCCATGTAAGCAAGAAACGCATGTCCAAATTACACCGATGTGGAATTCTAGAATCATTTGAATATGATTCATTCGATACATGCGAATCATGCTTAAAAGGAAAGATGACCAAGTTACCTTTTACTGGAAAAGGTGAACCGGTGGGAGAGTTACTTGGTCTAATACATACGTATATATGCGGACCTATGACAACTCATGCTCTAGGAGGCTATAGCTACTTCATTAACTTAACTGATGATCACTCACGGTTTGGGTATGTGTTCTTGTAGAAACACAAGTCTGATGTCTTTGAAAGGTTCAAAGAATTCAAAAATGAAGTAGAGAAAAAACATGACAAGAGTATTAAAATACTTCGATCGGATCGAGGTGGCGAATACTTAAGTCAAGAGTTTCTAGATTATCTAAGAGACAATGGTATATTGTCTCAATGAACTCCGCCTTATTGTTGGGTTTGCGGCACCGCGGCGAGTGTGTGTTCGAACTTATTTCGTAAACATGTGCAAAGCGGAGGAAATAAAAAGCAATAAATCTAATTTATTACATCACACACACCACACGCATGCATAGTACAACATGTGTAGACATAACCGTAGTTCCAAATTTTGCAATAAAAAAAAATTTATTCTACGTATACCTGACGTATCACGTGTAGCTGGAAAGACATCAATCGGAGCGACTCTCGCTAGAGTCGCCTCTATCTGTATCCACACCGAGTATCGTCGGGATGACTTCACAAAGCCACCAGCCTCGTCTTCGTATGAGTCACTAGCCTCGTGTCAAAGACGATGTGATCGAGAGAAGATCACAATCCGAATCAAAATTCGGATTCAAAACCGAGTCCCCAAAACTCGCTTCTCCGGAGAGGTATTCGTCAACCGTTTGACGAATCCTTCATCCTCCACCTATAAGGATTATCAGAGATCGAATCCCCGGCAAGGTATCCACTGTCAGAGCTCCAAACTCCATCCAAACGACGCTCCGACATGAAGGAAATAAGCTATCCAGAAAACTGGACAACTTTGGTGGAGAACTTGTGCCGGCCAAATAAGGAAATCTAGGTGCTCACCTTGTTGCCGGAGCCAAGGAAGATCATCAGAGGGTTGCCGGAGGAACGCCGACAATAGCTTGAATGGCAGCACAAGGGCTGGGCGGCAACTTTGTTGGGCAGCGGCAAGGAGAAGAGAGGGAGGGGGAAGCAAGACTAGATTAGGTTTTCACAAAACCCTTAAGCCCTATTTTTATAGAGAACATATTCTCCTAACGGTTAGTGGTTCATAACAAAAAATCCGTTAACCCGCTCCATTAACTTAAGTTAAAATAAACCAAACCGAGTTAGTCTATTTTAAGTTAAAACGAACCAAACTAACTTTGGTTCATTCGTTTAAAACAAACCAAACCCCTTTGGTTTATTCTTCACCATTGGATTAGAACCAAACCAATTTGGTTCATCCATCATGTCTTTATAAGACACGACCCATCCACACTTCCATTGCGACTGAAATGATTTCATGCTCACTCCTTGTTTGGTCCAATCAAACCTAGTTTTCTTTCGGTCTGAGAATCTCATTCTCAAGCTAGTTTTAAATCCTTCGGATTACTCTCGTTGTGCGTGTGACCAAATAGGTTCTTGGTTTAGGTTGACCATCTATAATTAACCATTAATTATAGAACGATCATGAGTGGCACCTAGTAGTACAACATGATCCCCAATTAACCGAAAGATCAACGGTTGATCTAGAACAATTTCTGAAATCCTTCAGCAGCTACAATGACTCGTGACCCATTCCCTTCACGCATCTTATACCCACTTGGTTCAGGACATGGTCTATAGTGTCAGTCCCCACTAGGTTGACTACGTCACACCAAGCCCAAGTATCATTTCCTCGTCCTACGGATTCTAGTTATTGCACATGTATACAAGAGTACCTTACTCTAAACATGTAATGCTTTGGCCAAAGACTTTAGAAACAATCCGATGAGAGGCCATGGGTATACATCTCCTCGCAAGGAGTGGTGAATCTTTTATAGGCTATTCAAACACCTTCGATCACTTCGACTTATACCCAATCATCCCGGGTCCACATCTCCTCAGAGATGCTTGCTTAAGATGTCAAAGCATAAGTCTTCATGACCAAGATGACTTGAATACCGCAAGTCAAAGGAACATCTCACTTAAGCTGCAGTAAGAACTTCATTGACATATCTATATATGCAGAGAACCATATGAAGTTTTACAGCTGGTCACTCCAATGAACTAGTTACCATAACTAGCATCCATGATTAACTCCGAACATCACAATGTCTCCAGCCAGTGAGAATCAGCTGCTTGGATACACCAATAAGTATACCTTGTGCTAATCTCGACAGAATTGATGGTGTCCAAATCCATCAATTCATCGACTAGGGATAATTTCGATACATCACAATTACACATGTAGAGATACTCACTAGTTGTGATCCAATCACAAATTCTCTCATGTTGTAAATCGTATCGTGGACATTCAGTAAATGAGTTTAAGATCTAATCGTATACATGAAAACATGTATACTCAAATAGTGAATCTTCATTTATCATATAAATGGTTCAAACATAAGGAAATTGCCTTAAGACATCTCTCATATATTGCTAACAAACTCCCACTTTGCCTAATGCCAATCGCTATGGTATCCAATACCATAAGCTCTAACATGACCTTCAAACTTACTTTGAGGTAATGCCTTAGTTAAAGGTTCCGCTAAGTTTCTTTCAGTGGGAATCTTCTCGATTTGTATTTCCTTCCTAATTATGATCTCTCTGATCAAATGATGGCGGCAAAGCACATTTTTGGATCATTGATGAGACCACATCAAGTTCAAAGATGAACTTCTTGATCCAAACCGCTTCCTTTGCTACTTCCAAAGCTGCAATGTATTCTGCCATAGTGGCAGAATCCGCTATAATGTCAAGCTTGGAACCTTTCCAACTTATTGCACCTCCATTCTAGGTGAATACATACCCAGACTAAGACATGGAATCATCCTTGTCTGTCTGGAAGCTGGCATTCGTATACTCACGTATCACCATGTACCATTCTCCATATATTAGGAACGCATCCTTAGTTCTTCTTAAGTACTTAAGAATCTTCTTAACAGTCGCCCAATAATCCATTCCTGGATCAGACTAGTATCTGCTTGTGACACTCAGAGCATATGATACATTGGGCCTCGTACATAACATAACATACATGATAGATCCTATTGCGGATGCATAGGGAATCTTACTCATACAAATCCTCTCGTCTTCTGTGCGCGGACATATAGATTTCGAAAGGTGTATCCCTGCCTGATGGGTAGGAAACCTTTCTTAGATTCTGACATGCTAAACCTCTTTAGCACTCGGTCAATATATGTAGACTGCGAAAGACCAAGCAATCGTTTCGATCTATCTCTATAGATCTTAATCCCGAGGATGTAGGTTGCTTCTCCCATAACTTTTATGGAGAATGTCTTAGACAACCAAATCTTAACCGACTGTAAGACAGAAACATCATTTCCTATAAGTAATATGTCATCGACATACAATACTAGGAACATGACTGCACTCCCACTAACCTTCTTGTACACACAAGGTTTGTCCGGATTTTGTGAGAAATCAAACTATTTGATAGTCTCATCAAAACGGATATTCCAGCTCCTGGATGCTTGCTTTAGTCCATATATGGATCGTTGCAATTTGCATACCTTGGTTTTATCAACTCATGTGAAACCCTCAGGTTGTATCATATACACATCCTCGAGTAGGTTTCAATTAAGGAAAGCTATTTTCACATCCATCTGTCATATCTCATAATCATAATGAGCCGCTACGGCCAAGAGCATTTGAATGGATTTAAGCGTAGCAATAGGTGAATAAGTTTCATCATAATCAACACCTTGCTTTTGACGATATCCTTTCGCCACCAATCTAGCCTTATAGGTAATCACATTACCATCCATGTTGGTTTTCTTCTTGAAAATCCACTTGCACCCTATAGGCTTTATGCCTTCAGGTGGGTCAACAAAGTTCCAAACTTGGTTTTCATACATTAAATCCATTTCCGACTTCATGGCGTCAAGCCACTTATTACTTTCTGAACTTTTCAGAACTTTTTCATAACTGGTAGGCTCCAAATCATCAATGAGTAACACGTCGTTTGATTCACTTATGAGAAATTCATATCTCTCAGGAATATTGTGTGTTCTACTAGATCTACGAAGATGCGGTGTCTCAATAGGTCCAGCCGATGGATCATCACTATGAGTTATTGGCTTTGGTGCTTCACCAGGTATCTCATCAATGTCTATTTGAGTCTCTCGAGCCTCCTCAAGCTCAACGACACTCCCACTGTTTTCTTGCAAGAGAAACTCTTTCTCTAGAAACACAGCATGCCTTGAAACAAACAGCTTTTGTTCCACAGAATGATAGAATTGGTTACCCCTTGTTTCCTTAGGGTATCCAATAAATAGACATTTATCAGACTTAGCATCCAATTTGTCTAATACAGTCCGCTTCACATAAGTAGGACAACCCCATATCTTCAAGTAAGATACATGAGGTTTTTTACTATTCCATTTCTCATATGGAGTAGTAGAGACTACCTTGGTTGGCATTCTGTTTAACAAGTAAACAGTTGTCTGAAGTGCATAGGCCCAAAAGGACTTGGGAAGATTCGCATGATTCATCATTGACCTGACCATGTCCAACAAGGTCCGGTTACGCCTCTCAGATACACCATTATGTTGTGGTGTATATGGCGGAGTCAATTGAGACAATATACCATTGTCTCTTAGATAATCTAGAAACTCTTGACTTAAGTATTCACCATCTCGATCCGATCGAAGTATTTTAATACTCTTGTCATGTTGTTTCTCTACTTCATTTCTGAATTCTTTGAACCTTTCAAAGGCTTCAGACTTGTGTTTCATCAAGAAAACATACCCAAACCGTGAGTGATCATCGGCGAAGGTAATGAAGTAGGTATAGCCTCCTAAAGCTTGAGTTGACATAGGTCCACATACATCAGTATGTATTAGAACTAGCAACTCTTCCACCCGTTCACCCTTTCCAGTAAAAGGTAACTTGGTCATCTTGCCTTTTAAGCATGATTCGAATATATCGTATGAATCCAATTCAAACGATTCAATAATTCCACATCGGTGTAATTCGGACATGTGTTTATTGCTTTCATGGTGAAGATGACAATGCCACATATGGGAGTCTAATTGATTATCTTTTCGAGCACACTTGTTGCTCGCTTCGATATTGAAAATGTCACTAGATACGTCCAACGTATAAATACCATTGCTCAAAGTTCCAGTCTCATAAAGAACTTCATTCAAAGTTATGTAACAACAATTATTACAAAAAGTCAAATGGTACCCATTTCTATTTAAACAAGAAATAGAAATGATGTTCTTTATCAACGAAGGAACATAAAAGCAATTGTCCAGTTCTAAGATAAGTCTTGTAGGGAGTCTCAACAAATACGTCCCGATGGTGAGTGCAACAACCTTTGCTCCATTCCCAACACATAAATTTGACTCTCCCTTGATGAGTCTGTAGGGTCGATGTTAGCCGGCTAGAGGGGGGTGAATAGCCTTTATTGTAGACGGTGGAAGTCGTTCGTTGATTTGCTCGTCTACAAACACTATTAGCGCAAGCGGAATATACTAATACAAACAACAATAAAGATAAAGCAAAGTAAAGAATATAAATACAAATTCTAACACCACAATGTAACATGGTTCACGGCTTCGTCGCTAATCCACGGTCCGATTCGTCCAAGGTGAATCACGGTCAAGCTTTCACTATTCTCTCCTTTGCACCAAGCTAGGTGGAGGTAACCTTTTACACAAGAATCCACTCTTCTTACAATGGAATGAAGATTAGCACAAGTAGAAGAGTGGAAGATCTTTAGAGCACTTTGGGAGATGTTATGAGTTGAAGCATTAGCCTCGGAAAAGCCCACACCCTCTCATTTTATAGAGAGGGCTGATTTCTTCTCGTTGGCTACCATTAGTCGATTGTCACCACTATAACAGCCTCCGAACACGTCAGATCCTGACCATTGTAGTTCAACGGAAACCTTGCCAGTTGACTGATGTATCCATCAGTCGATTGATGCCTTCGTAGTCGACTGCCCAGTCGGCTACGAAGCATTCTGTGGCCGAAACCCTCGACACCAGTCGACTGCTCCCCTTGGCAGTCGACTGGTTGACCAGAACAATTCCAGTCGAACACCAATCGAGTCCATTCGACTTGGAGTAGCCGACTTCCATGACACGGCAGTCGACTGATGTCGGAAAATCTCATCCGACACTTAGTCAATTGGCTAAGTTTTACCTAAGCGTACTACCCCGTCCCGGGTTACATTCGCTCACTCTCATTCCTTGAAGTCCATCGCCTTTGAAGTTGTCTTTGTCCGGCCATGTCCCTCAGATTCGCCAAGCGCACGGCTCTGCAGCGCCATCCTTCGCATCTCACCCTGAAGTCTACTTCCTCCAACTTCACTCCAATCTCCTCGTCCGACGGTCCCTCGGATGCTCCAAGCGCACGACTTTCGCAAAGCCATCCTTCATCGACTCAAGGACCGAGTCATGAGAAATGAAATTTGCCAATTCTCCATGTGCAAATTACTAAGTCCTGCAAGACTCCAACGCACATATCATATCCAAACATCCTAACTTAAACCCTTTGCCACACACATCAAAACCATATCACAGGTTGATTGCCCTAACAATCTCCCCCTTTTTGATGTGTGGCAATCCGTTTAAGTTTGGTAAACATTTGATAAAAATATTAAGGTAAGAAAGAATGTAAATAAACATGACTATAAACTCTCCCCCTTAGTGCATGAAACTCCCCCTAAATGCATTCCCCTTTACTTAAACATACATATTTCTCCCCCTTTGACACCATCAAAAATATTAAACAAAGTTTATACAAGCATGACATCAATTCTAGGGAACAAAAATTATCAAAACATGCCTTAAATTTGATAAACGAAGGTTATTGGCCATGTTATCAGTCGGGCAGTCGACTGGTTCAGACTACTAGTCCACTGGCACTTTGATTTCAGAATTTCTAATTTTCAGGGTGAATTTCAGAAATGCATTGAAAATTCTAAAAAATTCAAAAAATCATGAAATTTGGGGAACACATTTCTTTTAAGGTCCTTTATCAGTGAAAAATAGTTTTTCATGAAAAATCATTATATTTTCGAAAATTAGCTAAAAATCCAAAAGCTTTAAAAATAACTAGGTTTTTGATCAAGTTAGTATCAATTTTAACACCTAGTTTTGCTTTAGATTGTTTCAAAACATGAAGACACAGATTTTAAAGTAAGAAATTGTTTTAAAAACATATGAAATATCCAACCACGATCTTTGGGCAATATGTCTATGAATTAAAACATAAGTCTTCCCCATGATTGGTCTATTATTGCTATTTTGATCCTTTAAATGACCATCTAAATTCCATAGGCATTAGTGGACCATTAGCATCATCCTATCATCTCACTCATGCTAAGTTTTCAATCAAGGTAGCCTATGGTGAGTGTGAGATGTATCCTAAAGGTATTTATGTATATACTTAACCTTCAATTTCATGCAATTCTACCCAAGGTTAAGTATCATCCTACCATCCCACATGATCATAATGACATATATGTATTGTTTCCACATTATGATCATGAAACAAATGTATTCATCAATTTATAATCATGCATTAGGAATAAAATTATGATAATAAGTCAAATATCACCTAGAGCATGATTTGAACCCTAATGCCCATGACTATGTGCCAAATATCAAGATCATAAATCATGATTGCAAACATATATAACAATTACATTAATTATCATGATTTAAGCATTATTATCGATTTATGAGCACATTATCATCACCCAACACTATGCTAAAAATGTATATCAACATACATAACACTAAGTGTTGAGGATGATTTAATCTATTTAAGGGTGCATTATCATCACCCAACACTATGCTAAAAATGTGTATCAACATACATAACACTAAGTGTTGAGCATGATTTAAACTATTTAAGGGTGCATTATCATCACCCAATACTATTTCAAAAACTTAGTCCCGTCATCTTAAGTCAACCAAAATATGATATAGGTCAATTCCATATGGTTGACTATCCTAGAGTTTTCCTAACCCTTAAGGATGGATTTAGGAACCAAAAACAAGTTCTTTCCTATTGGGTTCACTAAAAATTCTTTAGGGGTCCATTTTATAGCTATTATTTTCTTTCTATCTTGACCCCTAGCAATTAGACATTTATAGGCCTTTTCATTCTTATTTTCCGTATATCCTAGGCCTTTCTTATTGAAGCTTGCCCTTTGGCTCTCTATGATCATGTTAAGGGTGTTGGAGCCTATTGTAAATTTTTCTAGGGCCTTGGTCAAATGGTCTACCTTTTCCCTTAGGACCCTATTTTTTTCAATACATGCATCATTAACATCAAAAGGCATATAGTCATATGAGCATGCATCATCATTATTAACATTCAAACATGCTTGTTCCAATTTATTTTCTAAGGCCTTAATTTGGTCAAGCATGCATTTATTCTTTTTATTAGCCCTAAATAAATCCTTAGTAAGACTAGAAATCATGGAAACTATTTTATGGGGTGAGAGATTTGTTACCATAGTCTCCATGTCTTCTTCTTCTTCGGATGAGGATGGTGAAGAAGCTCCCCCTTCACTAGAGCTCTCCTCACTTGTGCTTGATCTTTCTTGTTCGGAGGAGGAGGTGTTGTCTAGGTCATCAAATGCCATCAGTGCCAAATTTGTGACAAAGGCATTTTCTTCTTCCGATAATGATGAGGAGGAGAAAGGGTCATCCCAAGTTCTTGCTTTTAGTGCCTTGGCCTTCACCTTTTCCTTGGCCTTCTTCTCTTCTTCCTTCTTCTTGCTTCCCTTTTTCTTCTTTTCTTCTTTATTTCTCCTCTCTTCTTTGCTCTTGTTTAAGAGGGGACAATTATCCCTTATGTGTCCCTCTCCTTAGCAATTGTAGCAAATTACCTTCCCCCTTTGTCTTCTCCTCCTATTATTAGATTTATTAAATTTAAAATTTTTCAAAGCACGCCTTACCTTCCTTACCATGTATGCTTCTTCCGTGCTATCAATGGATGAGGAAGAGGATGCTTCATCGGAGGAGGAGAGAATCTCCATCTTCTTCTTCCCCTTGTTGGCCAAAAGAGCCACTCCTCTTGATGGCTTGATTCTTGGTTCTTCACTTATACCCTCGAGCCTTGTTTCATGTAGCTCCATGGTGGAGAAGAACTCTTCCAAGGTGCTCACTTCTAGGATCTTCGACATGTAGAAGGAGTCCACCATTGAGCTCCATTTCGATGACTGGGGAAAGGCATTGATTGCTTTTATGAGCATATCTCGGTTCGAAAGACTTTCTCCTACACTTGTTAGCCCAATTAATATTTCTTTAAACCTAGAATGTAATGAGGTTACCTTTTTCCCCTTTTCAAGTTTGATATTTGTTAGTTGGTAGTGGAGGAGGTCTCTCCTTGCAAGCTTGGCCTCCGAGGTACCTTCATGAAGCTCTACTAGCTTCTCTCACATCTCTTTAGTGCTTCCACATTCCCCTATCCTATTCACTTCTTGTTGGGGGAGTACATTGTAGAGGTGGTGCTTGGCCTTCAAATTCGCCAAGTACTCCTCTCTTTGTTTTTTTGTCCATCTTGTCTTCTCCAATGGCTCCCCTTCTTCATTCCTAGGTATTTCGAAACCATTTTCCATTATTAATATAATTTCAAAATCGGTTTTGAAAAATACCTCCATTCGCTTCTTCCACCAAGCGAATTCCCCCTCGAACTTTGGCGGATGAATATTAGAACTGACCATCTCTTGATGAAGTGCTTATTGCGGTGGTTAGTCCTCGACAAGCGACTTGTTTTCAAATCAAATCATGATTAAATTAAGAAATAAATTTCCAAATCTAATCAAATATTTTATTTATAGAAAGTGTTAATTTTCATAAATACTTCTAACTTTCCAAAAGTAGAAGATTTCCATAAATACTTCTAGACTTTCCAAAATTAAAAATTTCCATAAATACTTCCAAAAGTAGAAAATTTCCATAAATACAATTATGACTATCGTAAAATAATTTTACGATTATGTCGAAACACAACCTGGGCTCTGATACCACTGTTGGGTTTCCGGCACCGCGGCGAGTGTGTGTTCGAACATGTTTCATAAACATATGCACAGCGGAAGAAATAAAAAGAAATAAATATAATTTATTACATCACACACACCACATGCATGCATAGTACAACATGTGTAGACATAACCGTAGTTTTAAATTTTACAATAAAAGGAAAATTATTCTACGTATATCTGACGTATCACGTATAGCGGGAAAGACATCAATCGGAGCGACTCTCGCTAGAATCGCCTCTATCCGTATCCACGTCGAGTATCGTCATGATGACTTCACAAAGCCACGAGCCTTGTCTTCGTACAAGTCACTAGTCTCGTGTCAAAGACGATGTGATCAAGAGAAGATCACAATCCGAATCAAAATTCGGATTCAAAACTAAGTCCCCTAAACTCGCTTCTCTGGAGAGATATTCGTCAACCATTTGACGAATCCTTCATCCTCCACCTATGAGGATTACCAGAGATCAAATCCCCGGCAAGGTAGCCGCTATAAGAGCTCCAAACGCCGTCCAAACGATGCTCCAACACGAAGGAAACAAGCTGTCCAGAAAACTGGACAGCTTTGGTGGAGTACATGCACCGGCCAAATAAGGAAAGCTAGGTGCTCACCTTGTCGCCGGAGCCAAGGAAAATCACCGGAGGGTTGCCGACAGGAGCTTGGATGCCGGCAACAGCTTGGATGACAGCACAAGGGTCAAGCAACAAGGTTGGGCGGCTGCAAGAAGAAGAGAGTGAGGGGGCGGAAAGACTAGATTAGGTTTTCATAAAACCCTTAAGCCCTGTTTTTATAGAGAACATATTCTCTTAATAGTTATTGGTTCATAACAAAAAATCCGTTAGCCCACTCCATTAACTTAAGTTAAAATAAACCAAACCGAGTTGGTCTATTTTAAGTTAAAACGAACTGATCAACTTTGGTTCATTCGTTTAAAACAAACCAAATCCCTTTTGTTTATTCTTCTCCATTGGATTAGAACCAAACCAATTTGGTTCATCCATCATGTCTTCATAAGACACGGCCCATCCACGCTTCCATTGCGAATGAAACGATTTCATGCTCGCTCCTTGTTTGGTACAACCAAACCTAGTTTTCTCTCGATATGAGAATCTCATTCTCAAGCTCATTTTAAATCCTTCGGATTACTCTCGTTGTGTGTGTGACCAAATAGGTTCTCGATTTATGTTGGTAGTCTATAATTAACCATTAATTATAGAACGATCATGAGTGGAACTTAGTATTAAATCATGATCTCCAATTAACCGAAAGATCAACGATTGATCCAGAACTATTTCTGAAACCCTTCAATAGCTACAATGACTCGTGCCCCATTCCCTTCACGCATCTTATACCCACTTGGTTCAGGACATGGTCTATAGTGTCAGTCCCCACTAGGTTGACTACGTCACACCTAGACCAAGTATCATTTCCTCATCCTACGGATTCTAGTTACTGCACATGTATCCAAGAGTACCTTACTCTAAACATGTAATGCTTTGGCCAAAGACTATAGTAACAATCCGACGAGAGGCCATGGGTATACATCTCCTCGCAAGGAGTGGTGAAACCTTTATAGGCTATTCAAACACCTTCGATCACTTGACTTATCATCCGGGTCCACATCTCCTCAACGATGCTTGATTAAGATGTCAAAGCATAAGTCTTCATGACCAAGATGAATTGAATATCGCAAGTGAAAGAAGCATCTTGAATACTGCAACTTAAGTGCGATGTTCCTTTGACTTGCGGTATTCAAGTCATCTTGGTCATGGAGACTTATGCTTTGACATCTTAAGCAAGCATCTCTGAGGAGATGTGGACCCGGGATGATTGGGTATAAGTCGAAGTGATTGAAGGTGTTTGAATAGCCTATAAAGGATTCACCACTCCTTGCGAGGAGGTGTATACCCATGGCCTCTCGTCGGATTGTTACTAAAGTCTTTGGCCAAAGAATTATATGTTTAGAGTAAGGTACTCTTGGATACATGTGCAATAACTAGAATCTGTAAGACGAGGAAATGATACTTGGGCTAGGTGTGACATAGTCAACCTAGTGGAGACTGACACTATAGACCATGTCCTGAACCAAGTGGGTATAAGATACGTGAAAGGAACGGGGCACGATTCATTGTAGTTGCTGAAGAGTTTCAAAAATGGTTCTGGATCAACCGTTGATTTTTTGATTAATTGGAGGTCACGATGTACTACTAGGTGCCACTCATGATCATTCTATAATTAATGGTTAATTATAGACGGCCAACATAAATTGAGAACCTATTTGGTCACACACACAACGAGTATAATCCGAAGGATTTAAAACGAGCTTGAGAATGAGATACTCAGATCGAGAGAAACTAGGTTTGGCTGGACTAAAAAAGGAGCGATCATGAAATTATTTCAGTCACAATGGAAGCATGGATTGGCCGAGTCTAATGAAGACATGATGGATGAACCAAATTGGTTTGGTTCTAATCCAATGGTGGAGAAAAAACCAAAGGGGTTTGGTTTGTTTTAAACGAATGAGCCAAAGTTGGTTCGGTTCGTTTTAACTTAAAATAGACCAACTCGGTTCGATTTATTTTAACTTATGCTTTTGGAGCGAGTTATCGGATTTTTGTTATGAACCAATAATCCTAAGGAGAAGTTTTCTTAATGATTAAGAAACACGCACTCTATAAAAAACGCGGTTAGAGTTTTGGAGAGCCCTAAGTTTATTTTGGGAAATACTCTTCCTCTCCTCTCCCTCTCTTTGCCACCGCCCAAGACCTGCTTCCTGCCACCTCTTGCAGCTACTGCCGCCGATGCCACCAGGTGCCACCGGCCACCTGCTGCTGCCGGTGACCCTCCGGTGACATCCCTTGGCTCCGGTGACCAAGGTGCAGCCGACCTTCCTCCTTTGGGCCGATGCAAATCCTCCACCAAGCTGTCCAGTTTTTTGGACAGCTTGTTTCCCTTTGTGTCGGAGCGTCATTTGGATGACGTTTGGAGCTCCAACAGCGGCTACCTTGCCGGGGATTCGTTCTCCGGTAATACTCATAAATGGAGGACCAAGGATTCGTCAATCGGTTGACGAATACCTCTCCGGAGAAGCGTGTTTTGGGGACCCATTTTCAAATCCGAATTTTGATTCGGATTGTGATCTTCTCTCGATCACATCGTCTTCGACACGAGGCTAGTGACTCCTACGAAGACGAGGCTTGTATCTTGGCGAATCTATCCCGATGGTACTCGACGTGGATACGGATAGAGGCAATTTTAGCGAGAGTTGCTCCAGTTGATGTCATTCCCGCTGCACGTGATACGTCAGGTATAACTAGCGTAATTTCCTTTTATTGAAAAATTTAAAATTGCGATTATGTCTACACATGTTGTACTTTGCATGCATGTGGTATGTGTGTTGTAATAAATTAGATTGATTTCTTTTTAATTCTTCCGCTGTGCACATGTTTACGAAACATGTTCAAACACACACTCGCCGCGGTGCAGGAAACCCAATAGCCTTTGTATTTTGGCTTGTACATTTGTATTATTGTTGTAATTGCTTGTACGGGGTTTCTCCACCTCCGACTTATTGTCAAGAAGGAGTTTGAGTAGTGGTGTGATCATCACTCGAGCTCGTTGAGCTCACCTTGTGGAGTTGGAACCCAAAGTCTCCGAACCATGTATATCGTGTTGTTCTTGTGCTTTTGTATTTGTCTTTACATTTGCATTTGTATATTGTATTTCCACTACATATATTAACTGAATTGTAGTGACAAACGAACGATTTCCATCATCTACATCAAATTGGGCTATTCATCCCCCTCTAGTTGGCCACCAATCCTCTAACAAGTGGTATCAGAGCGAGGAGGTTGTCATTGGACTCACCGCCATGACAATTAACTGAAATGACCGACATCAACATCAAACCATCGAAATTTGAAGGAGAATTCTCATGGTGGAAGAAAAAAATGGAGGTATACGTCGAAACCGATTTAGATACAATGCTAATCATTGAAAATGATTTTGAAGTACCTGGGGTGAGGACAACAAGTCATTAAGAAAGTCAAGATGGACCGAGGAGCAATGGTAACAATTCAAGACAAACGTTAAGGTAACAATTATTCTAGTAAAATTGATACCTAACCCTATTTTATCTAGACTAGGTGAATATAGGGATGCAAGGGAATTGTGGAACAAGTTGGTAAAATTCCACGAAATTCCTGAACCGGCACAAGTATAGAAGGATGCCGAGGAAGAGTGTTCATTCTCCTAAGCTGAAGACAAGGAAAGCACATCATCATCCCAAGAGCTCGAGGATTTGGAAGTTGAGTGATGCTCAACATCCAAAGTGGAGGTTAGATCACCAGAGCTAGAGGAAGAGCAAGAAGAAGCATCCACCTCCAAAAAAAGTGAAGAAACCTCCCATATCGCTACAACCTCCCTAAGTAACTCAAGCATTATAATTAAGAATAAAAATCACATTATATGCTTTGAGTATAGGATAGTCGGGCATTACAAGAGTAAATACCCAAAATTAGCCAAGGAAAAAAGCATCGGCACCAAAAGTTAAAGGATGCTGAAGTCCTCGCTAGGAAAAGCAAAGAGCATATTGTGTGCTTCAAGTGCAATTAACGGGGACACTACCAAAGCCAATGCCCTAGGGGGAGGAAGAAAGGGCAAGAAGGAGCTACACAAGTAGGGGAGCTTCCAAAGCAAACCCTAAGGTATATTTTAATTCACCTTCTAGTTCTAGGTTTAAAAAGCATGCTAGAAATTATTTTAGTACACTTTCTATTGTCCATGAACATAAGCATGCTAGTAAAAATAGATTTTATTATTTAGGTGTCAAGCATGTTAAATTACCTAAGGACAAACCTAGGACTAATAACACTAGACCAATTTTACTTATAGAGTCCATTAGGAAGGTAGAAAACCACCTAGGTATTAATCTCAAAAATCATAGACATATGCCTAGGAAGAGTCTTTCCCAAAAGACCAATGAAAAATAAAAATTGGGAAATTTAGAATTAGAAAACCAAGCCTTGAGGTCAAGGCTTGAGAAACTTAAAAATACCCTAGCAATTATGACAAATTCATTTAAGGGTCGACGGTCAAAATCTAGGTCCTAGAAGGCAAGAACCTGCTGGAATGTATCAAAGCCTAGCTATTTTTATATGAACATTTTATTTTGAAATAAGAATCACATGATCATTGTTTGCACTTTATATATTTATTATATGTGTGCATATTGTCTAATATTTTACATTGTAGATAACATGGTGCTTGGTGTGGCACAGAAGATCATGTTATCAGTCCCTTGTAAAATATAAGTAGAGGCTCACAACCAAGATGGTTTTTGGACAAACCATTGGCATGGTTGTAGTGTAGCTTGGTATTGTTTTGTCTTGAACATAGAGTTACACTAGTACACTTAGGTGTATTGAGCAGACCGACATAGAGGTGATTCAATTTAGTCGACTACATAATTGAATCGGACCTCGGATATTATGTTGTGCATGCTCTTAATCCCGATATAATAACGGGCACATGTACTTAGTATTTATTTCTTTGATTTACGTATGAGATTTAGATGGATTAAATCAATATGCCCGGTAAGTTGGGAAATGATATTATTTACATGGTGTGCCGTTGATTATAGGAGGAAACCGTGTCCTATATATTAGGTTGATGATGTCCCCATGAGGAGCTCATAAGGTTCATCATGTAAACCCTGCAGGTTGACTTAGTCAACATGATGATAAGGTTGAGTGGTACTACTCGAGGAATTAGATGTTAATTAATTGATGGTCAGTAAATCAATTAATTGATGGACATTCGATATCTTAAACACGGGGAGATTAATGTACAAATAATATATGGAGCCCATATTGATTTATGGGGGTTGGTGAGGTAGTTCAATGATGATCCTCTAGTGGAATGGAACATCATTGATGGATCAAGTTTGTGTGGTTCCGATCCATCGGGTGGCCAAGACCCAACTCCTCCTTATGGTCCCTATCATAGCCTAATATAATCCTTGTGAAGTCTAGATCCAAGAATGTAAAACAAAACCTAGAACCAACGGTTGGGATTAAATCCCTAAGATCCGATGGTTAGGATGAAACCCTAGAATCGACGGTTAGGATTAAATCCCTAGATCCGACGGTTGGGATAAAACCCTAGATCCGACGGTTGGGATGAAACCCTAGATCCGACGGTTGGGATGAAATCTTAGATCCGACGGTTGGGATGAAACCCTAGATCCAACGGTTGGGATAAAACCCTAGATCCGACAGTGGAGATTAAAGGAGGCTTAAGCCTAATTCTATAAATAGAGGCTTAGGTTGGGCGGCAAGATAAGATTGAAGAATTAGGGTTTTGGCTCATCCAAAAGTGGGCGGCTAGGGTTTTTGGGCGGCTAGGGTTTTGGAGTAATTCAAAGTGGGCGGCAACTTCTTCCTTCTAGTTGATTGCCGGCGCCCATCCTCCTCCATCAACACTTGGCTGGCGCCCATCCTAGAGGCCTCTCCCTTCTTCCTTGGCCGGCGGTTCTCCTCCCATTGGTGGCCGGTTCTCATCTTCCTCCCTTTCTCCTTGGTGCCGGCGGCAACCCATCTTCAAGTTGGCCGACGCTTCATCCATTTGATCCTTGGCCGGCGGTTGCACCAAATTCCCTAATTTGGTTGCCGGTTCTAGAAAGGATAGGTATTTGTAAGTTCTTCTCTTTGTTCGCAGCGGACAAGGTAGAGAAGAAAGTGATCTAGAAGGCTTCTACTCGTGGAGGATTTTCGTACACACGTCGTCCACGAGAAGGATAGGACATACGGTAGAAGATCGTGAGGTATAAATTTATTTTAACTTTATTTACAGATCTGAGCATGTTCTTTTATGTTTTGATTATGCATGTGTGAATTAGTAAATATATTGTATAATCATGGACCCCGAAGACAAACACAAAAACCGGCGATCCATCCGTCGTCTCTTCCGCGGCTAACCAACTAGAAGAGTTGTGTTGCTTGAACAACTAGTTTGTTCAAGCGACCACTCAAGTTGTTAGCACGACGATGAAATGGTTGTGATAAGGAAGCTCATCCCATCCGGATTAATTCTTTCATTAGTGAAAATTTTAATCTGGGGACATGGGAGCCAATGAGCCTCCGAAGCATCCACCTTCAGAACCGTCTAGGGGTAAGAAAGGTTTGGGTCACAAATCTAACCCCAAGAAGACTCATCATAATGTTCCATTAAATTATGAAACTATTTCTAGGTCTAGGAAAACCAAGGTTAATAGGGAAGCTATCCCTAAGATTAGTCATGGTGTGTGTCTAGTGGCTAAAAATTTAAGAAAATCTAAGGTAACCACTAAGAAGGTTACTAGGGAGGCAATCCCTATGGTTAACCCAAAAAAGACCCAAATGACTAAGGCTTCAAAGTCAAAAGGGTCATTAGGAAGGTATCTAGGGAAGTTATCCCTAGTTAATACCTTGTTAACCCAAGGAGCTCCAATAGGTATTGGGTTCCTAGGAGCGTGATCGATTCACGCTAGATGGGTTAGGGTGTGTCAACCCTAAGTGGATAGGTTGTTAACCTAACCATAATAGAATTGACACTTTAGGATGTGCCAATGTATTTTGAGAAGTTAAAAATTGAGTAAATTGGCACAATTAGGTCGTAGAAGTCATGGTGTGTCATTTCGGATTTTTGGCACACTAAGGGGATAGTTGGTATTAAGGCAAAATGGACTTAATCTTAGAAATGACAATTTGAGCTTAACACTTAGGTATTTTATACCTTAATATTTTATACTTGTCATGATTTATTTGCCTTGCCATGTCATGACATCATATTTATTTTTATCATATAAAATGTCATGATAATATTTAGGGTTAGCTAAATATCATGTTATGCTTAAGTTTATATCACATGTCATGACATCATGATTATATGGCACATGCTTATTCATGTTATTATTTATGTCATAATCATTATTCATGCATTAAATAAAATTGAGTTAAGGACTATGGCATGATTTGAAGTCCCATGCATAAGGGAATCAAATAGAGTTGCCTAGCATATGCATGAGACCCAAATTAACCAAAACCCACATCTCACTAAGATACTTGACTTGTATGTGTTTCATACACTTAGATATAAGTGAAATGTTTAGGAAAATGAATTTAAAGGTTTTAAAATCATTTCAAAACTATTTTGAAAAACCTTGGCGAAGTCTATCTTTTGATAGCAATCACCATTGAATGAGGTGATACAAAGTAGGGTCAAACATTGACAATTTCAATGGTTTTGAACTTTGTGTCAATCTCACTAGTTTATGGGTATTTTATTTTTTCTAATATTTTTCAATCATAATGTTTATAATAAGTAATGTACGTATGGATTTTCAATATTTTTCAAATTATATATTTTTACTTATGAATTTTGGAATTTTGTTTCTAAAATCTAATTTCTACACTATGCAGAAATCAGTCGACTGCCATGTATGGCAGTCGACTGGAGTCAAAATCAGTCGACTGATAGCTAAAGGAGTCGACTGATAATATTGATTCTGGGTAAACAATGTTTGTTATGCCCATGTTTAGCTACTTTTTGGTTCCCTAACTGCTCCTAACCCTAGGACATGCTTTGAAGAGCATTAGAAAGGGTGAAAACCCATTGGATATGGATTAGAAGAATTGTTTAGGGTGTGCATCGAATTAAGGGAGGCGCAAATTCAATATCGAATCCTTGCCCTTAATTTCAATTGCTTAGTGTTCCTATTGGTTTAGGGACTCTCCAAGAACATTGTTGGTGTAATGGTCAAGGGGGAGCAAGCCTTTAGGGGGAGGTTATCCATCTCAGGATGATGGATGTATTTTTGGACCAAGGGGGAGATTTTAAGATTTCTTTGGGATGTGAGACATTAACACCCTTGAGGAGGACCTTTTTGATGTATGTCAAAAAGGGGAAGAAGTTACCAATTAGGGTTAGTTGGAATTCTCATTGGATGTGAGAATTGCCAATTGGAGATAATTGGTATACTTGAGTTTGAGGTTTTGTCAAACATCAAAAAGGGGAAGATTGTTGGTGCATTCGACCCAGGTCACGATTGACTGGACTCGAGTTTGATTCGAACAGTATTTTGATGTTAAACAAAATGTATGACATGTGAGTGTCACGAGAAGTCCAACATGGGTATGCCACGTAAGTCCCAGTGTGTAGCCTTGGCGGTGAAAATCTAAGCATGGGGCTTGGTGTTGGGAAAATCCAAGCATAGGGCTTGGTGTTGGTAAAGTCCAAGTGTGTAGTCTTGGCATGGAAAATCCAAGCATGGGGCTTGGTGTTGGTAATGTTGGGGATCGATTGGCCGGCTAGAGGGGGGTGAATAGCCCTCGTTCGTTGGATGTCGGTATTTGCTCGTCTACAAAACTAATTAGCGCAAGCGGAAGACTAATAAAGACAAGCAAATAGAAATTACAAGAAAGCAAACGCTAACAAGAAGATGTAACATGGTTCACGGCTACGCCGCTAATCCACGATCCCGATTCGTCCGAGGTGAATCACTCCATCAAAGCCAATCCAATATTGGTCTCTCCTTTGCACCAAGCTAGGTGGAGGTAACCTTTACAATCTCTCTTCTTACAATAGAATGGAAATAAAACTAGTAAGAAGAGTGGAAGAACACTTAGAGCACTTTGGGAGCAATTTGGAGTATATGCATTAGGCTCCCAAACCCTTACCCCCTTCCTTTTTATAGAGGAAGAGGGTTTCTTCCCGTTGACACAGGAGCAGTCGACTGATGCCCTCGATCAGTCCACTGATCCCGTAGTCGTTGCCCAATAACGGCCGCTTTCCACGTTGGATTCCATCCAATGGTATTGGCATCATTCGACTGATGGGACCATCAGTCGACTGATGCTCGATCAGTCGAGTGCTCAGTCGAGTCGACTCCATTCTGCGTGCTTGCGATCACCGATCGCCTTTCCGGGCGATCATTGCTATCGACATCGATCGGGCCGATGGCAATGCCGATCGCTAAGCCCTAAACCGGTCTTATACCGCCGATCAACCCATCAATTAAGCCGACCGCTGACATGGCAATGATCGGGTGCTCGAAAACCCATCCGACACTTGGCCAAAAGGCCAAGTTTCACCTAAGAGCTACCCTTCCCGGGTTACAATCGCTCACTCTCATCTCTCGGAGTCCCTCGCCTTCGAAGTTCTCTTCGTTCTCGGCCACGTCCCTCGGCAGCATCAGGCGCACGGCTCTGCAATGCTCCTTCGCGTCTCTTGCCTCGAAGTCTACTTCCTCCGGCTTCACTCCAAGCTTCTCGTCCGGCGGTCCCTCGGATGCCCCAAGCGCACGGCTTCCGCAAAGCAATCCTTCACCGACTCAATGCACGAGTGATGAGATGTGAAACTCACCACGGCTCCATGTGCGAATTACTAAGTCCTGCATGACTTCAACGGACATATCAAATCAACATAACAAACTAACTTAAACCCTTTGCCACACCATCAAAACCATATTACGGCAAGAGATTGCCCTAACAATCTCCCCCTTTTTGATGTGTGGCAATCCGTTTAAGTTAGGTAAAGAAAGCATGTAAACATAACATTTGATAGCAACATGCAACTCCCCCTTAATCCATGAAACTCCCCCTTAATATCTTCCCCTATCATAAATAGCTTAAACATATTCATTTCTCCCCCTTTGACACCATCAAAAATATGAATACTAAGTTAGAAACATATGGCATCAAGTCTAATAGAAAGAAAATACCATAAGTTGATAAAAAATTGGAATTCAGCCACATTCTTCTCAAATGCGTGCCATCACGATCGTCTATATCAATACCGGACGTGATTTTCGGAATTTCTGATTTTTCTAGCCGAATTTCAGAAATGCATAAAAAATTCCAGAAAATTTGAAAAATCATGAAATTTGGGGAACACATTTCATTTAAGTGTATCTATCAGGGAAAAATAGTTTTTCATGAAAAAATCATTATATTTTCACGTTTTTGCCAAAAATCCAAAAGCTTTAAAAACTACTAGGTTTTTGATCATGATAGTATCAAGTTTAACACCTAGTTTTGGTTCCAATTGTTTCAAAACATGAATACATGGATTTTAAAGTAAGAAATTGTTTTGAAAAACTTATGAAATATCCAACCAGATCTTTGGGCAATATGTCTATGAATTAAACATAAGCCTTCCCCATGATTGGTCTATTATTGCTATTTTGATACTTTAAATGACCATCTAAATGCCATAGGCATTAGTGGACATTTGTATCATCCTAACATCTCACCCATGCTAAGTTTTCAATCAAGTTAGCCTATAGTGAGTGTGAGATGCATCCTAGGGGGTATTTGTATATACTTAACCAATATGTTCATGCAATTCTATCATGGTTAAGTGTCAACCTAACATCCTACATGATCATAATGACATATATGAATTAATTTCACATTATGATCATGAAACTCATGTATTCATTAAATAATAGTCATGCATTAGGTATTATATGATGATAATAAATAAAGTATTGCCTAAAGCATGATTCAAACCTATTTCTTATGATAACGTGCCAAATTTCAAAAACATAAATCATGATTGTAAATATACATAGGAATTACATTAATCATCATGATTTAAGCATTATTACCTATTTATGGGCACATTATCATCACCCAACACTATCAAAAAAAATGTTGTCCCGTCATCCTAAGTCAACCACAATATGATATAGGTCAAGTTCATATGGTTGACTACCCTAGGGTTATCCTAACCCTTAAGGATGGATTTTGGAACCCAAAATAAATTCTTTCCTATTGGGTTCACTAAATACTCCTTGGGGATCCATTTTTTAGCTATTACTTTGTTTTTATCTTGTCCCCTAGGTATTAGGCATTTGTAGGCCTTTTCATTTTTCTTTTCCTTGTATCCTAGGCCTTTCTTGTTGAAACTAGCTCTTTGGCTCCCTAAGATCATGTTCAAAGTGTTGGAGCCAATAGTGAATTTTTCTAGGGCTTTTGTCAAATAGTCTACCTTTTCCCTTAAAGCCCTATTTTCCTCTATGCATGCATCATTAACATCCAAAGGCATATAGTCATGTGAGCATGCATCATCATTTAAGCTAGAAGAAATATTATCATTTAAGCATGCATTTTCTAGCTTTTGTTCTAAATCCTTAATTTGATTAAGCATGCTTTTATTTTTCTTTTTCATGCCAAATAACTCCTTAGTTAAACTAGAAATTATGGAAACTATTTTCTTAGGGGAAGCATTCGTTACCATAGTTTCCATGTCCTCTTCTTCTTCTTCGGATGAGGAGGATGTGTAAGCTCCCCCTTCATTTGAGCTCTCCCCACTTGAGCTTGATCCTTCATTTTCGGTGGAGGAGGAGAAATCCGAGTCATGAAGAGCCATTAGTGCTAGGTTGGAGTAGACGTGCTCTTCTTCTTCGGATGAGGATGAGGAGGCAAGGTCATCCCATGTCTTGGCTTTGAGTGCCATGGCCTTCCCTTTTCCTTTTGCCTTCTTTTCTTCTTCCTTTTTCTTGCTCCCCTTCTTCTTCCTCTTTTCTTCTTTCTTTTTCTTCTCCTCCTTGCTCTTGTTTAGGAGGGGACAATTATCCCTTATATGTCCCTCTCCTTGGCAATTGTAGCATATGACCTTCCCCCTCGGTCTTCTATTCCTATCATGAGATTTATCAAATCTAAAATTCTTAAATGCACGTCTTACCTTCCTCACCATGTAGGCTTCTTCCGTGCTATCCATGGAGGAGGTAGAGGCTTCATCGGATGAGGAGGAGGGGACTTCCATCTTCTTCTTCCCCTTGTTCACTATCAAGGCTACTCCTCTTGAGGGTTGGATTCTAGGCTCTTCTTGTATTCCTTCTAGCCTAGTTTCATGAAGCTCCATTGTTGAGAAGAATTCCTCCAAGGTGCTTACTTCTAAGTTCTTGGAGATATAAAATGAGTCCACCATGGAGCTCCATCTTGAGGACCGGGGAAAGGCATCTATGGCCTTCATTACCATATCCCGGTTTGAGAGCTTCTCACCTACACTCGTTAGCCCAATCAATATTTCTTTAATTCTAGAATGTAGGGAAGTTACCTTTTCTCCCTTTTCAAGCTTAATATTTGATAGTTGAGAGCGGAGGAGATCTCTTCTCGCTAGCTTGGCTTCCGAAGTGCCTTCATGAAGTTCAACCAACCTCTCCCACATTTCTTTGGCACTTGAGCACTCCCCTATCCTATTTACTTCTTGTTGAGGGAGCACATTGTAGAGGTGGTGCTTGGCCTTTGAATTTGCCAAATACTCCTCTCTTTGTCTTTTGCTCCATCTAGATTTTTCCAATGGCTCCCCATCTTCGTTCCTAGGCAACTCGAAACCGTTTTCCATTATTAATAGAATTTCAAAGTCGGTTTCGAAGAATACCTCCATTCGCTTCTTCCACCAAGCGAATTCGCCATCGAACTTCGGTGGGTGGATGTTTGAGCCGGCCATTTTGAAAATTTGCTTGTTGTGGCGGTTAGTCCTCGACAAGCTTTCCTTGGCTCTGATACCACTTGTTGGGGATCGATTGGCCGGCTAGAGGGGGGTGAATAGCCCTCGTTCGTTGGATGTCGGTATTTGCTCATCTACAAAACTAATTAGCACAAGCGGAAGACTAATAAAGACAAGCAAATAGAAATTACAAGAAAGCAAACGCTAACAAGAAGATGTAACATGGTTCACGGCTACGTCGCTAATCCACGATCCCGATTCGTCCGAGGTGAATCACTCCTTCAAAGCCAATCCAATATTGGTCTCTCCTTTGCACCAAGCTAG
Source organism: Wurfbainia villosa (assembly GCA_025175895.1). Taxonomy (NCBI): domain Eukaryota; kingdom Viridiplantae; phylum Streptophyta; class Magnoliopsida; order Zingiberales; family Zingiberaceae; genus Wurfbainia; species Wurfbainia villosa. The sequence continues at coordinate 25,737,992 of CM045988.1, forward strand.
GTGGAGGTAACCTTTACAATCTCTCTTCTTACAATAGAATGGAAATAAAACTAGTAAGAAGAGTGGAAGAACACTTAGAGCACTTTGGGAGCAATTTGGAGTATATGCATTAGGCTCCCAAACCCTTACCCCCTTCCTTTTTATAGAGGAAGAGGGTTTCTTCCCGTTGACACAGGAGCAGTCGACTGATGCCCTCGATCAGTCCACTGATCCCGTAGCCGTTGCCCAATAACGGCCGCTTTCCACGTTGGATTCCATCCAACGGTATTGGCCGATCGATGCTCGATCGATCGAGTGCTCACCGAGTCGACTCCATTATGTGCCTGCATGCATTACATCGATCGATCCGCTTTCTCGGCAATGATCGGTTGCCGACATCATCGACCGCTTCCCATGGCGCCGATCGCAAGCCCTAAACCGGTCTTATACTACCTATCAACCCATCGATTGAGCAATGATCGCCATGACATGGCAATGACCGTGTCGGGAAAATCCATCCGACACTTGGCCAAAAGGCCAAGTTTCACCTAAGAGCTACCCTTCCCGGGTTACAATCGCTCACTCTCATCTCTCGGAGTCCCTCACCTTCGAAGTTCTCTTCGTTCTCGGCCACGTCCCTCGGCAGCATCAGGCACACGGCTCTGCAATGCTCCTTCGCGTCTCTTGCCTCGAAGTCTACTTCCTCCGGCTTTACTCCAAGCTTCTCGTCCGGCGGTCCCTCGGATGCCCCAAGCACACGTCTTCCGCAAAGCAATCCTTCACCGACTCAAGGCACGAGTGATGAGATGTGAAACTCACCACGGCTCCATGTGCGAATTACTAAGTCCTGCACGACTTCAACGCACATATCAAATCAACATAACAAACTAACTTAAACCCTTTGCCACACCATCAAAACCATATTACGGCAAGAGATTGCCCTAACAGGTAAGTCCAAGTGTGTAGCCTTGGCAATGAGAAGTCTTGAGGACTTGGCAAGGTCACTAGTCTCATGGGCTCAGGGTCCTTGAATAGGTGAAGGATGACATTGTGAAAGTCGTGTGCTTTGTGCACCATCAGATGGGGAGCGAATGGAGTGAGGCCAAAGGAAAATAGACATCGAGGGCAAGATGCGAAGGATGACATTGCGAAGTCGTACGCTTGGTGTTGTTAGGGCAATAAACCTATGTATGATATGGTTTTGATGTGTGTCGCAAAGGGTTTAAGTTAGGTTGTTATGTTGATTTGATATGTGTGTTGAAGTCGTGTAGGACTTAGTAATTCACACATGGGATTGGCTTGATGTTAGTATTGGCGAATTCACCATCTCATGGCTCGGGTCTTTGAGTTGGTGAAGGACAGCATTGCGAAGTCGTGCGTTTGGTGCATCCGAGGGACCATTGATCAAGCAGCATTAGAGTGAAGCCAAGGAAGTAGACTTCAGGGTGAGACGCGAAGGATGACATTGCGAAGCCGTGCGCTTGGTGCATCTAAGGGACGTGGCTAGACGAAGAGAACTTCGACGAGGAACTTCAAGGGAGATAAGAGAATGAGCAAAGTATAACGTAGCTCATAGGTGAACTTGGGAGAATGGCTAAGTCAAGTATCGGATGCTCGACCAAGTAGGTTTAGGTTTTACTTGACAAGTCGGATGCTCAAACTAGGGTTTGAGGTTTTACCTGACATATGGTTAAGTCGGATGCTCAAACATTAGTTTGAGATTTCTACGCGATGAAGTGGAAGTGTCGAATGCTCAACCAAGTGGGTTGAGGTTTTACCCGACTGTTAGATGTTCAAATAAATGGTATGTTTGAGGTTTTACCTGACCCCAGTCGACTAAATAGATATCAATTGACTGCTCTAGGTCGATGGCACTCGACCGGTGTTCGACTGAAGCTTTTCTGGCCCAATAGTCGACTGCTAGGGTTTGGCAGTCGACTACTCGACCATCAGTCGACTGCCAAGGGATGGCAGTAGACTGATTGAGGTGAATTCGGCCACAGAGAGTTTTGGAGTCAACTAATGGCTCCATCAATCGACTGATGTGGGAGTCGTTGGCTGGAAGCCAACGTAGATAAAGTCATTGCGAGGCAACAACTCTAGAAGCAGTTGATTGATGACAACATCAGTCAACTGCTCAGTGCCCAATGGGAAGAATAGCCTCTTCCCTATAAGAAGAGGCCATGGGTCACTTTAGGAGGTTAATGCTTAACTCCTAAACTTCTCCCAAGTGCCCAACACATTTTCTACTCCTCTTACTTACTTTTATTTCAATCTTATTGTAAGAGGGAGAGATTGTAAGAAAGGTTTACCTCCACCTTGAAGGAGAAACTAGTGATTGATTTGAGGGAGTGATTCGTCATACGAATCATCCGTGGACTAGCAGCAAGGGTCGTGAACCAAGTTACATCGGTGTGTTTGTGTTTGCTTTCTCTTTATCTATTTTGTTTAGCTTAATTGTCTTTATCATTGCATTTTCATTGCGCTAATGATATTGTAGACGATTAAGACGCGATCGAGTACCATCGTATACAAAGAAGACTATTCACCGCCTCTAGCCGACCACTGATCCTCCAACAGGTGCATCTAAGGGACGTAGGCCGAGAGAAGAGAGCTTCAGAGGGGAACTCCATGAGAGGATGAGGTGAACTTGGCCAAGTGGCTAAGACAAAGTGTCAGATGCTCAAACGTGTTGGTTTAAGGTTTACCCGATAGTCAGATGCTCAAACAACTTGTTTGTTTGAGGTTTTACCCAAAAATAGTCGACTGATATAGATATCAGTCGACTGGTCCGAGTTGACTGCTAGTTGACGGTGTCAACTAGGGTTTCTATGACCAACAGTCAACTGCCAAGGCTTGGCAGTCGACTGATATCACCATCAATCGACTGCCAAGGGATGATAGTTAACTGATTGAGGTGAATGCGGGCACAGAATCATTTTGAGTCGACTAATTGCCTAGATCACTCGACTGATGGTTTGATCAGTCGATATATGGTGGATATGTTAGAACTTGTCCAATGTGGATCGAGTCATTGTGAGACAATGGCTACAGGAGCAGTCGATTGATGGTCTCAATCAGTCGACTAATTGGCATGAAATCATCTCGATGTAGGTTATTTAAGGAGCTTGAGATGGAGGATTTTGCAACCGTTTTTGGGGAGATTTTGAGGGGAATTATCACGATTCCGCACCTTCAAGAGCAAACCAAAGCAAGCAATAAGCAAGTGATCAAAGCAAAGTGTTGTAAAGTTTTCCTTACTTGTATTCATATTGTCTTTGTATTTTGGTTTGTACTTTTGTTCTTTCATTGTAATTGCTTGTACTAGATTTCTCCACCTCCGACTTGTTGTCGAGAAGGAGTTTGAGTAGTGGTGTGATCATCACTCGAGCTCGTTGAGCTCACCCCGTGGAGTAGGAACCCTAAGGTTCCGAACCACGTATATCGTGTTGTTCTTGTGCTTGTGTATTTGTATTTACATTCGCATTTGTATATTGTATTTCCACTGTGCATATTAACCGAATTGTAGAGACGAACGAACAATTTCCATCATCTACGTCGAATTGGGCTATTCACCCCCTCTAGCCGACCACCGATCCTCTAACATACTTGTATTGTTGTTATCGTGTATTTGTTATTTGTATTCCACTGTGATAATGCCAATTGTAGACAAGAGACAAATGAATAAATTCCATCGATGACGATTAGGCTATTCATCCCCCCTTCTAGCTGGGCAATCATTCTCCAACAACACTCTCTTGTGAAGTGGCAGATCTAGAGTTTATTCCAAGGATACAAGGTGATCGTAGAAGAAGTTGTTCATTATTGCATTTCTAACACTCTTTGGTGATAGATCTAGCTAGGAGCTTCTGGATCTGAGGTGATTAAAGGAGATTCGTAAGAAGGGGGAGGTAGATCTTAGTAGGCCGAAGAAGTGAACACCATCAGGCATTATGGTAAATTGGTATAAATTTAAGAAAATGACAATTTGATTTAAGACTTAGGTACTCTATACCTTTGTATTCTATATACTTGTCATGCTTTATTTGTTATATGTCATCATGAAATCATGCTTAATATAATTATTTTAAATGTCATGATAGCTTTTAGATTGCTAAATGACATGACTAATACTTACGTTAATTCTTTATTATGCCATGAAATCATGCATCATTGGTAAAGATGCTTAATTTACACAAATCATTTATGTCATGGTCATTTTCATGCATATAAGTTAATTAATTTGAAATTAAGGAAAATGACATTAATTTGAAGTCCCAAGATAAGGGAATCAAATCGGATATGCCTAGATATATGCATTAACCCTTAGATTTAGGGAAGAACAAAATTCACATTTCACTAAAACTATAAGAATGACATGTGTGTATATTGATATACTTTAGACACATGTGAGATGTTATGAAAGTGAGTTAAGTTCTAGGTGCATAGATGTTGCATCTAGATGAAGTCAAACTCATAATATAACATTAAGGAATCATGTGGAAAGTTTATGTATAAGTCATGTATATTAAGCCCACAGACCATGATCCAATATAAGATTTTGAAAATATTTTAAAATTATTTTGAAAAACCTTGGTGAAGTCTATCTTTTGATAGCAATCACCATTGATAATATTGAAACAAAGTTAGACAAAACATTGAAAGGTTTCAATAGTTTTGAACTTGTTATTAATCTTGCAAATTAATGGGTATTTTATTATAAAACTATTTTTCACCCATTATATTTCTTGTAAGTAATGTACATATGAAGTTTCATGATTTTTCAAATTATGTATAATTACTTATAATTTTTCAAAACTCGATTCAACTGATTTCAAATTGTAAACAAGTCGATTATCGCTTAGACGATCACGCCTTTGGCGATCAATCGATGGTAGTGCAATCGATTGATTTCTTATTTCAGTAAATAGCCATGTTTGATATTGGCTTAACAATATTTATTTAGCTAATTATCAGCACCCTTAAGTATCCTAACATCTCCTAACCCAAGGATATGCTTTGGAAAGCATTGGAAGGGTGAAATAATCATTGAAAATGATTATGAGAGTTATTTAGGGTGGAGTATCAAATTTTAAGGGAGGTTAAAATTTAAGTTTGAATTTTACCCTTATTTTTTATTGTTTTGGTTTCCTATAGGCTTAAGAAATCTCCAAGGACATTGTTGGTGAAATGGTCAAGAGGGAGCAAGTCTTTAGGAGGAGTAGTGTCCATCAAGGGAAGATGGATGGATTTTATTTCCAAAGGGGGAGAATGAGGGATTGCCTCTCATTTAGTGATATGGGACTTATCACTATGAAGAGTAAAGGCTTCCTAGATGATTTTAGACCAAGCGGGAGGAGGTAGGATCTCTTTGGGAGATAAAATATTGAAAACCATGGTCTTTGTGATGTATTCCAAAGGGGGAGAAGTGAAAGTTTAAGTTAAAAAAAACCTTCATTATGCTTTGGCATAGGAAGAGGCAAGTTGGACTTATTGGTTAGCCTAACTTAAACATATTGTCAAACATCAAAAAAGGAGAGATTGTTGGTGCAATATACCCCGGGTCAATGTTGACCAAACTCGAGTGGGACTCGAGTAGTATTTTGATGTTTGTCAATATGGTTGGATATAGTTTGACCATATGTTGACCATATGACTAGTGGTGATTGGGATATCCAAAGTCATATGGGGGAGATTATTTGAGGGAGATTGTTGGAGCAATCAAACCTCAGGTCAAGATTGAATAAACTCGAATGAGATTCGAGGGGAAGTCCAAGTTTGGATACTTTGCATGAAAAGTCTAAGAATGGTCTTGGCATGAAAGTCTAAGTTCGAATACTAGGCATGGAAAGTCCAAGAATGGTCTTGGCATGGAAGTCCAAGTTTAGATACTTGGCATGGAAAGTCCAAGTTTGGAGTCTTACCCATGTAAGTCCAAGTGTGTAGTCTTGGCGGTAAAAGTCTAAGCATTGAGGCTTGGAAATTGGAAAGTCAAAGGGTGTAGTCTTGGTGGCATAAATCCAAGCATGTGGTCTTGGTGGCGTAAGTCCAATTAGATCTTGGCAAGGAAGTCTAAGGGTGAGAATTTGGCAGCATAAAGTCCAAGTATATAGTCTTGGTGGTATAATTCCAAATGAACCTTGGTAAAGGAGACCTAATTAGCATGGCATAGCTGATGAAAACACCTGAAGGCTAACATGAAGGGTTAAGGAGTCGTGGAGGACTCGGATGGACCCTGAGGGCTTAAGGCTGATAGAGGTGGCAAGAAGGCTTGGGTCTAGGCTAAGGGTGGTTGATTAAGTATGAGGGGATCATACTTTGGTTAAACCTCATGTTTGTGATTTACCAGTCGACTGGGGTTATGGACTAGTTGACTGGCCAAGTGCACTGCACTTGGGAGCCTAGTTTGACTTGAGCAGTCAACTGGAATTATGACTTGTTGACTAGTCATGTAATCGATTGAGGCTCGACTACTAATTTGTGGCTTTGGCAGTTGACTGCTAGGGATTAGAAGTCGACAGGCCACTAGCAGTCGACTGCTACGATTGAGTAGTCGATTGGAATTAAGTGGCCAAGGCACAAAATGTTGAGTAGTCAACTGCTGGCCTATGGCAGTTGACTGGTGCCTATGGCAGTCGATTGCTAGGTCAAGATAATCGATTATTCGACTTAATTAGATGTGGATTAAATCGTTGTGAGACAATGGTACTGTGATCAGTCAACTACTAGGTAAGTGCAGTCGACTGGACGGTGGAAAATTAGCCCAAGGCATGCTTTTATAAGGAGTTGCAATGGGGAGGAGATGGCCACTAGTTCTTGGAGTTCTTAGAGGGGAATTGCTGCTGTGTTCCAGACCTCTTAAGCATCTCAAAGCAACCAAAAGATCAAGCATTCAAAAACACACTCGTGTGAAGTGTTTAGTTTGAGTTTCTCATTTCTTTTGTATTCTTGTTGGTTGCATTCTTTCATTATAATTTATATTGTAAGGGGTTTTCTCCACCTCCGGTGTTTTGTCAAGAAGGATATGAGGTTTAGTGGAGTAGATACTAAAGCCAGGTCATGGATTAGGAACCCTAGTTATGAACCACGTAAAATCTTTTGTATTGTGTGTGTTTGTCGTGTATTTTATTTTGTGCTATTTATTCTCGTATATTCTACTACCCAACTTATACTTAAAAGTCAACTGTCATTACCATCAGTCGACTGCTAAGCTAGTAATCAACTACCCAATCGACTACGAGACCTTTTATGCCCTGTCCACTTATGGTCAGTCGGTTGCCCATCCATGGCAGTCGACTGCCAGTGGTTAGTCGACTGGTGAAAGCCACCAGTTGATTGCTAGAGCCATAGCAACAATCAAGCTGCAGTAAACTACACGACTAGTCGATTGGGTCATAACCTCAGTCAACTGCTCGAGTCAACTAGGTATTCGAGTGTTGAACACTCAACAAGTCTACTGGCCAAATCCATCAGTCAACTAGTAAATCTCAAACATGAGGTTTAACCCAAGTATGATCCCCTTATAATTGATACTCACCCTTACCTAGAACTAAGTCTTCCAACTACCTCCATTAGCCTCACACCCTCAGGACATATCTGAGTCCTCCACAACTTGTTCACCCTTCGCACTAGCCTTCAAATGATTCTATCGACTTTGTCATGGTAATCGGGTATCCTTTGCCAAGGGGTCGCGTCTCTAGGACTTCTCCATTGCCAAGCCTCAATGTTTGAACTTTCACCGCCAAGACTACACACTTGGATTTACATGGCCAAGACTACACCCTTGGACTTTCCTTTGCCAATTATCCATATTTGGACTTTCACCACCAAGACTGCACACTTAGACTTACATGGTTAACACTACACCCTTGAACTTTTCCTTTGCCAAGTATCCATACTTGGACTTTCCTTTGCCAAGACTTCACCCTTGGACTTTTTCTTGCCAATTATTTATACTTGGACTTCTCCATTGCCAAGAATCCAATCTTGGACTTCCCTTGCCAAGTCTTCAAACTTGGACTTCCACTCGAGTCTCACTTAAGCTAGGTCACCCTTGACCTGAGGTTGATTGCTCCAACAATCGCCTCCTAACAATCTACCCCATATGACTTTGGATATCCCAAACATCCACTTATCATATTGTCAACATATAGTGAAACCATATTGTCAAATATCGAAACCCTACTCGAGTCCCACTCGAGTCTGGTCAATCATGACCTGGGTGGATTGCACCAACAAATAGGACATCTAGTGAGAAGACCAACAGGGTCAAGAAGACTGAATAGCTAGCAGGAAGGATCAGATGTTTGGCAAGTTAGCTATCAAGTGGAGAGATGAGACTGAGTTCTTGATTGAGAACATAGGTAAGCGTCGATCTAACAAAGGATCAAATTTTTACTCCGAAGTAGAGATCAAGAAATATTACTACTGTCGATTCATTTATATTTATTACATGGCTAACTCTGTGTTGCAGGTCTCCAAGAAATTAAACAGGGTCCAGGTGCATCAAGGTACAGTTGACTGGACCGAGTCTAGATGCTTGGGATGTCGAGTTGACAAGGCAAACTGGCAATCACTGGAGATCGTGTGACCAAGATGGCAAGTACTCCAAGCGACTGGACCATGTCCAGGTTCCTGGGATCAAAAACTTTCAAAATTTCATCAAAGTGGATAAGAGTGACTTGGAGTCACCTGGGCTAGGTCCAAGAGATTGGGAAGGATGAGTTGTCATACCGATGACTTGATATGGAGATGACTAGGAGGTGGTCCAAGTTCCTGGTGTTGGTGCAATCGGCCCAGGTCATGATTGACCAGACTCGAGTTTGACTCGAGTGATGTTTTGATGTTTTACATAATATGTTTGACATTGATGTTTGACATTGATGTCGGTTAATATTTTGGGGAGATTGTTTATACAATCGACCCAAGTTATAATTGACCAGACTCAAGTTTGACTCGAGGGAGACTTTGCTGGTTGACTAGGGTTGACCATGTGATTATGGGAAAGTCCAAGCATGGGTCTTGGCAAGGTAAAGTCCAAGTCATGGGTACTTGGCATGGAAAGTCTAAGTGGGACACTTGGCGTTTGAGAAAGTCCAAGTCTTGAGTACTTGGCACAAGGGAAGTCCAAGCATGGGTCTTGGCATGGAAAGTTCAACATGGGTTGGCAAGGGAAAGTCCAAGATTGAGTCTTGAAATTTGAGAAGTCCAAGGGGTTTGATATTGTCGGTGTAAAGTCCAAGGGTGGAGTCTTGGCAGCATAGGTCCAAGCGGAGTCTTGGCAGCGTAAGTCCAATGTGCCTTGGCGGTGTAGACACCGTTAGCATGACATAGTCGATGGAAGCACCTGAAGGCTAGCGCGATGGATGAACAAGTCATGGATGACTTGGAGGGATCCGAGAGGCATGAGGCTGATGGAGGTGGCTAGAAGACTTAGGTCTAGGCTAAGGGTGGTCTAGCAAGTATGGGGGCACCATACTTGGGTTAAAACCTCATGACATTATGGCGGTTCGAGCTATGAGTCAACTTGAGTTTGCCGATTAGGGGTTGAAAAGGCTCGCGCGATCGCTGCTCATTGGAAGCGATCCACTATTGTGATCGGCCCGCCATGTATGGCAATGGACTGCTGGCAGTCGACTGCCATGGATGGCAGTCGACTGCCAGTTGAGTCGCGAGCACAGAATGCTCCGTAGCCGACTGGGCAGTCGACTGCCAATGTTGGCAGTCGACTGGTGAGAGTCCCGTTGGAACTTTTCCAGCGTGGATTGAGCCGTTGTCTCACAGCAACAGTGGCATCAGTCGACTGATCAGCGGATATCCATCCCGATGCAGGTTAAAAGGGAGCTGTTCATGGAGATTTTGGCATTGGTTCTTTGGTAGATTTCTTGGGGCGATTTGAAGTCGATTTGCAGGTGCATTTCATGGCCCTTCAACCTCATCCAAGCAACAAACAAGTAAAGCGCTCAAACCCTAGTTTTGTAAAGTGTTCTTTACATATCTTTGTATTTTGCTTGTATTTTCATGTATTTCTTTTGTAATCATTGTACGAGGTTTCTCCACCTCCGGATTGTTCCGAGAAGGAGTTATTTTTTGATTAGTGAGTGTGTGTGCATCACTAGAGCTCTTTAGAGCTCGATCCGTGGAGTAGGAACCTTTCGGTTCCTAACCACGTTATATCCTTGCGTTTATAGTTCTTGTGTTCTTGTTGTATTTTTATTATTTTGTATTCTGCTGCGTACTAACAAGAATTGTAGCAAGCAAACACGAACGATTTCCATCAATGAACGGTAATGCGCTATTCACTCCCCTCTAGCGTCCAATCGATCCCCTACACCTGGGATCAACTTATAATAGTAGTGTTAAGGCATCTTCGAAAAGGAGATACATTCTTGCTCTCATTCCTTCTTTCGTGTGCTACATTTTCATTTATGAGCTCCATCGCAACATCCTACAAATCTGACAACCAAGCTTTATTTTTCATCCAAAGTTGTCGGTATACTTTATTTTTGCATTCGCTTTTGTACTTTCATTTACAAGGGAAGGTAGCGTTACCATTTCCTTCAATCTTTGTAAAGTGAAAACTCTCCAAGATCAAAATTTTTTTATTCGGAGGGATCTAGTGAATTGTCTAACCCTAGAAAGGGATTACGAGTGTGGGAGTAGCAATCCGGCTCAGATTGTGAACCAAGTAAAAAAAATTATCTTTATTTTATTTCCGCTGCATTGCTTTGATTTCAAAAAGGTAAAGAAAAGTTTTTAAGGTTAATTATTAAATTTTAAAAAAATATACATTTATATCTAAGATCACCCCACTTTTGGGTTTCCGGCACCACGGCGAGTGTGTGTTCAAACATGTTTCGTAAACATGTGCACAGCGGAAGGAATAAAATAATAAATCTACATTTATTACAACACACACATTACACGCATGCATGGTACAACATGTGTAGACATAACCGTAGATTTAAATTTTGTAATAAAAGGAAATTTAACTACGTATACCTTTCGTATCACGTGTAGCGGGAACGACATCAACCGGAACGATCCTCGCTAGAATCGTCTCTATCCGTATCCACGCCGAGTATCTTCGGGATGACTTCGCTAAGTCACGAGCCTCATCTTCGTACGGGATACTAGCCTCATGTTGAAGATGATGTGATTGAGAGAAGATCACGATCCGAATCCAAATTCGGATGCAAAGACGAGTCCTCAAAAACTCGCTTCTCCGGAGAGGTATTCGTCAACCGTTTGATGAATCCTTCGTCTTCCACCTCTGAGGATTACCGGAGATCGAATCCCCGGTAAGTAAGGCGCTGTCGGAGCTCCAAACGTTGTCCAAATGACGCTCCGACGAGAAGAAAATAAGCTGTCCAGAAAACTGGACAGCTTTGGTGGAGGAGTAGGGCCGGCCAAAAAGGAAAGGTAGAAGCTCACCTTATTACCGAACCCAAGGGAGATCACCGGAGCTCCTTCGGCAGTAGCTCGACGCCGGCAATGGGAGAAAACAACAGCAGCTGGTCGCTGGTTGGAGAAGGTGGGCGGCGGCAACAACTTGGTGCCGACTAGAGGGAGGGAGAGCTTGGGCGGCAACTCTAGGTCAAGAGAATTGGATTAGGGCTTAACAAACCCTTAAGCCCTCTTTTAGAGAGAACTAATTCTCTTAATGGTTATTGGATCATAACCATAAGGCTCGTTAACCCGCTCCATTAATATAAGTTAAAATAAACCAAACCATGATGGTTTATTTTAAGATAAAACGAACAGAACCAACTTTGGTTCATTTGTTTAAAATAAACCAAACCCTTTGGTTTATTCTCCTCCATTGGATTAGAACCAAACCATTTTGGTTCATCCATTATATCTTCATAAGACACGGCCCATCCACGGTTCCATTGCGACTGAAACAATTTCATGCTCGCTTCTTGTTTGGTCCAACCAAACCTAGTTTCTCTCGGTCTGAGAATCTCATTCTCAAGCTCGTTTTAAATCCTTCGGATTACGCTCATTGTGTGTGTGACCAAATAGGTTCTCGGTTTATGTTGGCAGTCTATAATTAACCATTAATTATAGAACGATAATGAGTGGCACCTAGTAGTACATCATGATCCCCAATTAACCGAAAAGATCAACGGTTGATCCAGAACTATTTCTGAAACCCTTCAGCAGCTCGAATGAATTGTGCCCCATTCCCTTCACTCATCTTATACCCACTTGGTTTAGGACATTGTCTATAGTGTCAGTCCCCACTAGGCTGACTACGTCACACCAAGCCCAAGTATCATTTCCTCATCCTACGGATTCTAGTTACTGCACATGTATCGAAGAGTACCTTACTCTAAACATGTAATGCTTTGGCCAAAGACTTTAGTAACAATCCGACGAGAGGCCATGGGTATACATCTCCTCGCAAGGAGTGGTGAATCCTTTATAGGCTATTCAAACACCTTCGATCACTTCAACTTATACCCAATCATCCCGGGTCCACATCTCCTTAGAGATGCTTGCTTAAGATGTCAAAGCATAGGTCTCCATGATCAAGATGACTTGAATACCGCAAGTCAAAGGAACATCGCACTTAAGCTACATTAAGAACTTCATTGACATATCTATATATGTAGAGAACCATATGAAGTCTTACGGCTGGTCACTCCAATGAACTAGTTACCATAACTAGCATCCACGATTAACTCCGAACATCACAATGTCTCCAGCCAGTGAGAATCAGCTGCTTGGATACACCAAGGAGTATACCTCGTGCTAGTCTCGACAGAATTAATGGTGTCCATATCCATCAATTCATCGACTAGGGATAATTCCGATACATCACAATTACACATGTAGAGATACTCACTAGTTGTGATCCAATCACAAATTCTCTCATGCTGTGAATCGTATCGTGGACATTCAGTAAATGTGTAACGCCCGCCCTTATCTGCTCTCAGGGCGGCGCTACTGTTACTCCCCTTTTTTTTTTTTTTAAACATACTACATATGGATCCTCTCACAACCTACGTACTTTAACAAGTCATCATAACTTAAACCTTCTTTTGCACATGCATCACATATCATATTCATCATTATCATGTTAACATATCTTTCATGACATGCATACATAAAGATTCGTTCATGAGTTCTAACATTTCCAACCATCTTAAGTAGATGATACTCATTAAACACAAGTCTTATAAGCAGAAGCAATGTCTTAAGTTGTTCTTAGAGCATATAAATACAAGCAGATAGTATAGGGTCTTCTTCCACCATGCCACTATCACACACACTTGGCCCCTCCTGCTACTTCCTCTAGCGCAGACTTCCTTTATCTGCAGTATATGGACAACATGAACTATAAGCATATAGCTTAGTAAGATCCTTGCCTACTCACAAAAGCCACAAACTTCATCAAGCAATTAGAACTGTATTTCATAGCAACACTAATCAACAACATATCCATGTAATAAAAAACTAAGCATGGCATAGAATTGTTCATAAGCCAGTTAAGCATAATTAATCTAAGCAGGGCATAATTTGAACATAAGCATTATAACTACATAAAACTAAGCATGCATGAAAGACATATTCATAAGTGTTGTAAAACTTAACAATAAGCATTCCTAACCTAAGCATCCGTAACATCCTACATCTTAAACCTACGTAAAGTACATAGGCACAAACATTCTTCAACTTAACCATAACCATTCATCAGGGAATCCAAACATGCATAAAGGACATAATCATAAGCATTTGTTTAACTTGAACATAACATTTGTAATAACATAAATCCTAAACCTGCAGAAGGAACATAATCGCAAGTATTCATAAACTTAACCATAACATTTACCACATCATAAATTCTAAACTAGCATAAAGTACATAGTCGCAACATTCTTAAACTTAACTCTAAACATCATAACTTCATAACATCTAGCATGCATAAAGAACATAGTTCGCAAGCATTCAGGGTATTTAACATAAGCATACACAATATCATAAAAGTCTTTTCTTTTCAAAACATATACTTATAGATACTTCAATATCATCATAACTTCATAACATCTAGCATGCATAAAGAACATAGTTCGCAAGCATTCAAGGTATTTAACATAAGAATACTCAATAATCATAAAAGTCTTTTCTTTTCAAAACATATACTTATAGATACTTCAATATCATCATAACTTCATAACATCTAGCATGCATAAAGAACATAGTTCGCATTGAGTATTTAACATGAGCATACAAAATAATCATAAATTTCTTTTCTTTTAAAAACTTATACTTATAGATACTTCATTATCATCATAACTTCATAACATCTAGCATGCATAAAGAACATATTTCGCAAGCATTCAGAGTTTTTAACATAAGCATACACAATAATCATAAAAGTCTTTTCTTTTCAAAACATATACTTATAGATACTTCAATATCATCATAACTTCATAACATCTAGCATGCATAAAGAACATAGTTCAAAAGCATTCAGAGTATTTAACATGAGCATACACAATAATCATAAAAGTCTTTTCTTTTCAAAACATATACTTATAGATACTTCAATATCATCATAACTTCATAACATCTAGCATGCATAAAGAACATAGTTCGCAAGCATTCAGAGTATTTAACATGAGCATACACAATAATCATAAAAGTCTTTTCTTTTCAAAACATATACTTATAGATACTTCAATATCATCATAACTTGTTTGGCGGGCCCCAGGTTAAGTACCACATAATGCGCGTTCCCTAATAGGCTAGGGTAGCGAGCCACCAGTCTTACTAGAGCAAGACCTCTTACGTCTTACCAGGGCAAGACCTCTTACGTCTTCTTATGTCCCTATGGATTTGATTAACGACCACGGCCAGTGGTACTTAACCTCTTCAAAGTAAAATGCCATTCTTTTTTTCTTTTCTTGTCATAATATAAAGAATGCTCTTGATCCCCAACATAAAAAGGGAAGCATCTTAATCTCATCTTGTCATGAAGAGAGCTCTTGATCCCTACTTGAAAGGGAAGCATCTCCATCTTATCTTATCATAGGGAGAGCTCTTGATCCCTACTTGAAAGGGAAGCATCTCCATCTTATCTTGTCATAAGGAGAGCTCTTGATCCCTACTTGAAAGGGAAGCATCTCCATCTCAGTCATTTCATAAGGACACATGCATTCATAACATAAGAGTACCCTAAAGGGGTCCTAAGCATAAACATGTTCATCACCCAAGCATATTTCATGGCACATTATATCATAAACATGAAGCATATTTCCTATGCATATTCATGGCATATTAAATCACAAAACATGTTCCACCTCTAGGTATATTTCATGGTACCTTACATCATAGACATGAAGCATATTTCCTAGGCATATTCATGGCATATTAAATCACAAAACATGTTCCACATCTAGGTATGTTTCATGGCATACTATATCATAAACATGTTCATCACATAAGCTTATTTCATATTGCATTGAATCATAAACATATTCATCACACAAGCATAGTTCATGACATATAAACAAAAAAAACCATACCCTTAGCACAGCTACATGTGGGGGATGTTTTCATGAAACCCTAACCCTAAAACCATGGGTGGCCGAATCTTGTAAGGGGCTCAAGCTTGGGTTTTGTCCCCTAAAGCTCATTCATGAAGCCTTATAACTGATCATAGTATCATTAGAGATATTTTCATGCAACCCTAACCCTACTTTCATTGGTTGGCCGAATCTTGTAAGGTTAGATCTTTGGACTTTCGTCCCCTAAATCTATTCATGTAGGCCTATATCATAACCTAACTTTATAAGAGGGTATTTTCATGAAACCCTCACTCTAAGAGTCTTGATTGGCCGAAACATGTGGGAGTTCAAGCTTAGGTTTTGTCCCCTAAAGTTCATTCATGAAGCATTATTACTTAACCTAGTGTCATTAGGAACATTTTCATGCAACCCTAACCCTAATTATATGGGTTGGCTGAAACATGGAATGGGTTCAAACTTAGGTTTTGTCCCCTAGAATTCATTCATAAAGCATTATCATGGCCTAACCTCATAAGAGGGAGTTGTCATAAAAACCCTAACCCTAAAAAGCTTGGTGGCCGAAACCTATAAGGGCACCAAGTTAGAATCTTTGTCCCCTAAAAGTTCCTATAGTGAGCATACAACCTATAGAAGTTCCCTAGAATCATTTTCATGTATCTTAGCCCAAGAAAACTTGATTGGCCGAAACCTACAAGGGCTACAACTTCATCTTTCTTTCATGAAATTTAACCTACGAAACTAATACACTACAGGTGAGGGAAATCTTACATCCTTCGCTTTGCTTGAGAGATGACCTAATGGAAGTCACCTAGCTTTCTCCTAGCTTGAAAGGGGGTCTCGGCCAAAGGATGAAGAGGGAGATTGGTTTCGGTGAGGATGAAGAGGAGAGGAAGTAAATGGCCAAATGGAAACTTCCTTCTTCTTTATAAAGGGAGGAAGAGAAGTTTCTCTTTTCTTTGTCATGCCTCTTCACTTACCCTCCTTCCACTTATCTATAAATTCCCCTCTTCCTCTAATGATATAATTCTATTGGGCTTATGGTTAGTGGGTGCATCTATAGGACTTGGCTATCTCTAGAGGTTTGGGGTTCAATTCATAGGCTTTGCATCTCCTTTTTTTTTTTTTTTGGCTTATTTTCTTTTATTTTTCCAAAAAGGCCCACATAAAGCCTATCATCATAAAGCCAAAATTCTCGTAAAATTGCTAGAAATTTTACGGGCGTTACAAAATGAGTTTAAGATCCAATCAAATACATGAAACATGTATACTCAAATAGTGAATCTTCATTTATGATATAAATGGTTGATACATAAGGCGATTGCCTTAGGACATCTCTCATATATTACTAACAGACTCCCACTTGGCCTAATGCCAATCGCTACGGTATCCAATACCATAAGCACTAACATGACCCTCAAACTTACTTTGAGGTAATGCTTTAGTCAAAGGATCCGCTAAGTTCCTTTCAGTGGGAATTTTCTCGATTTGTATTTTGTTCCTACTGATGATCTCTTTGATAAGATGATAGCGGCGAAGCACATGTTTGGATCGTTGGTGAGACCTCGACTCTTTCGCCTGTGTAATTGCTCCAATGTTGTCACAGTAGACCGGTATTGCTTCAACAATGGCTAGAATCACACCAAGTTCATAAATGAACTTCTTGATCCAAACCGCTTCCTTTGCTGCTTCCGAAGCTGCAATGTATTCTGCCTCAGTGGTAGAATCCGCTACAGTGTCTTGTTTGGAACTTTTCCAACTCACTGCGCCCCCATTCAGGGTGAACACATATCCAGACTGAGACCTGGAATCATCCTTGTCTGTCTGGAAGCTGGCATCCGTATACCCGCGTATCACCATGTCCCCTTCTCCATATATTAGGAACACATCCTTAGTTCTTCTTAAGTACTTAAGGATCATCTTGACAGCCACCCAATGATCCATTCCTGGATCAGACTGGTATCTACTCGTGACACTCAGAGCATACGATACATTGGGCCTCGTACATAACATAGCATACATGATAGATCCTATTGCGGATGCATAGGGAATCTTACTCATGCAAATCCTCTCGTCTTCTGTGCGCGGACACATAGACTTCGAAAGGTGTACCCCATGCCTGATGGGTAGGTAACCTTTCTTGGATTCCGACATGCTAAACCTCTTTAGCACTCGGTCTATATATGTAGACTGCGAAAGACCAAGCAACCGTTTCGATCTATCTCTATAGATCTTAATCCCGAGGATGTAGGTTGCTTCTCCCAGGTCTTTCATGGAGAATGTCTTGGATAACCAAACCTTCACTGACTGTAAAATTGAAACATCGTTTCCTGTAAGTAATATGTCATCGACATACAATACTAGGAACACGACTGCACTCCCACTAACCTTCTTGTACACACAAGGTTCGTCTGGATTTTGTGAGAAATCAAACTTTTTGATCGTCTCATCAAAACGGATATTCCAGCTCCTGGATGCTTACTTCAATCCATATATGGACCGTCGCAATTTGCATACCTTGGTTTTATCAACCGATGTGAAACCCTCAGGTTGTATCATATACACGTCCTCGAGCAAGTTTCCATTAAAGAAAGTTGTTTTCACATCCATCTGCCATATCTCATAATCATAATGAGCCTCTATGGCCAGGAGCATCCGAATGGATTTAAGCATAGCTACAGGTGAATAGGTTTCGTCATAATCAACAGCTTGCTTTTGACGATATCCTTTCGCCACCAATCTATCCTTATAGGTAATCACATTACCATCCATGTCGGTTTTCTTCTTGAAAACCCACTTGCACCCTATAGGCTTTATGCCTTCAGGTGGGTCAACCAAGTTCCAAACTTGGTTTTCATACATGAAATCCATTTCCAACTTCATGGCATCAAGACACTTATCCCTTTCTGAACTTGTCAGCACTTCTTCATAACTGGTAGGCTCCTCATCATCAATGAGTAACACGTCGTTCGATTCACTTACGAGAAATCCATATCTCTCAGGAATGTTGCGTGTTCTACCAGATCTACGAAGATGTGGTGTTACAATAGGTCCAGCCGATTGCTCATCACTATGAGTTGTCGGCTGTTGTGCTTCACCAGGTATCTCATCGATGTCTATTTGAGTCTCTCGAGCCTCCTCAAGCTCGACGACACTCCCACTGTTTTCTTGCAAGAGAAACTCTTTCTCTAGAAACACAGCATGCCTTGAAACAAACACCTTTTGTTCCACAGGATGATAGAATTGGTAACCCCTTGTTTCCTTAGGGTATCCAATAAATAGACATTTATCAGACTTAGCATCCAATTTGTCTGATACTGTCCGCTTCACATAAGAAGGACAACCCCATATCTTCAAGTAAGATACATGAGGTTTCTTACTATTCCATATCTCATATGGAGTAGTAGAGACTACCTTGGTAGGCATTCTGTTTAACAAGTAAATAGCTGTCTGAAGTGCATAGCTCCAAAAGGACTTGGGAAGATTCGCATGATTCATCATTGACCTGACCATGTCCAACAAGGTCCGGTTACGACTCTCACATACACCATTATGCTGTGGTGTATATGGCGGAGTCCATTGAGACAATATGCCATTGTCTCTTAGATAATCAAGAAACTCTTGACTTAAGTATTCACCACCTCGATCCGATCGAAGTATTTTAATACTCTTGTCATGTTGTTTCTCTACTTAATTTCTGAATTCTTTGAACCTTTCAAAGGCTTCAGACTTGTGTTTCATCAAGAACACATACCCAAACCATGAGTGATCATCGGTGAAGGTAATGAAGTAGCTATAGCCTCCTAAATCTTGAGTTGACATAGGTCCACATACATCAGTATGTATTAGACCTAGTAACTCTCTCACTCATTCACCTTTTCCTGAAAAAGGTAACTTAGTCATCTTGCCTTTTAAGCATGATTCACATGTATCGTATGAATCCAATTCAAACGATTCTAGAATTTCACATCGGTGTAATTCAGACATGCGTTTCTTGCTTACATGGCCAAGACGACAATGACACATATAGGAGTCTAATTGATTACCCTTTCGAGCACGCGTGTTGCTTGCTTCGATATTGAAAATGTCACTGGATACGTCCAATGTATAAATGCCATTACTCAAAGTTCCAGTTCCATAAAGTACGTCATTCAAAGTTATATAACAACAATTGTTACTAAACGTCAAATGGAACCCATTTCTATTTAAACAAGAAATAGAAATGTTGTTCTTTATCAACGAAGGAACATAAAAGCAATTGTCCAGTTCTAAGACAAGTCCTGCAGGGAGTTTTAATAAATACGTTCCGATAGCGAGTGCAGCAACCTTTGCTCCATTCCCAACACCTAAATTTGACTCTCACTTGACGAGTCTTCTTCTATTCCTTAGCACATGTATGTCATTACATATATGTGAGCCACACCCAGTATCCAATACCCAAGTGTCTGAGGAAATAGAATGACAATCAATAACGAAGATATATGAAAAAGATGGAGCGTCTTATGCCTTATTCTTCTTCATGAACTCAAGATAAATCTTGCAATTTCTTCGCCAATGGCCCTACTTGCCATAATGATGGCAAGTGCCCTTTTGAGCTGGTTTTGCCTTTTTAGCCTTTTTCTTCTTCCCCTTCTGTTGTTCCTTTGACTCCCTCTTAGAACCTTTCTTCGAGGAATCAACTAACAACACCATCCCCTGCTCATGCTTCTCAGAAGGCTCCATAGTCTTCAGCATGTTGAGCAGTACCACAGATGGACCTTCTTGCATCTAAGAGGTGAAGAGGAGCTTGGAGACTTCGAACCTTTCGAATCTCACTTGCTTATCAAACAACTCATAAAGATGAAGGACTACGATATGAGCATCCATATGCTCATGCTGCTTCCGTAGCTTGGGTTCCATCATGGCTAGCATGATGCAACTCATTTGTTCAGAATCACTCACATGTTTCTGATAGGCCAACAATTGGTCCAGAGTTGCATTGTCACTAGGACGGGCGGGAAGAGGTGCTTCGAGGACATTTGCAAGCTTTTCAACCTTGAGAACAATTCTCGAGTTTCTAAGCCAGTCCAAGAAGTTTGGCCCAGTCAATTTATTCGAATCCAAAATGGAACGCAAATTCAAAGACATCATGATCAATCTTAGAAATACAAAACGAGCATATATGAGAAAATGATTTTAAAATGCATCAATATACATTTATAAATCTCATTCATTTTTCGAATTTCAAAAACCCCAAAATCACTTCGGGAGATCATAGGTCCATCTCTGAATGGGCTGATATCCATCATAGATATGAACAACCTTGGAGAGAGTCCAACAAGCCATTCATAACTACGACGGTAGGTATCAACTATATCGATTGCATATCACGTATATGCAACTATCACAATGTGCTATCAACTAATTGAATGTTCACACATACATCAGGTTGTTAACACATTAACAAGTATGCATCATATGCATAGCACCCAACTTCACCTCCCTTAACATCGACCTTGGAGAGAGTCCAACAAGCCGATGCTCCAGGTTAAAACGAACCCATTAATCGAGAAATAGTTTTAATATGGTTAGAGTGCATTCAACCAATTAGCCCGGCTTGGAGAGAGTCCAACAACCAAAGCTAACGATTGACCTCTGACTCTTACCATATTAGTATTAAACTATTCCATGGTTTGAACATGTTCGGGTTCGAGCCGGGCTTGGAGAGAGTCCAACAACCCGAACAAGAAACGGAACTCTGGTTCTAACCATATTAACGGAAGGTGTAGGCTTTAATATTGAGTTAGGGTTTTTATGTCTCATCCTCTTTGCATGCAAATAACTATTATCTACATGGCATGGCATACATGGCATACATCTACATGTCACGACACGCATGGCATAATGATATGCATCTAATGCAATTACATGGCATACAATTATGTCATGTACAATGTTTCCTTATATGTCATAACTATTTATGGAAATAAAATATGTTTAAGATTTGATTCTCCAAATCAAATCATGATTAAATTAGGAAACAAATTTCCAAATCTAATCACATATTTTATTCATGGAAATAGTTGATTAAGGAAAGTCAATTTAGGAAATCAATTTTCTAAATCATCAAAACTACTTATGGAAATAAAATATTTTAAGATTTGATTTCCCAAATCAAATCATGATTAAATTAGGAAAAAAATTTCCAAATCTAATCAAATATTTTATTTATGAAAAATTTCAATTTCCATAAATACTTCCAACTTTCCAAAAGTGGAAGATTTCTATAAATACTTCTAGACTTTCCAAAATTGAAAATTTTTAATAAATACTTCTAACTTTCCAAAAGTAGCAAATTTCCAGAAATATCATTATGACTATCACAAAACAATTTTATGATTATGTCGAAACACAACTTGGGCTCTGATACCACTTTTGGGTTTCCGGCACCGCGGCGAGTATGTGTTCTAACATGTTTCGTAAACATGTGCACAGCGGAAGGAATAAAATAATAAATCTACATTTATTACAACACACACATCACACGCATGCATGGTACAATATGTGTAGACATAACTGTAGATTTAAATTTTGCAATAAAAGGAAATTTAACTAGGTAAACCTTCCGTATCATGTGTAGCGGGAACGGCATCAACCGGAACGATCCTTGCTAGAATCGTCTCTATCCGTATCCACGCCGAGTATCTTCCGGATGACTTCGCTAAGTCATGAGCCTCATCTTCTTACGGGTTACTAGCCTCGTGTTGAAGACGATGTGATTGAGAGAAGATCACGATCCGAATCCAAATTCGGATGCAAAGACGAGTCCTCAAAAACTCGCTTCTCCGGAGAGGTATTCGTCAACGTTTGGCCAGAATCGCCGTCCTCCACCTCAGAGGATTACGGAGATCGAATCCCGATAAGTTAGCGCTGTCGGGCTCTAACCGTCGTCCAAGCGGCTCCGGCGAGAAGGAAACAAGCTGTCCAGAAAACTGGACAGCTTTGGTGGAAGAGTAGCGGCCAAAAGGAAGGTGGAAGCTCACCTTATTACCGAACCCAAGGAGATCACGGAGCTCCTCGGGAGCTTCGGCTGAAGCTTGAAGCGGCGGTTAGGGCAACAGAGAGGTTGGCGGACAAGGGTTAGGCGGCAACTCTAGATCTTTTATAGAGAACTAATTCTCTTAATGGTTATTGGATCATAACCATAAGGCCCGTTAACCCGCTCCATTAATATAAGTTAAAATAAACCAAACCATGATGGTTTATTTTAAGTTAAAAACGAACGAACCAACTTTGGTTCATTCGTTTAAAATAAACCAAACCCTTTGGTTTATTCTCCTCCATTGGATTAGAACCAAACCATTTTGGTTCATCCATTATGTCTTCATAAGACACGGCCCATCACGCTTCCATTGCGGTGAAACGCGATTTCATGCTCGCTTCTTGTTTAGTCAGACCAAACTAGTTTCTCTCGATGCGAGAATCCCATTCTCAAGCTCGTTTTAAATCCTTTGGATTAGCTCGTTGTCGTGTGACCAAATAGGTTCTCGGTTTATGTTGGCCGTCTATAATTAACCATTAATTATAGAGCGATCATGAGTGGCACCTAGTAGTACATCATGATCCCCAATTAAGAAAAGATCAGCGGTTGATCGAGAACTATTTTACAAAACCCTTGCTCGAATGAATCGTGCCCCATTCCCTTCACTCATCTTATACCCACTTGGTTGGGACATGGTCTATAGTGTCGATCCCCACTAAGTGACTCGTCACACCTAGCCCAAGTATCATTTCCTCGTCCTACGGATTCTAGTTACTGCACATGTATCGAAGAGTACCTTACTCTAAACATGTAATGCTTTGGCCAAACACTTTAGTAACAATCGGACGAGAGGCCATGGGTATACATCTCCTCGCAAAGAGTGGCGAATCCTTTATAGGCTATTCAAACACCTTCGATCACTTCGACTTATACCCAATCATCCCGGGTCCACATCTCCTTAGAGATGCTTGCTTAAGATGTCAATGCATAAGTCTCCATGATCAAGATGACTTGAATACCGCAAGTCAAAGGAACATCGCACTTAAGCTACAGTAAAAACTTCATTGGCATATCTATATATGCAGAGAACCATATGAAGTCTTACGGCTGGTCACTCTAATGAACTAGTTACCATAACTAGCATCCACGATTAACTCCGGACATCACAATGTCTCCAGCCAGTGAGAATCAGCTGCTTGGATACACCAAGGAGAATACCTCATGCTAGTCTCGACAGAATTGATGGTGTCCATATCCATCAATTCATCGACTAGGGATAATTCTGATACATCACAATTACACATGTAGAGATACTCACTAGTTGTGATCCAATCACAAATTCTCTCATGCTGTGAATCGTATCGTGGATATTCAGTAAATGAGTTTAAGATCCAATCAAATACATGAAACATGTATACTCAAATAGTGAATCTTTATTTATCATATAAATGGTTCATACATAAGGCAATTGCCTTAGGACATCTCTCATATATTACTAACATCCCCCTCTCTCTGTAACACCCCAAAAATTTTTCTCCAAAATTTTTTGTATAGAATTTAATTTCATGTCTAGTAGATTATATATGGAATCCTGGAAAAATGATGATAAAAGAATAAAAGTGGAGAGGTGAGGATTGAACCTTAAACCTCTTGGTGAGAGTTAACTCTTACCATGCATGTGATGACCAAGTTCTGAGCAGTAGCTTACTGTTGGAGAAAGAGGAGAAATGTTAGATGAGTGTGAGGAGTGTAAATGAAGTGGCATGAAAAGAGAAGAGACACTTCTCTTCCTCCCTTTATAAATAAGAGGGAAGGTTTCATTTGACCACTTCTTCTTCCTTCTTCCTCCTTCCACCGAAACCCTAGGCCTCCTTCCTTGAGTTTCGGACAAAGCAAACTAGGGTTCCACCCTAGTGAGTTAAGCAAAGAGAAGGGTTCATCTAAGGGGCTAACCTTCATCTAAGGGTCAAGAGCACCAAGAAGGGTTCTAGGGCAAGATTATTTTAGTCTCCTCTCCAATCAAGGTCCTCTCTTATTAAGGGGTAACCAATTATAAGTGGTATGATTCCCTCACCTGCAGTATATTTGCTCTTGTAGGACATGATATATGAAAGAAAGGTGATGCTTTATACCCTACAAGTTTCAGCCAACTAGGGTTTTAGGGCTAGGGTTGCATGAAAGCACTCCTTATGAAATTATGATATGTTGTATGTCTTCATGTATAAGTGTTATGTGACAAAAAAATAAAAGTTTTGTGCCCCTACAAGTTTCGGCCAACTAGGGTTTTAGGGCTAGGGTTGCATGAAAACACTCCTTATGAAATTATGAAATGTTGTATGTCTTCATGTATAAATGTTATGTGACAAAAATAAAAGTTTTGTGCCCCTACAAGTTTCGGCCAACTAGGGTTTTAGGGCTAGGGTTGCATGAAAACACTCCTTATGAAATTATGACATGTTGTATGTCTTCATGTATAAATGTTATGTGACAAAAATAAAAGTTTTGTGCCCCTACAAGTTTCGGCCAACTAGGGTTTTAGGGCTAGGGTTGCATGAAAACACTCCTTATGAAATTATGACATGTTGTATGTCTTCATGTATAAATGTTATGTGACAAAAATAAAAGTTTTGTGCCCCTACAAGTTTCGGCCAACTAGGGTTATAGGGCTAGGGTTGCATGAAAACACTCCTTATGAAATTATGATATGTTGTATGTCTTCATGTATAAATGTTATGTGACAAAAATAAAAGTTTTGTGCCCCTACAAGTTTCGGCCAACTAGGGTTTTAGGGCTAGGGTTGCATGAAAACACTCCTTATGAAATTATGATATGTTGTATGTCTTCATGTATGAATTTTATGTGACAAAAATAAGTTTTCTTGTGCCCTAATGTTTCGGCCAACTAGGGTGTTAGGGCTAGGGTGGGGTCTAAGTACCCAACTTCATGTGCAAATACTCCCCCTAATTTTATGATATGTTATGTGACACTCATGTAAGCTTCATGTGCAAAAAAAAAAAATGTAGGAACCCCTCCCTAGTGATTTCGGCCACTTAGGGTACCTAAGCTAGGGTTAAGATTATGTGCTTAAATTGGTGTACTAGAATTCCCTTAGAATTCATGATATGTTGCATGATTGTATGTATGCCTATGTGATGAACATGCTTACGATTTAATATGCCATGAAATATGCCTATGTGATGAACATGTTTATGAATTAATATGCCATGAAATATGCCTATGTGATGAACATGTTTATGATTTAATATGCCATGAAATATGCCTATGTGATGAGCATGTTTACGCTTAATATGCCATGAAATATGCCTATGTGATGAGCATGTTTATGCTTGATATGCCATGAAATATGCTTATGTGATGAACATGTTTATGCTTTAATACCCCTTTAGGGTATTCTTATGTTATGGATGCATATATGCTATGAAATGTTTAAGAAGATGCTTCCCCTTTTTATGTTGGGATTAAGAGCTCTCTTTATGATAAGATAAGACGGAGAGGCTTCCCTTTTTATGTTGGGGATTAAGAGCATTCTTTATGATATGATAAGAAAGAAAAGAAAGAAAATTAAGTATTTTACTTTGTAAGAGGTTAAGTACCCGACCCGTTAGGTAGTCGTTAATCAAATCCAAGGGACATAAGAAGACGTAAGAGGTCTTGCCCTGGTAAGATGTAAGAGGTCTTGCTCTAGTAGGTCTTGTGGCTAGCTACCCCAGCCTATTAGGGAACGCACTTTATGTGGTACTTAGCCTGGGCCCCCCCTTCATGTTATGATTATGTTGAAGTATCTATATGTATATGTTTTGAAAAGAAAGGACTTGTATGAAATTGTGAATGCTTATGTTTAAGTTTAAGAATGCTTATGATTATGTCCTTTATGCATGTTTAGGATTGATGATGTCATGAATGCTTATGTTTAAGTTTAAGAATGCTTATGATTATGTCCTTTATGCATGTTTAGGATTGATGATGTCATGAATGCTTATGTAAATTTTATGCCATGCTTAGGTTCATTACGTTAGTATGCTGATGTTTAGTGTTGTTATGCAATGCTTATGTTATTTATGCTAGTATGCTCATGTTTTCTAATTAATTGGGGTAATTGGTGGCTTTTGTGAGTAGGCAAGAATCTTACTAAGCTATATGCTTATAGTTTATGTTGTCCATATACTACAGATAAAGGAAACATGAACTAGAGGAAGTAGCAGGAGGGGCAAAGTGTGTGTGATAGTGGCATGGTGGAAAAAGACCCTATTACTCTCTGCTTTTATTTATATGCTCAATGAACAACTTAAGACATTTGCTTCCGCTTTTATGACTTGTGATTTATTAGTACCGTGTTGGATGTTGCTTAGTTTATGTTTCTGTTCACCTTACTTATGAAAGTTTGATATGTTAGAACTCATGAATGGATCGTGTTAGTAATAGTTTCATTCTCTAACCTTTATGTTATGCATGTTATAAAATGTGATACGATATGGTACATGCTAATTATGATTATGATATGTGATGCATGTTATAAAAGAAGTTATGATATGTTAACATGCTAATTACGATTATGATATGTGATGCACGTTATAAAAAAGATATGATATGTTAACATGCTAATTAGGTCTAGGATATGTGATGCATGATATAAAAGAAGATTCATGCCATGATAACATGTTTGATTATGTAGATTGTGAAATGATCCATATATGTTATGTTATAAAAAAAAAAAAGTAGCGCCGCCCTGAGAGCAGATAAGGGCGGGCGTTACACTCTCGGTCACAACAAACCTACAATTCGTATCAGCGCTGGAGGCGCTCAAATTTTGGTACAACCGCCAAAGTGAGACGAGAAAATTTTCTTTATTTTTATAATTTTAATTAAATTCTTGCCTTAGTTTAATTTCCACAAAAATTTATTTCCAAAATTGTCAATGTCGCATCAGGAAGGTTAAATCACCATTCTTTTTAATAAAGAGGACTTTAGTTATTGAAAGAGGGGAATAGAGTGCTTTCTAAAAACCGACCTAGATGTGTGGTTTAGTATTAGGAAAGGGTTCATAGCCTCGATTAATGACTTGCAAGAGTTATTAGATCCAAAGAAATGGACCATAGAAGTTAGAAAAAAGGTCCAAGTCGATTACAAGACATTAAACACCTTGCAATGGGAACTTACAAAAGAAGAGCTAAATCGAGTCGGACCATTTGAAAATTCAAAAGAATTGTGAAAAAAATTAATTGAATTGCATGAAGGGACTAGCGACTCTAGAATAGAAAAAAGGGATATGTTACTAAATAATCTTTTTAATTATAAAATGTTAAACAGAGAAAATGCAAGTTAACTTTACACTAGGTTTAAAGACATTCTATATAATCTTCAACTAATCGGCCATAAAGTAGAAAATTGGGATATACTTGATATGCACTCAAAGAATTTACCCTTAACAACATGTGGGCCTCGATTGTAGATGCATACAAGGTGTCTAGAGACTCTCAACAATTAAATTAGATGAGTTATTTTGTGAACTAGAATTGAATGAATAGGCTAACTCAAATCAAATCAAGAATGATATATATTTGGTTGTAGGTCCAAACAAAACCAAAGAAGGAAAGAAATCAAAACCAAAACATGGGTCCGAAGACGAATCAGAAACAGATTCAAACATAGAATAGGAGATGGTAAACATGGTAAGAATAATGTTCAACAAAAAAAAGAGGTTTACGAAGAAAGATGCAAAAAAGGTGGTAGAGAACAAGCCAAGTAGATCGAGGTCCTAAGTCACCTGCTACAAGAGCAATGGTAAAGGGCAGTACAAGTTCGAATGTGTCAACCTAAAAAAGAAAGAGTAGCCAAAGAATGAAAAGAAGAAGAAGGTGTTGAAAGCAACATGTGATGAATCATCATCGGAAGAGTCGGATGCAAAAGTATCGAAGACGAGTTTCGTAGCATTCATGTGTTGGGTTTCCGGCACCGCGGCGTGTGTGTGTTCGATCATGTTTCGTAAACATGAGCACAGCGGAAGCAATTAAAAATAATAAATCTATATTTATTACAACACACGCATGCATATTACAACAAGTGTAGACATAACCGTAAATTAAAATTTGCAATAAAAGGAAATTAAACTACGTTATACCTTTCGTATGACGTGTAGCGGGAACGGCATCAACCGGAACGATCCTCGTAAGAATCGTCTCTATCCGTATCCACGCCGAGCTCCTCGGGATGACTTCGCCAAGCCACGAGCTTCGTCTTCGTACGGGTTACTAGCCTCGTGTTGAAGACGACGTGATCGAGAGATGATCACTATCCGAATCCAAATTCGGACCTAAAAACAAGTCCTCAAGACTCGCTTCTCCGGAGAGGTATTCGTCAACCGATTGACGAATCCTTCGTCCTCCACCTCAGAGGATTACCGGAGATCAAATCCCCGGTATGTTAGCCGCTGTCGGATCACTAACCGTCGTCCAAACGACGCTCCGACGAGAGGAGAAGAAGCTGTCCAGAAAACTGGACAGCTTGGTGGAGGAGTAGGCGCCGGCCAAAACAAGGAGAGAAAAGGCTCACCTTGATGCCGAACCTATAGGAGATCACCGGAGGGTTGCCGGAGGTTCACCGGCTGGAGCTTGGTTGACGGCAAGGGTCTTGGACGGCGGCACAAAGTTGGCGGCGCAGCTGTAGTTGGGCGCCAAAAATTCCTCCAAGGGGTGGGCGGCAACTTCAAGCTAGGGTTTTGGATGATTAGGGTTTAACAATCCCTTAAGCCCTCTTTTATAGAGAACTAATTCTCTTAATGGTTAATGGATCATATCCATAAAGCCCGTTAACCCGCTCCATTAGGATAAGTTAAAATAAACCAAACCATGATGGTTTATTTTAAGTTAAAACGAACCGAACCAACCTTTGGTTCATTCGTTTAATATAAACCAAACCCTTTGGTTTATTCTCATCCATTGGATTAGAACCAAACCATTTTGGTCCATCCATTATGTCTTCATAAGACACTGCCCATCCACGCTTCCATTGCGACTGAAACAATTTCATGCTCGTTTTATGTTTGGTCCAACCAAACATAGTTTCTCTCGGTCTGAGAATCCCATTCTCAAGCTCGTTTTAAATCCTTTGGATTACACTCGTTGTGCGTGTGACCAAATAGGTTCTCGGTTTATGTTGGCCGTCTATAATTAACCATTAATTATAGAACGATCATGAGTGGCACTTAGTAGTACATCATGATCCCCAATTAACCGAAAAGATCAACGGTTGATCCAGAACTATTTCTGAAACCCTTCAGTAGCTCGAATGAATCGTGCCCCATTCCCTTCACTCATCTTATACCCACTTGGTTCAGGACATGGTCTATTGTGTCAGTCCCCACTAGGCTGACTACGTCACACCTAGCCCAAGTATCATTTCCTCGTCCTACGGATTCTAGTTACTCCACATGTATCGAAGAGTACTTTACTCTAAACATGTAATGCTTTGGCCAAAGACTTTAGTAACAATCCGACGAGAGGCCATGGGTATACATCTCCTCGCAAGGAGTGGTGAATCCTTTATAGGCTATTCAAACACCTTCGATCACTTCGACTTATACCCAATCATCCCGGGTCCACATCTCCTCGGAGATGTTTGCTTAAGATGTCAAAGCATAAGTCTCCATGATCAAGATGACTTGAATACCGCAAGTCAAAGGAACATCGCACTTAAGCCACAGTAAGAACTTCATTGACATATCTATATATGCAGAGAACCATATGAAGTCTTACGGTGGTCACTCCAATGAACTAGTTACCATAACTAGCATCCACGATTAACTCCGGACATCACTATGTCTCCAGCCAGTGAGAATCAGCTGCTTGGATACACCAAGGAGTATACCTCGTGCTAGTCTCGACAGAATTGATGGTGTCCAAATCCATCAATTCATCGACTAGGGATAATTCCGATACACCACAATTACACATGTAGAGATACTCACTAGTTGTGATCCAATCACAAATTCTCTCATGCTGTGAATCGTATCGTGGACATTCAGTAAATGAGTTTAAGATCCAATCAAATACATAAAACATGTATACTCAAATAGTGAATCTTCATTTATCATATAAATGGTTCATACATAAGGCGATTGCCTTAGGACATCTCTCATATATTACTAACATCATGGTCGCCAACGAATACCATGCCAAGACAATCCAAGAATCCAAGTCCGAGTCGAGCCACGGATCCATATCCATTTCCGAAGGACCAAATAAGGTAACTTCTCTCATAGAAGATAGAATGTATAAAATTATAGCATGTCTAAGGAGGAAGTTGGTTAAATACGAGGATCAAATTAAGTTTCTCCTTAAGGAAGACCAAGTACTTAAAGGGCAAGTTAACTCGAAGTCTTCAACTTGACAATTTCAAGATAGAGACTCAACTCAAGTTACAAAGCTTGAGGAAGAGAACTCTACCTCGAAAAGTCTAGTGAAAGATCTCAAGGGATTATTGGAAAGGTTCACTTCGAGCTCCAAGTATCTAAACATGATACTTTGATCTCAGCGAGTCATGTAGAATAAATCCGGTCTCGGATACAAGTCTAACTCAACCTACAAATCCTACATGTCATTAGTTAATCGAAATACTAAAAGTCGAGTCTAAGCATGGGTCCCTAAGATTTGTTTAGTAAATCAAATTGGATTAAATCAATATTGAATCCCCAAAGGTTATATTCACTTTATGAATAAGACCCACCAAAGTTATTACTCAAGGGGAGCCAATACTTTATGTGTTTCTTTAATTATATAAATCACTTGCATGCTTAATTATTTACTTGCTTAATTTAGAATGGTCTAGATACGAAAGAAAGTAGGTTTAACTTGAAAATATAGTTAGGATAAAGTGAACTGATAGTAAGTTAGGAAAACTCATCAAAGTGTGTGTCTAGGCTAGATGAGGCGAATCCTACCTGGTGCACTGAGCTGAGTGAAACTAATCGAAGTTAACTTGCTAAGTCCTAAACTAGTTAGACTAGAGCTTAGTTCAAAGTTAGCCAAGTACTTGGTTCTTATATCAGCTTTGTCTAAGGAAGTGGTCCACCTGATATCCAAGAATACCTCTATGTCTCGCCACTACCTCGATGTTGATTTAGGAAATATTTATTTGACTAGCCTAAAAGCTAAACTTGAATCTAACCCAAGTTTAAACACTTTTAATATTCTTTAAATTTAATCAAGTAAAAATGAAAAATCATCTTACAAAACATATAAGATTAATTTGTTTTGAGAAACTAGATTTGGTGAGATGAATAAAGTTAACTCAATAAATGAACTCTTTAAAGCCCATGATAGTTAATTAGAAGTTTAAAATACATCACTTATTACATTCATCATGTCCATTTGTTTGCTTCCCTACTAAGGAGTTACCATTTGGTGATCTCTACAATCATATCGCCCTAGATATGATGTATTCGTATTTTTTGGGGGAAGAGCAGACTCCATATGTGAGTCAGTTTAGCTCTACTAGACTTAGGGTATAGAATTATGTCTTATATAGGGTTATAGTTAACTGCATTTTTCCACTTAATACTAGGGATGTCGCTATGATGCAACCATTTCATACATTTCTTCTTTAAGCATTTTCTCATAGACTAGACATAAATATTAGTCTTCTTATGTTTCATTCCATCTGATGGTGTTCACTTCTTCGACCTGCCAAGATCTCCCTCCCCTTCTTGTGAATCGCCGGATTTGTCACCAAAGAGGGTTAAAGATGAGATAAAGAGATATCTTCTTCTTGAATCACCTTAGATCCTAGAAGTAGAGGTAGATCTACCACTATGAGAAAGAATGTTAGAAATAGGCCGGCTTCCCGGTGCGACCACTCCAACACTCATGTCAATAAAGGTATGGAAAAATGTAGAAAGAATGAAGAAGTGAGAAAAAGATCTTTGAGGTACCGAATAGCGAAGAAACAACCATCCTCTTATTCCTTCCACCTCTACCCCTTTTATAGATGGTTCGCCCCGCCTTCCCCTTGGGATGAATTTACTTTACGACCCCTTTGCCAAGCTGTCCCCTGTAACTATTTTTCTCGCTTTAATTCAAAATATCTCCTTCAAATGTCGTATACATCGTATGCTTTCTTGCCATGTATTAATTAAACAAAATACATAAACAAATGATTAAATATATTAAACTAATTATCTTCAACCTCCTCCTACCACTTCTTGTACTCTGGCAAACCCCTTCCTCCTTATTTCATCATATTTCTGAAAAAAACCCTGAAACCCATAAGTAGTTCAAGAAATGAACATACCACTCGAATAATACACATACTGCTCAGGAAATGAATATACTTCTCGAGAAATGAACACACTGCTCGGTGAATAAACATATTACTTGGGAAACACACTAACCGCTCTGCTAGCACTATACTTATTCATTGAACAACACTGCCCTGCTCACTCTACTATGCTCAGGAATCATACATATTGCTCGGAAAATAAACATACTGCTCGAGAAATGAACACACTGCTTGGGGAATAAACATACTGCTCGGGAAACACACTAATCACTTTGCTAGCACGATACTTATTCACTGAACAACACTGTCCTGCTCATTCATACTATGCTCGGGAATTATACATACTACTCGGGCAACCCATATACTACTCGGAAAACACATACACTGCTCGGGAAAAGTATTCATTAATCTGTTAATACCATACTTCACCTCTTAACAATACTGCACTACTCACCCCCACTGTGCTCAGGAATCATACATACTGCCCAGAAAATACATATATGACTCAGTAAAACATAAACATAAACTGCTATGTCAATCACTGTACTCCTCTTCTAATCAACCATGCACTGCTCATTACTACTACTTCAGCAATCACATACATTGATCGGGAAAAACATAGATTGCTCGGGAAATAAACACACTGTTCTGTTAACATATAAACTGCTTGGGAAGCATATAAATAGCTCGGGAAACCTTCTAACTGCTTTGAAACCCCCGACCCCATCATAAGTTCCCCCTCTTTAGTAAAATTGAAGAGCGAAGTCGAGTGAAATTTTACAAGTTCTTATAACAAATTTTTTTCCTGTTTTAGCTAAAAAACCCCACACCCATCATAAGTTTCCCCTCTTTAGTAAAACTAAAGAGCAAAGTTGAATGAAGTTTTACAAGATCTCATGAATGCATAGACACTTATCATATCAACCTTAAAATACCCAGATCACTCACACAAACATATTAGCCATTGAGCCTTAGATTTTGCATGCAATACTGAACTTGAACACTGTACGAGGCATTGAGCCTTGACTACTGTATGAGGCATTTAAGCCTTGACTATAACATGAGGCGTTTGAGCCTTGTATATCATATGGGGTGTTTAAGCCTTAAATATTGTATGAGGCACTGAGCCTTGTTAGCAATTTACCTGCCCATTATAGCCGGCATTATAATTCCCTGTGGGGGAAGGTATTTACATAGCCCATAAGGTGTTATAGGAGGCGTAGGAGCCTTAAGAACACTTTATATATGTCATATATTGGCATTATAGCTCCCTGTGGGGGAAAATAATTAGCTAGCCCATAGGCTATTATAATAGGCATGAAGCCTTGAAAATTTTTACATATGCCATATAATGGAATTATAGCTCCCCGTGGGGGAAAATAATTATCTAGCCCATAGGCTGTTATAAGAGGCATAGGAGCCTGAGTTAGGTTTCAACACTTAGAAAAAATACTATTAATTTTACAAGAAAATTATAACCATCTTGTCATACCTTAGAATGAATACCACAGCCATAAGAAGAAATTCTGATTAAACATAAGAACCTTCACCATAATTGTCCTTACCAACTTAGAAAATTTTGATAGCCCTCTTTCCATAAAAGAACATAAGATATCCTTCAAATTCCGCATTAGATGTAAAATGCCTTAGAAAAAAAATCATAGAATCCTTCGCCAAAGAACACTAGATAGCCCAAACCACTTAAGCGTAAAATGCTTTGGCAACATTAATAACTCCAAGCTTGTGTATTATGCGCAATATGCCTTAGAAAAAATACTTACAACTTCTGCCAGAGAAAAAAATCATTAAGAAAAAATATTAGGATTTATAAAAAATTTTGAACCATATTTTCTCTTAACAAACCCCTGCCTTCTCTAACACACCATTCAGCCTCCTCCTGCAATTGAAACCCTAACTTCCTCCTTCCCCGTCATCTTCCAACCCTCTACGACCAACTCTTTTCCATGGCCTCTTCCTCCTCCACCATTCCTTGGTACGAAACAACCCGCAACCTACTAACCCTCAACCATCATTTCTTCCTCTGCAAACCAAAGTACATCCCCGAGGGCTTCACCACCATCATTTCTAATCGCGACTAATGCCCTCATCTTCGTCCGCCTAGCACCAGCACCCTTTTCATAGGGCAATTAGAAGGAGGTCTCCGGCTTCCTGTCCCAAAACCTCTCTTTCACTTCCTCACCTATTACAACCTCTCGATCAACTAATTAACCCTAAACTCCATCTGCATTCTCGTTGAAACCATCATCGTATTTCAACACCTCAACATTCCCCAAATTCCACACATATTTCATTGCCTTTATCAACTAAAAATGGCCGACTCAGGCATGTTCTATTTCATGGCACACCAAGGTTATCAATTCCTGATCGATATGCCCACTTCACATAAGGGCTGGAAAGATTTATATTTCTTTGTCCCCATGGATCCCCCTCTTCAATTTTCTCTCTGCCGGAGAACCACCCTTAAAGATCTCCCCGACCTTAAGATTGTTAAAGTTGCCATTAACTTCCCTTCCATCGAAGCCAAACTTAAGAACAAACATTTCAGCATCAACAAACTACTTCAAGAGCCTATCTTGTCTTATTACGGACTATCACCTGTTCCAAATTATAGGAGAACATTGTCGAACCCTTTCTTCCCGTATACAACTTCCCTCTGGCTACCACATTATTGCAGCTAACTCCACCGAGCGCCCCCACCTACCTCCTAGTCACACTGAAGCTTTTTTCTCCAATCAAGTAGAAGTAGATCTATTTTTCCCTATTCATCCCTTCCTCTTAGAGGTTTATGAATATTTTTCCATTCCCCTAAATCAACTAAGTCTAAACTCCTTCCGTTTAATGCTACGATTTTACCTTATCACCTCTTTTTTATCAATTACTCCTTCAGCCTTTCTTTTCCACTACTTTTTTCAGATAAAATCATCAGAAATAAGCATCTTCTACTTTCAAGCTCGGTCATATTTTCAATTCCTTACTGATATCCCTTCCTCACACAAAGAATGGAAGGAACATTACTTATTTGTACATTCTCCCTCTCCCTTTCCTTTTTCCTCTACATGGTTAACCGCTCTTCCTCCCCGCCCTTCTCTAAGCTCTTACCGCGATAATGAAGAGTATCAAATGATGATTCTATTATTATCAGAAGAACGATTCAATTTGAACCAATTACTGACCAGATCAGCACTGTCACTAATCAGGACCAGCTATCCTCTCCAATCGACTGACACACTCGATAACAATTGCTTCTAACTGTATCTCTACATACTGTTATAACTTATGTATGTTTTTACTTGTTTCTTTTTCAGAAACATTATTACTGCAAGCCACTGAACATACTTCACCTCCTTCCCACACAAATCCCACTCAACTCCATCCCCGACAACCAACACTTTCCATCCAACCCTTACCCCCTCATCAAACTCGACCAACCCCTCTTTCTTCCTTCTCAACACCCGATCTGCCAGATTCCTTAGCATCCAGCATTAACAAGGTCAGTATACACTTTCTTTTACTTATTTTTCTCAATATTGACATCTATCTCTGCAGGGTATCACAAGCATAACTCACTTAAACAACCAATGGGCGCAGTACACTAATAATCTAAAAAGAGAATTTCAAGAATGTCAAACCAGAGAATTAGTATTACAACAAGTCTATCAAAGACTCGAATGAGAACTATAAGCCTCCTATATAAAGGCACAAGCCGACCGAGCAGAATTGTCCACTCTCCATTTCCAGACTTCCAACTTACAGAATACTCTAGATATATTAAAAGCCCGACCTCTTCAAGCAGGAACCAATACCTCTTATGAAAATTCCTGGAATTCAGCTTCCATAGATGATATATTCCTGGACAGAGGCTTTGTCTTCCTTCAATGGGGCTTCCAAGATGGCATCTATCAATTCAAACCAGCCGACTATCCACCTCCCAAGCACTCTACTAACTTTTTGGACATCGGCAATACAATTGACTACACTCCTCCTGACTTACTGTCTTTTCCTTTCCCTTCTAATACTGAGAAAACATAACTTGTATTTACCATAACATTTACAATACAATACACGACTTTTTTCTACATTGTATTACTTAAAAGAACAAAACATACATATTACAATATTTTATCCACTAAAATAAGGGTGCAAGTGATACATATTTCAAGGTCTTTTTAAAAGCCTCCCCTGAGCATCCTTCAAGTAATAAGCTCCTACCCCTGCTCGGCTCTCCACATGGAAGAGGCCTTCCCATTTAGGTCCCAGCATACCCTTAGACCCCTCAGGTAGCACCTTTCTTAGCACTAAGTCCCCACCTGAAATGAACGAGGCACCACCTTTTTATTATAAGATTTAATCACTTGTGACCTATACCATTCAACATTGTATAAAGCAGCATCCCTCTTTTCCTTAATCAAATCTAACTCCATGTGTTGAGCCATACTATTGTCACTCGGGGCATAATTCATCGCTCGGGCAGAGTCCACTCCAACTTCTGCAGGCAGTACTGTCTCTGAACCATACACCATACTAAAGGGAGTGGCCCCCTTGCTCTCCTAGGAGTGGTTCGGAAAGACCATAATATACTGTATAATTCTTCCACCCAACTACCCCCTACATGCTCAAACTTAGTTTTCAACCATGCACCAATTCTCTATTAGTTACTTCAGTTTGTCCGTTACTCTGAGGGTAAGCCACAAATGTACACACTTGCTCAATTTTGAAGTCTTGACACCATTTCACTAACTTCTTACCTTTAAACTATCGACCATTATCAAAAATTAGTCTTCTAGGAATACCAAAATGACACACAATGTTCTTCCACAAAAACTTCAATACCATCTTCTTAGTGATACGAGCTAAAGGCTCAACTTCTATCCACTTAGAAAAATAATTGACAGCCACCAACAAAAGCTTCTTTTGCCATATTCCGACCGGAAATAGTCCAACTATATCCATACCCCATTGATCAAAAGGACAAGTTGATACTATTGCTTTCATATACTCGATTTGTTGATGTTGCCAATTATGATTCCTTTGACAACTTTCACATTGTTACACCAACTGTATAGAATCTTTCATTAAGGTAAGCCAAAAATACCCAACTAATAATACTTCCGAAGCCAATGCTCGACCTCCTATATGACTTCCACAGGCTCCCTCATGCACTTCTTTCAAAACATAACTTACTTCTGCTTTCCCTAGGCAACACAATAAAGCTCCAACATAAGTTCTCTTATACAAAATTCCTTTTATCATACAACAATGAACTATCTGCTATCTGTTATTTAAATTGTGGAGCCCTTATAGGATCACCTAGCATCTTATTATCTTGGAAAAATGAGACTAACTCCTTCCTCCAGTCATCCTTTATTAACTCTCCTGCTCTTTCCCCTTGAGGCAGTAATTCAATTTGTGCAATCACCTCCCAAGTACTCCAATTTCCCAAAGAGCTAGCTAATTGAGTCAATTCATCAACCTTCTGATTTTCTTTTCTAGTTATCTTTTTTATCAATACCTCTGAGAAATCCCCCTTAGCCCTCTCTACTAACTCAGAATAACTTCTAAACATATCATCCTTAACCTCGAATCCTCCTCCAGTCTGTTGTAGTACTAATTGAGAGTCAATATGTACCATCACCTGCTCGGATCCTATATTTTTGGTAGCTTGTAAAGGAATAAGTAGAGCTTCATATTCAGCTTCATTATTAGAGGCCCTGAAATCTAACCTAACTGCCAACTTAGCCTCTTCTCCTTGTGGTGAAATCAAAATTACCCCTACTCCACAACCTTCCTTTTTAGAGGACCCATATGCATATATCATTCACGGTTCAAACTCCTCCTTATGTATAGTCTCTACTAGAAATCGGCCAATGCCTGAGCCTTAATAGAGGTGCGAGGCTGATAAGTGATATCATATTCACTAAGTTCAGTAGCCCATTTAATGAGCTTTCTCGTAGCTTTTAGATGAGTAAGTATCCTTCCCAAAGGAGTATCAGTGAATACTACCAAGGGATGCGATAGAAAATAGGGGTGTAGCCTCCGAGCAGTTAAAACCAACCCCCAAGTTAACTTTTCTAAATTAGTATAACAGACTTCAGACCCCTTCAACAAGTAACTAATATAGTAAATTGGATATTGATGATCCTTATCCTGTCAGACTAATACTGAGCTCACAGCAACTTCAGAGAGAGCCAAATATATCCATAACATTTATCTAGGCTGAGGCTTAGCTAAAAAAGGTGACTCTCCTTCAAAGATTGGAAAGCCTTATCATAGTGTTCATCCCACTAAAACCGAGTGACCCTCTTTAGTATCTTAAAGAAGGGCAAACTTCTATCTTCTGACCGGGATATGAACCGAGATAAAGTAGTAATTCTTCTCAATAACCTTCGTACCTCTTTTAAATTCCATGGAGGTTGCATCTACTAAATAACATCAATCTTAATAGAATTAGCCTTTATACCTTGTTCAGTAATGATGTGAACAAAACATATAGGATTTTAGGAGTAGTTTTCGCTCACATCTCATTGCATTTTATATTTGATTCTTGCATATTTCACTTTATTTTGCATACATTTCCTATTTTTTGGTTCGGAGATTTTCTCTTTGTACTCTTGTGTGCAGGACAACATTCTACGGGGAAAATGGCACACTTTTGGAGCGAAAAGAAGGCATTTGGCAGCTAAAATAGAAGGACACACACCCTGGCCCTGTGAATCCACACTACTCGCACCCCAGTGCCACACACGACCTGGCCGTGTGAATCCACACGGTTGTGTGGTGCTGGGCGATTTCGATGTGATTCAGTTATTTTCCATATTTTGAGGAGATCTGACCAGATGTCTATATAAAGGAAGCTACGCCCAAACCCTAGGAGGGAGGCCCGACAGCTAGGATGACACACTAGTGCCCTAATGTTGGGTTTCCAGCACTGTGGCGAGTTTGTGTTCGAACATGTTTCGTAAACATGTGCACAACGGAAGAAATAAAAAAGCAATAAATCTAATTTATTACATAACACACACCACATGCATGCATAGTACAACATGTGTAGACACAACTATAGTTTCAAATTTTGCAATAAAAGGAAATTACTTTACGTATACCTGACGTATAACGTGTAGCGGGAAAGGTATCAACCGGAGCGACTCTCGCTAGAATCGCCTCTATCTGTATCCACGCCGAGTATCGTCGGGATGACTTCACAAAGCCACGAGCCTTGTCTTCGTACGAGTCACTAGCCTCGTGTCGAAGACGATGTGATCGAGAGAAGATCACAATCCGAATCAAAATTCGGATTCAAAAATGAGTCCCCAAAACTCGCTTCTACGGAGAGGTATTCGTCAACCGTTTGACGAATCTTTCGTCCTCCACCTATGAGGATTACCGGAGATCGAATCCCCGACAAGGTTACCACTGACGAAGCTCCAAATGTCGTCCAAATGATGCTCCGACAAGAAGGAAACAAGCTGTCCATAAAACTGGACAGCTTTGGTGGAGAACTTACGCCGGCCAAATAAGGAAAGCTAGGTGCTCACCTTGTCGCCGGGGCCAAGGAAGATCACCGGAGCTCCTTCAGCAGTAGCTAAACACCGATAAATGGGGAGGACGGCAGCTAATAGATGGAAACAAGGTTGGGCGGCAACCTTGTTGGGTGGCGGCAAGGAGAAGAGAGGGAGAGGGGTTGGGCGGCTAGGTTTTCCAACACTTAAAGTTATCCACGAAAAACCCTTAAGCCATGTTTTATAGAGAACAGATTCTCCTAATGGTTATTGTTGGATCGA
This sequence comes from Wurfbainia villosa, assembly GCA_025175895.1. Taxonomy (NCBI): domain Eukaryota; kingdom Viridiplantae; phylum Streptophyta; class Magnoliopsida; order Zingiberales; family Zingiberaceae; genus Wurfbainia; species Wurfbainia villosa. The sequence goes on from CM045988.1 coordinate 25,778,617, forward strand.
AGCGGATCGCTAGAGGGGAGGGTGAATAGCGTTAAAACTTTTTTTTCGTTCGTTCGTTTAAAATCCGAGTAGATAATTAATTTGTAGCGGAAAAGATAAGCAATAAGTAAAAGAGACAATTCTTTTTACTTGGTTCGTAGCCCTCGGCTACTACTCCAAGGCCCTAGTGGTCCTTGACCACGTACGGAGGGCAAAAGCACTAAAGGAACTCCTCCTCGTTGGAGGTAGGAGTTAATCGATACAAGAAGGAAAGAACTTGAGGTAGAGGGACACTCCCCCTCTCCTCGTATACGATAAAATCTCCGAAAGATTTAAAGAAATGAACTTAAAATAAAAGCTAAAGCTGACGTTATAATAAGAAAGAAATTAAGACATAGACGTCGGAGAGAAAGCACTTCGTTGCCGGAAAGGTTGTAGCTTGGCGGAGGCTTTTGGAAGCTTTAGAATTGATGAATAAACCCTAGGATTGACCCTCCTTTTATAGCCTTTGAGCCCCTTTTCGAGAGGAACCCTAGCCAATCAAAATTGAGCACCAATCTATTTGAAATGGGGTGATAAGCCTCGACTCCTCGAAGCTGATCATTGACCATCGATCGGTGATGGCGACATCGATCGAATCTTGCGACCTCGAGCGGTCATTGTTTGGATCGAGTCCTCCAAGCTAGTAGTCGACTGATACTAGCTGCAAGGCAAAGTTAGCTCAAAGAAAACATTATTTCGACGGCCTTCAACAGTCCGATCTCGACCTAGACCATCGATGGGATGTCTTTGGTCAGATCTACGCTTAAGACCATCCCCGTAAGGAGGATACGACCTCACTTACGCTCGCACACACTAGCTTACCTCGATACTTACCATGTCGCTTTTGCTTTCGGCCTTCCACTCGATTCCTTCGGCTCCCTCCGAAGTAACTCGAGTGTCGCCCGACCACCCGGCTTCTTCCAGGTGTCGCTAGCCTTCAGCTCCAGCTTTAGCAATCTTCTGCACACTCGATTCAGCTCGTGAGATAACGACATGAGCTTAACTTTGTATCGTTTGCTATAATCAAAACTCAGGTTCGACCTAGGTGCCTACTGCACCAACAATCTCCCCCTTTTTGATTTATGGCAAACCCACATATAAAGTTAAGTAAATAGCAAGCATGAAGAATAATGTGCATTAGAAACAAACAAAAAATAAAGAAGATTAAGTTGGAATAGTAAGGATTTTCTTCAAGTACTCCCCCTTGAGGAAACCTCTCCCTTGACCGAGGGTGAGTCTTGAAGAAAGACCTTAATCCTCCCCTTGAGGGTTGCTTTAAGTAATTACTTAAAGTTGGCCTTTAAGCGTTTAAGTTAAGAGTTCTTCTTAACTTGGCCCTTTCTCCCCCTTAAGTAAAACATTAAAAATAAGTAAAACGTTGATGGCACAAATAAGTTTAAGTTAAGAATTCTCTTAACTTGGCCTTTAATAAGTTTTCAAAACTTAAAGTTAACTTTTGGTTTAAATATAAAGTAAGAGTTAAACTAAAAATTTAAAAATTTGACCCCTTAACTTTGGCCTTTTTCTCCCCCTTTTGCCATATATCGAAAAGAGTGAGGGTGTATGTGGAAAACAAAAATAAGTGTTAAATTTAAAGTCCAAGCATGTTCCACATTATTTTGAAAATAATATATTGAAAATAAGTTCATCTATAAAATGTTGACTCATATTTGGCTTGATTGATATAAAAGATCAACTTGATCTGATCAGTCGAGTCGGTTAGTATGTATGATTATACTCCAGTGGTTCATAGCGATGCACTAGCTCTACATCTGGAACCGGAGTAAGGTCCTAACATCTCACGCCCATCTCGTGGCTAAGTACACAAACACATTAGTCCTATGTGTTGTGAGATGTATTAGCTTAAATCTATAGGTGCATGATATCTAAGGTATGTCTATACTAGTTCCATAAAAATGAAATTAAGAAATAGTAGTAAGAAAATATAATTTGCAAGTTCCTATTCTATTCTACTACGCACATGCCCAATTTTAGATCTTAATAGACTAAATTCGGCTTGGGTAGGGGTTTAGTAAATAGGTGCGCTAAGTTAGACTTGATTCGGCGTATTGAGTTGTATGGCTCCGTTGGCCACATGTTCTCGAATGAAATGGTGTTTGACTTCTATATGTTTGGTCCTAGAGTGACATATCGGATTCTTAGTAAGATTAATTGAACTAATGTTATCTACGTGAAGTTTAGTATTCGTAAAGTCTAACTTAAAGTCGCGGAGAGTGTGTTTCATCCAAAGAAGTTGAGTGACACACTCACCCATCGCGATGTATTCCTGGTAGATAAGGCAACACATGCTGTTGCTTCCTACTGCACACTAACTCACTAGACTCGAGCCGAGAAGTTGACAACAACCACTCGTGCTCTTTCTATCGAGCTTACTACCGGCATAGTCCGAATCGGAGTAGCCGGTTAGTTCGAACTCGGTAGATCTTGGATACCAAATACCGACATTAAGTGTACCCTTTAGATATCTAAGGATACGCTTGACTAGAGTTAGGTGAGACTCCTTGGCACAGGTTTGAAACCTTGCGCACATACTCTCACCGCAAATAAGATATCGCCTGGCTGCTTAAGTAAAGGAGACTCCCTATTATGCTCCTATAGTATTTTAAATCAATTTGGTTTCCAATTACTTCTTCTATATTAACATTAGTTGCTATTGGGGTATTAATAATTTTAGCATCTTGCATTCCAAAGCGTTTAATTAATTCCCTAGTATATTTGCGTTGATGTAGGTATATTCCATCTTTAGTTTGTTTAATTTGTAATCCTAAGAAGAAACTTAATTCGCCTACTAAATTCATTTCAAATTCGCTTTCCATAAGTGAAATAAACTCATTTAGTAGGATTGAGTTGGTGGTTCCGAAAATAATATCATCTACGTAGATTTGGGCTATGAATATGTCTTTACCAAAGGTTTTTACGAAAAGGGTTGGGTCAACTACACCTTGGTTAAAATCTTTGGACTTAAGATAAATCGAAAGTCTCTCGTACCAAGCTCGAGGAGCTTGTTTAAGTCCATAGAGAGCTTTCTTTAACCTAAGGACATGGTCGGGTTTGTCTAAACTTTCGAAACCGGGGGGTTGACTAACATAAACTTCTTCTTTAATGTATCTATTTAAGAACGCAGATTTCACATCCATTTGAAACAACTTAAATCCTTGATGTGCTGCATATACTAATAGCATTCGAATGGACTCTAATCTAGCTACTGGGGCATAGGTCTCGTCGTAATCTAAACCTTCGACTTGACTAAACCCTTTAGCAACTAGTCTAGCTTTATTTCTAACTACTTCACCTTTATCATCAATTTTATTTCTAAACACCCACCTTGTTCCAATGATTGTTTTATCTTTAGGTGGTGGTACTAATTCCCATACTTCGTTCCTAGTGAATTGAGCCAACTCTTCTTGCATTGCAATAATCCAATCGGGATCAAGAAGAGCTTGGTCAATAGTTTTGGGTTCAATTTTAGAAATCAAAGATATTTGACTAAGGTTTCTGTATGAGGCTCTAGTTCGAACTCCTAGACTTGGATCACCTATCACTTGGTCGATAGGATGATTTGTTTGAGTCCTAGTTGGATTTGGGTTTGAGTCTACAACTTGATCCATAGGATGGCTTGTTTGAGTTCTAGTTTGGTTGGAGTCATCTATCACTTGATCAATAGAGTGACTTGGTTGACTTAGGTCACTAGACCTGACCTCCGGATCAAAGTTAGGTCTAATATGAATCGGCTCGCTAATTGGGGTTGCCGGGGGTTTTGTAGGTTCGTGTCCTTCATCGAATACTACATTGATAGTTTCCTCGACTCTAAGGGTATCATGGTTATATACTCTATAAGCTCTACTTGTAGTCGAGTATCCTAGAAAGATTCCGGTCATGGTTTTGGATGTAAATTTCCCTAGGTAAACTTTAGTGTTTAGGATATGTACCTTACACCCAAATACCCTAAAGTACTTGATGTTAGGTATTTTATCGTGATAAATCTCGTATGAGGTCTTAAGGAGCCTTTTTACCATAAGGATCCTATTTTGGACATAGCATGCCGTACTCACGGCTTCCGCCCAAAACCTATCGGGTAGATTATACTCATTAAGCATTGTCCTAGCGGCTTTTTGTTGGGTTCTATTTTTGCGTTCTACTAGGCCATTTTGTTGTGGAGTTCTAGGGCAAGATAACTCATGGTGGTATCCATTTAGGTTACAGAATTCTGTAAACCTATGGTTTTCGAATTCACCACCATGATCAGTCCTAAGTCTTTTGATTTTAATGTTTTGTTGATTTTCTATTAACTTAAATAGGTTGATTAATTGATCTAGGGTATCACTTTTGTGTTTGATGAACCTAACCCAAGTAAATCTAGAGTAGTCATCAATAATGACTAAACAAAATTTACTTCCATTAAGTGACTTAGTTCCGTGTGAATCAAATAGATCCATGTTTAGGAGCTCAAGCACACTTTTTGTTCGTTCTTGATTAGTTAGTTGATGTTGTGTCCTAGATTGTTTACCTTGTTGACAAGCATTACATATTTTATTATCCAAGTTATTGAGGTTAGGCAGACCTCTGACTAAGTCACTTTGACTCATCTTGTGGATGAGTCTTGGGTGTGAGTGACCGAGTCGTCGGTGCCACAACCATTCTTGCCGTGTCATAAGACACTTAGTTGAGGAGTTAGTTAAGTTGATAGTGTAAATATTGTTATTCCTAGTCCCTTTAAGAATTGTTTTAGAGGTTTCATTTGTATTAATTACGCATTCATTTTCTAGAAAGATGACCTTATAGTTATTATCACACAATTGGCTTACACTGAGAAGATTATATTGAAAATTTTCTACTAATAAAACGTTTTGAATGACAAAATTTGAGTTAAGCTCAATATCACCTGATTCGATGATTTTGAGCTTGCCGTTATTTCCGAAGGCTACTGATCCTTGTCGTTTGAATCGAAGCTTCGAAAACTTGAGTTGATCCCCGGTCATGTGTTGGGAGCAACCACTGTCCAACATCCATTGATCCTACACGCAAGGTAGTTGGATCGGATATTGGATTTATTAAAAATTGGTTGAAAATTTATTAACCTAAATCATCTCACCCATGTCTACATGATCAAACATGTTAATCCTATATGTTCTTGTGAGATGACTTCCAATTTTAGTTGAATTAAATTTAATGACTTAAACACTTGTCAACCTTGCGTTAGATTCGGATTTGACCTTAGGTTCATCAAGTCACCTTTTCAAGATCATGGCTTCCAGGTCGTGGCGAGGCATAGAGGCCTTCTTTGATCGGAACAATGACCACTTCCTTAGACAAAGCCATTTTCAAGAAAATAGAGACTTGACTCACCTAAGACCACTTCCTGGTCTAACTAGTCTAGGATACGACGAGGTAGCTTCAGCTAGTTCCACTCGGTCAAGTGCACCGAACTAGATACGCCTTATCTAGCCCGAATACACAAGACTTCGCTTTCCTAGCGTACTATCATCTCGCCTCGTCCTGGTACTATGTTATCAAGTATTGATGAGTTATAGTCCTATCTAACCATTCTAAAAAGAAAAATAAAAACCTAAGCATGCAATTTCTAAGTTAAAACACAAACACATTTTGTACTAGCTCCCCCTGGACCGTTGAATCGATTCGGTCTCTCCACATAGTGGATTTGGTCCTTGGGAACCCAGTACTGGTTTGATCCTAAGTTTGAAATCAAGGTGGTCTTAGGGACCCATGCTTGGACACGTTTTTTTATGTCTACTTACGATTGACATATACGACTTATTGGTCGTGTTTGAGCTAAACCCTATCCCGGCCTTGTTGTACACGACCCTTTGCGATCCAAGTAGGAGGTCAAGTCCTTTGGATCCCAAAGTAAACCTTTCCAACGTATTCCTAAGATCTTCGACTTGACTCTCCAAGAGTGATTTTTCAACTTCAAGTTTTTCAACCCGAGTTGAGTCCTTCTCTTGAACTCGACTAGTCGAAGAGGTTAGGGAGACCTCATGTTTGAGGAGTTTAACTTCCTCAACCAGGGTCTCGACCTTGGACTCAGACTTAGCTAACTTTCTATTTAAAAACTTAATTACACTATAAAGTGTAGTAATAAGAGACCGACTTACCTTGAGTGTATCTTTTGAACCGGATGCGTATCCGTGGCTCGTCATGAATAGTGCTTCGCAGTCCGACTCATCTTCGGTTTCCGATTCAAGTTTCGGTTCTGACTCCGTCTCCGATTCCACCGGTTTAGCCATGAGGACTCGATCGTTATCTTCTTCCTCAGAAGCTTCTTCCCAAGTAGCATTAAATGCGTTTTTGTATTTTGGTGCCTTGCTCTTGAGTTTTTGGCATTCGAACATAATGTGTCCAAACCTGTTGCATTCATAACATCTTATGTTTGAACATTTAGGCTTACCTTCGTTGGGTCGAGTGACGGCTCGTTTTCGGCCCTTGACTATCCTCCGAACTAGGTTGACTAGTTCGTCCTCCATTTCCGAGTCGACCTCCGAATCGGACTCATCCTCTTCTTCCTTCGGAGGTGGCTTGCTAGCGGTTTTCTTCTTTGAACCTGCAAATAATGCTATACCATTCTCGGGTTCCGAATTAGACTGCTCATGAAGTTCAAAATCAGAAAAAAGTTCATCTAATCTAAGTTTAGAAAGATCCTTGGAGACCTTGTAGGCATCGACCATGGATGCCCACAAGGTAGTCCTTGGAAAGGAGTTTAGGACATACCTTATAAGATCGCGGTTTTCGACCTTTTGCCCGATTGCGTGTAGATTGTTGATGATGTCCTGGACTCGGACGTGAAGTTGCGTCGCGGACTCGTGTTCCTGCATTTTTAGGTTATACAGTTTATTGAATAGAAGATCACGCTTACATACCTTGGCTTCATCGGTCCCTTCGTGTAGCTCCACTAGCTTTGTCCAAAGGTCCTTTGCGCTGATGAAGGGGCTGACGCGATTTAACTCCTCCTTGGACAAGCTGCATTGGAGGATTTGTGTTGCCTTGGCGTCAGCTTCGACTTGTCGTTTTGTCGCAATGGTCCATTGATCATAATCCAAGGAGTCACCCACTTCATTAGTCGGAAGTGTGAAACCCGTTTGGATTATGATCCACATCTCGATTTGGGTTTTGAGAAAGCATTCCATCCGACCCTTCCAATAACGGAAGTCAACTCCGTTGTAAAACGGAGGTCGGACGGTGCTAAAACCCTCAAGATGGGCCATTAGAACAAAAGAAACAAGTACACAAAAAACTAGCAATGACAAAAACACACAAGAAAGTACCAAGACTCGCATCTTGGATTAGTAGTGCGGTAGAAAAACTAAGCGAACAAATTAAATTCGAAATAAACAGAAAAAAAGAAAAAAAAATCTGTGAAAATGCTAGATTGGTAGTTTCACCAAATCTTAGCAGCCCCGCCTCTTATACCAATTTTTGGATCGAAGCGGATCGCTAGAGGGGGGGGTGAATAGCGTTAAAACTTTTTTTTCGTTCGTTCGTTTAAAATCCGAGTAGATAATTAATTTGCAGCGGAAAAGATAAGCAATAAGTAAAAGAGACAATTCTTTTTGCTTGGTTCGTAGCCGTCGGCTACTACTCCAAGGCCCTAGTGGTCCTTGACCACGTATGGAGGGCAAAAGCACTAAAGGAATTCCTCCTCGTTGGATGTAGGAGTTAATCGATACAAGAAGGAAAGAACTTGAGGTAGAGGGACACTCCCCCTCTCCTCGTATACGATAAAAGCTCCGAAAGATTTAAAGAAATGAACTTAAAATAAAAGCTAAAGCCGACGTTACAATAAGAAAGAAATTAAGACCTAGACGTCGGAGAGAAAGCACTTCGTTGTCGGAAAGGTTGTAGCTTAGCGGAGGCTTTTGGAAGCTTTAGAATTGATGAATAAACCCTAGGATTGGCCCTCCTTTTATAGCCTTTGAGCCCCTTTTCGAGAGGAACCCTAGCCAATCAAAATTGAGCACCAATCTCCTTGAAATGGGGTGATAAGACTTGACTCCTCGAAGCTGATCATTGACCATCAGTCGACTAATGGCCATCATCACGATCGTGATGGCGATGACCGACGTCGACCTCGCAATGATCGTGACGCAACAATGAGTCCTCCAAGCCGGCAATGATCGATACTAGCTGCAAGGCAAAGTTAGCTCAAAGAAAACATTATTTCGATGGCCTTCGACCGTCCGATCTCGACCTAGACCATCGATGGGATGTCTTTAGTCGGATCTACGCTTAAGACCATCCCCGTAAGGAGGATACGACCTCACTTACGCTCACACACACGAGCTTACCTCGATACTTACCATGTCACTTTTTCTTTCGGCCTTCCACTCGATTTCTTCGGCTCCCTCCGAAGTCACTCGAGTGTCGCCCGACCACCCGGCTTCTTCCGGGTGTCGCTAGACTTCAGCTCCAGCTTTAGCAATCTTCTGCACACTCGATTCAGCTCGTGAGATAACGACATGAGCTTAACTTTGTATCGTTTGCTATAATCAAAACTCAGGTTCGATCTAGGTGCCTACTGCACCAACAGTTATTGGTTCATAACCAAAATCAGTTAACTCGCTCCAATAACTTAAGTTAAAATAAACCAAACCGTGTTGGTCTATTTTAAGTTAAAATGAACCGAACCAACTTTTGGTTCATTCGTTTAAAACAAACCAAACCCCTTTGGTTTATTCTCCACCATTGGATTAGAACAAAACCAATTTGGTTCGTCCATTATGTCTTCATAAGACACAGCCCATCCACGCTTCCATTGCGACTGAAACGATTTCATGCTCGGTTCTTGTTTGGTCCAACCAAACCTTGTTTCTCTCGATGTGAGAATCTCATTCTCAAGCTTGTTTTAAATCCTTCGGATTACGCTCATTGTCCGTGTGACCAAATAGGTTCTCGATTTATGTTGGTCATCTATAATTAACCATTAATTATAGAACGATCATGAGTGGCACCTAGTAGTACATCATGATCCTCAATTAACCAAAAAGATCAACGGTTGATCCAAAACTATTTCTGAAACCCTTCAGCACCTACAATGAATCGTGCCCCATTCCCTTCACTCATCTTATACCCACTTTGTTTAGGACATGGTCTATAGTGTCAGTCCCTACTAGGTTGACTATGTCACACCTAGCCCAAGTATCATTTCCTCGTCTTACGGATTCTAGTTACTGCACATGTATACCAGAGTACCTTACTCTAAACATGTAATGCTTTGGCCAAAGACTTTAGTAACAATCCGACGAGAGGCCATGGGTATACATCTCCTCGCAAGAAGTGGTGAATCCTTTATAGGCTATTCAAACACCTTCGATCAGTTCGACTTATACCCAATCATCTCGGATCCACATATCCTCAGAGATGCTTGCTTAAGATGTCAAAGCATAAGTCTTCATGACCAAGATGACTAAAATACCACGAGTCAAAGGAACATCACACTTAAGCTGCAGTAAAAATTTCATTGACATATCTATATATGCAAAGAACCATATGAAGTTTTACATCTGGTCACTCCAATGAACTAATTACCATAACTAGCATCCTCGATTAACTCCGGACATCACAATATATCCAGCCAGTGAGAATCAGCTTCTTGGATACACCAAGGAGTATACCTCGTGCTAGTCTCGACAGAATTGATGGTGTCCAAATCCATAAATTCATCGACTAGGTATATTTCTGATACATCACAATTACACATTTAGAGATACTCACTAGTTGTGATCCAATCACAAATTCTATCATGCTGTGAATCATATCATGGACATTCAGTAAATGAGTTTAAGATCTAATCAAATATATGAAAACATGTATACTCAAATAGTGAATCTTTATTTATCATATAAATTGTTCAAACATAAAGTTATTACCTTAGGAAATCTCTCATATATTACTAACAAACTCCCACTTGGCCTAATGCCAATCGCTATGGTATCCAATACCATAAGCTCTAACATGACCCTCAAACTTACTTTGAGGTAATGCCTTAGTTAAAGGATCCACTAAGTTCCTTTCAGTGGGAATCTACTCGATTTGTATTTTCTTCCTACTAATGATCTCTCTGATCAGATGATAGTGGCGAAGCACATGTTTGGATCATTGATGAGACCACATCAAGTTCAGAGATGAACTTCTTGATCAAAACCGCTTCCTTTGCTGCTTCCGAAGCTGCAATGTATTTTTCCTTAGTGGCAGAATCCGCTATAGTGTCAAGCTTGGAACCTTTCCAACTTATTGCGCCTCCATTCCAGGTGAATACATACCCAGACTGAGACTTGGAATCATCTTTGTCTGTCTGGAAGCTGGCATCCGTATACCCACGTATCACCATGTACCCTTCTCCATATATTAGGAACGCATCTTTAGTTCTTCTCAAGTACCTAAGGAACATCTTAACAGCCGCCCAATAATCCATTCCAGGATCTGACTGGTATCTGCTCATGACACTCAAAGCATACGATACATCGGGCCTCGTACATAACATAGCATACATGATAGATCCTATTGCGGATGCATAGGGAATCTTACTCATGAAAATCCTCTCGTCTTCTGTGCACGGACACATAGACTTCGAAAGGTGTATCCCATGCTTGATGGGATGGTAACCTTTCTTGGATTCTGACATGCTAAACCTCTTTAGCACTAGGTCTATATATGTAGACTGCGAAAGACCAAGCAACTGTTTCGATCTATCCCTATAGATCTTAATCCCAAGGATGCAGGTTGCTTATCCCAGGTCTTTCATGGAGAATGTCATGGATAACAAATTTTTAATTGACTGTAAGACAGAAATATCATTTCCTATAAGTAATATGTCATCGACATAGAATACTAGGAACACGACTGCACTCCCACTAACCTTCTTGTACACACAAGATTCGTCCGGATTTTGTGAGAAATCAAACTTTTTGATTATCTCATCAAAACGGATATTCCAGCTCCTGGATTCTTGCTTCAATCCATATATTGACCGTCGCAATTTGCATACTTTGTTTTTATCAACCGATGTGAAATCCTCAGGTTGTATCATATACACGTCCTCGAGTAGGTTTCCATTAAAGAAAGCTATTTTCACATCCATCTGTCATATCTCATAATCATAATGAGCTGCTATGGCCAGGAGCATCTGAATGGATTTAAGCATAGCAACAAGCGAATAGGTTTCGTCATAATCAACACCTTGCTTTTGATGATGTCCTTTCGCCACCAATCTAGCCTTATAGGTAATAGCATTACCATCCATGTCGGTTTTCTTCTTGAAACCCACTTGCACCCTATAGGCTTTATGCCTTCAGGTGGGTCAACCAAGTTCCAAACTTGGTTTTCATACATGGAATCCATTTTCGACTTCATGACATTAAGCCACTTATCCCTTTCTAAACTTTTCAGAACTTCTTCATAACTGGTAGGCTCCTCATCATCAATGAGTAACACGTCATTCGATTCACTTACGAGAAATCCATATCTCTCAGGAATATTGCGTGTTCTACCAGATCTATGAAGATGTGGTGTCCCAATAGGTCCAGCTGATGGCTCATCATTATGAGTTATTGGCTGTCGTGCTTCACCAGGTGTCTCAAAAATGTCTATTTGAGTCTCTCGAGCCTCCTCAAGTTCAACGACACTCCAACTATTTTCTTGCAAGAGAAACTCTTTCTCTAGAAAGACAACATGCCTTGAAATAAACACCTTTTGTTCACCAGGATGATAGAATTTGTAACCCCTTGTTTCATTAGGGTATCCAATAAATATACATTTATCAGACTTAGCATCCAATTTGTCTGATACAGTCCGATTCACATAAGCAGGACAACCCCATATCATCAAGTAAGATACATGAGGTTTCTTACTACTCCATATCTCAAATGGAGTAGTTGAGACTACCTAGGTTGGCATTCTGTTTAACAAGTAAACAACTATCTGTAGTGCATAGCCCCAAAAGTGTAGGGAGTCGCTTCGGAGGCTCATTGGCTCCCATGTCCCCGGATTAAAATTTTCACTAATGAAAGAATTAATCCGGATGGGATGAGCTTCCTTAGCACAACCATTTCATCATCGTGCTAACAACTTGAGTGGTCGCTTGAACAAACTAGTTGTTCAAGCAACACAACTCTTCTAGTTGGTTAGCCGCGAAAGAGACGACGGACGGATCGCCGGTTTTTGTGTTTATCTTTGGGGTCCATGATTATACAATATATTTACTAATTCACACATGCATAATCAAATCATAAAAGAACATGCTCAGATCTGTAAATAAAGTTAAAATAACTTTATACCTCACGATCTTCTACCGTATGTCCTATCCTTCTCGTGGACGACGTGTGGACGAAGATTCTCCACGAGTAGAAGCCTTCTAGATCGCTTTCTTCTCTACCTTGTCCGCTGCGAACAAAGAGAAGAACTTACAAATACCTATCCTTTCTAGAACCGGCAACCAAATTAGGGAATTTGGTGCAACCGCCGGCCAAGGATCAAATGGATGAAGCGCCGGCCAACTTGAAGAAGGGTTGCCGCCGGCCACCAAGGAGAAAGGGAGGAAGATGAACTCCGGCCACCAATGGAGGGAGAACCGCCGGCCAAGGAAGAAGGGAGAGGCCTCTAGGATGGGCGCCGGACAAGTGTTGATGGAGGAGGATGGGCGCCGGCAATCAACTAGAAGGAAGAAGTTGCCGCCCACTTTGAATTACTCCAAAACCCTAGCCACCCAAAAACCCTAGCCGCCCACTTTTGGATGAGCCAAAACCCTAATTCTTCAATCTTATCTTACCGCCCAACCTAAGCCTCTATTTATAGAATTAGGCTTAAGCCTCCTTTAATCTCCACCGTCGGATCTAGGGTTTTATCCCAACCGTTGGATCTAGGGTTTCATCCCAACCGTCGGATCTAAGATTTCATCCCAAACGTCGGATCTAGGGTTTCATCCCAACCGTCGGATCTAGGGTTTTATCCCAACCGTCGGATCTAGGGATTTAATCCTAACCGTCGATTCTAGGGTTTCATCCTAACCATCGGATCTTAGGGATTTAATCCCAACCGTTGGTTCTAGGGTTTCATCCTAACCATGGGATCTTAGGGATTTAATCCCAACCGTTGGTTCTAGGTTTTGTTTTATATTCTTGGATCTAGACTTCACAAGGATTATATTAGGCTACGATAGGGACCATAAGGAGGAGTTGGGTCTTGGCCACCCGATCGATCGGAACCACACTAACTTGATCCATCAATGATGTTCCATTCCACTAGAGGATCATCATTGAACTACCTCACCAACCCCCATAAATCAATATGGGCTCCATATATTATTTGTACATTAATCTCCCCGTGTTTAAGATATCGAATGTCCGTCAATTAATTGATTTACTGACCATCAATTAATTAACATCTAATTCCTCGAGTAGTACCACTCAACCTTATTATCATGTTGACTAAGTCAACCAGCTGGGTTTACATGATGAACCTTATGAGCTCCTCAAAAGGACATCATCAACCTAATATATAGGACACGGTTTCCTCCTATAATCAATGACACACTATGTAAATAATATCATTTCCCAACTTACCGGGCATATTGATTTAATCCATCTAAATCTCACCCTCTGGTAAATCAAAGAAATAAATACTAAGTACATGTGCCCGTTATTATATCGTGATTAAAAGCATGTACAACATAATATCCGAGGTCCGATTCAATTATGCAGTCAGCAATAAATTGAATCACCTCTATGTCGGTCCTGCTCAATACACCTAAGTGTACTAGTGTAACTCTATGTTCAAGAAAAAACAATACCAAGCTACACTACAACCATGCCAATGGTTTGTCCAAAACCATCTTGGTTGTGAGCCTCTACTTATATTTTACAAGGGACTGATAACATGATCTTCTGTGCCACACCAAGCACCATGTTATCTACAATGTAAAATATTAGACAATATGCACACATATAATAAATATATGAAGTGCAAACAATGATCATGTTATTCTTATTTCAAAATAAAATGTTCATACAAAAAGAGCTAGGCTTTCAGTATACATTCCAACAATCTCTCACTTATACTAAAAGACTATGCCGTCATCACTCTGCCATACATCTGATCCCCATGTCCTCCACATGCCTATCAAACGCTACTGAAGGGCCTTAGTGAATGGATCCGCCAGTTATCCTCTCGATGCAATCTTGGCGACAACAACTTCTCCTCGCTTACGATCTCTCGATAAGGTGGTACTTGCGCTCTATGTGTTTACTCGCTTTATGGGCTCGTGGTTCCTTCGAGTTTGCAATCGCACCACTATTATCACAATAAATTGTGATAGTTCCGCAAACCAGAATCACATCCAAGTCCATCAAGAAGTTCCCGAGCCATACAGGCTTCCTTACGCCTCGAGGTCGCCACATACTCGCTTCCATGGTAGAGTCCGCCACGATTTCGCTGACACTCCTCCATACTATGGCTCCACCTCCAAAAGTAAACACAAACCCCGAGGTAGACTTACTCTTGTCCCTATCCGATTGGAAATCCGAACGTGTAACCCAAGGACTAATTGATCCGCCTGCAGAACCAAAGATATAATCCCTAGTACTTCTTAGGTACTTCAATATATGCTTTACCGCAGTCCAATGTCCCTGTCCAGGATTACTCTGATATCTGCTAACCATGCCCATGGCAAAGCAGATATCCGATCTCGTACATAGCATAGCATACAAAAGGCTTCCTACTGTCGAAGCATAAGGAATCGCCTTCATGTCCTCTATCTCCTTTGATGTTTTGGGACACATCTCTTTAGATAAAGGAACTCCATGCCTAAAAGGTAGAAAACCTTTCTTGGAGTTCGCATGCTAAAACGAGCAAGGATAGTGTCAATGTATGAAGCTTGAGACACAACATCCTTTTCTTGCGATCCCTTATAACTTTGATCCCAAGGATGTGTCCCACTTCTCCCAAGTCCTTCATATCAAACTGTTTGGACAACCATACCCTTACATCTGATAACACTTTGATATTGTTGCCAACTAACAAAATGTCATCTACGTATAGTACAAGAAACACCACTACGTTTTCGTCACATCTCTTGTATACGCAAGGCTCATCCGGACTTTCAATAAATCCATATGATCGATTACCTCATCAAAGCGATGTTCCAAGATCTAGAAGCTTGCTTCAATCCATTAATGGACCGACTAAGATTACAAACTAGATGCTCTTTGCCTTTAGAAATGAATCCCTCTGGTTGCTGCATATAGATGTTCTCATCAAGAATTCCGTTAAGGAAAGCTGTCTTGACATCCATCTGCCAAATCTCATAATCCATATGAGCAAATATAGATAAGAGAATCCAATAGACTTAAGATATTATCGGCTAAAAGGTCTCCTCATAATCGATACCCTCTTTCCGAGTATACCCTTTCGCAATAAGCCTAGCTTTGAAGGTCTCAACCTTCCCATCTACTCCTCTCTTCTTGTAGATCCACTTGCATCCAATGGTTTTTACACCATCGGTGGTTCTACTAGCTCCCAGACTGATTAGAATCCATAGATTCTATCTCTCAATTCATCGCTCTTTGCCAAGATACCGCATCTCTATCTTGGATTGCCTCGTCATATGTCCAGGATCAGTTCATGTTCACGGGACTAAGTCCAAGACTCTCCCAAAAACATGAATCTCGGGTTGTCTAACAACCCTCCCACTACGACGAGGTGCCTCCTGTGGTATGCTCGTGACACGCGTGCTGACTTGTGGTGTCTCCTCTTGTAATGGTGGTACCGGTGGGACTTCCCCACAACTCCTCAAGAACAATCCTACTCGTGGGCTTGTGGTTCATCACATAGTCCTCCTCTAGAAATCTGGCATTCGTACTCACGATCACCTTCTGATCTCTAGGACTATAGAAAAAATCACCCTTCATTCCCTTAGGGTAGCCAACAAACAAGCGTACTTCTGTACGAGATTCCAACTTACCAGCATCTCCCTTCAGCACATGTGCTGGACTACCCCAAATCCGAATATGTCTTAGACTAGGATTTCGCACCCACAACTTCTGGGAGTAGAGTACCGACTTAGATGGAACTAAGTTCGAATGCCGTTATTTCCAGAGCAAACCCCCAGAACGAATCAGGTAACTCAGAATAACTCATCATCGATCTGACCATCTCTATAAGAGTCCTATTCCTTCGCTCTGCTACACCATTCTACTGGGGTGTGCCAGGTGCAGACAATTGGGATTGAATCCCAGCCTCTGATAAGTAACTCCTAAACTCTCCCAAGAGGTACTCGCCACCACGATCAGATCGCAATATCTTGATACTTTTACCTTGACTGCTTCCACATCAGCCTTGAATTCTTTGAACTTGTCAAAGCATTCAGACTTGCGGCGCATCAAGTAAATGTATCCATACCTTGAATAATCGTCTATAAAAGAGACGAAGTATTCAAAGTCACCTCTTGCCTGGATAGACATAGGACCACACAAATCAGAATGAACCAATTCTAACACATCTTTGGCTCTATACCCCTTGGCCTTAAAAGGCCTCTTGGTCATTTTACCTTCCAAGCAAGATTCGCAGGTTGGGAGATCCTCCACCACTAATGAACCCAAAGGTCCATCAGCTATCAACCTTTGAATTCTGCTTAGGTTAATATGACCAAGCCTTAGATGCCAAAGATATGTTTGGTTCATTTGCGAAGGTTCTTTTCTCTTATTAGACTTAGAAGATGAGTTATTGATTTCTATATGCATCGTGGGAGTTTTTGGTTCAAGAGTATATAAATTGCCAACCAATGTACCAGAATAGATAATCTCCCTATTCCTTTTTATAACCACTTTGTCATTAAAAGAAATAGAATATCCATCCATAAACAATTTAGAAACTAAAATTAAATTCTTTCTAAAAGTAGGTACATAAAGAAAATTTCTTAAAACCAAAACTTTATTCCTATCAAAAGATAAATAAACGTCTACCACTGCAATAGCTGCCACCTTTGAAGCATTCCCCATGAAGACGGTAATCTCTCCCTCAGCTAGTCGTCGGGTTTCCTGGAACCCCTACAAAGTATTGCAGACATGATCAGTGGCTCCTGTATCTACACACCAGGCACTGGTAGATAACAATGCTAAACATGTTTCAACAACTAAAGAAGAAGATATACCTTTGTTCTTTCGGCGAGGACAGTCCGCCTTCCAATGTCCAGTCTGCTTTCAAGTGAAGCACTTGCCTTTCGGCTTCTTCACTCCTGCTTGAGGTCCTACTGCCACTTTCTTCGCTCCACCTTGTTTCTTCTTCTTCTTACCTTTCGGTTTAGAGGAAGAAACCTTCTGAGCGACCATGGCTTGAGCACTCTGACGAAAAAGCCCCTCTGCCGCCTGGAGTTCTGTCAGAAGCTCTGCCAACGAATACAACCTTTTGTTCATGTTGTAGTTGAGGCGGAACTGCTCAAAACTCCTAGGTAGAGATTGGAGAATGATATCGACTGGTTTCCCATCGATCTCGGCTCCTAGGACTTCCATCTCATTAAGATGAGCCATCATCTTGAGAACATGATCCCGGGTGTTCCTCGATCATGGTGGTCGCCATCAAGTTTCTCATTGCCTCCTCGCCTAGCCGCCTACTCGATGTCCTAAAAGTTCCTTGAGATTGAACATCATGTCATAAGTGGGCTATGGCCGATGTCGATGTTGCAAAGACATTTGACATAGATGCCAAAATGTAACACCGCCATCTCATCCGCTTTAACCCATTTCTTATAACGTTTCTTTCTCCTTTTCATCGAGTCCATCGGAGGGCTTAGGAGGACAGACCTCAAGAGTACAAATTTGTACTCTCAGCTTAAGACAATATCCGTGTTTCTTTCCAATCAATGTAGTTTGACCAAAGAAGTTTATTTTCTTTAAAATCACAAAGAAGTGGGTTGAAAGCCATTTGAAAATCCTAAAAATCACAATGATCAAAATATTAGATTTCAAATATTATTGATTCCTCAAAAACAATAAAATTCCGAAATCAACCAACACCTCAAAACACCGAGAATATCACATGCCACGATAGTGTGGACGTATACGAATTCTGCATTTGTAAGAGGAGGTTTTACCCATTGATTTTATTATCTTGTCAACCTTACTTTTTGACAAATAAAATTAATAGTTGGTTCCTCTTTGGCCCTACAAATAAAAGCAGTAACTCCGATGGGGAGGATACTTTTAATTTGCATCTAAGTGTGCATCATTACACGATACTAAGGGAATTATTTCGGATTATGTGCCTTACCGATGGGGAAGTATACACGCACCTTAATAATTTCCTATAACCATTATTTGACCTAGTGATCCGCAAAAAAACCCATCCGATGGGGAGGAAGGCACTCAGAGCCAACGCGCAAGTTTGTTGCATCACACGTCAAATTGTAATGGAGGCCACGGGAATTAATTAAAATGTCCCTCTCCCACATAGTAAATTAAAATTGAGGAATTTTAAAACATACACAACATGCATATAAAACAAATAAGCAATAAATATGGAAAAAACAGAATTTTTTCAACTATTATGGCATTGTCCTCCAATATGCATCCCGTCGTGTCGCCACCTCGTCCGCTCCATCTTTTCCCGTGCGCAAGTCACCAAAGAGTTCCGAGCCGAGATAAAACATTTTAATTTACATCCATCGATCCTATACTCCACGAAGGAGTGTACAAATTATCTAGATCGAAAGTAAACTAAAATGAGCGGCTAAACAATGTCGTATTTATTTACAAAAATTAAATACTAATCTAGCCTCGTCAACCCCGAGGATTCAAATAATAAATTTTTTTACACACATCCATTCACATACACACACATGGCCATAATAGTCGGATCTTATGCCTGCAACCAAAGAGTTAAACTACGCATATCCTACTATTATCCGGCACATCTAATATATGAAATATGCATAAAAATTAACCGAATCCAAAACACACAAAACCGGAAACCTTGGCTCTGATACCAATTGAAGGTGGATGCTTCGGAGGCTCATTGGCTCCCATGTCCCCGTATTAAAATTTTCACTAATGAAAGAATTAATCTGGATGGGATGAGCTTCCTTAGCACAACCATTTCGTCGTCGTGCTAACAACTTGAGTGGTCGCTTAAACAAACTAGTTGTTCAAGCAACACAACTCTTCTAGTTGGTTAGCCGCGAAAGAGACGACGGACGTATCGCCGGTTTTTGTGTTTGTCTTCGGGGTCCATGATTATACAATATATTTACTAATTCACACATGCATAATCAAATCATAAAAGAACATGCTCAGATCTGTAAATAAAGTTAAAATAACTTTATACCTCACGATCTTCTACCGTATGTCCTATCCTTCTCGTGGACGACGTGTGGACGTAGATCCTCCACGAGTAGAAGCCTTCTAGATCGCTTTCTTCTCTACCTTGTCCGCTGCGAACAAAGAAAAGAACTTACAAATACCTATCCTTTCTAGAACCGGCAACCAAATTAGGGAATTTGGTGCAACCGCCGGCCAAGGATCAAATGGATGAAGCGCCGGCCAACTTGAAGGTTGCCGCCACCAAGGAGAAAGAGGAGGAAGATGAACTCGCCACCAATGGAGGGAGAACCACGCCAAGGAAGAAGGAGAGGCCTCTAGGATGGGCGCCGGACAAGTGTTGATGGAGGAGGATGGGCACCGCAATCAACTAGAAGGAAGAAGTTGCCCACTTTCAATTACTCCAAAACCCTAGCCACCCAAAAACCCTAGCCACTTCCAATCTTATCTTGCCGCCCAACCTAAGCCTCTATTTATAGAATTAGGCTTAAGCCTCCTTTAATCTCCACCGTCGGATCTAGGGATTTAATATCCACCGTCGGATCTAGGGTTTTATCCCAACCGTTGGATCTAGGGTTTCATCCCAACCGTCGTATCTAAGATTTCATCCCAACCGTCGGATCTAGGGTTTCATCCCAACCGTCGGATCTAGGGTTTTATCCCAACCGTCGGATCTAGGGATTTAATCCTAACCGTCGATTCTAGGGTTTCATCCTAACCATCGGATCTTAGGGATTTAATCCCAACCGTTGGTTCTAGGGTTTCATCCTAACCATGGGATCTTAGGGATTTAATCATGTTGACTAAGTCAACCAGCTGGGTTTACATGATGAACCTTATGAGCTCCTCAAGGGGACATCATCAACCTAATATATAGGACACGGTTTCCTCCTATAATCAACGGCACACTATGTAAATAATATCATTTCCCAACTTACCGGGCATATTGATTTAATCCATCTAAATCTCACTCTCTGGTAAATCAAAAAAATAAATACTAAGTACATGTGCCCGTTATTATATCGGGATTAAGAGCATGTACAACATAATATCCGAGGTCCGATTCAATTATGCAGTCAACAATAAATTGAATCACCTCTATGTCGGTCCTGCTCAATACACCTAAGTGTACTAGTGTAACTCTATGTTCTAGAAAAAACAATACCAAGCTACACTACAACCATGCCAATGGTTTGTCCAAAACCATCTTGGTTGTGAGCCTCTACTTATATTTTACAAGGGACTGATAACATGATCTTCTGTGCCACACCAAGCACCATGTTATCTACAATGTAAAATATTAGACAATATGCACACATATAATAAATATATGAAGTGCAAACAATGATCATGTTATTCTTATTTCAAAATAAAATGTTCATACAAAAAGAGCTAGGCTTTCAGTATACATTCCAACAATCTCTCACTTATAGTAAAAGACTATGCCGTCATCACTCTGCCATACATCCGATCCCCAGGTCCTCATCATGCCTATCAAACGCTTTCACTGGAAGGGCCTTAGTGAATGGATCCGCCATGTTATCCTCTGATGCAATCTTGGCGACAGCAACTTCTCCTCGCTTTACGATCTCTCGTATAAGGTGGTACTTGCGCTCTATGTGTTTACTCGCCTTATGGGCTCATGGTTCCTTCGAGTTTGCAACTGCACCACTATTATCACAATAAATTGTGATAGTTCTGTACAAACCAGGAATCACATCCAAGTCCATCAAGAAGTTCCTGAGCCATACAGCTTCCTTGGCTGCCCCAGAGGCTGCCACATACTCAGCTTCCATGGTAGAGTCCGCCACGAATTTCTGCTTGACACTCCTCCATACTATGGCTCCACCTCCAAAAGTAAACACAACCCCTGAGGTAGACTTACTCTTGTCCCTATCTGATTGGAAATCCGAATCCGTGTAACCCACAGAGACTAATTGATCTGCCCGGTAAACCAGCATATAATCCCTAGTCCTTCTCAGGTACTTCAATATATGGTTTACCGCAGTCCAATGTCCCTGTCCAGGATTACTCTGATATCTGCTAACCATGCCCACGGCAAAGCAGATATCCGGTCTCGTACATAGCATAGCATACATAAGGATTCCTACTGCCGAAGCATAAGGAACCGCCTTCATGTCCTCTATCTCCTTTGATGTTTTGGGACACATCTCTTTAGATAAAGGAACTCCATGCCTAAAAGGTAGAAAACCTTTCTTGGAGTTCTGCATGCTAAAACAAGCAAGGATAGTGTCAATGTATGAAGCTTGAGACAAGCACAACATCCTTTTCTTGCGATCCCTTATAACTTTGATCCCAAGGATGTGTCCCACTTCTTCCAAGTCCTTTATATCAAATTGTTTGGACAACCATACCCTTACATCTGATAACACTTTGATATTGTTGCCAACTAACAAAATGTCATCTACGTATAGTACAAGAAACACCACTACTTTTCCGTCACATCTCTTGTATACACAAGGCTCATCCCGACTTTGAATAAATCCATATGACTGGATTACCTCATCAAAGCGGATGTTCCAAGATCTAGAAGCTTGCTTCAATCCATAAATGGACCGATTAAGCTTACATACAAGATACTCTTTGCCTTTAGCAATGAATCCCTCTGGTTGCTGCATATAGATGTTCTCCTCAAGAATTCCGTTAAGGAAAGCTGTCTTGACATCCATCTGCCAAATCTCATAATCCATATGAGCAGCTATAGATAAGAGAATCCGAATAGACTTAAGCATAGCTACCGGCGAAAAGGTCTCCTCATAATCGATACCCTCTTTCTGAGTATACCCTTTCGCAACAAGCCTAGCTTTGAAGGTCTCAACCTTCTCGTCTACTCCTCTCTTTCTCTTGTAGATCCACTTGCATCCAATGCTTTTTACACCATCGGGTGGTTCTACTAGCTCCCAGACCTGATTAGAATCCATAGATTCTATCTTTGAATTCATCGCTCTTTGCCAAGATACCGCATCTCTATCTTGGATTACCTCGTCATATATCCAGGGATCAGGTTCATGTTCACCAGGGACTAAGTCCGAAGACTCTCCCAAAAACATGAATCTCTCAGGTTGTCTAACAACCCTCCCACTACGACGAGGTGCCTCCTGTGTATGCTCTGTGACATGCGGTGCAGTGACTTATGGTGTCTCCTCTCGTACCGGTGGTACTGAAGTCGGGACTTCCCCTGTCAACTCCTCAAGAACAATCCTACTCGTGGGCTTGTGGTTCATCACATAGTCCTCCTCTAGAAATCTGGCATTCGTACTCACGATCACCTTCTGATCTCTAGGACTATAGAATAAACCACCCTTCGTTCCCTTAGGGTAGCCAACAAACAAGCGTACTTCTGTACGAGATTCCAACTTACCAGCATCTCCCTTCAGCACATGTGCTGGACTACCCCAAATCCGAATATGTCTTAGACTAGGCTTTCGCCCAGTCCACAACTCTGTGGGAGTAGAGGGTACTGACTTAGATGGAACCAAGTTCAGAATGTGTGCTGCTGTTTCCAGAGCAAACCCCCAGAACGAATCAGGTAACTCAGAATAACTCATCATCGATCTGACCATCTCCATAAGAGTCCTATTCCTTCGCTCCGCCACACCATTCTGCTGGGGTGTGCCAGGTGCGGACAATTGGGATTGAATCCCAGCCTCTGATAAGTAACTCCTAAACTCTCCCAAGAGGTACTCGCCACCACGATCAGATCGTAATGTCTTGATACTTTTACCTTGACGGTTCTCCACATCAGCCTTGAATTCTTTGAACTTGTCAAAGCATTCAGACTTAATGTATCCATACCTTGAATAATCATCTATAAAAGAGACGAAGTATTCAAAGTCACCTCTTGCCTGGATAGACATAGGACCATACAAATCAGAATGAACCAATTCTAACACATCTTTGGCTCTATACCCCTTGGCCTTAAAAGGCCTCTTGGTTATTTTACCTTCCAAGCAAGATTCGCAGGTTGGGAGATCCTCCACCACTAATGAACCCAAAGGTCCATCAGCTATCAACCTTTGAATTCTACTTAGGTTAATATGACCAAGCCTTAGATGCCAAAGATATGTTTGGTTCATTTGCGAAGGTTCTTTTCTCTTATTAGACTTAGAAGATGAGTTATTGATTTCTATATGCATCGTGGGAGTTTTTGGTTCAAGAGTATATAAATTGCCAACCAATGTACCAGAACAGATAATCTCCCTATTCCTTTTTATAACCACTTTGTCATTAAAAGAAACAGAATATCCATCCATAAACAATTTAGAAACTAAAATTAAATTCTTTCTAAAAGTAGGTACATAAAGACAATTTCTTAAAACCAAAACTTTATTCCTATCAAAAGATAAATAAACGTCTCCCACTGCAATAGCCGCCACCTTTGAAGCATTGCCCATGAAGACGGTAATCTCTCCCTCAGCTAGTCGTCGGGTTTCCTGGAACCCCTGCAAAGTATTGCAGACATGATCAGTGGCTCCTGTATCTACACACCAGGCACTGGTAGATAACACCGCTAAACATGTTTCAACAACTAAACAAGAAGATATACCTTTGTTCTTTCGGCGAGGACAGTCCGCCTTCCAATGTCCAGTCTACTTGCATGTGAAGCACTTGCCTTTCGGCTTCTTCACTCCTGCTTGAGGTCCTACTGCCACTTTCTTTGCTCCACCTTGTTTCTTCTTCCTCTTACCTTTCGGTTTAGGGGAAGAAACCTTCTGAGCGACCATGGCTTGAGCACTTTGACGAAAAATCCCCTCTACCGCCTGGAGTTCTGTCAGAAGCTCCGCCAATGAATACAACCTTTTGTTCATGTTGTAGTTAAGGCGGAACTGCTCAAAACTCCTAGGCAGAGACTGGAGAATGATATCGACCTGGGTTTCCCCATTGATCTCAGCTCCTAGGACTTCCATCTCATTAAGATAAACCATCATCTTGAGAACATGATCCCTAACGCGTGTTCCCTCGATCATGGTGGTCGTCATCAAGTTTCTCATTGCCTCCTGCCTAGCCGCCCTACTCTGATGTCCGAAAAGTTCCTTGAGATTGAACATCATGTCATAAGCTGTGGCTATGGCCAGATGCTGATGTTGCAGCACATTTGACATAGATGCCAAAATGTAACACCGCGCCATCTCATCTGCCTTAACCCATTTCTTATAACGTTCTATCTCCTTTTCATCATAGTCATCGGAGGGCTTAGGAGGACAGACCTCGAAGAGTACAAATTTGTACTCCTCCGCAGTTAAGACAATATCCAGGTTTCTTTTCCAATCAATGTAGTTTGGACCAGTAAGTTTGTTTTCTTTTAAAATCACAGCAAGTGGGTTGAAAGCCATTTGAAAATCCTAAAAATCACAATGATCAAAATATTAGATTTCAAATATTATTGATTCCTCAAAAACAATAAAATTCCGAAATCAACCAACACCTCAAAACACCGAGAATATCGCATGCCACGATAGTGTGGACGTATACGAATTCTGCATTTGTAAGAGGAGGTTTTACCCATTAATTTTATTATCTTTTCAACCTTACTTTTTGACAAATAAAATTAATAGTAGGTTCCTCTTTGGCCCTACAAATAAAAGTAGTAACTCCGATGGGGAGGATACTTTTAATTTGCATCTAAGTGTGCACCATTACACGATACTAAGGGAATTATTTCGGATTATGTGCCTTACCGATGGGGAAGTACACACGCTCCTTAATAATTTCCTATAACCATTATTTGACCTAGTGATCCGCAAACAAACCCATCCGATGGGGAGGAAGGCACTCAGAGCCAACGCGCAAGTTTGTTGCATCACACGTCAAATTGTAAAGGAGGCCGTGGGAATTAATTAAAATGTCCCTTTCCCACTTAGTAAATTAAAATTGAGGAATTTTAAAACATACACAACATGCATATAAAACAAATAAGCAATAAATATGGAAAGAACAGAATTTTTCCAACTATTATGGCATTGTTGT
Source organism: Wurfbainia villosa (assembly GCA_025175895.1). Taxonomy (NCBI): domain Eukaryota; kingdom Viridiplantae; phylum Streptophyta; class Magnoliopsida; order Zingiberales; family Zingiberaceae; genus Wurfbainia; species Wurfbainia villosa. The sequence continues at coordinate 25,803,963 of CM045988.1, forward strand.
CCAATATGCATCCCGTCGTGTCGCCACCTCGTCCGCTCCATCTTTTCCCGTGCGCAAGTCACCAAAGAGTTCCGAGCAGTAAACTAAAATGAGCGGCTAAACAATGTCGTATTTAATTACAAAAATTAAATACTAATCTAGCCTCGTCAACCCCGAGGATTCAAATAATAAATTTTTTTACACACATCCATTCACATACACACACATGGCCATAATAGTCGGATCTTATGCCTGCAACCAAAGAGTTAAACTACGCATATCCTACTATTATCCGGCACATCTAATATATGAAATATGCATAAAAATTAACCGAATCCAAAACACACAAAACCGGAAACCGTGGCTCTGATACCAATTGAAGGTGGATGCTGAGGCTCATTGGCTCATGTCCCCGGATTAAAATTTTCACTAATGAAAGAATTAATCCGGATGGGATGAGCTTCCTTAGCACAACCATTTCATCGTCGTGCTAACAACTTGAGTGGTCGTTTGAACAAACTAGTTGTTCAAGCAACACAACTCTTCTAGTTGGTTAGCCGCGAAAGAGACGACGGACGGATCGCCGGTTTTTGTGTTTGTCTTTGGGGTCCATGATTATACAATATATTTACTAATTCACACATGCATAATCAAATCATAAAAGAACATGCTCAGATCTGTAAATAAAGTTAAAATAACTTTATCCCTCACGATCTTCTACCGTATGTCCTACCCTTCTCGTGGACGACGTGTGGACGAAGATCCTCCACGAGTAGAAGCCTTCTAGATCGCTTTCTTCTCTACCTTGTCCGCTGCGAACAAAGAGAAGAACTTACAAATACCTATCCTTTCTAGAACCGGCAACCAAATTAGGGAATTTGGTGCAACTGCCGGCCAAGGATCAAATGGATGAAGCGCCGGCCAACTTGAAGAAGGGTTGCCGCCGGCCACCAAGGAGAAAGGGAGGAAGATGAACTCCGGCCACCAATGGAGGGAGAACGGCCAGCCAAGGAAGAAGGGAGAGGCCTCTAGGATGGGCGCCGGACAAGTGTTGATGGAGGAGGATGGGCGCCGGCAATCAACTAGAAGGAAGAAGTTGCCGCCCACTTTGAATTACTCCAAAACCCTAGCCACCCAAAAACCCTAGCCGCCCACTTTTGGATGAGCCAAAACCCTAATTCTTCAATCTTATCTTGCCGCCCAACCTAAGCCTCTATTTATAGAATTAGGTTTAAGCCTCCTTTAATCTCCACCGTCGGATCTAGGGATTTAATCTCCACCGTCGGATCTAGGGTTTTATCCCAACCGTTGGATCTAGGGTTTCATCCCAACCGTCGGATCTAAGATTTCATCCCAACCGTCGGATCTAGGGTTTCATCCCAACCGTCGGATCTAGGGTTTTATCCCAACCGTCGGATCTAGGGATTTAATCCTAACCGTCGATTCTAGGGTTTCATCCTAACCATCGGATCTTAGGGATTTAATCCCAACCGTTGGTTCTAGGGTTTCATCCTAACCATCGGATCTTAGGGATTTAATCCCAACCGTTGGTTCTAGGTTTTGTTTTATATTCTTGGATCTAGACTTCACAAGGATTATATTAGGCTACGATAGGGACCATAAGGAGGAGTTGGGTCTTGGCCACCCGATGGATCGGAACCACACTAACTTGATCCATCAATGATGTTCCATTCCACTAGAGGATCATCATTGAACTACCTCACCAACCCCCATAAATCAATATGGGCTCCATATATTATTTGTACATTAATCTCCCCGTGTTTAAGATATCGAATGTCCGTTAATTAATTGATTTACTGACCATCAATTAATTAACATCTAATTCCTCGAGTAGTACCACTCAACCTTATCATCATGTTGACTAAGTCAACCAGCTGGGTTTACATGATGAACCTTTTGAGCTCCTCAAGGGGACATCATCAACCTAATATATAGGACACGGTTTCCTCCTATAATCAACGACACACTATGTAAATAATATCATTTCCCAACTTACCGGGCATATTGATTTAATCCATCTAAATCTCACCCTCTGGTAAATCAAAGAAATAAATACTAAGTACATGTGCCCGTTATTATATCGGGATTAAGAGCATGTACAACATAATATCCGAGGTCCGATTCATTTATGCAGTCAGCAATAAATTGAATCACCTCTATGTCGGTCCTGCTCAATACACCTAAGTGTACTAGTGTAACTCTATGTTCAAGAAAAAACAATACCAAGCTACACTACAACCATGCCAATGGTTTGTCCAAAACCATCTTGGTTGTGAGCCTCTACTTATATTTTACAAGGGACTGATAACATGATCTTCTGTGCCACACCAAGCACCATGTTATCTACAATGTAAAATATTAGACAATATGCACACATATAATAAATATATGAAGTGCAAACAATGATCATGTGATTCTTATTTCAAAATAAAATGTTCATACAAAAAGAGCTAGGCTTTCAGTATACATTCCAACAAAAAGGACTTGGGAAGATTCGCATGATTCATCATTGACCTGACCATGTCCAACAAGGTTCGGTTACACCTCTCAGATACACCATTATGCTGCGGTGTATATGGCGGAGTCCATTGAGACAATATACCATTGTCTCTTAAATAATCTAGAAACTCTTGACTTAAGTATTCACCACCTCGATCCGATCAAAGTATTTTAATACTCTTGTCATGTTGTTTATCTACTTTATTTCTGAAATCTTTAAACCTTTCAAAGGCTTCAGACTTCTGTTTATTCAAGAACACATACCCAAACCGTGAGTGATCATCGGTGAAGATAATGAAGTAGCTATAGCCTCCTAAAGCTTGAGTTGACATAGGTCCACATACATCAGTATGTATTAGACCTAGCAACTCTTCCACCCGTTCACCTTTTCCAGTAAAAGGTAACTTAGTCATCTCGCCTTTTAAGCATGATTCGCATTTATCGTATGAATCCAATTCAAATGATTCCAGAATTCCACATCGATGTAATTCATACATATGTTTCTTGCTTACATGGCAAAGACGACAATGCCACATGTAAGAGGCTAATTGATTATCTTTTCAAGCACGCATGTTGCTCGCTTCGATATTGAGAATGTCACTGGATATGTCCAACGTAAAAATACCATTGCTTAAAGTTTCAGTCCCATAAAGAACATCATTCAAAGTTATGTAACAACAATTGTTACTAAAAGTTAAATGGTACCCATTTCTATTCAAACAAGAAATAGAAATGATGTTCTTTATCAACGAAGGAACATAAAAGCAATTGTCCAGTTCTAAGACAAGTCCTGCAGGGAGTTTCAACAAATACGTTCTGATGGCGAGTGAAGCAACCTTTGCTTCAATCCCAACATGTAAATTTGACTCTTACTTTATGAGTCTTCTTCTATTCCTTAGCCCATGTATGTCATTACATATGTTGGGTTTCCTTCACCGCGGCAAGTATGTGTTCGAACATGTTTCGTAAACAAGTGCGCAACGGAAGAAATAAAAAGCAATAAATCTAATTTATTACAACACACACACCACACGCATGCATAGTACAACATGTGTAGACATAATCATAGTTTCAAATTTTGCAATAAAAGAAAATTACTCTACGTATACCTGACGTATCACTTGTTGCGGGAAAGGAATCAACCCGAGCGACTCTCACTAGAATCGCCTCTATCCGTTTCCACGCTGAGTATCGTCGGGATGACTTTATAAAACCACGAGCCTCGTCTTCGTACGAGTCACTAGCCTCGTGTCGAAGACGATGTGATCAAGAGAAGATCACAATCCAAATCAAAATTCGGATTCAAAAATGAGTCCCCAAAACTCGCTTCTCCGGAGAGGTATTCGTCAACCGTTTGACGAATCCTTCATCCTCCACCTATGAGGATTATCGGAGATCGAATTCGTAGCAGTCGAGCTTCAAACGCCGCCCAAATGATGCTCTGACACACAAGGAATCAAGCTGTCCAGAAAACTGGACAGCTTGGTGGAGGAGTTGCGCCGGCCAAAGAGGATGGCCAGCCAAACCTTGGTCACCAGAACAAAGGTGAGTCGCCAGAGAGTCGCCGGAGGATCGCCGGCAGGAGCTTGGACGCCAACAGCAAGGGTGGACGGCGGAAAAATGCTGAGCGGCGTGGAACCCTTGGGCGGCGGCAAGGAGAAGAGAGGGAGAGGGTGGCTAGGTTTTCCAACTCCAAAGTTATCCACGAAAAACCCTTAAGCCATGTTTTTATAGAGAACACATTCTCCTAACGGTAATTAGTTCATAACTAAAACCCGTTAACCAGCTCCAATAACTTAAGTTAAAATAAACAAAACTGCGTTGGTCTATTTTAAGTTAAAACGAACCGAACCAACTTTTGGTTCATTCGTTTAAAACAAACCAAACCCCTTTGGTTTATTCTCCATCATTGGATTAGAACCAAACCAATTTGGTTCATCCATCATATCTTCATTAGACACGGCCCATCCACGCTTCCATTGCGACTGAAATGATTTCATGCTCGATCATTGTTTGGTCCAACCAAAACTAGTTTCTCTCGGTCTAAGAATCTCATTCTCAAGCTCGTTTTAAATCCTTCGGATTACGCTCGTTGTGCGTGTGACCAAATAAGTTCTCAGTTTATGTTGGCCATCTATAATTAACCATTAATTATAGAACGATCATGAGTGGCACCTAGTAGTACATCATGATCCTCAATTAACTGAAAAGATCAATGGGATCCAAAACTATTTCTGAAATCCTTCAGCAGCTACAATGAATCGTGCCCCATTCCCTTCACGCATCTTATACCAACTTGGTTCAGGATATGGTCTATAGTGTCAGCCCCCACTAGGTTAACTACGTCACATATAGCCCAAGAATCATTTCCTCGTCCTACGGATTCTAGTTACTGCACATGTATCCAAGAGTACCTTACTCTAAACATGTAATGCTTTGGCAAAAGACTTTAGTAACAATCCGACGAGAGGCCATGGGTATACATCTCCTCGAAAGGAGTGTTGATTCCTTTATAGGCTATTCAAACACCTTCGGTCACTTCGACTTATACCCAATCATCCTGGGTCCACATCTCCTCAGAGATGCTTGCTTAAGATGTCAAAGAATAAATCTTCATGACCAAGATGACTTGAATACCGCAAGTCAAAGGAACATCGCACTTAAGCTGCAGTAAGAACTTCATTGACATATCCATAATGCAGAGAACCATATGAAGTCTTACAGCTAGTCACTCCAATGAACTAGTTACCATAACTAGCATCCACGATTAACTTTAGACATCACAATGTCTCCATCCAGTGAGAATCAGCTGCTTGGATACACCAAGGAGTATACCTCGTGCTAGTCTCGACATAATTGATGGTGTCTTAATCCATAAATTCATCGACTAAGGATAATTCCAATACATCACAATTACACATGTAGAGATACTCACTAGGTGTGATCCAATCACAAATTCTCTCATGCTGTGAATTGTATCGTGGACATTCAATAAACGTGTTTAAGATCTAATTAAATACATGAAAATATGTATACTCAAATAGTGAATCTTCATTTATCATATAAATGGTTCAAACATAAGGCGATTGCCTTAGGACACCTCTCATATATTACTAACAAACTCCCACTTGACCTAATGCCAATCGCTATGGTATCCAATACCATAAGCTCTAATATGACCCTCAAACTTACTTTGAGGTAATGCCTTAGATAAAGATCCGCTAAGTTCCTTTCAGTGGGAATCTACTCAGTTTGTATTTTTTTCCTACTAATGATCTCTCTGATCAGATGATAGTGGTGAAGCACATGTTTGGATTATTGATGATACCACATCAAGTTCAGAGATGAACTTCTTGATCCAATTCGCTTCCTTTGCTGCTTCCGAAGCTGCAAAGTATTCTGCCTTAGTGATAGAATCCGCTATAGTGTCAAGCTTGGAACCTTTCCAACTTATTGCACCTCCATTCCAGGTGAATACATACCCAGAATGAGACTTGCAATCATCCTTGTCTATCTGGAAGCTGGCATCCGTATTCCCACGTATCACCATGTCCCCTTCTCCATATATTAGGAACACATCCTTAGTTCTTCTTAGGTATTTAAGGATCATCTTAACAGCCACCCAATGATCCATTTCTAGATCAAACTGTCTGCTCATTGTAGGATCGATAAAGTGTGGTGTTGGCCGGCTAGAGGGGGGTGAATAGCCCTCTTTCGTTCGATGACGTAATTCGCTCGTCTACAAAGCTAATTAGCACAACGGAAACAAAACAAGACAAGCAAATAAACAATGCAAAGGTAAAAACAATGCTAACAAGATAATATAACGTGGTTCACGGCTATGCCGCTAATCCACGGTACCCGATGTTGGGTTTTCGGCACCGCGGCGAGTGTGTATTCGAACATGTTTCGTAAATATGTGCACAGCGGAAGAAATAAAAATAATAAATATAATTTATTACAATACACACACCACAAGCATGCATAGTACAACATGTGTAGACATAACCGCAATTTCAAATTTTGCAATAAAAGGAAATTTATACTACGTATACCTGACGTATCACGTGTAGCGGGAAAGGCATCAACCGGAACAATCCTCGCTAGAATCGTCTCTATCCGTATCCACGCTGAGTATCTTCGGGATGACTTCACAAAGTCATAAGCCTCGTCTTCGTACGAGTTACTAGCCTCGTGTTGAAGACGATGTGATCGAGAGAAGATCATGATCTGAATCAAAATTCATATCCAAAACGAGTCCTCAAAAACTCGCTTCTCCAGAGAGGTATTTGTCAACCATTTGACGAATCCTTCGTCCTCCACCTATGAGGATTACTGGAGATCGAATCCCCCGCAAGGAAGCCGCTTTCGGAGCTTCAAACATCGTCCAAATGACGCTCCGATATGAAGTAAATAAGTTGTCCAGAAAACTGGACAGCTTTGGTGGAGGAATAGGGGCCGGCCAAATAAGAAAGCTTGATGCTCACCATGTCGCCGGACCCAAAGAAGATCACCGGAACTCCTCCGGCAGCAGCTTGACCCCGGCAAGAGGGGAAGACGGCAGCTGCTGGATGCCGGCAAGGGGGCTTGGGCGGTGGTGGGCGGCGGTAAGATGTTGGCGCGACTACACCAAGGAGAGGAGGGCGGCAACTTTAGGGTTGCAAGGATTAGGGCTTAACAAAACCCTTAAGCACTATTTTATAGAGAACAAATTTTCTTAATGGTTATCGGATCAAAACAAAAAGCCCGTTAACCCGCTCCATTAATCTAAGTTAAAATAAACCAAACCATGTTGGTCTATTTTAAGTTAAAACGAACCGAACCAACTTTGGTTCATTCATTTAAAACAAACCAAACCCTTTTGGTTTATTCTCCTCCATTGGATTAGAACCAAACCAATTTGGTTCATCCATCATGTCTTCATAAGACACGGCCCATCCATGCTTCCATTGTGACTGAAATGATTTCATGCTCTCTCCAAGTTTGGTCCAACCAAACCTAGTTTCTCTCGGTCTGAGAATCTCATTCTCTAGCTCGTTTTAAATCCTTCAGATTACGCTCGTTGTGTGTGTGACCAAATAGGTTCTCGATTTATGTTGGTTTTCTATAATTAACCATTAATTATAGAACGATCATGAGTGGTACCGAGTAGTACATCATAATCCCCAATTAACCGAAAAGATCAACGGTTGATCCAGAACTATTTCTGAAACCCTTCAACAGCTCGAATGAATCATGCCCCATTCCCTTCACTCATCTTATACCCACTTGGTTTAGAACATGGTCTATAGTGTCAGTCCCCACTAGGTTGACTACGTCACACCTAGCCCAAGTATCATTTCCTCATCCTACGGATTCATGTTACTGCACATGTATCGAAGTGTACCTTACTCTAAAGATGTAATGCTTTGGCCAAAGACTTTAGTAACAATCCGACGAGAGGCCATGGGTATACATCTCCTCGTAAGAAGTGGTGAATCCTTTATAGGCTATTCAAACACCTTCGATCACTTCAACTTATACCCAATCATCCCGGATCCACATCTCCTCAGAGATGCTTGCTTAAGATGTCAAAGCATAAGTCTTTATGATCAAGATGACTTGAATACCGCAAGTCAAAGGAACATCGCACTTAAGCTGCAGTAAGAACTTCATTAACATATCTATATATGCAGAGAACCATATGAAGTCTTACGGCTGGTGACTCCAATGAACTAGTTACCATAACTAGCATCCACAATTAACTCCGGACATAACAATGTCTCTAGCCAGTAAGAATCAGCTGCTTGGATACACCAAGGAGTATACCTCATGCTAGTCTCGAAAGAATCAATGGTGTCCAAATCCATCAATTCATCGACTAGGGATAATTCTGATACATCACAATTACACATGTAGAGATACTCACTAGTTGTGATCCAATCACAAATTCTCTCATGCTGTGAATCGTATCATGGACATTCAGTAAATGAGTTTAAGATCTAATCAAATACATGAAAACATGTATACTCAAATAGTGAATCTTTATTTATCATATAAATGATTCAAACATAAGGCGATTGCCTTAGGACATCTCTCATATATTACTAACAAACTCCCACTTGGCCTAATGTCAATCGCTTTGGTATCCAATACCATAAGCTCTAACATGACCCTCAAACTTACTTTGAGGTAATGCCTTTGTCATACGATCTGCTAAGTTCCTTTCAGTGGGGATTTTCTCGATATGTATTTCCTTCCTACTAATGATCTCTCTGATTAGATGATAGCGGTGAAGTACATGTTTGGATCGTTGATGAGACCTTGGTTCTTTCACCTATGCAATTGCTCCATTGTTGTCGCAGTAGACCGGTATTGCTTCAACAATGGCTGGAACCACACCAAGTTCATAAATGAACTTCTTGATCCAAACTGCTTCCTTTGCTGCTTCCAAAGCTACAATGTATTCTGCCTCAATGGTAGAATCCGCTACAGTGTCTTGTTTGGAAATTTTCTAACTCACTGCACCCCCATTCAAGGTGAACACATATCCAGACTGAGACCTAGAATCATCCTTGTCTGTCTGGAAGCAGGCATCCATATACTCGCATATCACCATGTCCCCTTCTCCATATATTAGGAACACATCCTTAGTTCTTCTTAAGTACTTAAGGATTGTCTTAACAGCCACCCAATGATCCATTCCTAGATCAGACTGGTATCTACTCGTGACACTTAGAGCATACGATATATCGGGCCTCGTACATAACATAGCATACATGATAGATCCTATTGCGGATGCATAGAGAATCTTTACTCATGCAAATCCTCTCGTCTTCTGTGCGCGGACACATAGACTTCGAAAGGTGTATCCCTTGCCTGATGGGTAGGAAATCTTTCTTGGATTCCAACATGCTAAACCTCTTTAGCACTCAGTCTATATATGTAGACTGCAAAAGACCAAGCAACTGTTTCGATCTATCTCTAAAGATCTTAATCCCGAGGATGTAGGTTGCTTCTCCCAGGTCTTTCATGGAAAATGTCTTGGACAACCAAATCTTAACTAACTGTAAGACTGAAACATCGTTTCCTATAAGTAATATGTCATCGACATACAATATTAGGAACACGACTGCACTCCCACTAACCTTTTTATACACACAAGGTTCGTTTGGATTTTATGAGAAATCAAACTTTTTGATTGGCTCATCAAAACGGATATTCCAGCTCCTGGATGCTTGCTTCAATCCATATATGGACCGTCGCAACTTGCATACCTTGGTTTTATCAACCGATGTGAAACCCTCAGGCTGTATCATATACATGTCCTCGAGTAGGTTTCCATTAAGGAAAGTAGTTTTCACATCCATCTGCCATAACTCATAATCATAATGAGCCTCTATGGCCAGGAGCATCCGAATGGATTTAAGCATAGCTACAGGCGAATAGGTTTCGTCATAATCAACACCTTGCTTTTGACGATATCCTTTCGCCACCAATCTAGCCTTATAGGTAACATTACCATTCATGTCGGTTTTCTTCTTGAAAACCCACTTGCACCCTATAGGCTTTATGCCTTCAGGTGGGTTAACAAAGTTCCAAACTTGGTTTTCATACATGGAATTCATTTCCAACTTCATGGCTTCAAGCCACTTATCCCTTTCTGAACTTGTTAGAACTTCTTCATAACTGGTAGGCTCCTCATCATCAATGAGTAACACGTCGATCGATTCACTTAGGAGAAATCCATATCTCTCAAGAATATTGCGTGTTCTACCAGATCTATGAAGATGTGGTGTCTCAATAGGTCCAGCCGATTGCTCATCACTATGAGTTGTCGGTTGTTGTGCTTCACAAGGTATCTCATCAATGTCTATTTGAGTCTCTCGAGCCTCCTCAAGCTTGACGACACTCCCACTGGTTTTTTTGCAAGAGAAACTCTTTCTCTAGAAACACAGCATGCCTTGAAACAAACACCTTTTGTTCCACAGGATGATAGAATTGGTAACCCCTTGTTTCCTTAGGGTATCTAATAAATAGACATTTATCAGACTTAGCATCCAATTTGTCTCGACATACCGCTTCACATAAGCAGGACAACCCCATATCTTCAAGTAAGATACATGAGGTTTCTTACTATTCCATATCTCATATGGAGTAGTTGAGACTACCTTGGTAGTCATTCTGTTTAACAAGTAAACAGCTGTCTGAAGTGCATAGCCCCAAAAGGACTTGGGAAGAGTTGCATGATTCATCATTGACCTGACCATGTCCAACAAGGTCCTGTTACGCCTCTCAGATACACCATTATGTGCGGTGTATAGGGCGGAGTCCATTGAGACAATATACCATTGTCTCTTAGATAATCAAGAAACTCGACTTAAGTATTCACCACCTCGATCCGATCAGTATTTTAATACTCTTGTCATGTTGTTTCTCTACTTCATTTCTGAATTCTTTGAACCTTTCAAAGGCTTGGACTTGTGTTTCATCAAGAACACATACCCAAACCGTGAGTGATCATCGGTGAAGGTAATGAAGTAGCTATAGCCTCCAAAAGCTTGAGTTGACATAGGTCCACATACATCAGTATGTATTAGACCTAGTAACTCTCCCACTCATTCACCTTTTCCTGTAAAAGGTGACTTAGTCATCTTGCCTTTTAAGCATGACTCGCATGTATCATATGAATCCAATTCAAACGATTCCAAAATTCCACATCGGTGTAATTCGGACATGCGTTTCTTGCTTGCATGGCCAAGACGACAATGTCACATGTAGGAGTCTAATTGATTATCCTTTTGAGCACTCTTGTTGCTTGCTTCGATATTGAAAAGTCACTAGAATCGTCTAGCGTATAAATACCATTACTTAAAGTTCGTCCATAAAGAACTCCATTCAAAGTTATGTAACAACAATTGTTACTAAAAGTCAAATGGTACCCATTTCTATTTAAACAAGAAATAGAAATGATGTTCTTTATCAACGAAGGAACATAAAAGCAATTGTCCAGTTCTAAGACAAGTCTTGTAGGGAGTTTCAATAAATACGTTCCGATGGCGAGTGCAGCAACCTTTTCTCCATTCCCAACACGTAAATTCGACTCTCCCTTGACGAGTCTTCTTCTATTCCTTTGCCCATGTATGTCATTACATATATGTGAGCCACACCCAGTATCCAATACCCAAGTGTATGAGGAAAGAGAATGACAATCAATAACGAAGATATCTGAAGAAGATGGGGCATCCGATGCCTTATTCTTCTTCACGAACTCTAGATAAATCTTACAACTTCTTCACCAATGGCCCTCCTTGCCATAATGATGGCAAGTGCCTTTTTGAGCTGGTTTTGCCTTTTTAGCCTTTTTCTTCCCCTTCTACTGTTCCTTTGACTTCCTCTTAGAACCATTCTTCGAGGAATAAACTAATAGCACCGTCCCCTGCTCATGCTTCTCAGAAGGCTCCACAGTCTTCAGCATGTTGAGCAGTACCATACATGAACCCTCTTGCATCTCAGAGGTGAAGAGGAGCTTGGAGACTTCGAGCCTTTCAAATCTCACTTACTCATCAAACAACTCATAAAGATGAAAAAACTATGGTATGAGCATCCATATGCTCAAATTGCTTCCGCAGCTCAGGTACCATCGCGGCTAGCATGATACAACTCACTTACTCAGAATCACTCACATATTTCTGATAAGCCAACAATTGATCTAGAGTTGCGTTATCACTAGGACAGGCGGGAAGAGGCTCTTCGAGGACATACACAAGCTTTTCCACCTTGAGAATAATTCTCAAGTTTCTAAGCCAGTCCAAGAAGTTCGCCCCAATCAATTTATTCGAATCCAAAATGGAACGCTAATTCAAAGACATCATGATCAATCGATTAACCTAGAAATACATAACAAGCATATATGAGAAAATGATTTTAAAATGCATCAATATACATTCATAAATCCCATTCATTTTTTGAATTTCAAAAAACCCCAAAATCACTTCGGGAGATTGTAGGTCCATCTCCGAATGGACTGATATCTAACATAGATATGAACAATCTTGGAGAGAGTCCAACAAGCCATTCATAACTACAATGGTAGGCATCAAATATACCGATTGCATATCACGTATATGCAACTATCACAATGTGCTATCAACTATTTGAATGTTCACACATACATTGGGTTGTTAACATATTAACAAGTATGCATCATATGCATAACACCCAACTTCACCTCCCTTCACATCGACCTTGGAGAGAGTCCAACAAGCCGATGCTCTAGGTTAAAGCCAACCCATTAATCGAGAAATAGTTTTAATATGGTTAGAGCGCATTCAACCAATTAGGCCAGCTTGGAGAGAGTCCAACAACCAATGCTAATGATTGACCTCTGACTCTTACCATATTAATATTAAACTATTTCATGGTTTGAACATGTTCGGTTTCGAGCCGGGCTTGGAGAGAGTCCAACAACCCAAACAAGAAACGGAACTCTGGTTCTAACCATACTAATTGAAGGTGTAGGCTTTAATATTGAGTAAGGGTTTTTTATGTCTCATCCTCTTTGCAAGCAGATAACTATTATCTACATCGCATGGCATACATCTACATGTCACGACACGCATGGCATAATGATATGCATCTAATGCAATTACATGGCATACAATTATGACATGTACAAATTTTCCTTATATGTCATAACTATTTATGGAAATAAAATATGTTTAAGATTTGATTGTCCAAATCAAATCATGATTAAATTAGGAAACAAATTTTCAAATCTAATCACATATTTTATTTTTGGAAAGTGTTGATTAAGGAAAGTCAATTTAGGAAATAAATTTCCTAAATCATCAAAACTACTTATGGAAATAAAATATTTTAAGATTTGATTTCCCAAATCAAATCATGATTAAATTAGGAAACAAATTTCCAAATCTAATCAAATATTTTATTTATGGAAAATATCAATTTCCATAAATACTTCCAACTTTCCAAAAGTAGAAGATTTCCATAAATACTTCTAGACTTTCCAAAATTAAAATTTTCCATAAATACTTCTAACTTTCCAAAAGTAGAAAATTTCCATAAATACCATTATGACTAACGTAAAATAATTTTACGATTATGTCGAAACACAACCTGGGCTCTGATACCACTGTTGGGTTTTCGACACCACGGCGAGTGTGTGTTCGAACATGTTTCATAAACATGTGCACAGCGGAAGAAATAAAAATAATAAATATAATTTATTACAATACACATACCACACGCATGCATAGTACAACATGTGTAGATATAATCACAATTTCAAATTTTGCAATAAAAAAAAATTATACTACGTATACCTGACGTATCACGTATAACTTCACAAAGTCACGAGCCTCGTCTTTATCCGTATCTAAGTTGATGTTGCTTAATTGGAAAGTGTTGATTAAGAAAAGTCAAATTTAATTTAGGAAATAAATTTCCTAAATTGTCAAAACTATTTATGAAAATAAAATATATTTTAGATTTGATTTCCCAAATCAAATCATAATTAAATTAGGAAATAAATTTCCAAATCTAATCAAATATTTTATTTATGGAAAGTGTTAATTTCCATAAATACTTCTAACTTTCCAAAAGTAGAAGATTTCCATAAATACTTCTATACTTTCCAAAATTAGAAAATTTCCATAAATACTTCTAAACTTCAAAAGTAGAAAATTTCCATAAATACAATTACGACTATCGAAAAATAATTTTACGATTATGTCAAAACACAACCTGGGCTCTGATACCACTGTTGGGTTTCCTACACCGCGGCGAGTGTGTGTTCGAATATGTTTCCTAAACATGTGCGCTGCGGAAGAAATAAAAAGCAATAAAACTAATTTATTACAACACACACACCACACACATGCATAGTACAACATGTGTAGACATAATCGTAGTTTCAAATTTTGCAATAAAAGGAAATTACTCTACGTACACCTGACGTATCACGTGTAGCGGGAAAGGCATCAACCCGAGCGACTCTCGCTAGAATCGCCTCTATCTGTATCCACGTCGAGTATCGTCGGGATGACTTCACAAAGCCACGAGCCTCATCTTCATATGAGTCACTAGCCTCGTGTCGAAGACGGTGTGATCAAGAGAAGATCACAATCCGAATCAAAATTCGGATTCAAAAATGAGTCCCCAAAATCTCCGGAGAGGTATTCGTTAATCGTTTGACGAATCCTTCGTCCTCCACCTATAAGGATTACCGGAGATCGAATCCCCGATAAAGAATCCATTGTTGGAGCTTCAAACATCGTCCAAACGACGCTCCAACACGCAAGGAAACAAGCTGTCTAGAAAACTGGACAGCTTAGTGGAGGAGTTGCGCCGGCCAAAGAGGATGGTCAACCAACCCTTGGTCGCTGGAACCAAGGTGAGTCGCCGGAGGGTCGCCGACAGGAGCTTGGATGCCGACAGCAAGGGTGGATGGCGGCAAAATGCTGAGCGAAATTGAACCCTCGGGCGGCGGCAAGGAGAAGAGAGGGAGAGGGTGGCTAGGTTTTCCAACTCCAAAAGTTATCCACGAAAAACCCTTAAGCCATGTTTTTATAGAGAACACATTCTCCTAACGGTTATTGGTTCATATCCAAAACTCGTTAACCCACTCGAATAACTTAAGTTAAAATAAACAAAACCGCATTAGTCTATTTTATGTTAAAAAGAACCGAACCATCTTTTGGTTCATTCGTTTAAAACAAACCAAACCCCTTTGGTTTATTCTCCACCATTGGATTAGAACCAAACCAATTTGGTTCATCCATCATGTCTTCATAAGACACGGCTCATCCACGCTTCCATTGCGACTGAAACAATTTTATGCTCAATCCTTGTATGTGTCACGCCCGCCCTTTAGGACCTAACCCGAGGAGGTAGCGTGGCGTAACACATACATACACATACATACATACAGCGGAAGACTTTATACATATTTCATACTTCTTACAGCGGAAGACTTTAGACATTTTTTTTCTTTTATAACATAAACATGCATTGACATATATATATATATATATATACTTCTTCTTCTTCACATAGGGCATGCATCATAACATATATAGATACTTCTTCTTACTTCTTCTTTACTTCTTCTTATTAACATAGAGCATGCATTATAACTTAGATAGTTACTTAGTGCTTAGTTCAGGTTCATAACCATCGTTGTCATACGGAGACATAAGTAAGGACATCCATACACATCATCATCATAGGTAAACATATATATATAAACCTAACGGATCTTCTCCACCATGCCACTGCCACACACATTTGGCCCCTCCTGCTGCTCCCTTTAGTTTATCCATCCCTTACCCTTATCTGCAGTACGAGGGAAAGATAAACTATAAGCACATAGGCTTAGTAAGATCCAGTCCTACTCACAAAAACCATATATCGACATTAATCATAGCATGTACCATTCATAACATATAAGCATGTAACATTCATAACATATAAGCCACATAACATGTAACATACATGGCGTAATTAACTTAACATGTAGCATAAATAACGTGAGTAAACATAACATATCTCATCCATAGCATGGCAGCATAACATGTATCATCTATAACATAGCATCATGTCATGTACGTCTAGGACTTATTTAAACATAACATATAACATATGTAACGTAGCAAATCAACATAACATAAAACATATAGGTATAACCTATCAGATATAACATACATCATATGTAGCATAGTGACATAACATGGCATATCAAACATAACATACTTCATATGTAACATATCAACATGGCATATCAAACATAACATACTTCATATGTAACATATCAACATGGCATATCAAACATAACATACTTCATATGTAACATATCAACATGGCATATCAAACATAACATACTTCATATGTAACATATCAACATGGCATATCAAACATAACATACTTCATATGTAACATATCAACATGGCATATCAAACATAACATACTTCATATGTAACATATCAACATGGCATATCAAACATAACATCTAATCATGTAACATGTGCGAGATGCTTTTGAAAACATATTTTATAGGTACGTAAATATAAATCTCAACATATTTGGGCCCGACATTGTACCACTTCTTCATTATCATAGCGTGCATCCCTAAATAGGCCCGAGGTAGCAAGTCTCGAACCTAATAGGTTACTAGGCCCGATCTTAGTCCGTCGACCTAGGGCAATCGTCATAGCGTAGAAGCCCATCCTAGGCCCGAGTCTTACTCCATCGACCTAAGGCATCTTGGAGCCCATCCCATACTAGGCCCGAGTCTTATTCCAACGACCTAGGGGCAATCATACATAGAAGCCCATCCTAGGCCCGAGTCTTATTCCATCGACCTAGGGCATCTTAGGAGCCCATCCCTTCTTGGACCCTGTTAGGGTCTTGGTACAAGCCATGCAGAAGGTAAAATACTTATATGCTTATTTTATAACATAGCTTACATTTTGCAAACATAGCATACTTCATTTCATAACACATCCTGCTTCCCTTCATGGACATATCATCTTTCATTTCATAAACATGTCATTCTTCATTTCATAACATATCATTCTTCATTTCATCATCATGTCATATTCATGTCGTGTACATATCGTTTTGTTTCATTTCATAATCCTATCTTCTTCCATTTCATAATATATTTCAAACATAGCATACACATAGACATGGCAAAAAGGCATGGCATCAAAAGTAAGTAAACACTAACCTAAGGCATGTTATCTTCATCTAGCATTATTTAATATCACAAGTCAACATGAATTCACCCAACATAAAACACATGTTAACCTATTCATTTAACTTAACAACAAATTCATATGCACATAAGACTTATATTAAGACTTCATCTAATCCCCAAAATGCATGATGGCCGAATGGTCCATAGGGTCTTCTAGGGTTATCCTTTAACCTAATTCATTTCATATAACAACAACTTCATTTGCATATAACATATGGATTAAAACTTCATTTGTTCACCCAAAACGTAGGTTGGCCGAATGGTCCAAGTAGGGTTTTTAGGGTTAACCTTTAACCTAATTCATTTCATATAACAACAACTTCATTTGCATATAACATATGGATTAAAACTTCATTTGTTCACCCAAAACCTAGGTTGGCCGAATGGTCCAAGTAGGGTTTTTAGGGTTAACCTTTAACCTAATTCATTTCATATAACAACAACTTCATTTGCATATAACATATGGATTAAAACTTCATTTGTTCACCCCAAAACCTAGGTTGGCCGAATGGTCCAAGTAGGGTTTTTAGGGTTAACCTTTAACCTAATTCATTTCATATAACAACAACTTCATTTGCATATAACATATGGATTAAAACTTGATTTGTTCACCCCAAAACCTAGGTTGGCCGAATGGTCCAAGTAGGGTTTTTAGGGTTAACTTTTTCCCTAATCCATCTTAATCCCAACATCATCATATAGTTACAAAAACATGACATAGAGCTTCATTAAAACCCTAAAATCATGGCATGGCCGAATAGGCTTTAGGGGCTATTAGGGTTAGCTTTTAACCTAATTCCTTTTTCCATGTTAACATCATCATCTACCTCCTAAACATAGCATACAACTTCATTGATAAACTAAAACATAGCTTGGTTAGATATAACATATAGATTTCTTTTACAAACATCAATCGAAGCTACTCTTATGCAGGTGAGGGATACTTACATCCTTCGCTTTGCTTTGGGTGGGGAAGATAACCTAAAGAACCAACCTAGCCTTTGCTTTCTTGCTTGGATGAGGTTCGGCCAAAAGAGGGAAATGGAGAGGGAGAGAATTCGGTGAGAAGAAGAAGAAGAAGAAGAGAGGAAGTGGCAAATTAGAACCTTCCCTCTTCTTTATAAAGGGAGGAAGAGAAGTTTCTCTTCTCTTCTTCCATGCCTCTTCATTTTCCTTTATCACACTTATCTATAATCCCCCCCCCCCCTTCCTCTAATGATGATATCCTATTGGGCTTTTGGTTAGTGGGTGCATCTATAGGGTTTGGCTATCTCTAGAGGTTTGGAGTTCAATTCCTAGGTCTTGCATCCATTTTTGGCTTATTTTCTTTTGTTTTGGAAAAAGGCCCACCCAAGGCCCATGATCATCAAGCCAAAAATTCCTGTAAAATTGCTAGGAATTTTACGGGCGTTACAGTATGGACCAACCAAACCTAGTTTCTCTCGGTCTAAGAATCTCATTCTCAAGCTCGTTTTAAATCCTTCGGAATACGCTCGTTGTGTGTATAACCAAATAGTTTCTTGGTTTATGTTGATCGTCTATAATTAACCATTAATTATAGAATGATCATGAGTGCCACCTAGTAGTACATCATGATCCCCAATTAATCGAAAAGATCAATGGTTGATCCAGAACTATTTCTGAAACCCTTCAGCAGCTACAATGAATCGTGCCCCGTTCCCTTCACGCATCTTATACCCACTTGGTTCAGGACATGGTCTATAGTGTCAGTCCCCACTAGGTTGACTACGCCACACCTAGCCCAAGTATCATTTTCTCGTCCTACGGATTCTAGTTACTACACATGTATCCAAGAGTACCTTACTCTAAACATGTAATGCTTTGGCCAAAGACTTTAGTAACAATCCAAAGAGAGGCCATGGGTATACATCTCCTCGCAAGGAGTGGTGAATCCTCTATAGGCTATTCAAACACCTTCGATCACATCGACTTATACCCAATCATCCCGGGTCCACATCTCCTCAGATATGCTTGCTTAAGATGTCAAAGCATATGTATTCATGACCAAGATGACTTGAATACCGCAAGTCCAAGGAACACCGCACTTAAGTTGCAGTAAGAACTTCATTGATATATCCATATATGCAAAGAACCATATGAAGTCTTACGGCTGGTCACTCCAATGAACTAGTTACCATAACTAGCATCCATGATTAACTCCGGACATCACAATGTCTCCAACCAGTGAAAATCAGCAGCTTGGATACACCAAGGAGTATACGTCGTGCTAGTCTCGACAGAATTCATGGTGTCCTAGTCCATCAATTCATCGACTAGGGATAATTCCAATGCATCACAATTACACATGTAGAGATACTCACTAGTTGTGATCCAATCACAAATTCTCTCATGCTCTGAATCATATCGTGGACATTCAGTAAATGAGTTTAAGATCTAATCAAATATATGAAAACATATATACTCAAATAGTAAATCTTCATTTATCATATAAATGGTTCAAACATAAGGTGATTGCCTTAGGACACCTCTCATATATTACTAACAACATATATGTGAGTCACACCCAGCATCCAATACCCATATGTTTAAGGAAATAGAATGACAATCAATAACGAAGATATCTGAAGAAGATGGGGCATCCGATGCATTATTCTTCTTCACGGACTCAAGATAAATCTTGTAATTTATTTGCCAATGGCTCTCCTTGCCACAATGATGGCAAGTGCCCTTTTGAGCTGGTTCTGCCTTTTTATCCTTTTTCTTCCCCTTCTGCTATTTCTTTGACTTCCTCTTAGAACCTTTCTTCGAGGAATCAACTTACAGCACCATCCCCTTTTCATGCTTCACACAAGGCTCCACATTCTTCAGCATGTTGAGCAGTACCATAGATGAACCTTCTTGCATCTCAGAGGTGAAGAGAAGCTTGGAGACTTTGAACATTTCGAATCTCACTTGCTCATCAACTAACTCATAAAGATGAAAGACTATGGTATGAGCATCCATATGCTCATGTTGCTTCCGTAGCTCAGGTACCATCGTGGCTAGCATGATGCAACTCACCATTTCTGAATCAGTCACATGTTTTTGCTAGGCCAACAATTGGTCCAAAGTTGCATTGTCACTAGGACGAGCGGGAAGTGGCACTTCGAGGACATTCACAATCTTTTCAACCTTGAGAACAATTCTTAGGTTGAATCCAAAAGCCAGTCCAAGAAGTTCAACCCAGTCAATTTATTTGAATCTAAGATAGAGTGCAAATTCAAAGACATCATGATCAATCAATTATCGTATAAATACAAATCGAGCATATATATGAGAAAGATGATTTAAAATGCATCACCATACATTCATAAATCCCATTCATTTTTCGAATTTAAAAAACCCCAAAATCACTTCGAGAGATCGTAGGTCCATCTCCGAATGGGTTGATATCCAACATAGATATGAACAACCTTGGAGAGAGTCCAACAAGCCATTCATAGCTACAATGGTAGGTATCATATATACCGATTGCATATCACATATATGTAACTATCACAATGTGTTATCAACTAATTGAATGTTCACACATACATCAAGTTGTTAACTCATTAACAAGTATGCATCATATGCATAGCACCCAACTTCACCTTCCTTCACATCGACCTTGGAGAGAGTCCAACAAGCCGATGCTCCAGGATAAAGCCAACCCATTAATCGAGAAATAGTTTTAATATGGTTAGAGCGCATTCAACCAATTAGCTCGGCTTGGAGAGAGTCCAATAATCAAAGCTAACGATTGACCTCTGACTCTTACCATATTAGTATTAAACTATTTCATAGTTTGAACATGTTCAGGTTCGAGCCGGGCTTAGAGAGAGTCCAACAACCAGAATAAGAAACAGAACTCTGGTTCTAACCATATTAATGGAAGGTGTAAGCTTTAATATTGAGTAAGAGTTTTTATGTCTCATCCTCTTTGCATGCAAATAACTATTATCTACATGGCATGACATATATGACATACATCTACATGTCACGACATGCATGACATAATGATATGCATATAATGCAATTACATGGCATACAATTATGGCATGTACAAAATTTTCTTATATGTCATAACTATTTATGGAAATAAAATATGTTTAAGATTTGATTCCCAAAATCAAATCATGATTAAATTAGGAAATAAATTTTCAAATCTAATCACATATTTTATTTATGGAAGTTCTCAATTAAGGAAAGTCAAATTTAATTTAGGAAACAAATTTCCTAATTTGTCAAACTATTTATCGAAATAAAATATATTTTAGATTTGATTTCCCAAATCAAATCATGATTAAATTAGGAAACAAATTTCCAAATCTAATCAAATATTTTATTTATGGAAAGTGTTAATTTCCATAATTACTTCTAACTTTCTAAAAGTAGAAGATTCCCATAAATACTTCTAAACTTTCCAAAATTAGAAAATTTCCATAAATACTTCTAAACTTTCCAAAAGTAGAAAATTTCCATAAATACAATTATGACTATCACAAAACAATTTTACAATTATGTCGAAACACAACCTGAGCTCTGATACCACTGTTGGGTTTCCGGCACCACGACTAGTGTGTGTTCGAACATGTTTCGTAAACATGTGAGCAGCGGAAGAAATAAAAAGCAATAAATCTAATTTATTATATCACACATACCACACGCATGCATAGTATAACATGTATAGACATAACCATAGTTTCAATTTTTGCAATAAAAGGAAATTACTCTACGTATACCTGATGTATCACGTATAGCGGGAAAGGCATTAACCGGACCGACTCTCGCTAGAATCGCCTCTATCCATATCCACGCCGAGTATCGTCGGGATGACTTCACAAAGCCACGAGCCTCATCTTCATATGGGTCACTAGCCTCGTGTCGAAGATGATGTGATCGAGAGAAGATCACAATCCGAATCAAAATTCGGATTCAAAAATGACTCCCCAAAACTCGCTTCTCCGGAGAGGTATTCATCAACCGTTTGACGAATCCTTCGTCCTCCACCTATGAGGATTACCGGAGATCGAATCCTCAGCAAGGTTACCGCTGTTGGAGCTCCAAACGTCATCCAAATGACGCTCCAACAAGAAGGAAACAAGCTGTCCAGAAAACTGGACAGCTTTGGTGGAGAACTTTTGCCAGCCAAATAAGGAAAGCTAGGTGCTCACCTTGTCGCCGGAGCCAAGGAAGATCACTGGAGCTCCTCCGGCAGCAGCTAGACGCCGGAAGGTGGGGAGGATGGCAGCTGTTGGATGGCAACAAGGTTGGGCGGCAAACTTGTTGGGTGGCGGCAAGGAGAAGAGAGGGAGAGGGGTTGGGCGGCTAGGTTTTCCAACACTTAAAGTTATCCACGAAAAACCCTTAAGCCATGTTTTATAGAGAACACATTCTCCTAACGGTTATTGGTTCATAACCAAAACCCGTTAACCCGCTCCAATAACTTAAGTTAAAATAAACCAAACCGCGTTGGTCTATTTTAAGTTAAAATGAACCGAACCAACTTTTGGTTCATTCGTTTAAAACAAACCAAACCCCTTTGGTTTATTCTCCACCATTGGATTATAACCAAACCAATTTGGTTTGTCCATCATGTTTTTCATAGACACCATCCACGCATTGCGATCGAAAGCTCATTTCATGTCCTCCTTGTTTGGTCCAACTAAACCTTGTTTCTCTCTTCTCATTCTCAAGATCGCTTTAAATCCCGGACACGCCGTGTGACCAAATAGGTTCTCGGTTTATGTTGGTCGTCTATAATTAACCATTAATTATAGAACGATCTTGAATGGCACCTAGTAATACATCAGGATCCCCAATTAACCGAAAAGATCAACGGTTGATCCAGAACTATTTCTGAAACTCTTCAGAAGGTACAATGAATCGTGCCTCATTCCCTTCACTCATCTTATACCCACTTGGTTCAGGACATGGTCTATAGTGTCAATCCCCACTAGGTTGACTATGTCACACCTAGCCCAAGTATCATTTCCTCATCCTACGGATTCTAGTTACTGCACATGTATCCAAGAGTACCTTACTCTAAACATGTAATGCTTTGGCCAAAGACTTTAGTAACAATCCGACGAGAGGCCATGGGTGTACATCTCCTCGCAAGGAGTGGTGAATCCTTTATAAGCTATTCAAACACCTTCGATCACTTCGACTTATACCCAATCATCCAGGGTCCACATATCCTCAGAGATTCTTGCTTAAGATGTCAAAGCATAAGTCTTCATTACCAAGATGACTTGAATACCGCAAGTCAAAGGAACATCGCATTTAAGATGCAGTAAGAACTTCATTGACATATCTATAAATGCAGAGAACCATATGAAGTTTTACAGCTGGTCACTCCAATGAACTAGTTACCATAACTAGCATCCACGATTAACTCTGGACATCATAATGTCTCCAGCCAGTGAGAGTCTGCTGCTTGGATACACCAAGAAGTATACCTCGTGCTAGTCTCGACAGAATTGATGGTGTTCAAATCCATCAATTCATCGACTAGGGATAATTTCGATACATCACAATTACACATGTAGATATACTCACTAGTTGTGATCAAATCACAAATTCTCTCATGCTGTGAATCATATCGTGGACATCTAGTAAATGAGTTTAAGATCTAATTAAATACATGAAAACATGTATACACAAATAGTGAATCTTCATTTATCATATAAATTGTTCAAACATAAGGCGATTGCCTTAGGACATCTCTCATATATTACTAACAAAAAGCACTGGAAACTCGTAATAAGGAGGAAGGAAGTCGCTCGAGGATCAAGTTCTGCACTTCAACGCTAGAGAGAAGAGCTACATTGCATTGTAATTCACGTTCCTTGCACAATTTACATTATATCTATGAATTTGATTATGCTTTGTGTTTCTCTTCTCGTATTTATGCAGTAGATTCTCCTTTTCTAGTATTAGGGAGTAGTTTGTGTGCGTAGAATATGTTGTTTCAAATATATTTCTATTTTTGAAATCATATTTGCAATTGGTGATTGTTTAGATCAATAGCTATTTGTTTTAGTGTTCTATTTACTGTGTGTAGCCGATACGAGGGGTGACAACCCTCGTATCAAAGATTTAGGAGAATTAAGGAGGAACCTAGGGGTTGGCCTTGTTGGGTTTCCCTGGCACCACGGCGAGTGTGTGTTTGAACATGTTTCATAAACATGCACACAGCGGAAGCAATAAAAGCAATAAATCTAATTTTTTACAACGCACACATCGCACGCATGCATGATACAACATGTGTAAACATAATCTCTATTTAAAATTTTGCAATAAAAGGAAACTTATACTAGGTATACCTGAAAGATCACGTGTAGTAGGAATGACATCAACCGAGCGACACTTGCAAGTCTCGCATCTATTCATATCACAGCCTCGTGTTGGTAATCCATGAGAGATAACTAACAAACTAAATTCCCGACTTCACAAGAGTCACTAGCCTCGTGTTGAAGTTGTTGTAATCTTAAGCATGAGAATGTATATTGAAAGCCTAGCTCTTTTTGTATGAACATTTTATTTTGGAATAAGAATCACATGATCATTGTTTGCACTTTATATATTTATTATATATGTGTGCATATTGTCTAATATTTTACATTGTAGATAACATGGTGCTTGGTGTGGCACAGAAGATCATGTTATCAGTTCCTTGTAAAATATAAGTAGAGGCTCACGACCAAGATGGTTTTGGACAAACCATTGGCATTGTTGTAGTGTAGCTTGGTATTGTTTTGTCTTGAACATAAAGTTACACTAGTACACTTAGGTGTATTGAGCAGGACTGACATAGAGGTGATTCAATTTAGTACTGACTACATAATTGAATCGGACCTCGGATATTATGTTGTGCATGATCTTAATCCCGATATAATAATGGACACATGTACTTAGTATTTATTTCTTTGATTTACCAGAGGGTGAGATTTAGATGGATTAAATCAATATGCCCGGTAAGTTGGGAAATGATATTATTTACATGGTGTGCCGTTGATTATAGGAGGAAACCGTGTCCTATATATTAGGTTGATGATGTCCCCTTGAGAAGCTCATAAGGTTCATCATGTAAACCCAGCTAGTTGACTTAGTCAACATGATGATAAGATTGAGTGATACTACTCGAGGAATTAGATGTTAATTAATTGATGGTCAGTAAATCAATTAATTGACGAACATTTGATATCTTAAACACGGGGAGATTAATGTACGAATAATATATGGAGCCCATATTAATTTATGGGGATTGGTGAAGTAGTTCAATGATGATCCTCTAGTGGAATGGAACATCATTGATGGATCAAGTTTGTGTGGTTCCGATCCATCGGGTGGCCAAGATCCAACTCCTCCTTATGGTTCCTATCGTAGCCTAATATAATCCTTGTGAAGTCTAGATCCAAGAATGTAAAACAAAACCTAGAACCAACGGTTGGGATTAAATCCCTAGATCCGATGGCTAGGATGGAACCCTAGAACCAACGGTTGGAATTAAATCCCTAGATCCGATGGTTAGGATGAAACCCTAGAATTGATGGTTGGGATTAAATCCCTAGATCCGACGGTTGGGATAAAACCCTTGATCCGACGGATGGGATGAAACCCTAGATCCGATGGTTGGGATGAAATCCTAGATCCGACGGTTGGGATGAAACCCTAGATCCGACGGTTGGGATAAAACCCTAGATCCGACGGTGGAGATTAAATCCCTAGATCCGACGGTGGAGATTAAAGGAGGCTTAAGCCCAATTCTATAAATAGAAGGCTTAAGCTTGGGTGGCAAGAATAATTGAATTGGAGTTAGGGTTTGGCTCTTCTCAAAGTGGTCGGCTAGGGTTTGGAGCAAAAGCTTGGGCAGCAACCATCTTCCTTCTCCTTGTTGGTGGCGCCCATCTTCCTCCATCAAGACTTGGCCGGCGCCCATCCTCTAAGCCTCTCTCTTATTCCTTGGCCGGCGGTTCTCCTTCCATTGGTGGCCGGCGTTCACTCCTCCATACTCTCCAAAGTGGCGTGGCAACTCTCATTGGTGGCGCGCTCATCCACTTGTTCCTTGGCGGTTTGCATCAAATTCTCTAATTTGGTGGCCGGTTCTAGAAAGGATAGGTATTTGTTGGTTCTTCTCTTTGTTCGCAGTGGACAAGGAAGGGAAGAACGCGATCTAGAAGGCTTCTACTCGTGGAGGATCTTCGTCCACACGTCGTCCACGAGAAGGATAGGACATACGGTAGAAGATCGTAAGGTATAAAGTTTTATAACTTTATTTTCAGATCTGAGCATGTTCCTTTTAGTGTTGATTATACATGTGTGCGTATGTATATATATTGTATAATCATGGACACCGAAGACAAACACAAAACCGGCGATCCATCGTCGTCTCTTCATGGCTAATCAACTAGAAGAGTTTTGTTGCTTGAACAACTAGTTTGTTCAAGCGACCACTCAAGTTGTTAGCACGACGACGAATAGGTTGTGCTAAGGAAACTCATCCCATCCAGATTAATTCTTTCATTAGTGAAAATTTTAATCCGGGGACATGGAAGCCAATGAGCCTCCGAAGCAACTCCACCTACAAATGGTATCAGAGCCACGGTTTCCGGTTTTTTGTGTTTTGGATTCGGTTACTTTCATGCACATTTCATATATTGAGTATGCCAGATTATAGTAGGATGTGCGTAGGCTAACTTTTTGGTTGCAGGCATAAGATCCGACTATTATGGCTATTTGGTTGTATGTGATGGTTTTGTGTGTGATTGTATGTATATTATTTGAATCCTCGGGGTTGACGAGGCTAGATTAGTATTTAATTTTTGTAATTAAATACGGCATTGTTTAGCCACTCATTTTAGTTTACTTTCGATCTAGATTATTTGTATACTCCTTCGTGGAGTATAGGATCGATGGATGTAAATTAAAATGATTTATCTCGGCTCGGATATCTTTGGTGACTTGTGCACGGGAAAAGGTGGAGCGGACGAGGTGGCGATACGACGGGATGCATATTGGAGGACAATGCCATAATAGTTGGAAAAATTATTATTTTTCCATATTTATTGCTGATTTGTTATTATATGCATGTTGTGTATGCTTTAAAATTCCTCAATTTCAATTTACTAAGTGGGAGAGGGAAATTTTAATTAATTCCCGCGGCCTCCATTAAAATTTGACGTGCGATGCAACAAACTTGTGTGTTGGCTCTGAGTGCCTTCCTCCCTGCGGACGGGTTTGTTTGTGGATCACTAGGTCAAATAATGGTTGTAGGAAATTATCTAGGAGCATGTGTACTTCCACAGCGGTAAGGCACATAATCCGAAATAATTCCCTTAGTATCATGTAATGGTGCACACTTAGATGCAAATAAAAGTATCCTCCCCATCGGAGTCACTGCTTTTATTTGTAGGGCCAAAGAGGAACCAACTATTAATTTTATTTGTCAAAAAGTAAGGTTGACAAGATAATAAAATTAATGGGTAAAACCTCCTCTTACAAATGTAGAATTCATATACGTCCACACAGCGTGGCATGCGATATTCTCGGTGATTTGAGGTGTTGGTTGATTTTGGGATTTTATTGTTTTGAGGAATCAATAATATTTGAAATCTAATATTTTGATCATTGTGATTTTTAGGATTTTCAAATGGCTTTCAACCCACTTGCTGTGATTTTAAAAGAAAATAAGCTTACTGGACCAAACTACATTGATTGGAAAAGAAACTTGGATATTGTCTTAACTGCGGAGGAGTACAAATTTGTACTCTTCGAGGTCTGTCCTCCTAAGCCCAGGATGACTCGATGAAAAGGAGAAAGAAGCGTTATAAGAAATGGATCAAGCGGATGAGATGGTGCGGTGTTACATTTTGGCATCTATGTCAAATGTCTTTGCAACATCGACATCGAGGCCATAGACTTATGACATGATGTTCAATCTCAAGGAACTTTTAGGACATCGAGTAGGGTGGCTAGACAGAGGCGATGAGAAACTTGATGGCGACCACCATGATCGAGGAACACCCGTTAGGATCATGTTCTCAAGATGATGGCTCATCTTAATGAGATGGAAGTCCTCGGAGTGAGATCGATGAAACCAGTCGATATCATTCTAGTCTCTGCCTAGGAGTTTTGAGGCGATTCGCCTCAACTACAACATGAACAAGAGGTTGTATTCGTTGGAGCTTGTGGAACTCCGGCGGTAGAGCGCTTTTCGTCAAAGTGCTCAAGCCATGGTCGCTCGGAAGGTTTCTTCCTCTAAACCGAAAGGTAAGAAGAAGAAGAAGCAAGGTGGAGCGAAGAAAGTGGCGATGGGATCTCGGCGAGGAGTGAAGAAAGAAAAGGCAAGTGCTTCACTTGCAATGATGGACATTGGAAGGCGGACTATCCTCGCCAGAAAGAACAAAGGTATATCTTCTTGTTTAGTTGTTGAAACATGTTTAGCGGTGTTATCTACGATTGCACGGTGTGTAGATATAGAGCCAGCGATCATGTCTGCAATACTTTGCGGGGTTCCGAAACCCACGACTAGTGAGGAGAGATTAGTCTTCATGGGCAATGCTTGAAGGTGGCGGCTATTGCGGTGGAGACATTTATTTATCTTTTGATAGGAATAAAGTTTTGGTTTTGAGAAATTGTCTTTATGTACCTACTTTTAGAAAGAATTTAATTTATTTCTAAATTGTTTATGGATGGATATTCTGTTTCTTTTAATGACAAAGTGGTTATAAAAGGAATAGGAGATTATCTGATGTACAGTACATTGGTTGGCAATTTATATACTCTTGAACCAAAAACTCCCACGATGCATATAAGTAAATAACTCATCTTCTAAGTCTAATAAGAGAAAAGAACCTTCGAAGATGAACCAGACATATCTTTGGCATCTAAGGCTTGGTCATATTAACCTAAGCAGAATTCAAAGGTTGATAGCTGATGGACCTTTGGGTTCATTAGTGGTGGAGGATCTCCCAACCTGTTAATCTTGCTTGGAAGGTAAAATGACCAAGAGGCCTTTCAAGGCCAAGGGGTATAGAGCTAAAGATGTGTTAGAATTGGTTCATTCTGATTTGTGCGGTCCTATGTCTATCCAGGAAAGAGGTGGTTTTGAATATTTCGTCTCTTTTATAGATGATTATTCAAGATATGGATACATTTACTTGATCTTGCCATAGTCTGAATGCTTTGACAGGTTCAAAGAATTCAAGGATGATGTGGAGAACCGTCAAGGTAAAAGTATCAAGACATTACGATCTGATCGTGGTGGCGAGTACCTCTTGAGAGAGTTTAGGAATTACTTATCAGAGGCTGGGATTCAATCCCAATTGTCTGCACCTGGCACACCCTAGCAGAATGGTGTTGCGGAGCGAAGGAATAGGACTCTTATGGAGATGGTCAAATCGATGATGAGTTATTACGAGTTACTGATTAGATTACGGGGTATGCTGGATCGGCAATGTATACTCTTAAGTTGGTTCCATCAAAATTAGTACCTTCTACCTGTAGAGTTGTGGGTGGCGAAAGCCTAGTCTAAGACATATTATATGGGGTAGTCGGTATATGTCTTTGAAGGAGATCTTTGGTAAGTTGGAATCTCGTCAGAATGCGCTTGTTTGTTGGCTACCTAAGGAGCGAAGGGTGGTTTATTCTATAGTCCTAGAGATCGAGAAGGTGATCGTGAGTCTGAATGCGATTTCTAGAGGAGGACTATGTGATGAACCACAAGCCCCGAGTAGGATTGTTCTTGAGGAGTTAACGAAGTCCGACTTGTACCACCGGTACAAGAGGAGACACCACAAGTCAGCACTTGCAGCGTGTCACGAGCATACACAGCACCTCGTCGTAGTGGGAGGGTTGTTAGACAACGATAGATTCATGTTTTTGGGAGAGTCTTGGACTTAGTCACAGTGAACATGAACTGATCCTGGACATATGGCGAGGCAATCCAAGATGAGATCACGGTATCTTGGCAAATAGCGATGAATTGGAGATAGAATCTATGGATTCTAATCAGTCAGGAGCTAGTAGAAGCCACCCGATGGTGTAAAAACCATTGGATGCAAGTGGATCTACAAGAGAAAGAGAGAGAGTAGGCGAGAAGGTTGAGACCTTCAAAGCTAGGCTTGTTCTTGAAAGGGTATACTCGAGAAAGAGGGTATCGATTATGAGGAGACCTTTTGCGTAATATCTTAAGTCTATCAGATTCTCTTATCTATAAGTTTGCTCATATGGATTATGAGATTTGGCGGATGGATGTCAAGGCGGCTTTCCTTAACGAAGTCTTGAGGAGAACATCTATATGCGGCAGCAGGAGGATTCATTGCTAAAGGCAAAGAACATCTTGTATGTAAGCTTAATCGGTCCATTTATGGATTGAAGCAAGCTTCTAGATCTTGGAACATCGCTTTGATGAGGTAATCCGGTCATATGGATTTATTGAAGTCGGATGAGCCTTGTGTATACAAGAGATGTGTGAGCGTAGTGGTGTTTCTTGTACTATCGTAGATGACATTTTGTTAGTTGGCAACAATATCAAAGTGTTATCGAGCGTAAGTATGGTTGTCCAAGCAGGTTTGATATGAAGGACTTGGGAGAAGTAGGACACATCCTTGGGATCAAAGTTATAAGGGATCATGAAAAGGATGTTGTGCTTATCTCAAGCTTCATACATTGACACTATCCTTGCTCGTTTTAGCATGCGAGAACTCAGAAAGGTTTTCTACCTTTTAGGCATGGAGTTCCTTTATCTAAAGAGATGTGTCCCAAAACATCAAAGGAGATAGAGGACATGAAAGGCGGTTCCTTATGCTTGGCGGATAGGAAGCCTTATGTATGCTGCTATGCTATATGCGAGAGATATCTGCTTTCAGTAGGCATGGTTAGCGGATATCGAGTAATCTGACGAGGACATTGGACTGCGATAAAGCATATATTGAAGTACTTAAGAAGTACTAGGGATTATATCTTTGGTTTTAAGGCGGATCAATTAGTCACATGGGTTACAGTTGATTTCCAATCGGATAGGGACAAGAGTCTACCTCGGGGTTTGTGTTTACTTTTGGAGGTGGAGCCATAGTATGGAGGAGTGTCAGCGGAAATGCGTGGCGGACTCTACCATGGAAGGCTGAGTATGTGGCGACCTACGAGGCGACCAAGGAAGTGTATGGCTCGGGAACTTCTTGATGGACTTGGATGTGATTCTGGTTTGCCCGAACTATCACAATTTATTGTGATATGATGTGCGATTGCAAACTCGAAGGAACCACACGAGCCCATAAAGCGAGTAAACACATAGAAGCAAGTACCACCTTATCGAGAGATCGTAAAGCGAGGAGAAGTTCTTGTCGCCAAGATTGCATCGAGAGGATAACTGGCGGATCCATTCACTAAGGCCCTTCGGTAGCGTTTGATAGGCATGTGGAGGACATGGGGATCGGATGTATGGCGAGTGATGGCATAGTCTTTTAGTATAAGTGGGAGATTGTTGGAATGTATCTTTGAAAGCCTAGCTCTTTTTGTATGAACATTTTATTTTGAAATAAGAATCACATGATCATTGTTTGCACTTTATATATTTATTATATATGTGTGCATATTGTCTAATATTTTACATTGTAGATAACATGGTGCTTGGTGTAGCAGAAGATCATGTTATCGAGTCCCTTATAAAATATAAGTAGAGGCTCACAACCAAGATGGTTTGGACAAACCATTGGCATGGTTGTAGTGTAGCTTAGTATTGTTTTATCTTGAACATAGAGTTACACTAGTACACTTAGGTGTATTGGCGGGACCGACATAGAGGTGATTGATTTATTCTTGACTACATAATTGAATCGGACCTCGGATATTATGTTGTACATGCTCTTAATCCGATATAATAGCAGGCACATGTACTTGAAGTATTTATTTCTTTTTACCAGAGGGTGAGATTTAGATGGATTAAATCAATATGCCCGGTAAGTTGGGAAATGATATTATTTACATGGTGTGCCATTGATTATAGGAGGAAACCGTGTCCTATATATTAGGTTGATGATGTCCCCTTGAGGAGCTCATAAGGTTCATCATGTAAACCTAGCTGGTTGACTTAGTCAACATGATGATAAGGTTGAGTGGTACTACTCGAGGAATTAGATGTTAATTAATTGATGGTCAGTAAATCAATTAATTGACGGACATTCGATATCTTAAACACGGGGAGATTAATGTACGAATAATATATGGAGCCCATATTAATTTATGGGGGTTGGTGAGGTAGTTCAATGATGATCCTCTAGTGGAATGGAACATCATTGATGGATCAAGTTTGTGTGGTTCCGATCCATCGGGTGGCCAAGATCCAACTCCTCCTTATGGTCCCTATCGTAGCGTAATATAATCCTTGTGAAGTCTAGATCCAAGAATGTAAAAGAAAACCTAGAACCAACAGTTGGGATTAAATCCCTAGATCCGATGGTTAGGATGGAACCCTAGAACCAACGGTTGGGATTAAATCCCTAGATCCGATGGTTAGGATGAAACCCTAGAATCGACGGTTGGGATTAAATCCCTAGATCCGACGGTTGGGATAAAACCCTAGATCCGACGGATGGGATGAAACCCTAGATCCGACGGTTGGGATGAAATCCTAGATCCGACGGTTGGGATGAAACCCTAGATCCGACTGTTGGGATGAAATCCTAGATCCGACGGTGGAGATTAAATCCCTAGATCCGACGGTGGAAATTAAAGGAGGCTTAAGCCCAATTCTATGAATAGAAGGCTTAAGCTTGGGTGGCAAGAATAATTGAATTGGAGTTAGGGTTTGGCTCTTCTCAAAGTGGCCGGCTAGGGTTTGGAGCAAAAGCTTGGGCGGCAACCATCTTCCTTCTCCTTGTTGTCGGCGCCCATCTTCCTCCATCAAGACTTGGTCGACGCCCATCCTCTAAGCCTCTCTCTTATTCCTTGGCCGGCGGTTCTCCTTCCATTGGTGGTCGGCGTTCACTCCTCCATACTCTCCA
This sequence comes from Wurfbainia villosa, assembly GCA_025175895.1. Taxonomy (NCBI): domain Eukaryota; kingdom Viridiplantae; phylum Streptophyta; class Magnoliopsida; order Zingiberales; family Zingiberaceae; genus Wurfbainia; species Wurfbainia villosa. The sequence continues at coordinate 25,837,227 of CM045988.1, forward strand.
AAGTGGTCGGCGGTTCCCCTTCCATTGATGGCCGGCGCCTCATCCACTTGTTCCTTGGCCGGCGGTTGCATCAAGTTCTCTAATTTAGTGGCCGGTTTTAGAAAGGATAGGTATTTGTTGGTTCTACTCTTTGTTCGCAGCGGACAAGGAAGGGAAGAACGCGATCTAGAAGGCTTCTACTCGTGGAGGATCTTCGTCCACACGTCGTCCACGAGAAGGATAGGACATACGGTAGAAGATCGTAAGGTATAAAGTTTTATAACTTTATTTTCAGATCTAAGCATGTTCCTTTTAGTGTTGATTATACATGTGTGTGTATGTATATATATTGTATAATCATGGACCCCGAAGACAAACACAAAAACCGGCGATCCGTCCGTCGTCTCTTCTGCGGCTAATCAACTAGAAGAGTTTTGTTGCTTGAACAACTAGTTTGTTCAAGCGACCACTCAAGTTGTTAGCATGATGATGAATAGGTTGTGCTAAGGAAACTCATCCCATCCGGATTAATTCTTTCATTAGTGAAAATTTTAATCCGGGGACATGGGAGCCAATGAGCCTCCGAAGCAACTCCACCTACACAAGTAGGTCACTATCAGAGCATTAAACACTGACCAAATGGCCTCTCCACGTAAAGGAGAACAAGCTATCCAAAACTGGACAGCTTGTATAGGTGGAAGAAGTGGTCGGCCATGGTTTGGTCAGCTGCTCCTTGGTTGCCGACAGCCAAGGGTTGTTGGGCGATGGCTAGTGGTTGGCTGGCGGCAAGGAGGTGCGGCAGCAGCAATGGGCGGCAACAGCTCCATTGGGTGGCTCCTTGGCTTGGGCGACAAGAGCAAGGAGGAGGAGAAGAGGGGTTGGGCGCCAAGAATAGATTAGGGTTTCACGAAACCCTTAAGCCCTGATTTTATAGATAACACATTCTCCTAACGGTTATTGGTTCATAACCAAGATCCATTAACCCGCTCCAATAACTTAAGTTAAAATAAACCAAACTGCGTTGGTCTATTTTAAGTTAAAACGAACCGAACCAACATTGGTTCATTTGTTTAAAACAAACCAAACCACTTTGATTTATTTTCCACCATTGAATTAGAACCAAACCAATTTGGTTCATCCATCATGTCTTCATAAGACTGGGCCCATCCATGCTTCTGATGCGACTGAAACCATTTCATACTTGCTCTTTGTTTGGTCCAACCAAACCTAGTCTCTCTCAATCTGAGAATCCTATTCTCAAATTCGTTTTAAATCCTTCAGATTACGCTCGTTGTTAGTGTGACCAAATAGGTTCTCGATTTATGTTGGTCGTCGATAATTAACCATTAATTATAGAATGATCATGAGTCACACCTAGTAGTACATCATGATCCCCAATTAATCGAAAAATCAATGGTTGATCCCAGAACCATTTCTGAAATCCTTCAGCAGCTACAATGAATCATGCCTCATTCCTTTCACTCATCTTATACCCACTTAGTTCAGGACATGGTCTATTGTTTCAGTCCCCACTAGGTTGACTACGTCACACCTAGCTCAACTATTACTTCATCGTCCTCCAGATTCTAGTTACTGCACATGTATCCAAGAGTACCATACTCTAAACATATAATGCTTTGGCCAAAGACTTTAATAACAATCCGACGAGAGGTCATAGGGTATACATCTCCTCGCAAGGAGCGGTGAATCCTCTGTAGGCTATTCAAATACCTTCAACCACTTCGACATAGACCCAATCATCTCAGGTCCACATCTCCCTGTAGATGCTTGCTTAAGATTTCAAAGCATAAGTCTTCATGACCAAGATGACTTGAATACCACAAGTCGAAGGAACATCGCACTTAAGTTGCTGTAAAAACTTCATTGATATATCCTTATATGTAGAGATTCATATGAAGTCTTACAGCTGGTCACTCCAATGAACTAGTTACCATAACTAGCATCCACAATTAACTCTGGACATCCCAATGTCTCCAGCTAGTGAGAAGCAGCTGCTTGAATAAACCAAAGAGAATACCTCGTGCTAGTCTCAACAGAATTGATGGCGTCCTAATCCATCAATTCATCGACTAGGGATAATTCCAATACATCACAATTACATATGTAGAGAAACTCACTAGTTGTGATCCAATCACAAATTCTCTCATGCTGTGAATCGTATTGCGGACATTCAGTAAATGAGTTTAAGATCCAATCAAATACATGAAAACATGTATACTCAAATAGTGACTCTTTATTTATCAAATAAATGGAACAACCATAAGGAAATTGCCTTAGGACACCTCTCATATACAACTAACAAACTCCCACTTGGCCTAATGCCAATCGCCAAGGTATCGAATACCATAAGCTCTAACCTGACCCTCAAACTTACTTGTTGGTGCAATCGGTCCAGGTCACGATTGACCAGGACTCGAGTTTGGCTCGAGTGAAGTTTTGATGTGTTTTGATGTTTCGATAAAAACATGTGACAATATAATTGGCAAGGAAAGTCCAAGCATGGGTCTTGGCAAATGGAAAGTCCAACATGAGTTGGCAAGGAAAGTCCAAGCATGGGTCTTGGCAAATGGAAAGTCCAACATGTGTTGGCAAGGAAAGTCCAAGCATGGGTCTTGGCAAATGGAAAGTCCAACATGAGTTGGCAAGGAAAGTCCAAGCATGGTCTTGGCATGGAAAGTCTAACATGGGTTAGCATTTGAAGTCCAAGGGGTTTAATATTGGCGGCGTAAAGTCCAAGCGGTAGTCTTGGCAGCACAAGTCCAATGGTTGGCAGCGTAAAGTCCAAGCGGAGTCTTGGCGGCGTAAGTCCAATGTGCCTTGGCGGTGTAGACACCGTAGCATGACATAGCCGACGGCACCCTGAAGGCTAGCGATGGATGAACAAGTCATGGATGACTTGAGGGATCCGAGAGGCGTGAGGCCGATGGAGGTGAAGGCAGTCTCAGGCTAAGGTGGTCTAGCAAGTATGGAACCATACTTGAGTTAAAACCTCATGTTTGAGGTGTGCCACGACCCGGTGCCATGTGGCGCCGATCGGACCGAGTCAACTAGGGTTTGACCGCAGGAAGAGCAATGACCGCCATAGGTTGGCCGATCGATCGAGCCGATCGATCGTGATCACCGACCGGTGCTCGAGAATTCGCAATGTATCGGAGTCGAGACTGATCGGTCGAGTGAGGACTCCATCAGCGATCGATGGTCACAATCGTCGATCGATGGTAGTTCCGCTGGACTTATCCAACGTGGAACTAGCCGCTTGTCTCATGACAATGGCATCACGATCGATGGTCCCGATCGATCGATAGACTTTTCCAAAGAGTTGAAGCTATATATGGAGCTGATGGAGGAAAAAGATATCGGTTCTTGAGGGCTATTGGGGCGATTTGTTAGTGCAAATCAGGTCTCAAGTGCAAGCAACCAAGCATTCAAGCAATCAAAACAAGTGTTGTAAAGTCTTTTCTTTACTTGTATTTCATATTTACATTGTATATTGCTTGTATTTCGCTTCTATCATGTAAGATCTATTGTAAGGGGTTTCTCCGCCTCCGACTTGTGTCGAGAAGGAGTGTTTATCATTAGTGAGTGTGTGCATCACTAGGGCTCTTTAGAGCTCGATCCGTGGAGTAGGAACCGCGGTTCAAACCACGTTATATCATTGTGTTAGCTTGTTGTCTATTTCGCTATTGCTTTTATTACTTCTATTTCACAAGCACTAATCTAAAATTGTAGACACACAAACGCGATCAATTCTATCTACGCTTATTCACCCCCTCTAGCCATTCCAAGGGTCCTAACAAGTGGTATCAGAGTCGGCTCTTCTACTGACTAACCGATCAAGCTAAGACAAAAGGCTAGAGGGTGAAGATGGAATTCCAAGACAAGCTTGGATGGGAAATCAACACTCCACCTCCATATGATCCAGGAAGATTTTCCTAAGCATGGAAAGCAAGAATGGAAACATTCTTGATGATGAAATATAGAGGATTGGTTCATCCTCATTGAAGGCCTTGAACCCCTAGGGATAAGAAGGGAATGTCCTAAAATTGAAAAAGTGGACCCAAGAGCAACGCCAAAAGCTCAAGACCGAAGTTAAGGTAACTAAACTTTTGGAAGATTTAATCCCTAATGATGTTTTTGTGCAAGCTTAGGATTACATGTATGCCAAGGAGCTATGGAGAAAATTGGCAAGATACCATGAGGAGAGTTCATCCTCAAGTGAAAGTGAGGAATCGGAAGTTAAGATGGAGTCAACTTCCGAATCGGAGAAAGAAGAAGTAGAAGAGGTGGAAGAAGCATCTACTTCTAGGATTGAGGAGGAGAGACCATCCTCTACACCGGAGCAACCTCAAGAAGAGCTCTCAACATCCGATCAAGATGAGGAAGCTCAAAATTCAACTCCGGCATCTACCACCACCCTAGGTAACTCAAACACTTTATTTTCAAATAAAAATAACATTATGTGTTTTGAGTGTAGGAAATTTGGGCATTATAAGAGTAAGTGCCCAAAGAAAGTCAAGAAAGCTCCTCCGACGCCTAAAAGTCAACAAAAGTCAATGGACGCCGGTTCCCCAAGTATCAAGAGCAAGGAGCATATCATATGCTTCAAATGCAATGCAAAAGGATATTATAGGAATCAGTGTCCTAGGGGGAAGAAGAAGACCCAAGAGGGAGCTACACATGTAGGGGGAGCTTCCAAAGCTAACCCTAAGGTATATTTTAATAATGCATCCTTTTTAGTTAATAGCATGCTAGAACTAATTTCAATTCTCTTGCTATTTATCATAAAGAGCATGCTAGAAATAACAAACATATTTGTTTAGGAGCTAAGAAGGTTCACCTTAGGAATAAGGAGAAGTTTGGGAATAATGTCCCTAAAAATATCGTACCTAGAGAATCAATTAGGAAAATAGGATAACATCTAGGCCTTAACCCTAAATGGACTAGGCATATGCCTAGGAAGAACCATGCCCATGGTCTACATCAAAATTCTAAAATTGGGCAATTAGAATTAGAGAACCAAACCTTGAGGTCAAGGCTTGAGAAACTTGAAAAGACCCTAAATAAGATACAAAATCAATCGAAAGGGTCTAATGGTCAAATTCCTGGGTGAAGAAGTCAAAGTCAACATCTAGGATCTAAAAGTCAAAAGTCAACCAAGGGCAAGAAAGGTTTGGGTCACAAACCTAAGCCTAAGGTGGCTTATCATTGTGTTCCATTTGACTATGGAACACTAACTAGGTCTAGGAAGACCAAGGTCAATAGGGAAGTCATCCCTAGAGTTGACCATGGTGTGTGCCTAGTGGCTAGGGTTTCTAGGAAACCTAGGGAAGCCACTAAGAAGGTTACAAGGGGAGTCACCCCTAGAGTTAACCAGGGCAAAACCAAAATGACCAAGGCTAATAAGCCTAGGAGGGTCATTAGGAAGGTATCTAGGGAGGTTATCCCTAAGGAATACCTAATTAACCCTAGGAGCTCAAATCGGTTTTGGGTTCCTAAGAGCGTGATTGATTCACGCTAGATGGGTTAGGGTGTGCCAACCTTAAATGGATGGGTAGTTAACTCAACCATGGCAAAGGTGGCACTTTAGGTTAATTTCAAGGTTATGGATACCTTGGAAATAGATTTGAATTATCATCCTAAAAGATTTTAGGGTGTGCCAATATTTATTGAGAAGCTTGATAAAATGGTCAAATTGGCACAATTTAGGTTTAGAGGTCGTAGTGTGCCATTTTGGGTTTTTGGCACACTTGGGAAAATTTAGGTTAATATGGAAAAATATACTTAACCATATCAAATGACAATTAATATTAAAATTTAGGTATTACCATACCTATATATTTTATTTGCCATGCTTTGATTGCCATATGTCATGTCATGACATCATGCCTAGTTCTATGATTTTATATGTCATGTTCATGTTTAGGATTAAGGTTTTAAATGTCATGTGATTTCATATTATGCCATGACATCATGATTATGAGCATGTGTTTATCTATATCATCTCTAATGCCATAATCACTCATGCATTTAAGATAATTTGATTGAAATTGATTTAAGGACAATGGCATGACTTGGAGTCCCATTTATAAGGGAATCAAGTAGGGTTGCATTAGAAAAATGCATGAAACCCTAGATTAAATGAACCAAAACCCACATCTCACATCCAATTGACATGTATGTGTATTTATACACCCTAGATACATGTGAGATGCTAGGATATGAGTTAAGTTCAAGGTGCATAGTTTTTGCATCTAGATGAACTAAAACTCATCTAATTTCAATTGTGGATCATTGGGAGAGCATGTGTACAAGTCATGTACATAGATCCCAAGGAATATGATCCAAGATAAGGTTTTGAAAACATTTTAAAATCATTTTGAAAAACCTTGGTGAAGTCTATCTTTTGATAGCAATCACCATTGATGAAGTTGATACAAAGTAGGGCCAAAACATTGAAAATTTCAATGGTTTTGAACTTTGTACCAATTTCACTATTTAATGGGTAAAATAATTTTCAAACATTTTTCACCCATTGTATTAGTCATAAGTATTATACGTATCAAATTTCGTGATTTTTTGATATACGTATAATTAGTTATGATTTTTCACGATCGATGAGGTTTTAATCACTCGATCGGTAGCGATTTCGGGGAAAACAAGGTTGTTTAACCCGATTTCAGCTACGGTTATGGTCCCTAATCACTCCTAACCCTAGGATATGCTTTGGGAAGCATTATCAAGAGTGTAAATCCATTGGATATGGATTAGGAGAAGTATTTGGGGTTTGTATCAATTCTAAGGTGTTGGATAGTTCAATGTTGAATTTCTAACCTTAATTTTGGTGGTTTAAAGTTCCTATTGGCTTAGGGACTTCCCAAGAACATTGTTGGTGCAATGGTCAAGGGGGAGCAAGCCTTTAGGGGAAGGAATTCATCATGGGATGATGAATGGTATTTTTTTTCCTTGTGGAAAGGAAAAATGAGTCTTTGTGATACCCAATTTGGAAATTGGGAGAGTGAATAGGATTGCCTCTCTTGAGTGATATGGGACTTATCACTAGGAAGATGGTAGACATCCTAGATATTTTTAGACCAAGGGAGAGATTGTAAGATCTCATTGGGACATGAGACATTGACCTCCTTGGAGAGAAGACCTTTTTGATGTTAGTCAAAAAGGGGGAGAATGTTTGGGAAAAACATTTAGAGAGTATTTACCAATTTGGGATAATTGGTAAAGGTTTTGAGTTAGTATTCTAACTCAAATTATTTGTTTGGTTTTTGTCAAACATCAAAAAGGGGGAGATTGTTGGTGCAATCGGCCCAGGTCACGATTGACCAGTACTCGAGTTTGGCTCGAGTGAAGTTTTGATGTTTCGACAAAAACATGTGACAATATAATTGGCAAGGAAAGTCCAAGCATGGGTCTTGGCAAATGGAAAGTCCAACATGAGTTGGCAAGGAAAGTCCAAGCATGAGTCTTGGCAAATGGAAAGTCCAACATGTGTTGGCAAGGAAAGTCCAAGCATGGGTCTTGGCAAATGGAAAGTCCAACATGAGTTGGCAAGGAAAGTCCAAGCATGGTCTTGGCATGGAAAGTCTAACATGGGTTAGCATTTGAAGTCCAAGGGGTTTAATATTGGCGGCGTAAAGTCCAAGCGGTAGTCTTGGCAGCACAAGTCCAATGGTTGGCAGCGTAAAGTCCAAGCGGAGTCTTGGCGGCGTAAGTCCAATGTGCCTTGGCGGTAGACACTGCTAGCATGACATAGCCGATGAAGCACCAAGGCTAGCGCGATGGATGAACAAGTCATGGATGACTTGGAGGGATCCGAGAGGCGTGAGGCTGATGGAGGTGACTAGAAGGCTTAGGTCTAGGCTAAGGGTGGTCTAGCAAGTATGGGGGAACCATACTTGAGTTAAAACCTCATGTTTGAGGTGTGCCACCGACCGTGCCATGTGGCAATGACCGACCGAGTCAACTAGGGTTTGATCGCGGTTAGTGAGAGCAATGACTACCATAGGTTGGCGCCGATCGATGGATCGAGCAATGATCGATCGTGTGATCACCGACCGTGCTCGAGAATTCGCCACAAATGGAGTCGAGACTCGACGTCGAGTGAGGACTCCATCACCGACCGATGGTCACAATCCCGATCGATGGTAGTTCCGTTGGACTTATCCAACGTGGAACTAGCCGTTGTCTCACGACAACAGTGGCATCAGTCGACTGATGGTCCCGATCAGTCGACTGATAGACTTTTTCCAGCACAGGTTGAAGCTATATATGGAGCTCGTGATGGAGGAAAAAGATATTGGTTCTTGAGGGCTATTGGGGCAATTTGTTGGTGCAAATCAGGTCTCCAAGTGCAAGCAAGCAACCAAGCATTCAAGCAATCAAAACAAGTGTTGTAAAGTCTTTTCTTTACTTGTATTTCATATTTACATTGTATATTACTTGTATTTCGTTCTTACTATTGTAAGATCTATTGTAAGGGGTTTCTCCGCCTCCGACTTGTGTCGAGAAGGAGTGTTTATCATTAGTGAGTGCATGTGCATCACTAGGGCTCTTTAGAGCTCGATCCGTGGAGTAGGAACCGTGCAGTTCCGAACCACGTTATATCATTGTGTTAGCTTGTTGTCTATTTCGTTATTGCTTTTATTACTTCTATTTCCGCTGCGCACTAACGAAATTGTAGACACAAACGCGATCGAATTCTATCTATGCTATTCACCCCCCCCCTCTAGCCATTCCAAGGGTCCTAACATTACTTTCAGGTAAGGCCTTAGTTAAAGGGTCCGCTAAGTTCCTTTCAGTTGGAATCTTCTCGATTTGTATTTCTTTCCTACTGATGATCTCTCTGATCAGATGATAGCGGTGAAGCACATGTTTGGATAGTTGATGAGACCTTGGCCCTTTTGCCTGTGCAATTGCTCCATTTTTGTCGCAGTAGACTGGTATTGCTTCAATAATGGTTGGAACCACACCAAGTTCATAGATGAACTTCTTGATCCAAACCGTTTCCTTTGCTGCTTCTGAAGCTGCAATGTATTCTGCCTCAGTGGCAGAATCTGCTATAGAGTCTTGCTTGGAACCTTTCCAACTTATTACGCCTCCATTTAAGGTAAATACATAGCCAGACTGAGACCTGAAATCATCCTTGTCTTTCTGGAAGTTGGCATCTGTATACCCGCGTATTACCATATATATCACCTTCTCCATATATTAGGAACACATCCTTAGTTCTTGTTAAGTACTTAAGTATTGTCTTAACAACCGCTTAATGATCCATTCCTGGATCAGACTGATATCTGCTCATGGCACTCAGAGCATACAATACATTGGGCCTCGTACATATCATAGCATACATGATAGATCTTATTGCGGATGCATAGGAAATCTTATTCATGCAAATCCTCTCGTCTTCTATGCGCGGACACATAGACTTCGAAAGGTGTATCCCATGCCTAATGGGTAGGAAACCTTTCTTGGATTCGGACATACTAAACCTCTTTAGCACTTGGTCTATATATGTAAACTGCGAAAGACCAAGCAATCATTTTGATCTATCTATATAGATCTTAATCTCGAGGATGTAGGTCTCTTCTCCCAGGTCTTTCATGGAGAATGTTTTGGATAACCAAATTTTAACTGACTATAAGACAGATATATCATTTCCTATAAGTAATATGTCATCAACATTACACACTGAGAATACGACTGCACTCCCATTAACCTTCTTGTACACACAGGGTTGGTCTGGATTTTGTGAGAAATCAAACATTTTGATTGTCTCATCAAAATGGATATTCCAGCTCCTGGATGCTTGCTTCAGTCCATAAATGGACCGTCGAAGTTTGTATACCTTGGTTTTATCAATCGATGTGAAACCCTCAGGTTGTATCATATACACATCCTCGAGTAGGTTTCTGTTTAGGAAAGTCATTTTCACATCCATCTGTCATATCTCATAATCATAATGAGCCGCTATGGATAGGAGCATCCGAATGGATTTAAGCATAGCTATCGGTGAATTGGTTTCGTCATGATCAACACCTTGCTTTTGACGATAGCTTTTCACCACTAACCTAGCCTTATAGGTAATCACATTACCATCCATGTCAATTTTCTTCTTGAAAACTCATTTGCACCCTATAGGCTTAAAGCCTTCAGGTGGGTCCACCAAGTTCCAAACTTGATTTTTCATGCATGAAATCCATTTCTGACTTCATGGCTTCAATCCATTTTGTTAGAGAAAGCCCTAGAGCCAATCATATGATGATTGTTGTATGGACTTTATTGTATCATATTCCTATTTATTAAGGCATGGTTATTATATTTACTTGTATTGGTGCCAAATAACTAAATATAATAATGTCCTTGAGTAGTAGGTTCTTATCTATATCAATCGATTGGTTGAATCGATAATGAGATGATATAGAGAACACTACTCTTAATCATTCCTAGTCGAGTATTAACATTCAGGGACAATGTTAATGCGTAGAGACTAGCATGTAGGTCAACAAGATGACTTGATCTCACAAGTCATGGATATGAGATATCAAGTTGACACATGGGTATGCATTGGAGAATGTATATTGAATGACCCGCCATGAGAAAGTATCATGGATCGTTATATGAGTGTCATATACTTTCTCATGTGGCTATTAGTATGACTATTAGTCCTTAGACCTGAAGTCACCATGGTTCCCTACATAATGAATTGCATACTTTGGCTTCGTCAAACGTCACCCGTAAATGGGTGGACTAAAAAGGCGATTACTAGGTATGTAACGAATTATGCGGAGGGATGTGAGTGATGTAGATGGGATCTATCCCTCCTATATGACGGGGGTGACATCGATATTCTTGATAGAGTGAGACCACGAAGTGCATGGCCATGCCCAAATGAGTCAATATGAGATATTGAGCTCATTTGATTAGAGTGAGTCTACTTGGAGTTCAAGACTTAGATTGTACCGAGGATGACACGGTCTATGCCTCGATTGGTCAATCTAGATGTCAAGGATAGAGGGACATTGTCACATATTGTGAGAGTCACAATTAGTAGTCACAAAGGTGATGTTGGAGCTCAACATTCTTGTAACTTGGGTAGCAATGATGTGTTGCTAGATACCGCTCATTGCTTATGTTCCTAAATCGGTTTAGGGACATTGCCAACGTTACAAGAACCTATAGGGTCACACACATAAGAGCAATTAGATGGAGATTAGGTTCATATGATGAACCATGAGGATTAGGTTCATGGGATGAACCAAATTGGATTAAGAGTAATCCAAATTAGACTAATTGAGTTAGACTCAAGTTGATTCAAGTGTTGAATGAGTCTAATTGAGATTTGATTCATCAAATCAATTTAAATTAATGAATAAAGATTCATTAAATTAAATTGACTTGAGTCAAGTGGTTAGATTTGATCAACCATGGGAGATTAGAGGTCAAGTTTGACTTGACTTGAGAGGGAAGATGAAAGGTCAAGTTTGACTTGACCAAATGTCATGTCATGGTGATGACTTGGCATGGCGGCCAATGATGATGCTCCACATCATCATTGACTTTGTCAATTGATGCCACATCATGAGGGAGATCAAGGGTCATGGGAGTTACATGCATGCATGTAACCCCTCCATGAAGTGGCCGCCACCCATTAGATGGAGTATTGATTTTTGGTGGCTAATTGACTTCATCTTCAACCTTGGAACTTTTCCTCTCAAGCTCTCTCCCTCTCCTTCCTCATCTTGCCGAGACACCCTAGGAGTGCTAGCACACTCAAGTGTGTTTTTCTTCCACCTATTGCTTGTGTGGATACCATAGAGGAGTGTGCACTTGACACTCTCGAGTTCCGCGGACTTTTGACGAGCGGGATTTGCGAAGGGCATCGCATCGAGGGTAACGCTCTTATCTCTTAGATCTAAGGTAGATCTAGGGTTTTTATACAAGCACATACATGTTTTGTACGGATCCGTGGCCGGGGGCTTCCGAGGTTTCCGCAACGCAAAAAGCGGTTTTTGCGGCTCGGAAAAACCCAACAGTGGTATCAGAGCCACGTGCGAAGCATGTATGTGTTTCATTTTTGTAGTTTTTATATTAGATATAAAAATTACAGATTTATATGTTTCTGTAAATTTTCTTATTTTATAGAATTTTTGGGTATTTTTCTCGTAGAGTCGAAGCAACGAGTGTTGGGACACTGTAGGCTTCAACTGGCCGAGAAAAACTCTCCAATCGGCGAAGTTCTCGCTTAGGTTTTTGGGACAGCGACTTAAGTCGCTGTAAGATCATTGTAGGGACACTCGCAAGTTTATTTTATGCAGTGAGGGCACTGCCCCTATCCCCTAACGGGGCCTTGTCCGCGATCGCGCTTTTAAACCGCTTTAGCGGACCGTGCTACGAGAGTTGACTCATAAATTGAAATAAATTAGGAAAATTATAGAAATTTCTGTAAAATACATAATTTAGAATTATGTATAATTCTGTGATTGTCATGGCCCAATAACCCAATTGGATTGGATTATGTGTTGTAATTCATAATACGCTTTTGTGGTCAGGCGTGTTGTAAAGTGTTTGCGACTGCAGCCACCTATTCTTTTAATATTCTAGTTATAAATAGTTTAAGACTCGAGTTTCGTATTTGTAATGTACAAAAATGGAGCGGTGGAAAGTCCACTTGAAGACGAGCTTACGAGAAGGGTGACGACGACACATGGCGGTCAAAGGAAGCGCTTGGAGAAGCCGCTAGCCTTAGGTTGACCGTCCGATCTTCTCATTGGCTTGAGAAGATCGTAGTAGGGCCATGACTATATCACATTTAATGATATATATATGTTGATATATATATATGTATATTTAATTGATTTTGCTTGTATGTATGTGATGCATGCTAGTAGAAACATGTTTGTATGTATATGATGCATGCTAGGTTAATTTTCTTGTATGTATATGATGCATGCTAGAATAATTAATGTATGTATATGATGCATGCTAATATAGGATAATAAAGGCCTAAATGCGTATAAGATACACATTACGATTAGATTAGATCATAATCGAATCAACTCGAAAATGCCTACCGAGCCTTGATACCCATCACTACCTCGATCATTTGTTGTTGCTGAATCGCCAAAGCAGAGCAACGATATTATCTTGGTAGGGTGCGGAGGGACAATCTTGGTCCCGCCTATCACGACTCGAGTTAGAGTAAGCTCAATTAGATTGAGCAAAACTAGTTAACTCAATTGGATCGAGTAGAACTATAGGCATATTCCAATCGTTGGAAAGATAGGTTAAGATCGCATTTACACTAAATCTTGGGCGATTTAGCCAAAGCTAACTCAAGGTCTTTTGTAAATGTGGGTCTTAATCCTATAAACAAGAGTTGCATAGAGATGTAATCGGTAATGTGTTACCCACCGATCGTACTAAGTCTTGGGCGATTTAGCCAAAGCTAACTCAAGGCTTAGTATGATGTGGATCTTGTCCCGCAAGAATTATAGCTAGTTTGTATGAATCTAGTAAAAGTGGTTTGACCACATCCATAACTCGATTCTACAAAATTCCTATAATTTAGTGGGAGCATCATTTGATTAAAGGCCTAATTAAATGATAAAAGGAATATGATATTAATCCTCTGCATTGTATGTTGTAGATTACTATGTCAACAAACACGAACACTCTCTCTCTGCGATCTGTCCTTGAGAAGGACAAGCTCAATGGAGCAAATTTCCTGGACTGGTACAGGAACCTGAGAATTGTTCTCACCCAAGAAAGGAAGTCAGACGCCCCGAGCAGCCCATTCCAGAGGCACCTCCTGCCAATGCCTCACGAGCTGACAAAGATGCTTACAAGAAGCATCAAGATGATGCATTAGATGTGTCATGTCTAATGCTCGCGACCATGAACTCTGAGCTTCATAAGCAACACGAGTTCATGAATGCTTATGATATGGTTGGACATCTTCGTCAACTATATCAAGGACAAGCTAGGCATGAGAGATATGAAGTCTCTAAGGCATTATTTGGGTCCAAAATGCAAGACGGACTCAGAGGTACATATGTACTCAAGATGATTGGGTACGTAGAAAACCTACAAAGGCTGGGATTCCCACTTGGCCAAGAGCTGGCCACTGACCTAATCTTGCAATCTTTGCCAAGAGCCTTCAATCAATTTGTCATGAATTATAACATGAATGAAATTGATAAGCTTATTGTTCAAATGCTCAAAGATGTTGAGAATCCAGAGCTTAACCTTAAGAAGGGTAAATCACACCATTTTGATGGTGCAAAAAGAAAGGCAAGGGCAAGCCTAAAGGTAAGGGAAAGTCCTGCCAAGGGCAAAGGCAAAGAACTTAAACCCAAAGGAGGGGTAGCCAAGGAAGAGGCTTGCTTCCACTGCAAGGAAGCTGGACACTGGAAGCGTAACTGCAAGGCATACCTAGAAGATCTTAAGAAGAAGAGAAGTGAGACTTCTACTTCAGGTATAAATGTTATAGAAGTCAATCTATCTATTTCTTCATCATTGGTATTAGATACCGGATGTGCATCTCACATTTGTAAAATAGAAGGCATAGCAAGGCATTGACAAAGGGCGAGGTGGACCTACGAGTAGGCAATGGGCTATCAGTAGGGAACTTATGATCTATCTCTCGCCTCTGGGCTTGTACTAGAATTAGAAGAATGTTGTTATGTGCCCGCTTTAACTAAGAACATCATTTCAGCTTTCTTGTTTGGACAAGAAAGGGTTTTCATTTATAATAAAGAACAAATGTTGTTCATTTATTTAAATGATATGTTCTATTGTAGTGCACCTCTAATGAACGGACTCTACTTTCTAGACTTAGAGAGCCCTATCTATAACATAAGTACAAGAGGTTCAAATCAAATGAGTTGAACCAAACCTATCTCGCATTGTCGCTTAGGTCACATAAATGAGAGTCGCTTATCTCACTCCATAAGGATGGGTCGCTAGACTCATTTGATTTTGAATCATATGAGACATGCGAGTCTTGCCTTTTAGGCAAGATGACCAAGACTCCTTTAGTGGACATAGCGAAAAGAGCAACAGATTTGTTAGGACTTATACATAGTGATGTATGTGGTCCTTTCAATGTTGCTAGAGGTGGTTAAGGTGTACTTCATTACATTTACTGATGACTTCAAGAGATATGGTTATGTGTATCTTATGACACATAAATCAACCTTTGAAAAGTTCAAAGAATTCAAGAATGAAGTACAAAACCACTGGCAAGAGTATTAAGATACTGATCGATCGAGGTGGTGAATACCTTGGCCATGAGTTTGTGACTATCTAGCCGAGTGTGGATTCTATCCCAACTCACTCCTCCCGGAACACCACGGTGGAATGGTGTATCCGAAAGGAGGAATCGTACCTATTGGATATGGTACGATCTATGATGAGTCACACAGATCTTCCTATATCCTTTGGGGATATGCTCGACACGCAGCCTTTACCCTTAACCGTGTACCATCCAAGGTGTGGTAAAGACACCATATACGATATGGACAGGAAAATCCCAAGATGTCTTTTATGAGGATTTGGGGTTGTGAGGCTTACGCTCGACGCCAAGTCTCGCATAAACGGGACCCAAATCCGATAGGTGCTATTTTGTTGGATATCCCAAGGATACAAAGGGATATTACTTCTACATTCCACAAGACAAAGTGTTTGTGGCGAAGACCGGGTTTTTCTAGAAAGGGATTTTGTTTCTAGAAAAACTAGTGGGAGTACCTTCGATCTTGAAGAAATTCAAGATAAGGACCATAGCACTAAGGCCTTGATGGAGGTTGAACAGAACCACAAAGTGTTGTGGGTGATGAGGTTGTTGCACAAAGAGTTGTGGAACAACCACTGCTCAGACCTACCTCTTCGCAGTCCGATAGGGTACATCATCACCGAGAGATACTCATTTCTCTTGTTCGACCATGATGACGTTATGCTCATTGAGAATGAGCCTACCTCCTATCGTGAAGCCGTGATGAGCCCAGATTCTCGAGAAATGGCTAGACGCCATGAGATCCGAGATGGAATCCATGTACACTAACCAAGTATGGACTTTGGTTGATCCACCAAGGGTCAAACCCATTGGGTGTAAGTGGGTCTTTAGGAGAAAGACTGACATGGATGGACTTACGATACCTATAAGGGCCGATTGGTGGCTAAAGGTTTCAAGCAAATTCATGGTATTGACTATGATGAAACATTTTCTCCAAAGGGCTTATGTTTAAGTCCATTCGATCTTGCTTGCTATCGCAAAGATACCACGATTATGAGATCCGCAGATGGATGTCAAAACCGCGTTCAATGGAAACTTACTCGAGGATGTGTACATGACACAACCCGAGGGTTTTGTAGATCCACAGATAATGGGAAGGTATGCCGCAAAGGTCCATTTATGGGCTAAAGCAAGCTTCTGAGCCGAATCTTCGATTCGATGATGCGATCAAACAGTTTGGTTTCATCAAGAATGAAGATGAACCCTGTGTCTACAAGAGGGTTAATGGGAACACAATTGTGTTCCTTGTATTGTATGTGGATGATATACTACTCATTGGGAATGACATCCCTTCGCCACACCTGTGAAGACTTGGCTTGAGACGTGCTTCTCAATGTAAGACTTAGGTGCAGCAGCCTGTTTTCTAGGCATCAAGATCTATAGAGATAGATCTAAGAGATTGCTTGGCCTAAGTCAGAGTACATACATTGACACTGTATTACTTGGTTTGCCATGCAATTCCAAGAAAGGACTTCACGATGTCACATGGTGTGAGTCTTCAAGACTCAAAGTCCCTCTTCTAGAGAGAGAGAGACCGCATGGATAAGATCCCTTACGATCCGCTATAGGATCTATCATGTACGCCATGTTGTGTACTGTCTCCGATGTCTCGTATGCTTTGAGCATGACGAGTAGATACCAAATGATCCAGTGAGCGCCATCGATAGCAAGAATATTCTTAAGTACTTGAGAAGGACTAAAGAATATTTCTTGATATTCGAGGCGAAACAGATGATTACAGATCGCAGTCAGGGTTCGTGTTTTGCTTGAATGGTGGCGCTGTGAGCTGGAAGAGTTCGAAGCAGGACACAGTTGCTGATTCTACAACAGAGGCCGAGTATATCGCTGCATCTGAGACAGCAAAGGAGGCAGTTTGGATCCGCAAGTTCATTACTGAGCTTGGGGTGGTTCCTAGCATTGCAGATCCTATATAGCTCTATTGTGACAACAATGGAGCGATTGCACAGGCTAAGGAACCTCGCTCACACCAGCGGACCAAACACATACTACGGCGCTTCCATCTCATTCGAGAGATCATCGATAGAGGAGATGTGAAGATTTGCAGAGTACCCACAGAGGCTAACATCGCAGATCCCTTGACCAAGGCTTTGGCACAGAAAAAGCATGATGGTCACACTAGGTCATTGGGTATTAGATACTACGGTGATTGGCACTAGTGCTAGTGGGAGATTGTTAGAGAAAGCCCTAGAGCCAATCATATGATGATTGTTGTATGGACTTTATTGTATCATATTCCTATTTATTAAGGCATGGTTATTATATTTACTTGTATTGGTGCCAAATAACTAAATATAATAATGTCCTTGAGTAGTAGGTTCTTATCTATATCAATCGATTGGTTGAATCGATAATGAGATGATATAGAGAACACTACTCTTAATCATTCCTAGTCGAGTATTAACATTCAGGAACAATGTTAATGCGTAGAGACTAGCATGTAGGTCAACAAGATGACTTGATCTCACAAGTCATGGATATGAGATATCAAGTTGACACATGGGTATGCATTGGAGAATGTATGCTGAATGACCCGCCATGAGAAAGTATCATGGATCGTTATATGAGTGTCATATACTTTCTCATGTGGCTATTAGTATGACTATTAGTCCTTAGACCAAGTCACCATGGTTCCCTACATAATGAATTGCATACTTTGGTTCACAAACGCCACCCGTAAATGGGTGGACTATAAAGGCGACATCGGGTATGTAACGAATTATGCGGAGGGATGTGAGTGATGTAGATGGGATCTATCCCTCCTATATGACGGGGGTGACATCGATATTCTTGATAGAGTGAGACCACGAAGTGCATGGCCATGCCCAAATGAGTCAATATGAGATATTGAGCTCATTTGATTAGAGTGAGTCTACTTGGAGTTCAAGATTTAGATTGTACCGAGGATGACACGGTCTATGCCTCGATTGGTCAATCTAGATGTCAAGGATAGAGGGACATTGTCACATATTGTGAGAGTCACAATTAGTAGTCACAAAGGTGATGTTGGAGCTCAACATTCTTGTAACTTGGGTAGCAATGATGTGTTGCTAGATACCGCTCATTGCTTATGTTCCTAAATCGGTTTAGTGACATTGCCAACGTTACAAGAACCTATAGGGTCACACACATAAGAGCAATTAGATGGAGATTAGGTTCATATGATGAACCATGAGGATTAGGTTCATGGGATGAACCAAATTGGATTAAGAGTAATCCAAATTAGACTAATTGAGTTAGACTCAAGTTGATTCAAGTGTTGAATGAGTCTAATTGAGATTTGATTCATCAAATCAATTTAAATTAATGAATAAAGATTCATTAAATTAAATTGACTTGAGTCAAGTGGTTAGATTTGATCAACCATGGGAGATTAGAGGTCAAGTTTGACTTGACTTGAGAGGGAAGATGAAAGGTCAAGTTTGACTTGACCAAATGCCATGTCATGGTGATGACTTGGCATGGGCGGCCAATGATGATGCTCCACATCATCATTGACTTTGTCAATTGATGCCACATCATGAGGGAGATCAAGGGTCATGGGAGTTACATGCATGCATGTAACCCCCCCTCCATGAAGTGGCCGACCACTCCATTAGATGGAGTATTGATTTTTGGTGGCTAATTGACTTCATCTTCAACCTTGGAACTTTTCCTCTCAAGCTCTCTCCCTCTCCTTCCTCATCTTGCCGAGACACCCTAGGAGTGCTAGCACACTCAAGTGTGTTTTTCTTCCACCTATTGCTTGTGTGGATACCATAGAGGAGTGTGCACTTGACACTCTCGAGTTCCGGCGGACTTTTGGACGAGCGGGATTTGCGAAGGGCATCGCATCGAGGGTAACGCTCTTATCTCTTAGATCTAAGGTAGATCTAGGGTTTTTATACAAGCACATACATGTTTTGTTTTAATACTTCTTCGCACGGATCCGTGGCCGGGGGCTTCCGAGGTTTCCGCAACGCAAAAAGCGGTTTTTGCGGCTCGGGAAAACCCAACACATTTGTCCCTTTCTAAACTTTTCAAAACTTATTTATAATTGGTAGGCTCCTCATCGTCAACGAGTAACACATCATTCGATTCACTTACGAGAAATCTATTGGTATTGCCTAGAAGCTCTGATACCAATTGTTGGAACCGTGCTAGTCCTCAGAGGCTCATTGGCTCCCATGTCCCCGGATTAAAATTTTCACTAATGAAAACTAATCCGGATGGGATGAGTTTCCTAAGCACAACCAATTTCGTCGTCGTGCTAACGACTCGAGCGATTGCTTGAACAAACTAGTTGTTCAAGCAACCAACTCTTCTAGTCGTATAGCCGCGGAAGAGACGACGGATGGATCGTCGGTTTTTGTGTTTCTTATCGGGGTCCATGATTATACAAATACATGCAAATGCAAACTAGTATAATCAACATATACTAACATAATGAACATAAGCTAGCATATCAAATAAGAACATGAAAAGAACAATAATAAAAGTTGTGAAACTTTTATACCTCTTGATCTTCTATCGTATGTCCTAACCTCCTTGTAGACTTCGTGTGGGCGAAGATCCTCCACAAGTTGAAGCTTCCTAGATCTTCTTCAATACAAAGAAAGAAGAACTCTCTTTCCCTTCTCGCTTGAGCCAACCACCAATCCACAAAGGATCGATGCCGCCGGCCCCAAGAATAGAGAGAACATAATGGAAACAAAACTCATCTCTTATCTAGGACCAACCATCAAGCTCCAAACATGATGTTTGCCGCCGGTCCAAAGAGAACAAAATGGAAACCAACCAAAAGAGAAACACCAAGGGTATGGGTGCCGGCCAACACTTGGAGAAAGGAAAGGAAAACAATCCTTCTCCTTGTTGCCGCCCAAACCCTAGGCTAGACTCTCCTAATTTCCGGCCAAGGATGAAGTGAAGGAGAAATAGTTGAGCTCCGGCTAAGGTAGAGGGAACAAGGATAGTGGCCGGCCAACACTTAGAAGGAAGAAGAAAAGGATCTTCATCTTCTTGTTGCCGCCCACCCTAATCCCAAAACCCTAACCCTAGCCGCCCAACCCCAATCCTATCCCATATAGGATTTGGTTGCCGCCCAAGGGAGACTCTCCTAATGCCATCCAACCTAAGCCATAGAAAGGATGGAGAAGCTTGGGCGCCGGCCAAACTAAGGAGGAAAAGGGAGGAAGGGTTGCCGGCCATCATTGGGAAGAAGAAGAAGAGAAGACTTCTTCATGTTGCCGCCCAACACCATGAACCAAACCCTAACCCTAGCCTCCTCCTATTTTCTTGCCGCCCAAGCCATCCAACTCCATCATTTGAAAACTTGGTTGCCGCCCAACCCAAGCCACCCTTTTATAGAGTTAGGTTTAGGCCTTGGTTTAATCTCAACCATCGGTTCTAGGGTTTTAATCCCAACCGTCGGATCTAGAGATTTAGGTTCTAGGATTTTAATCCAACCGTCGGATCTAGAGATTTAATCTCCGCCGTCGGTTCTAGGATTTTAATCCAACCGTCGGATCTAGAGATTTAATCTCCGCCGTCAGTTCTAGGGTTTTAATCCCAACCGTCGGATCTAGAGATTTAATCTCAACCGTCGGTTCTAGGGTTTTAATCCAAACCGTCGGATCTAGAGATTTGTTTTCCATCATTTGATCTAGACTTCGTGAGGTTTATGTAAGGCTACGATAGGGACCATGAGGAGGAGTTGGGTCTTGGCCACCCGATGGATCGGAACCACAAAAACTTGATCCATCAATGATGTTCCATTCCACTAGAGGATCATCATCGAACTACCTCACCAACCCCCATAAATTAATATGGGCTCCATATATTATTTGTACATCCATCTCCGTGTTTAAGATATCGAATGTCCACAATCGATTGATTTGATCCGACCATCAATCAATTAACATCTAACTCCTCGAGTAGTACCACTCAACCTTATCATCATGTTGACTAAGTCAACCTGCAGGGTTTACATGATGAACCTTATGAGCTCCTCAAGGGGACATCATCAACCTAATACATAGGACACGGATTCCTCCTATAATCAACGGCACACCATGTAAATAATATCATTTCCCAACTTACCGAGCATATTGATTTAATCCATAGAAATCTCACCCTCTGGTAAATCAAAGAAATAAATACTAAGTACATGTGCCCGTTATTATATCGGGATTAAGAGCATGTACAACATAATATCCGAGGTCCGATTCAATTATACAGTCAGCAATAAATTGAATCACCTCTATGTCGGTCCTGCTCAATACACCTAAGTGTACTAGTGTAACTCTATGTTCAAGACAAAACAATACCAAGCTACACTACAACCATTCCAATGGTTTGTCCAAAACCATCTTGGTTGTGAGCCTCTACTTATACTCTACAAGGGACTGATAACATGATCTTCTGTGCCATACCCAAGCACCATGTTATCTACAATGTAAAGTATTAGACAATATGCACATATATAAATATAAAGTGCAAACAATGATCATGTGATTCTTATTTCAAAATAAAGATGTTCATACAAAATAGCTAGGCTTTCATTATACATCCCAACAATCTCCCACTTATACTAAAAGACTATGCTGTCATCATACTGCCATACATCTGATTCCCCTTCCCTCCACATGCCTATCAAAGCTCTCGCTAGAAGGGCCTTAGTGAAAGGGTCTACCAGGTCATCCTCTGATGCAATCTAGGCGACATCTTACTTCTACCTCCTTTACGATTTCTCGTATCAGGTGGTACTTGCACTCTATGTGTTTACTAGCCTTATGGGCTCGTGGTTCCTTCGAGTTTGCAACTGCACCATTATTATCACAATAAATTGTGATAGTTCTGGGCAAACCAGGAATCACATCCAAGTCCATCAGGAAGTTCCTGAGCCACACAGCTTCCATGGTGGAGTCTGCCACGCATTTCTGCTGGGCACTCCTCCATACAATGGCTCCACCTCCTAAAGTAAACACAAAACCTGAGGTAGACTTACTGTTATCCCTATCTGATTAGAAATTGCAATCCATGAAACTCACAGGGAGTAATTGGTCTGCCCGGTAAACTAGCATATAATCCCTAGTCCTTCTCAGGCACTACAATATATGCTTTTACCGCAGTCCAATGTCCACATCTGATTACTCGATATGCTAACCATGCCTACGAGCGGATATCTTGTCTCGTACATAGCATACAATAGGCTTCCTACCGCCGAAGCATAAGGAACTGCCTATATCTCCTTTATCTCCTCAGATGATCTAGAACACATCTGCTTAGATAAAGGAACTCCATGCCTGAAGGGTAGAAAACCCTTCTTGGAGTTTTGTATGCTAAAACGATCCAAAACCATGTCTATGTATGAAGCTTGGGATAAGCACAACAACCTTGTTCCCAAGGTTGTGACCCACTTCTCCCAAGTCCTTTATATCATACTGTTTGGACGACCATACCCTTACGTCTGATAACACTTCGATGTTGTCGCCAACCACCAAAATGTCATCTACGTATAGTACAAAAATACCACTACGTTTCCGTCACATCTTTGATATACACAAGACTCATCCGAACTTTGAATAAATCCATAAGACTGGATTTACCTCCTCAAAGCGGATGTCCTAAGACTTCAAAGCTTGCTTCAGTCCATTAACGGACCGATTAAGCTTATATACAATACGTTCTTTGCCCTTAGCAATGAATCCCTCTGGTCACTTCATGTAGATGGATTCCTCAAGACTTCCACTAAGGAATGTTGTCTTGACATCCATCTGTCATGTCTCATAATCCATATGAGTTGCTATGCATGAGAGCTCCCAGATCTGACTTGAATCCATAGATTCAATCTCAGTATTCATTGCACTTTGCAAAGATGTTGTATTTACATACGGTTATGTAAAGGAGAATGTATAACGAACGGTACATGCCATACGATGCGCATCACGGATCAAGCAATACGTAACCGGAACGAAGTGGTTGTCTAACAACCCTCCCACTACGACGAGGTATCTTCTGTGTATCCTCTGTGACACGCGGTGCAGTGACATGTGATATGTCCTCTTGTACTGGTGGTACTAAAGAAGTGACTTCCCTTTTTAACTCCTCCAGAACAATTTTACCCTTGGGCTTGTGGCTTATCGCATAGTCTTCCTCTAGAAATCTGGCATTCGTGTTAACGATCACCCTCTGATCTCTAGGACTATAAAACAAGTCAGAATAACTCATCATCGATCTAACCATCTCCATAAGATTCCTATTCCTTCGCTCTGCTACACCGTTCTGCTGGGGTGTGCCAGGTGCAGTCAATTGGGATTGAATCCCAACCTCTGATAAGTAGTTCCTAAACTCTCCCAAGAGGTTGTCACCACCATGATCAGATCGTAGTGTCATCCACATCTTGAATAATCATCTACAAAAGAGATGAAATATTCAAGATTACCTCTTGCCTAGATAGCCATAGGACCACACAAATCAGAATGAATCATTTCTAACAAATCTTTGGCTCTATACCCCTTGGCCTTAAAAAGGCCTCTTGGTCATCTTACCCTCCAAGCAAGATTCGTAGGTTGGGAGATCCTCCACCACTAATGAACCCAAAGGTCCATCAGCTATCAACCTTTGAATTCTGCTTAGGTTAATGTGACCAAGCTTAAGACGCCAAAGATATGTTTGGTTCATCTTCGAAGGTTCTTTTCTCTTATTGGAAGAAGATGAGTTATTAACTTCTATTTGCACCGTGGGAGCTTGTGGTTCAAGTTATAAATATCCTATCTATGTACCTGAATAGATAATGTCCCTATTCCTTTTATAACAAATCTGTCATGAAAAGAAATAGATTATCCATCCAAAAACTATTTAGAAACCGAAATCAATTCTTTCTAAATAAGGGTACATAAAGGAAATTCTTAAGAACCAAAAACCTTTATTTTTCTCAAAAGATAAATAAAACATCTCCCACTGCAATAGCCGCCATCTTCATGGCATTGCCCAAGTAAATGGTAATATCCTTTAGCTAGTTGTCGGGTTTCACTGGAACCCTGCAAAGTATTGCGAGACATGATTAGTGGCTCTCGTATCTACACACCCAGTGCGTAGATAACACGCTAACCATGTTACAACGAGACCAAAGATATACTTTGTTCTTTTAGATTGGGATAATCCTTCTTCTTCCAATGTCCATCCTGCTAGTAAGTGAAGTACTTGCCTTTAGGCTTCTTCACTCCTCCCTGAGATTCTCCCACCACATTTGCTCCACCTTGTTTCTCCTTCTTCTTGCCTTTCGGCTTAGAAGTAGAAACCTTTTTGAGCAACCATGGCTTGAGGATACTCTTCGAAGAGTGCATACATGTACTTCCTAGCAGATAAGACAATATTAGGATTCTTTTCCAATCAATATTATTAGGGTACAGTAAGTTTATTTTCTTTAGTATCAAAATAAGTGGACTGAAAGTCAATTTTGAAAATCCTAAGAATCACATAGATCATTACTTTAGATTTCAAAAAATTATTGATTCCTCAAACAATAAAATTTCGAAATCAACCAACACCTCAAATCACCGAGAATATCGCATGCCACGATAGTGTGGACGTATACGAATTCTACATTTGTAAGAGGAGGTTTTACCCATTAATTTTATTATCTTGTCAACCTTACTTTTTGACAAATAAAATTAATAGTTGGTTCCTCTTTGGCCCTACAAATAAAAGCAGTGACTCCGATGGAGAGGATACTTTTTGTTTGCATCTAAGTGTGCACCATTACACGATACTAAGAGAATTATCTCGGATTATGTGCCTTACCGATGAGGAAGTACACACGCTCCTAAATAATTTCCTATAACCATTATTTGACCTAGTGATCCGCAAACAAACTCATCCGATAGGGAGGAAGGCACTCAGAGCCGACGCGCAAGTTTGTTGCATCACATGACAAATTGTAATGGAGGCCGCGGGAATTAATTAAAATATCCCTCTCCCACTTAGTAAATTGAAAATGAGGAATTTTCAAGCACACACAACATGCATATAAAACAAATCAGCAATAAATATGGAAAAATCAGAATTTTTCCAACTATTATGGCATTGTTCTCCAATACGCATCCCGTCGTGTCGCTACCTCGTCCGCTCCTCCTACGCTATGTACGAGCCATCCGGAGATCCGAGCCGAGAATAAAACCTATTTTATTTTACATCCATCGATCCTATACTCCACGAGGGAGTGTACATGAAATCTAGATCGAAAGTAAAATAAAATAAAGAGTGGCTAAACAATGTCGTATTCAATTACAAAAATTAAATACTAATCTAGCCTCGTCAACCCCGAGGATTCAAATAATATACAATCACCCACACATGCAATCACATACACACATATATAGCCATAATAGTTGGATCTTATGCCTGCAACCAAAAAGTTAGCCTCCGCACATCCTACTATTATCCGACATACACAATATATGATAAGTGCGTGAAATGTAAAATCAATCCAAAACACACAAAACCGAAACCGTGGCTCGATACCAAATGTTGGTATTGCCCGTAAGCTCGATACCAATTGTTGGAAGTCCTGAGGCTCATTGGCTCCCATGTCCCGATTAAAATTTTCACTAATGAAAACTAATCCGGATGGGATGAGTTTCCTAAGCACAACCAATTCGTCATCGTGCTAACGACTCGGCGATGCTTGAACAAACTAGTTGTTCAAGCAACCAACTCTTCTAGTCGATAGTCCGAGAGACAGCGGATGGATCGCGGTTTTGTGTTTCTTATCGGGGTCCATGATTATACAAATACATGCAAATGCAAACTAGTATAATCAACATATACTAACATAATGAACATAAGCTAGCATATCAAATAAGAACATGAAAAGAACAATAATAAAAGTTGTGAAACTTTTATACCTCTTGATCTTCTATCGTATGTCCTAACCTCCTTGTAGACTTCGTGTGGGCGAAGATCCTCCACAAGTTGAAGCTTCCTAGATCTTCTTCAATACAAAGAAAGAAGAACTCTCTTTCCCTTCTCGCTTGAGCCAACCACCAATCCACAAAGGATCGATGCCGCTGGCCCCAAGAATAGAGAGAACATAATGGAAACAAAACTCATCTCTTATCTAGGACCAACCATCAAGCTCCAAACATGATGTTTGCTGCCGGTCCAAAGAGAACAAAATGGAAACCAACCAAAAGAGAAACACCAAGGGTATGGGTGTGCCCAACACTTGGAGAAAGGAAAGGAAAACAATCCTTCTCCTTGTTGCCGCCCAAACCCTAGGCTAGACTCTCCTAATTTCCGGCCAAGGATGAAGTGAAGGAGAAATAGTTGAGCTCCGGCTAAGGTAGAGGGAACAAGGATAGTGGCCGACCAACACTTAGAAGGAAGAAGAAAAGGATCTTCATCTTCTTGTTGCCGCCCACCCTAATCCCAAAACCCTAACCCTAGCCGACCAACCCCAATCCTATCCCATATAGGATTTGGTTGCCGCCCAAGGGAGACTCTCCTAATGCCATCCAACTTAAGCCATAGAAAGGATGGAGAAGGCGCCTCCAAACTAAGGAGGAAGAGGAGGAAAGGGTTGTCGGCCATCATTTGGAAGAAGAAGAAGAGAAGACTTCTTCATGTTGCCCCATGAACCAAACCCTAACCCTAGCCTCCTCCTATTTTCTTGGCCATCCAACTCCATCATTTGAAAACTTTAGGTTTAGGCCTTGGTTTAATCTCAACCATCGGTTCTAGGGTTTTAATCCCAACCGTCGGATCTAGAGATTTAATCTCAACCGTCGGTTCTAGGATTTTAATCCAACCGTCGGATCTAGAGATTTAATCTCCGCCGTCGGTTCTAAGATTTTAATCCAACCGTCGGATCTAGAGATTTAATCTCCGTCGTTGGTTCTAGGGTTTTAATCCCAACCGTCGGATCTAGAGATTTAATCTCAACCGTCGGTTCTAGGGTTTTAATCCTAACCGTCGGATCTAGAGATTTGTTTTCCATCATTTGATCTAGACTTCGTGAGGTTTATGTAAGGCTACGATAGGGACCATGAGGAGGAGTTGGGTCTTGGCCACCCGATGGATCGGAACCACAAAAACTTGATCCATCAATGATGTTCCATTCCACTAGAGGATCATCATCGAACTACCTCACCAACCCCCATAAATTAATATGGGCTCCATATATTATTTGTACATCCATCTCCCCATGTTTAAGATATCAAATGTCCATCAATTGATTGATTTACCGAGCATCAATCAATTAACATCTAACTCCTCGAGTAGTACCACTCAACCTTATCATCATGTTGACTAAGTCAACCTGCAGGGTTTACATGATGAACCTTGTGAGCTCCTCAAGGGGACATCATCAACCTAATACATAGGACACGGATTCCTCCTATAATCAACGGCACACCATGTAAATAATATCATTTCCCAACTTACCGAGCATATTGATTTAATCCATAGAAATCTCACCCTCTGGTAAATCAAAGAAATAAATACTAAGTACATGTGCCCGTTATTATATCGGGATTAAGAGCATGTACAACATAATATCCGAGGTCCGATTCAATTATGCAGTCAGCAATAAATTGAATCACCTCTATGTCGGTCCTGCTCAATACACCTAAGTGTACTAGTGTAACTCTATGTTCAAGACAAAACAATACCAAGCTACACTACAACCATGCCAATGGTTTGTCCAAAACCATCTTGGTTGTGATCCTCTACTTATACTCTACAAGGGATTGATAACATGATCTTCTATGTCATACCCAAGCACCATGTTATCTACAATGTAAAGTATTAGACAATATGCACATATATAAATATAAAGTGCAAACAATGATCATGTGATTCTTATTTCAAAATAAAGATGTTCATACAAAAGAGCTAGGCTTTCAGTATACATCCCAACAAAATCCATATCTCTCAGGAATGTTGTGTGTCCTACCAGATCTACGAAGATGGGGTGTCACAATAGGTTCAGCCGATGTCTCATCACTATGAGTTATCGGTTGAGGTGCTTGACCAGGTATCTCCTCAATGTCTATTGGAGTCTCTTGAACCTCCTCAAGTTCAATGTCACTCCCACTATTTTCTTGTAAGAGAAACTCTTTCTCTAGAAACACAGCATTCCTTGAAACAAACATCTTTTGTTCCAAGAGATGATAGAATTGGTAACCCCTTATTTCCTTAGGGTATCCAATAAATAGATATTTATCAGACTTAGCATTCAATTTGTCTGACATATTCCACTTCACATAAGCAGGACAACCCCATATCTTCAAGTAAGAAAAATGAGATTTCTTACTAGCCCATATCTCATATGGAGTAGTAGAGACTACCTTGGTCTGGACTATATTTAGCAAGTAAATAGCTGTCTGAAGTGCATATCCCCAAAAAAACTTAGGAAGATTCGTGTGATTCATCATTGACCTGACCATCTCCAACAAGGTTCAATTTCACCTCTCAGATACACCATTAAGCTGTGGTGTATATGACGAAATCCATTGAGACAATATACCATTGTCCCTTAGATAATCCAGAAACTCTTAACTCAAGTATTCACCACCTCGATCCGATCGAAATATTTTAATACTCTTGCTAACTTATTTCTCTACTTCATTTCTTAATTCTTTGAACCTTTTAAAGGCTTCAAACTTGTGTTTTATCAAGAACACATACCCAAACCGTGAGTGATCATCGGTGAAGGTAATGAAGTAGCTATAGCCTCCTAGAGCTTGAGTTGATATAGGTCTACATACATCAGTATGTATTAGACCAAGAAACTCTCCCACTGGTTCACCTTTCCCCGTAAAAGGTAACTTAGTCATCTTACCTTTTAAGCATGATTCACATGTATCGTATGAATCTAATTCAAACGATTCCAGAATTCCACATCGTTTCTTGCTCACATGGCCATGACGACAATGCCACATGTAGGAGTCTAATTGATTATCTTTTCGAGCATACTTGTTGTTCACTTTGATACTAAGAATGTCACTGGATATGTCTAACATATATATACCATTGCACAGTGTTCCAGTCCCATAAAGCATGCCATTCAAAGTTATGTAACAACAATTGTTACTAAAAGTTAAATAGTACCTATTTCTATTTAATCAGAAAATAGAAACAATGTTCTTTATTAATGAAGGAACATAAGAGCAATTGTCCAGTTCTAAGACTAGTCCTGTAGGGAGCTCCAGCAAATAAGTTCCGATGGCGACTGCAACAACCTTTGCTCCATTGCCAACTCGCAAATTTGACTCCCCTTTGATGAGTTTTCTCCTATTCCTTAGCCCTTGTATGTCATTACATATATGTGAGCCACACCTAGTATCCAATACCTAAGTGTCTAAGGAAATAGAATGACAATCAATAACGAAGATACCTAAAGAGGATCAGGCATCGGATGCCTTCTTCTTCTTCACAGACTCAAGATAAATCTTACAGTTTCTTCGCCAGTGGCCCTCCTTGCCACAATAATGGCAAGTGCCCTTTTGAGCTAGTTCCGTCTTCTTAGCCTTTTTCTTCTTCTTCCCCTTCTATTGTTCCTTTGATTTTCTCTTAGAACCTTTCTTGAAGGAATCAACTAACAACACCGTCTTCTCCTCATGCTTCACAGAAGGTTCCACAATCTTCAACATATTAAGGAGCTCAGGAATTGTGGTTTCAATCTTGTTCATCCGGTAGTTCATCACAAATTGCAAGAAACTCTTAGGCAAACAATGCAGAATTAAGTCAATACTTAATTCATGATCCATCACAAAACCGAGTGTAGCCAGCCGCTTGATGTACCCATTCATCTTGAGCACAAATTGCACCACAGATTAACCCTCTTGCATCTTAGAGGTGAAGAGGAGCTTGGAGCTTCGAACCTTTCAGATCTCGCTTGCTCATCAAACAACTCATGAAGATGGAAGACTATGGTATTGTAGGGGATCCTTGGAAGGCTAGAGGGGGGTGAATAGCCTCTTTTTAATTTCTACAAAAACGGTTAGTGGAAGCACAACAAAAACAATAGTAATAGAAATGAAAATACAATGCTAACATAGAAGCCTTTACGTGGTTCGGAGATAACGCTCCTACTCCACAATGATCCTTAAGGTGGATCAACCCTAATCAATTTCACTAAGAAGCTTTCTCTTTTTACAAAACCCTCCTCTTCTTACAAAGGATGAAGATGAAGTTTAGAGAGGAGGAGGGGAATTAAAACACTAGGAAAGCTTAGAAAATTCATGGAGGCTTGAGAGAATGATCAGAATGTAAGCATTAACCCTCTCAACCACCCCAAGCCCTCATTTTATGGAAAGAGGGTTGTTTTTCCCATTGGGCCATTATCAGTCAACTGATGTATAGCATCAGTCGACTGCCGCCGAAGCCAACGGCCTTTGACGAGGAGAATCCATGGAGATACACAGCTGCCATTTCCAATGCCATTCTGATCAGTCGATTGATCACTTCATCAGTCGACTGATGAAGCGATCAATCGAGTGATCCCCACGCAGAGTTGAGTGAGACTCCATTATGTGCCCGTTGTCGACTTGATCACGATCGTTGCCGATTGGATCGGCCGATTGCGAATCGATCGTATGCTCTTGGAAGTCGACTGATCATCAGGGTTTGAGCCTGATTCAGTCGAACATCTGATCAGTTGAGTGATACAATGTATCAGTCGACTGATACTTGTTAAGTATGATAATTTTCATACTTAAATTAACTCCCTAGACCTAGACTCAACCTTCTAGCTCTTCCTTAAGCCTTGCGCCTCCAGGATCCCTCCGAGTCTGTGACTTGTTCATCCTTTGCGCTTGCTTCCAAGAGCTTCCTTCGATTTCATCATGTCTTGGGTTTTTCTTTTCCAAAGTACACTTGGACTTTACGCCGCCAAGACTACAAGCTTGGACTTACGCTGCCAAGACTTTCCTTTGGACTTCTTTTGCCAAGGTCACACTTGGACTTTTCCTTTATCAAGTCTTCATACTTGAATTTTTCCTGTCACTTAAACATGTTCACAATTAGATCACAAATGTTGCCTAACTTTGATGATTATCCAAATATCAAAACATATAAATGCTTGGGGCATTATTGCACCAACAGGTATTAGCATCCATTTACTGATGTTGCTTCTAAAGTTCGGGTGCCAATGCGGCTAGCATGATGAAACTTACTAGTTTAGAGTCAGTCACATGTTTCTGATAGGCCAACAATTGGTTCGGAGTTGCATCCTCCGTTGGACGGGTGGGAAGAGACTCTTCAATGACATACGCAAGCTTTTTCGCCTTGAGAACAATTCTCAAGTTTCTAAGCCAATCCAAGAAGTTCAGCCCAGTCAATTTATTTAAATCCAAAATCGAGCGCAAATTCAAAGACGTCATGATCAATCGATTAACCTAGAAATACAAATCAAGCATATATGAGAAAATGATTTTAAAATGCATCAACATACATTTACAAAATCCCATTCATTTTTCGAAATCAAAAACCCTCGAAATTAATTCGGGAGATCGTAGGTCCATCTCTGAATGGGTTGATATCTAACATAGATAAGAACAACCTTGGAGTGAGTCCAACAAGCCATTCTTAGATATGATGGTAGGTATCAAGTATACCGATTACATATCATGTATATGTAACTATCACAATGTGCTATCAACTAATTGAATGTTAACACATACATTGGGTTGTTAACACATTAACAGGTATGC
Source organism: Wurfbainia villosa (assembly GCA_025175895.1). Lineage (NCBI taxonomy): Eukaryota > Viridiplantae > Streptophyta > Magnoliopsida > Zingiberales > Zingiberaceae > Wurfbainia > Wurfbainia villosa. The sequence continues at coordinate 25,869,243 of CM045988.1, forward strand.
ATCATATGCATAATACCCAACTTCACCTCTCTTCACATCGACCTTGGAGTGAGTCCAACAAATCGATGCTCCAAGTTAGAGCCGACCCATTAATCGCGAAATAGTTTTAATATGGTTAGAGCACATTCAACCAATTAGCCAGGCTTGGAGTGAGTCCAACAACCCAAACTAACGATTGACCTCTGACTCTTACCATATTAGTGTTAAACTATTCTAATGATTTGAACATGTTCAGGTTCGAACCAGGCTTGGAGTGAGTCCAACAACCCAAACAAGAAACAGAACTCCAGTTCTAACCATATTAATGAAAGGTGTAGGCTTTAATATTGTGTAAAGGTTTTAATGTCTCATCCTCTTTGCATGTAAATAACTATTATCTACATGGTATGGCACACATGACATACATCTACATGTCACGACACGCATGGCATAATGATATGCATCTAATGCATTTACATGACACACAATTATGACATGTACAAATAGTTTCCTTATTTGTCATAACTATTTTGGAAATAAAATATGTTTTAGATTTGATTTCCCAAATCAAATCATGATTAAATTAGGAAACAAATTTCCAAATCTAATCACATATTTTATTTATGGAAAGTGTTAATTAAAGAAAGTAAAATCTAATTTAGGAAATAAATTTCCTAAATTATAATTTCCTAATCATATTAGAAAAGTTCCAATTTGAATTTCCTTATTTGACATAACTATTTATAGAAATAAAATATGTTTGTGATTTTATTTCCTAAATCAAATCATGATTAAATTAGGAAATAAATTTCCAAATCTAATCACATATTTTATTTCTGGAAAGTGTTAATTTCCATAAATACTTCTAAACTTTCCAAAAGTAAAAAATTTTCATAAATACTTATAAACTTTCCAAAAGTAGAAAATTTCTATAAATACAATTATGACTATCGCAAAATAATTTTACGATTATGATGGAACACAGTGTGGCTCTAATACCACTGTTGGGTTTCCCCGACATCAAGGCAAGTGTGTGTTCGAACACGTTTCGTAAACATGCACACAACGGAAGCAATAAAAGCAATAAATCTAAGTTATTACAACACACATATCACACGCATGAAAGATACAACATGTGTAGACATAATTACTATTTAAAATTTTGCAATAAAAGAAAACTTATACTAGGTATACCTGACGGATCACGTGTAGCGGGAATAGCATCAACCGAGTGACACTTGCAAGTCTTGCCTCTATTCGTATCCATGTTGAGTATCGTCGTGATAGCTTCACAAAGCTACGAGCCCCAACTTCACAAGAGCCACTAGCCTCGTGTCGAAGTCGTTGTGATCTAAGAGACGATCACAATCTGAATCAAATTTGGATCCCAAAAATGAGTTTCACAAACTCGCTTGTCAGAAGCGGTTTTCGTCAACCGTTTGACGAAAACTTAACCCTCCACTTATGAGGATTGTCGGAGAACCAATCCCCAGCAAGTAGGTCACTTTTGGAGCACTAAACACCGATGAAACGGCCTCTCCATGCAAAGAAGAACAAGCTGTCCAAAACTGGACAACTTGTATAAGTGGAAGAAGTGGTTAGCCAAGGATTGGCCAGCCACTCCTTGGTCGGCGGCGGCCAAGGGTAGTTGGCCGGCAGCTGAGGGTGGCCCAAGGGACATCGGCGGCTGGTGGTTGGCTGGCGACAAGGAGGTGCGGTAGCAGCAAGGGGCGGCGACAGCTCCTTTGGGTGGCTCCTTGGCTTGGGCGACAAGAGCAAGGAGGAGGAGAAAAGAGGGGTTGGGAGTAAGAAGATATTAGGGTTTCACAAAACCCATAAACCCTGCTTTTATGGAGAACACATTCTCCTAACGGTTATTGGTTCATAGCCAAGATCCATTAACCCGCTCCAATAACTTAAGTTAAAATAAACCAAACCACGTTGGTCTATTTTAAGTTAAAACAAACCAAACCAACTTTGGTTCATTCGTTTAAAACAAAACAAATCACTTTGGTTTATTTTCCACCATTGGATTAGAACCAAACAAATTTGGTTCATCCATCATGTCTTCATAAGACTCGGCTCATCCATGCTTCCGATGCGACTGAAATCATTTCATACTCACTCTTTGTTTGGTCCAACCAAACCTAGTCTCTCTCAATCTGAGAATCCTATTCTCAAACTCATTTTAAATCCTTTGGATTACGCTCGTTGTGCGTGTGACCAAATAGGTTCCTAGTTTATGTTGGTCGTCTATAATTAACCATTAATTATAGAACGATCATGAGTCACACCTAGTAGTACATCATGATCCCTAATTAATTGAAAAATCAACGGTTGATCCAAGAACCATTTCTGAAACCCTTCAGCAGCTACAATGAATTGTGCCGCATTCCTTTCACTCATCTTATACTCACTTGGTTCAGGACATGATCTATTGTGTTAGTCCCCACTAGGATGACTACATCACACCTAGCCCAAGTATTACTTCCTCGTCCTACGGATTCTAGTTATTGCACATGTATCCAAGAGTACCATACTCTAAACATGTAATGCTTTGGCCAAAGATTTTAGTAACAATCCAATGAGAGGCCATAGGGTATACATCTGCTCGTAAGGAGTAGTGAATCCTCTATAGGCTATTTAAACACCTTCAGCCACTTCGACTTATACCCAATCATCCCAGGTTCACATCTCCTCGGAGATGCTTGCTTAAGATGTCAAAGCATAAGTCTTCATGACCAAGATGACTTGAATATCGCAAGTCGAAGGAACATCGCACTTAAGCTGCTATAAGAACTTAATTGACATATCCTTATATGCAGAGAATCATATGAAGTCTTACAGCTGGTCACTCCAATGAACTAGTTACCATAACTAGCATCCACGATTAACTCTGGACATCCCAATATCTCTAGCCAGTGAGAAACAACTACTTGGATAAACCAAAGAGTATACCTCATGCTAGTCTCAACAGAATTGATGGCGTCCTAATCCATCAATTCATCGACTAGGGATAATTCTGATACATCACAATTACACATGTAGAGAAACTCACTAGTTTGTGATCCAATCACAAATTCTCTCATGCTGTGAATCGTATTGCATACATCCAGTAAATGAGTTTAAGATCCAATCAAATACACGAAAACATGTATACTCAAATAGTGAATCTTCATTTATCAAATAAATGGAACAACCATAAGGCGATTGCCTTAGGATATCTCTCATATACAACTAACAGGCCTCATCTTCGGTAACCATAGATAGAAGGGTGTGATAGAGTCAAAAATGGGACATGTTCCAACTCGTCATAGGGATTGAATCAGCATCCTCATACCGCCTATCCTGTCCTAAAGCCAGGTGTCGACCTCGTATGGTAGAGGTAGTTCCCGATAGAAGTGAAGGCTCATCAGGGAAGTGTATGATGTCCCTTCCACAAGACCATATTTAGACGTTTAGATAATACCCAATTGATAGTATGTTCTGCGACACACAAGCAAAATTGAAATCCTAGAATTCCCTCAAAAGACTCATAGCAACCCTTCTCTTCCTCCATGTGACACCGTACTAGAGTTAGGACCGCTGATAACCTTCATCATCACAACCATTAGAACAAAATTCCGAATAATAACGCCCACTAAACCAATCGATACTTGAATATCAGTCCTTGTGGGATCGATAATCTTTTTATTACATGATGACATCCATGCACTTACGAGCGTTGAGCGGAGCATGCGGTTCGAGTCCTCGATGGTTTTTATCGCGAGATTTAAGGCTGCATTCACGTACATCAAGTTTTTGGCGCCGTTGTCGGGGACTGATTGATTTGATATCGAATCAAAAGTGGACAGTTGGATCATACTTAGGGTAGATTTGTTTTCTTATTTTTTTCTTATTTTAATTATTTTAGTTTTAGACTTTTAACTATTTAAATTTAGTTTAGATTAATTTTAGTAGACATCTTGCTTTATTTCAGTTTTTTTAGTTTTTCTTCATCTAGTTTAGTTCTCCAGTTTAATTTAGTTCTAATTTAGATCTTAGTTTTCTTCTAGTTTTAGTTATTTTCTAACAGTTTTTCTTTTAGTTATTTTCTTAGCAATTTTTTAAGACTCTTACCAAGGCACTGCTCCTTTCCTTGTCTATATTTTCTTGTAAATAAAGATGCATGCTTTTGCTCATGATTATGGTCAATTTAATGCTGTGAGTTTCAGTAACATTTATTGTGAGCATTGTGGTAAAATGTGGCATACTATTAATGATTGTCCGGATATATTTGAACCTTTTAAATTTGAATAAGAAGATGTCACCTATGATTACAACCAGTGGCCATGAGATGAATCCTAATTATATAGTTATGACCCTGACTACTTGAACCCTCAATATTATTTCCCAAGTGACCATGAGAGCTATGAATCACCATGTGAATTTTATCCAGAATCAAGTCCCCGCTTAGAAGCCTTGCTAGCCGATTTTACTAGGGAATGCGAGGAGCATAGCTGACAATTTACGGAGATTATGCAACGAGATCTAGCAAGAGAAGATACCAAACGACGAGAAGGTGGCTTTGGTGACTGGATTACACCTAATATGGCGGAGATTCACTTTGAGTGAATGGATGAGGAAGACATAGGAAGTAAAGAAGGGCAATCCATGCAATCACCATTTGAAGAAGAACTTGAGAATTATATAATTGATACTTTAATCAAGGAGTGCATTGCTTCAATCAAAACACCTCCTAACCTCAAGAATCTAGAAGAGCCTACCTTAACCCTCACCAAAACTTCAGTTACCAATATTGAAGCTCTTTTAGTGATTTGTAATGATAATATTTCATTCGACATAATAGAATCTACTAATCAATCTTTTGGTGAGAATGCCCATGGTGAGTTACGTTATTTACAACATTTGGAAAAGATGGAATACTATGATCAAAATCATGATAATTCTGTGAAGATAAGCATGTTCAATCTTGAACCAAGGAAGGAAGCTAGTTAATATCTTACCCCTCCATGAGCAAGATTTAAGAGATGCAGTGATGATGGACCACAAGAGAGGAGGCGTAAAGTGAGCAAATATCTTGCTCCCTGAAACGAACGATTTTTTAATTGTCGTAATACCGTTCCCAAATTATTTACCGAACCCCCTAACTACACTAATGCAGTATAGGACTGACTCAGATCGTCTCCCAACGAACCTAATGGCTGAACGTTTGTTTTTAAACAGAAGTAAACACCGGGGGTTTATACAATTTATCAAAACAATTATTCAAAGATAACCTAATGCAAGAACGATTCAACCTTGCACCGCACTGTCACTATACGATACAATGGTCAAACAATTCTGGTAAACAGACATGGAAATTAAATCGTCAAGAAATAAATCTAACTACCAAATAACAATTAACAAATAACTATCCTAATGTGCAAAAGTAAGTAATCACGCACCGCACTGTCACTATACAGTACAATGATCACGAAATAAAAGTGAACAATTCAACCAAGCACTGCACTATCACTATACGGTACAGTAGTCAAACAGTTACTAAAAATTGCAATAAACGAAATGCAATAAACGAAAGCAATTCAACCAAGCACCGTACTGTCACTCTACGGTACACTGGCCAAATGTAAATGAAATCTAAACTAATAACGAAAGCAATTCAACCAGGCACCGCACTATCACTATACGGTGCACTGACCAAATGTAAATAAAAACTAAACTAAACATGATAAACATAACCTAACAGAAATAATAGCAGGATGTAATTAACATAAAATCCCAACTAATTGGTTTTTAACACACTAATAAACACACATATTGATCCAAATAAAACAACGATCGGTAACCAAACAGCGGTCGCAACAAACCGAACGGCCCTCTCCGACGGTGAATGCGAAGCTGCCCAATCAGCGCAGCAAGGAGGACGGACAGACGGAGGAACGCGATCACTGTTCCAGTAGCTCTAGAGTCACCGGACAGTGAAATGGACCTTCACTGGTGGAGATGGAGCTGTCCTAAACCGGCGCTGCTTGTGGGTGGCTCCGGCGAGATGGAAAGGCCTATCCCAGCCGTCGGAATGGAGTGAATGTCGGTGAAGGTTGTACTCGCCGAAATCCCGTGCTCGCCCCTCTTCCGATTAGCTGTCCGAATCACGGCATCTAATCGTCCACCGAGGCTCACCTGGGATCATCGCCGGCTGTCGGTGGGAAGGTCACCGGAGTGGAGTGTCGGACTGTCACCGCCGCGCATGTAGTCGCCGGTCGCCCGCGCTCGCGAGAGGAAGAAGATGGCCGCTCGCTCGAAAGGATTATGCACGTTCTCTTCTCGATTTGGGAAGGTAGGTTTTTGATGCTTTATTTTTCGCAAGTGCACGGTTGTCGTCAAGTAATAAAAATATCGATCCCATAGGGATTGGGACAATTACCGAATGGTCGTGATACCAAGTTATCTAGTCAATCAATTTGTGGATTAAGTAAAGAAACTGAGCAGTCAAGAACAACTAATGAGAAGAACGAGCTAAAAGTCAATAGTTGAGAAGAATCTCAGGATATGGGTTTCACCACGTCGACAATTTATAAGGTGATTTAATTCTTTCCTACCCCTGTTAGAGTTGTTTTGATGGAACCTATCAAAAGGTAAATCAACGGCCCCTTTCGAGGTCTACGCCAACTGTACCTATCAAACTTAATTTACCTATCACGGTATTCGAGCGTAGGGGATCATAATCAGCTAAGAGGACCTGTCATGAGACCCCCGCAAACCTCCCTAGTCTTACCACCATTACTTGGTAAAAACTGGATTTGATAGATCCATTAAGTCCATAAGAGTTCCTTTAGAGTCTAAATTTCCTTTTCACGATAGGTTTGCACACGGGACCATAATCAGCTAAGGAGACCTATCACGAGACCCCCGCAATCCCTCATAGATACACTACCTCTACTTGACAGGAGTTAATCTTTAGTTGGTTCTAGGTTTCGGGAACTTGGGTTCACTATTAGGTACTTCCCCTTAGCTCCTTAGGTTTATCAATAAGAATCCAAAAACCAGATCAAAACAAATAATAATTCAAGTAGTATAGATTACATCATCCTTCATAAATCGTCAAGGGCTACTCCCCCATCCTAAGATTACAGGACACTACTCCATAGTCAAACAATAATTGCTAGAGAAAAAAATTACAATACTTAGTGCCATCTGTGTTCCTCTGTCGTCGACTCCTTCGTTCACCTCGTTCTTGTGTCGTCCTCTTTTCCACCCGCCGCCGTCTTCCTCTAGGGTTAGAATCTCTCCTCTTTTATAGCCTTGGCCTCCTCTTCAATTAAGGCAAAAGATTTTCCTTTAATTGAGACGAAGATCATGGCTTCATCGAGTTGCTCGCAGAAAAGGAAGTCTGGAATCATGCCAACACTCCCATGCCAGATGAGGGCACAGGCGTGTCGTGCATTTCCCACCGACCGTGTCAGCGCTTGAACGGGGTGTGTCGATGGCTGAACCAGGGCGTGTTGAGCGCTGGAACTCCTGACACGGACGTGTCATTGATAACACGCCTGTGTTGTTTTGATACGCCGGTCGTGTTAGCGCTTGAACAGGGTGTGTCAGTTGCTGAACCAGGGCGTGTTGAGCGCTGGAACTCCTGACACGGACGTGTCACTAACAACACGCCTGTGTTTTTTTGATATGCCTGCTTCTTTGCCCTGTTAACACGAAAAACACCCAAAAGCAGTCTCTTCGTCCAAAATATGCTAAACATAACTGAATCATGACAAAATACATGTCTAGGACATGAAATGAGATAAAATGCATGCATATGGAGTAGTGAAAACATAACACGATTTACACACATCAAAATCCCCTAGTCCTAAACTTTTGCTTGTCCTCAAGCAAAGAAAACACAAAAGACAACTTAATTGTGGAAATGATAGACACCATCCAGAGGTATACAATCTGATCTTAATCTTATCAAATCATTCCTAGTTGCCAAGCTTGAAAGATCCCTATATAGTGCGCGTGAAAAGTTGAACTAAAGTCATTGGACACCAATCCAGATTTGACATCCCTTCTATCTTAGAACATTCTTATTTCCGGCATAGAGGCACTTACTTGCTTTAATGCATGGATCATCCTTACCTAGCAACAAAAGGTCTCAAAGGAGCACTTTCTAAGAAGAAAGAAGGGAAGGAATTTATAGAGAGCATTTCCCCAGTAACTAGTTAGTCTCAAAGGGGCACCTTTTAGGTGTTTCCCCAGTAACTACTTGGTCTCAAAGGGGTGCTTGAAAACAATTCCAGACTTTTTTTTTTAATCAAAACTTCTAGGGAAAGTGTTTCTCCAATAACCAAATTGCACAGGAAAGTCTCCAATGGAAAATCGAGTACTCGTCCGATATGGGGGATTTAAATCCTTTTTGGATACCTCAGACCTATAGACCGTGTTAGAAGTGAAATAGGGTTCTTATCAAATAGGAAAAAAGGAATATCATGATCCGACCAATGTTCAGTTGTATTACGCTAGATGATATAAAAATGCAATGTTATGATATATGAAAAGATGCAAACAAAAATAGCACTAACCAAACTAAAAATCTAAGTAGAGACAGCATAAGCAGTAAAGGATGTGCATCGAAACTCACAAAATAGCTCAAGGTGGTCAATGGTCATCGTCTTCGCTACTAGCATCCTCCTCTGCCCACCTATGTCGCTGCTCCTGGTAAAACTCCCGGGACTCCTGTCGAAATCTATCATCATCTTCCCTCCGGGCGGACTCAACAGTGAAAAACTCATCAACTCTCCTGTAAAAATCAGCTGCACTATCCAAATGTTGTGTCACCATACGATGGTGCTCCTCTGTAGCTTGGGCAAACCGATCCCACACACCTATGTGTGAGGTATGCTCGACTCTGAAAGCTTCAAATGATGATCGGAATCCTGAAAAATCAAAAGAAGAGTACCCTGCAGAAACATTGTCAGTAGGAAACCGTGGGGGTTCAGGAGTCGAATGTGATAGCTCAGGGGCTATGTGAGATGGATCCCTAGGAGAGGGTGATGGAGCATGGGCAGTAGGGGTAGGAAAGGGTCCCTGGACATCTCTAAAAATCCAATTGGATGAATTACGTACAGTCATCCGCTCAGGGTTTGGAAGAGGGATTTTAATTCCATTTCTTAACACCAAACGATACCCCTCGTCACATGCCTCAATCATCTTCATATTTATACAAGCATCCAAATCCAATCTAGGGCTAGTAGGACAATATTCAAGGTCATCCAATTCACATCCTAAGGCCACAGCAATCCTAATGATAATACCACCTATGACTATGACCCCAGATGGGATGTTACTAACCTTAACTAAATGTCTAACCATATGGGCTCCAGAATCAATATTAACTTCATTTAGCATAGCCCATAAAAATTGTAACTCACTCTGCCTAGCCACCCCTGCACTATCATATCTTCCAGAGATTGTATTAGCCATAAACCGAAGGAGATAACGAAAAGTAGGATTAGGGATGTTAAATGATTTAGACCTAGATGCATCATAAGGGTGAGGGTCATCTGAAATCATTCTCCAAAATTGATGATCAATAAAAAGTCAATGAATTTGCTTCTCCCCTCCGCAAGGAAAATCAAATATTGTATTAAAATTACTTAAAGAAAGAGTAAACTCATGGTTCATTAATCTAAATTTGATTTTTCCTTCCTCACAATCCTTTCCTTGCAATATTTCAGCAGACAAGGAACTAAGGAATTCAAGAGTGATATTAGGGTAAGTAAGATGATGATGCGTGATAAATTCGGTCCAGCCTATCCTATTGGTCAACCAAGTTATGTCATCTCTTAACCCTAGGGTTGTCAACGTGTAGAAGTCTATAGTTCTTGTAGATACTAACTTCCTTTTTTCAAGCTTACTGAATTTAGACTTCATAACCTCATCCCTAAAAACAATTCCATATGGATGGCAGGAGGTCGGAGGAGGATCGTTACCCAAGTCCTGAGATTTTCTCTTTCCCTTGTCCTTTGCCGAAGAGGAAGAAGCTCCTCCTCTAGTCTTCACTCGCTTACTCATGGCGTTGGGGAGGGAGAGACAGTAGGTTAGCTTCTCGGCTGCTCGAGAGAGACCGGCGGCAGCTGCTTCAAGCTTGTAACGTGCGTGGAAAATTAGGGCGTGCTCGGGTCAGCTTTAGAGGGCTAGCCGCAACATAGGCGTGTCGGGCATGTTCTTACGCAAATACCTGACCCGTTTAAGCGCGGCATAGGCGTGCTCTCGCCCAGATGCCGTCCGCCCAGCGCGTCGCAAGTGAGAAAAAGTGATGACAGGCGTGCTCGGCAAAGACGCTTCACTGTTGTCTTCGGGTAACCTCAACACGCCTATGTCATTCGGCTTAGGCGGGTCGTGTCAATTTGGCACGCAATGGCACGTTTAACATGTCGTGTCCTGTAAACCTGAAAAAAAAATGTAAAACTCAAAATAAAATAAAATGACTAAAAAAAATAGCTTGGGTTGCCTCCCAAGAAGCGCTTGTTTAAGGTCGTTAGCTTGACCCCTTAGTTACTCCCTAGTTTTGGGGATATGGCTCGAGGAGTGTGCTCTACCCCTCTTCCTCCCCAATCAACTCAGTAGAATTGGTTGTAAAGTATCTCTTAAGTCTTTGACCATTTACTTTAAAAATTCCTGTAGACTCACTGGATATATCAATAGCTCCATGAGGATAAACCTTTTCAACTTGATATGGTCCCGACCATCTGGATTTCAGCTTCCCAGGAAAGAGTTTCAATCTTGTGTTGAATAGTAATACCAAGTATCCTTGATGGAATTCTCTGCGCATGATATTCTTGTCATGCCACCTCTTCGTTTTCTCCTTGTAAGACCTTGCATGTTCATAAGCATCAAGGCATAGTTCTTCAAGTTCATTTAGCTGCAGTTTTCTTTTCTCTTCGGCTTTCTTTAGGTCAAAATTAAGCCATTTAATTGCCCAATATGCCCTGTGCTCTATTTCAACTAGAAGATGACATGGTTTTCCATAAACTAATCGAAACGGAGTCATTCCAATGGGTGTCTTGTAAGTCGTTCGATAGGCCCATAGAGCATCGTCAAGTCTTAAAGACCAATCCTTCCTTGATCTTGATACTATTTTCTCCAAGATAGTCTTGATTTCCCTATTTGATACTTCTACTTGCCCGCTCGTTTGTGGATGATATGGTGAGGCTAGTTTATGGGTTACTCCATACCTCTTGAGAAGGCTTTCAAATTGTCTTTCGATAAAGTGTGAGCCTCCATCACTTATTACTACTCTCGGTATTCCAAATCTTGGAAATATTATACTCTTAAAGAGCTTTATGACTGTTTTTGCATCACAAGAGGGGGATGGTAGAGCCTCAACCCATTTAGACACATAGTCCACTGCCACTAGTATATAGGTATTTTTATAGGAAGTAGGGAAGGGTCCCATATAGTCAATCCCCCAGACGTCGAACAATTCGACTTCCAATATCGAATTTTGAGGCATCTCATGTCTCCTTGATACGTTCCCGGTCCTTTGACAGCGGTCACAAGTCGTCACATAATTCTGAGACTTCTCAAAAATTTCGAAGCCATTAACTAATTTTCTTGCTAAAGATGATCAAAAACTTGATGCTTTATTTTCCGCAAGTGCACGGTTGTCGTCAATTAATAAAAATATCGATCCCACAGGGATTGGGACAATTACCGAATGGTCTTGATACCAAGTTATCTAGTCAATCAATTTGTGGATTAAGCAAAGAAACTGAGCAGTTAAGAATAACTAATGAGAAGAACGAGCTAAAAGTCAATAGTTGAGAAGAATCTCAGGATATGGGTTTCACCACGTCGAGATTTATAAGGTGATTTAATTCTTTCCTACCCCTGTTAGAGTTGTTTTGATGGAACCTATCCTAAGGTAAATCAATGGCCCCTTTCGAGGTCTATGCCAACTGTACCTATCAAACTTAATTTACCTGTCACGGTATTCGAGCGTAGGGGATCATAATCAGCTAAGGGGACCTGTCACGAGACCCCCGCAAACCTCCCTAGTCTTACCACCGTTACTTGGTAAAAACTGGATTTGATAGATCCATTAAGTCCATAAGAGTTCCTTTAGAGTCTAAATTTCCTTTTGACTATAGGTTTGCACACGAGACCATAATCAGCTAAGGAGACCTGTCACGAGACCCCCGCAAGCCCTCATAGATACATTACCGCTACTTGACAGGAGTTAATGCCTAGTTGGTTCTAGGTTTCGGGAACTTGGGTTCACTGTTAGGTACTTCCCCTTAGCTCCTTAGGTTTATCAATAAGAATCCAAAAACCATATCAAAACAAACAATAATTCAAGTAGTATAGATTACATCATCCATCATAAATCGTCAAGGGCTACTCCCCCATCCTAAGATTACAGGACACTACTCCATAGTCAAACAAGAATTGCTAGAGAAAGAAATTACAATGCTTAGTGTCATCTGTGTTCCTCTGTCGTCGACTCCTTCGTTCACCTCGTTCTTGTGTCGTCCTCTTTTCCACCCACCGCCGTCTTCCTCTAGGGTTAGAATCTCTCCTCTTTTATAGCCTTGGCCTCATCTTCAATTAAGGCAAAAGATTTTCCTTTAATTGAGACGAAGATCGTGGCTTCGTCGAGTTGCTCGCAGAAAAGGAAGTCTGGAATCAGGCCAACATGCCCATTCCAGATGAGGGCACAGGCGTGTCGCGCATTTCCCACCGACCGTGTCAGTGCTTGAACGGGGCGTGTCGAAGGCTGAACCAGGGTGTGTTGAGCGCTGGAACTCCTAACACAGACGTGTCACTGATAACACGCCTGTGTTGTTTTGATACGTCGGCCGTGTCAGCGGTTGAACGGGGTGTGTCGGTTGCTGAACAAGGGCGTGTTTAGCGCTGAAACTCCTGACACGGACGTGTCACTGACAACACGCCTGTGTTGTTTTGATACGCCTGCTTCTTTGCCTTGTTAACACGAAAAACACCCAAAAGCAGTCTCTTCGTCCAAAATATGCTAAAATTAACTGAATCATGACAAAATACATACCTAGGACATGAAATGAGATAAAATGCATGCATATGGAGTAGTGAAAACGTAGCACGATTCACACATCAGTTTTATTAAATTAAAAGCATCAGCCATCCGATTCAATTGCCCTTTCAATCTCAGTCGTTCCTTAGTGCTATGGTTTGATGGATATATTAATTGCTTAATTAGGCTGCTCCATCCAACGGCTGAAATCAGTTTGGTTTGAAATGGACAGATCTGATCCGTCTGAAGGTATAATCACGATCCAACGGTCTGGATGAATGGCCAAGATGTGTAGATCTTAATGTACGGGCCGGATCGCTCCAGATCCAGATGGATGGCTCAGAATCAATCACTTTCCTCGGACGGTCCATAATGCTCAGATCTGAACCCTTGATTTAATTTGCCTTCTGATCTGGATGAAGGGCTCAGATTAAATCATTTTGAAATGTCCATTATGACCCCAGATGAAGCCATATTTGATCCAACTTGAGTCTATTTCAGTGGCTCATCTCGATCTCCTACAAACAAAGATAAAATTTACATATAAATCCAAAAATTAGGAGAATTTATAATAAGGTCCAAAAATATATCTAACTCATAAAACATGATAATAATCAATAATAAATCACTCGAGAGGATAAAAACAGTGATATTAATAACCAAAATAATACAATAAAATGGCAGTTATCACTTCCCCCACACTTATTTTTGTGCATCCCGAGCAATAATGAAAATAAAGAAACACTAACTCCCTAACTCATTCCCCTAGCAATACCTAGATCAATAATTCAGAGACAGAAAAAATAAGTTACTTAGGATCACCAAATTCATCAGGATCTAGGGTATTCAAAAGATCCGACTCCTACAACAGTCAACATGTATGATGATTTACAGTCAAATCAAATAGACTAAGCCTGATACAAAATCTTCCAAAATGGATAAATGCACTGATGCTCACTTAATAACATAGGAGTGGGGTGCCCTCAAAACACCATGCAATTTTGTACTACCATATGCTTGCTTATCATCTACTTCTCTACTGCTATCAATACATCTCATACATGAATCAAAAGGATTTATCATGAATCAGAATAAGATCAAAAGTAGAGTGCAGATAAAGTATGCAAAGATAAGTACAAAACAAAGGTACAAATGAATAGGGAACAAGAGAAGAATTGGAGAAATAAACCTGATGAGTTGCTCTATGAAATGCTCAGTAACCAGCAATATGGGAAGAGGCTAGGACAATTGGAAACTTTAGAATTGGATTCAGGATCAAATGACTCTATCCAACACATTGCAATCTCATTTGCCTGCATTACAATTGCACATTTTTTTCTTTTTTTCTTTTTTTTTTACAAAAGAAACATCAATGGTGCCATTTTTTTTCCTTTTTTTTTTTTGTGTGCAGAAACTCAAGTACTAATCACAGAAAAATATATCTTAGAACCAATGACCTCTGAAAACTATATCTTCCATATCATATTTCCAACAAAAATAATATAGCTCCTCCCCCACACTTAAAATTTTGTCCGTCTCGGACAATACAACCCATCAAACTATTCCTCCAACATGGAAAGCAATAGATATGAAAAAGATAATCCACAAAGATACAAAGACAATGGATAGCAAATGAAGAGATATGACAAGTAAGACATGGAATAAGTAAGTATCACATGGATTAGACAAGCAAACCAAGTCAGAAAAAGAGTCAAGAATGAAATCCTTCATCATATTCATGCAAGTAAATGTTACTGCAGTTTTGAAAAGACTCAAAGCAAGTTCTAGAGTAACAAGAATCACATGTGTTATCACACAAAAGTGGGTAGATGATAAGAATAGCTTGTAACCTCACTAGGTGAATAAACATCAAGCTTAGACTATCAATAAAAAGTTCACCATCATAACAAGTGACTGCATGCAAGTGAAGTCTCCTATCATACACAAAAATCCATAATTTGATGATCAAACTTAACTAATTTTTACCACCTCTGAAATGATACTAAGGCATGCATAGGGAATATTATTTGACTCAACGAAAACAACTGAACCTACGTAAACAGGCAAACACGCAATCAACCACACAAATTATTCCGAACATGAAAGGAATAAAATAAATACAGTAAATAAAAGAACACACTCCCCTTTTATGTCGGAGAAGAAGCATCATCATGTCTGACCCCACCATATTCTCCAGAATAGACTTGATCTCTTTTCTTAAAATGACCTGCGTCTATTACGAAAGGGAGACCCTTGATCACTAATGATCGCCCTGGGTACTCCAAATCTGTAAAATATGTGAGACCTAACAAAATCCACAACAACTAGAGAATCATCGGTCCTGGTGGGGATGGCCTCCACCCATTTAGAAACATAATCATATGCCAACAGAATATATGGAAATCCAAAAGATACAGGAAAAGGACCCATAAAATCAATACCTCAAACATAAAAAAAATCTCACAGAATAACAAGGATTGGTGAAGCATTTCATTTCTACGTCTTATGTTCCCTGTTCGTTGACATCGCTCACAAGATTTGTAAAATTCAGAGGCATCATGAAATAGGGTGAGCCAATACAAATCAGACTATAAAACATTCCTAGCAGTTCTTTTGGGGTCCAAAGTACCCCCCACAAGCCAGAGAATAATCTGATCTCTACAAAATTTTCAATGATAAAGATCATCCCATACATAATACTTAGCATCACTTTTCAATTTCTGGACTTGTGCATGAGTAAAATGTAAAGGTACAACACGGCAACTAAATAAATAGCAAGATCTGCATACCATGGTGTCTTACCCTACAGGTGAAAAACTGCTCATTTGAAAAAGAATCTGCTATGGGGGTGGCTCGATCTCCCTCACAATCCTAGTCAAACTGAAATATCACCTCCTTCTGCAACAAGTTGGTCAAGGGTAGGGCAATCTGACTGAAGTCTCTGATAAAATGTTTGTAGAAAACTGCATAACCCAGAAAAGCATGAACTTACCGCACAGAAGTAGGGTAAGATAAAGAAGATATAAGATGAATTCTAGCAGGATCTACTTCAATACCATACACAGAGATAATATAACCTAAGACTATCCCATGCTCAACCATGAAATGACATTTCTCACAAACATCTGATTGAAGTGATCCTTGGGGCGTCGCCTGAAGAGCGCTAGTCCCTACACAATCCATATCCCTGTCTACATAAAGAGGGCCCATAGATAGGTCCTAACAACAAATCATTATCAACATCAGAATCAACAGAATCAATAAAATCACAATAAAATATAGAAGGTGCAGAGATATCCAAATGAAAAACATACTAAGAAATAAAGTTCATGCAGTCCAACTCATCAGCTATAACCACGCTAAGAATATAATGATCCTCCATCGGGTACCTCATAGCGTCCAAAATACTGAACCGAACTACAGTATCTCCTACCTCCATAGAAAGAGTACAACTTCTCGTGAACACACAGATCTTTTAAAAAAAACTTGGCATACTTGGGAATCTGTTAGCTATGGAATTCCCTAGCCTTTTCTTCAACAACCCCCTTCCTAGGCTGGGCCTCTGAGGGAAGAGAAAAACTGCTGCATAAAACTCAAGTAGATTATCGCCTGAAGACCTAGTCATACACACAAACAAATACAATGAGAAACAAATATAGATAATAAGAAAGGCAATAATAACAAAAGAAAAAGGAAACAAACAAACAAACTACAGTTTAAAGACAAACGAACCCATTAGAGTTCCCCGGCAATGGCGCCAAAATTTGATACGAACAATTTTTTAATTGTCGCAATACCGTTCCCAAATTATTTACCGAACCCCCTAACTACACTAATGTAGTATAGGACTGACTCGGATCGTCTCCCAATGAACCTAATGGCTGGACGTTTGTTTTTAAACAGAAGTAAATACCGGGGGTTTTTACAATTTATCAAAACAATTATTCAAAGCTAACCTAATGCAAGAACGATTCAACCTTGCACCGCACTGTCACTATACGATACAATGGTCAAACAATTCTGGTAAACATACATGGAAATTAAATCTGCAAGAAATAAATCTAACTACCAAATAACAATTAACAAATAACTATCCTAATGTGCAAAAGTAAGTAATCACGCACCGCACTGTCACTATATGGTACAATGATCACAAAATAAAAGTGAACAATTCAACCAAGCACCGCACTGTCACTATATGGTACAGTAGTCAAACAGTCACTAAAAATTGCAATAAATGAAATGCAATAAACGAAAGCAATTCAACCAAGCACCGCACTGTCACTATACGGTACACTAGCCAAATGTAAATGAAATCTAAACTAATAACGAAAGCAATTCAACCAGGCACCGCACTGTCACTATACGGTGCACTGACCAAATGTAAATAAAAACTAAACTAAACATGATAAACATAACCTAACAGAAATAATAGCAAGATGTAATTAATACAAAATCCCATCTAATTGGTGTTTAACACACTAACAAACACACATATTGATCCAAATAAAACAACGACCGGTAACCACACGACGGTCGCAACAAATCGAATAGCCCTCTCCGACGGTGAATGCGAAGCTGCCCAATCAGCACAGCAGGGAGGACGGACAGACGGAGGAACGCGATCACCGTTCCAGCAGCTCTGGAGTCACCGGACAGTGAAATGGACCTTCATCGGTGGAGATGGAGCTGTCCTAAACCGGCGCAGCTTGTGGGTGGCTCCGGCGAGATGGAAAGGCCTATCCCAACCGCCAGAATGGAGTGAACGCCGGTGAAGGTTGTACTCGTCAGAATCCCGTGCTCGCCCCTCTTCCGATTAGCTGTCTGAATCACGACATCTAATCGTCCGCCGAGGTTCGCCTGGGATGATCGCCGGCTGTCGGAGGGAAGGTTGCCGGAGTGGAGTGCCGGACTGTCGGCGCCGCGCGTGTAGTCGCCGGTCACCTGCGCTCGCGAGAGGAAGAAGACGGCCGCTCGCTCCAAAGGATTCTGCGCGTTCTCTTCTCGATTTGGGAAGGTAGGTTTTATTAAATGAAAAACATCAGCCGTCCGATTCAATTGCCCTTTCAATCTCAGTCGTTCCTTAGAGCTAGGGTTTGATGGATATATTAATTGCTTAATTAGGCTGCTCCATCCAACGGCTGAAATCAGTCTGATTTGAAATGGACGGATCTGATCCGTCTGAAGGTATAATCACGATCCAATGGTCCGGATGAACGACCAAGATGTGTAGATCTTAATGTACGGGTCGGATCGCTCCAGATCCAGATGGATGGCTCAGAATCAATCACTTTCCTCGGACGGTCCATAATGCTCATATCTGAACCCTTGATTTAATTTGCCTTCTGATCTGGATGAAGGGCTCAGATTAAATCATTTTGAAATGTCCATTATGACCCCAGATGAAGCTATATTTGATCCAACTTGAGTCTATTTCAGTGGCTCATCTCGATCTCCTACAAACAAAGATAAAATTTACATATAAATCCAAAAATTAGGAGAATTTACAATAAGGTCTAAAAATATATCCTACTCATAAAACATGATAATAATCAATAATAAATCACTCGAGAGGATAAAAAACAGTGATATTAAGGACCAAAATAATACAACAAAATGGCAGTTATCACTCCCCCATGAGTAAGATTCAAACGCATCAAGAATGGGAGGAAGAAAAATCTCCTTGGGCCACTAGAGCCAAGATGAGACGTAGGAGTATGGTCAAGCTAAAGACCTTAAACAAGCGCTTCTTGGGAGGCAACCCAAGTGTAGTTTTATATATGTTTTTGATTTTATTGCATTCATGTGTATAATTTAGACTTTGATTTATGGTAATTTATGTTTTTGCAAATATTTTAGGATTAAAAAGAACCTGCAAAGTAGAAGCAAAAATCGTTTTGAGCCCACCTAGTCCATGACGAGAGCCTACACCTGCGCCACCATCTTTTTCTATATTCGAGTAGGATATAGGTACATCTGCCTATGAATTTTCAGAGTTTCGATCATGCCTCGATGACATATACACTGAGCAGTAGACGCAAAGGCAATGATGGGAGGAGAAGAGCACTTATACGTAGGCAGATTTCAGGGCTTACGGGACCACTTCAACTGGGTTAAGGAGTTCTATGACGAGACCCATATCTATTTCCTGGAGGAGGTTGCCCATCTTTAGGAGGAGGCTGCATATCTCTAGGAGGTTCGGCAGCACATACGTGCCCAACAGGCACAGTGGGCCCGGGAGAAGAAGCACAGAGCAGTCATTGCATCCACTAGCTCTCAGATCGACCACATGTACATGTGGTATCAATGGCTCAACACTAGATTCTCCCAGGATCCCGAGATGTCGAGGCTACTAGAGTTTCCACCTCGGCCATCATATTAGAGGTATAGCTTCATACAAGTCTTGGGGGGACCCCAAGTTTTGATTTATTTTGTTTCTAGCAGTAGTTTCTTTCCTAATATTTTCATTTTAGTTAGCATTCATTTGTTCATGCATAGGTTGTTTAGTTTCTTTCAACACTTAGTTTTTGCTATCTATAAGCTGCCTCAGTAGTATTTTTAAAGTTTTCTTCATGAGTTGTTTCCATGGGTAGCTTAACTTTATTTACCTTGTGGTATTTTATTTTATTTTATTTCCTCTAATGAATGTTTTAGACTTACACTGGTTAGCTTTTATTTTTACACCTACAAATGATGAACATTCTGAAAGGGAAAATCTAGTACATACCTAGTTATGATTCATCTCAGTAGTCTTGTACTTTGGAATCCATAGGTGACTCTAGATTTAGCATTTTAGTTATTGGAGATGCTCAGATTGTGGAAGCCCATTCGGAAAAATTAAAATCCCAAGAGAGAGAAAAAAAAATAGAATAAGAAAAAAAGGAAAGAAAAAAGAGAGTAAGAAAAATTAAAAAATATTATGAGGGATAAAAAAATAATTATCATGAGTGGAAATGGTTAGGTGCCCCTTTGAGACCGAGTTAGGTTACTAGGAAAACACCTACCAATTTCTCTCAATACCAAGCATGCCTTTGAGACTTGTGCTAGATCTAGGGAACGTGGGTAGGTAAGTGCTTAAGAGTCAGAGGCCTTAGGAAAGCTTTAGGATAATGACTTAACTTACTATGGAACGAGTATCCCTTAAGGAGATTCACTTAGCACATGCACGAGAAGCTAACTTAGTGAATTTTTAGAGCATATCTATTTGCTTTGATTGAAAATACCGCCTGATCAATCTAGTTAACATGCTAAGTATGGAACAATACATTTTTAAAATTTTATGGCACTGAGGTTTTCTTGAGGACATGCAAAGACTTATGTCTGGGGGAATTGATGTGAGCAAAATATGTAGGATTTTAGGAGTATTTTTCGCTCACATCTCGTTGGATTTTATATTTGATTCTTGCATATTTTACTTTATTTTGCATGCATTTTCTATTTTCTGGTTCGAATATCTGCTCTTTGTAATCTTGTGTGCACGACAGTATTCTACGGGGAAAATGGTGCACTTTTGGAGAGAAAAGAAGGCATTTGGCAGCTAGAACTAAAGGACACACACCTTGGCTCTGTGAATCCACACGGCTTGCACCCTAGCGCCACACATGACCTGACCATGTGAATCCACATGGTCGTGTGGCGCTAGGCGATTTCGACATGATTCAGTTATTTTCCATGTTTCTAGGAGATCCAACCTGATGTCTATACAAAGGAAGATATGCCCAAACCCTAGGGGGGAGGCCCGATGGCTGGGATGGCACACCAGTGCCCAAAAAAGCACCGAAAACTCGCAACAGGGAGGAAGGAAGTCACTCGAGGATCAAGTTCTGCACTTCAATGCCAGAGAGAAGAGTTGCATTACATTGTAATTAACATTCCTTACGCAATTTACATTATTCCTATGAATTCGATTATGCTTTGTGTTTCTCTTCCCTTATTTATGGAGTAGATTCTCCTATTCTAGGATTAGGGAGTAGTTTGTGTGCGTAGAACATGTTATTTCAAATATATTTCTGTTCTTGAAATCATATTTGCAATTAGTGATTGTTTAAATCGATAGCTATTTGTTTTGGTCTTCTATTTACTGTGCATAGCTAATACGAGGGGTGACAGTCCTTGTATCAAAGATTTTGGAGGATTAAGGAGGAACCTAGGGGTTGGCCTCATCTTCAGTAACTGTAGATAAAAGGGCGTGATAGAGTCGGAAACGGAACACGTTCTAACTCGTCATAGGAATTGAATCGGCATCCTCGTACAGCCTATCCCATCCCAAAGCCAGGGGTTGACTTGGTATGGCAGAGGCAGTTCCCGATAGAAGCGAAGGCTCATCAGGGAAGTGTATGATATCCCTTCCACAAGCGAAATCAAAATCCTAGAATTCCCTCAAAAGACTCGTAGCAACCCTTCTCTTCCTCCATGTGACACCGTACTAGAGTTAGGACCATCGACAACCCTCGTCATCACAACTATTTGAACGGAACTCCGAACAATAACCTCCATTGAACCAATCGATACTCGAATCTCACTCCCTGTGGGATCGATAATCTTTTTATTACTTGACAACATCCGTGCACTTGCGGACGTTAAGCGTGAGTGCACGCTTCGAGTCCTCAACGGTTCCCTTCACGAGATTTGAGATCGCCTTCACATGCATCAAGTAACAACATACCCTAAGAAATGACCTTGATAACCCCAAATACACAATTCTTTGGATTTAATTTTATTTTATACTTTCGCAACATGCTAAAAGTTTCTTTTAAATATGATATTAACTGCTCAAGACATAAAGTTTTGACCAAGATATCATCCACATATACTTCTACATTCCTCCCCAACTGCTTCTAAAAAATTTTATCCATTAACCATTGATAAGTAGCCCTAGTATTTTTTAACCCGAAGGGCATAACCA
This sequence comes from Wurfbainia villosa, assembly GCA_025175895.1. Taxonomy (NCBI): domain Eukaryota; kingdom Viridiplantae; phylum Streptophyta; class Magnoliopsida; order Zingiberales; family Zingiberaceae; genus Wurfbainia; species Wurfbainia villosa. The sequence goes on from CM045988.1 coordinate 25,891,169, forward strand.
CATAACAGAAAGTCCCTTATGCCGTAATAAAATTGACTTTATTCTGATCTTCCAAAGCTAGAGGAATCTAATGATACCCTTGATAAGCATCCATCATTAAGATAAATTGATGTTCTGCAGTAGAATTTACTAACTGATCAATGCGAGGCAAAGGATAATAATCTTTGGAACAAGCTTTGTTGAGATATCTAAAGTCCACACACATTCTCCATTTTCCCGATGGCTTAGGTACTAACACCACATTAGATAACTATTGGTGCAATCGGCCCAGGTCACGATTGACCAGACTCGAGTTTGACTCTAGCGATGTTTTGATGTTTGACGGTGAGTTGACTACATAGTTGACTTGGGGTTGACCATGTGTGGGAAGTCTAAGTGTTTAGCCTTGGCATGGAAAATCCAAGTATAGGACTTGGTGTTGGTAAAATCTAAGCATGAGATTGGTGTGAGAAGTCCAACATGGAGTTGGCATGTAAGTCCAAGTGTGTAGCCTTGGCATAGAAAATCCAAGCATAGGGCTTGGTGTTGGTAAAATCCAAGCATGGAGCTTAGTGTTGGGAAAAGTCCAAGCATGGGGCTTGGTGTTGGTAAGTCCAAGTGTGTAACCTTGGCAATGGGAAGTCTTGAGGACTTGGCAAGGTCACTAGTCTTGTAAGCTCGGGGTCCTTGAGTCGGTGAAGGATGGCATTGCAAAGTCGTGCACTTGGTGCATCCGAGGGACCGTCGGATGGGGAGCGAATGGAATGAGGCCGAAGGGAAGCAGACTTTGAGGGCAAGAGACGCGAAGGATGGCAGTGCGAAGTCGTGCACTTGGTGCATCTGAGGGATGTAGAACGAGGGAAGAGAGCTTCGGTGAGGATGAGGTGGACTTGGCCAAGTGGCTAAGACTGAGTGTCGGATGCACAAACATGGTGTTTGAGGTTTTACTCGATGGTCAGATGCTCAAACAAGTGTTTGTTTGAGGTTTTACCCTACAGCAGTCGACTGGCATAGGTGTCGGTTCGACTGATCCAAGTTGACTGATGATCGACTGGTGTTCAACTATATTTTGTGGCCTGGTAGTCGACTACCAAGTATTGGCAGTCGACTGATGTCAACAGCAGTCGACTACCAAGGGATGGCAGTCGACTGATGGAATTGTCACGAGCACAAAATGCTTCGTAGTCCACTAGGTAGTCGACTACGAGGATATCAGTCGAACAAGTGAAGTCACAAGTCGACTGATGAGAGATCCATTGGGTTTTTCCAGCGTGGATCATGTCATTATCTCACAATGGCACGGTTGGTAGTCGACTGGGGCTTTTGGCAGTTGATTGTTGGGTGCGAAATCAGCTCGATGCAGGTTATAAATGGATCTCAAGATGGAGGATTTTGCGAATATTTTTGGGGAGATTTTGGAGGGGAATTGCTGCTACATTTCAGTCCTTCAAGAGTAAACCAAAGCAAGCAACAGACAATAGTTCAAATCAATTGTTGTAAAGTTTTCTTTACGTATTTCATTGTTGTATTTATATTTTATTGTACCTTTGTGTATTACTTAGTGTAATTGCTTGTACGAGGTTTCTCCACCTCTTACTTATTGTCGAGAAGGAGTTTGGTTAGTGTCGTGCACATAACTCGAGCTTTGAGCTCACCCCGTGAAGTAGGAACACTAAGGTTTCGAACCACATATATCATTGTGTATTTGTGTGTGCTTGTATTGTTGTTTAGTATTTCTATTGTTTCCGCTGCGCTAACAACAATTGTAGACAAGAGGCATGCACGAACGATAGAACACCACCATCGTCTACGAATTGGGCTATTAACCCCCCCCCCCCCCCCGTCTAGTAGGCCACCGATCCTCCAACAAGTGGTATCAAAGCAAGGAGCCTATCGCGGACTCATCGCTAACACAAGCACGACAAGATGGCCGGCATCAACCTTCAACCACCAAAATTTTAAGGGGATTTTCAATGGTGGAAAAGAAAAATGGAGGTATATCTCTAAACTTATTTTGATATAATATTTATTTTAGAAAATAGTTTCAAAATACCTAGGGATAAAGAAAATAAGCTGATAGAGAAGTCAAGATGGACTAAAGATCAAATCAAGGACTTTAAGACCAATATCGAGGTAATAAAAATGCTAAGTGATTTGATTCCTAACAATATTTAGTCTAGACTAGGAAGTTATAGGGATGCAAAGGATTTATGGAATAAGGTGGTCAAATTCAATGAACATCCCAAACCGACACAAGTAGAGAAGGAAGCCGAGGAAGAATGTCAATCAACATCCGAAGATGTAGATGAATTGGAGGAAACCTCCACCTCTAGCATTGAGGGGGAGGAGAGATCTTCCATCCCGAAGCAAGAACGAGAAGAGGCATCTACATCCGGGAGAAGTGAAGATCAAGAGGCTTCCACCACCCTAGGTAACTCAAATGCAATTCTTAATAATAAAGATCACATAATTTGCTTTGAGTGTAGGGAGAAAGGGCATTACAAGAGCAAATGCCCAAAATTGGCTAAGGAGAAAGCATCGGCACCAAAAGTCAACCAAAAGCCAAAGGATGTCGGAGTCCTCGCTAGGAAAAACAAAGAGCATATTGTGTGCTTCAAGTGTAATCAATGCTTTAGGTTGGAAAGAAAGAAGGAGCCAATGCTTTAGGGAGAGAAAGAAGGAGCTACACAAGTAGGGGGAGCTTCCAAAGTAAACCCTAAGGTATATCTTAATGTACCTTCTAGTTCTAGGATTAAAAAGCATGCTAGAAGTTATTTTAGTACTCTTACAATTGTTAATGAAAAGCATGCTAGTAGGAATAAATACTATTGTTTAAGTGTCAAGCATGTAAATTTACCTAAGGACAAAACTAGGACTAATAACACTAGACCTATGTTACCTAGAGAGTCCATTAGGAAGGTAGAAAACCACCTAGACATTAATCCCAAAAATCATAGACATATGGCTAGGAAGAGTCATTCCCAAAAGATTAATAAAAAATCAAAATTGGGAAAATTAGAATTAGAGAACCAACCCTTAGATGTCAAGGCTTGAAAATTTGGAGAAGTCCCTAGCAAGAATTACAAATTCAATTAAGGGGTCTATTGGTCAAAATTTAGGACCTAAGAGACAAGAACCGGTTAAGGGCAAGAAAGGTTTGGGTCACAAACCTAAGTCCTACTATAATGTTCCATTTGATTATGGAACTAAATCTAAGTCTATGAAAACCAAGGTTAATAGGGAAGTTATCCCTAAGACTAGCCATGGTGTGTGTCTAGTGGCTAAAAATTCAAGAAAATCTAAGGTAGTTACTAAGAAGGTCAAAGGGGGAGTTACCTCTAGAGTTGACCTAGGAAAGACCCATTTGACTAAGGCTTAAAGCCAAAAAGGGTCATTAGGAATGTATCTAGAGAAGTTATCCCTAGTGAATACCTTGTTAACCCAATGAGCTCCAATAGGTATTGGGTTCCTAGGAGTGTGATCGATTCACGCTAGATGGGTTAGGGTGTGTCAACCCTAAGTGGATAGGTAGTTAACCTAGCCATGGTAAAGTTGACACTTTAGGATGTGCTAATGTGTTTTGAGAAGTTGAAAATTGATCAAAATTGACACTTTAGGTTTAGAAGTCATAGTGTGTCATTTTGGGTTTTTGGCACACTAGGAAAATGGATAGCATTATGGCAAAATGGATTTAATTCTAAGAAATGGCAATTGGGCTTAACAATTAGGTATTATATACCTTTACATTTTATTTTCCATGATCTATTTTCTATATGTCATGTCATGACATCATGCTCATTTTTATCATATAAAATGTCATGACATTTTAGGTTAATTTTTGTGGCATGCTTAAGTTTTAGATTGCACTTCTATATGCCATGACATCATGATTAGTGGCACATGCTATTTATGTTATCATTTATGCCATAATCATCAATCATGCAATAATTAAAATTGAGTTAAGGACCATGTCATGATTTGAAGTCTCATGCATAAGATAATCAAATAGTGTTGCCTAGATAAATGCATGTGACCATAGATTAATGTTGGTACAATCGACCCAAGTCATGATTGACCGGACTTGAGTTTGACTCGAGAGATGTTTTGATGTTTGACATGAAGGTTTGGCATTGATGTCTGATCATGTTTTGGGGAGATTGTTGGTGCAATCGATCCGGGTCATGATTGACCGGACTCGAGTTTGACTCGAGGGGGATTTTAATGGTTGACTGGGGTTGACCATGTCATGGAAAGTCCAAGTCTTGAGTAGTTGGCATGTAATGTCCAACATGGGTTGGCAAGGGAAAGTCCAAGATTGAGTCTTGGCATTTGAGAAGTCCAAGGGGTTTGATATTGGCGGCGTAAAGTCCAAGGGTGAAGTCTTGGCAACATAAGTCCAATGGTTGGCAGCGTAAAGTCCAAGTGGGAGTCTTGGCAGTGTAAGTCCAATGTGTCTTGGTGGTGTAGACATCGTTAGCATGACAATAGCCAATGGAAGCACCTGAAGGCTAGCGTATGGATGAACAAGTCATGAATGACTTGGAGGGATCCGATAGGCGCGAGGCTGACATGAAGGTAGGAAACTTCGCTTCCCACTTCAACTCGGTCGCTTGTTCATGGCGATCCCTTCTACGTCCCCGGATAAAAAAATTTATCCTTGAAAAGAGGAATTGCCCAAGCAACCTTGTTATCGTCGTGCTATTCAATTAGAGTAGTCTCTTGAACAAACTTGTTGTTCAAGCGACCAACCTCTATTTTACGAATAGCCACGGAATAGACGATGTACGGATCGTCGGCTTTTGTGTTTATGTTCGGGGTCCAAGTTATATTAGCCACAAAACAGAATATAACATTCATATAATTGAAAAACAAATATAAACATGTTACTCATGAAGATAGATAAGTGATATACGTCTCGATCTTCTATTGTATGACCTTCCTCCTTTCGGACGTCGTGTGGGCGACGATCTACCAAAAGTTGAAGCTCCTAGATCACCAATCTTCCTTTCCTTGTTCACTCCGAATAAAGGAAGATCATAAAACAAAACTCTTCTTCCTTTCTAGAACCGGCCACCAAGTCAATAGACTCGATGTTGCCGCCGGCCAAGGAAGAGAACATGGAGTATGGGAACCGGCCAAAGGAGAATCAATGAGAGCATGGGCGTCGGCCAACACTTGGAGAAGAGAAAAGAAACCAACCCTTCTCCTTGTAGACGCCCAAAACCCTAACCCTAGCTCTCCTAATTGTCGGCCAAAGAAGAGGGGAAGAAGGATAGGTTGTGGCACACCCGCCCTTTTTGGACCCAGAACCTGGAGGGGCGGCGCGTGACGCGACCGTACATACATACATTATATACAGCGGAAGACTTTATACATACTTCTTAATTCATACAGCGGAAGACTTTAGACCTATTTTTTTTTCTTTTAAAACATAAACATGCATTGACATATATATATACATATATATATATATACTTCTTCTTTTTAACATAGAGTATGCTTCATAACATGTATAGATACTTCTTCTTACTTCTTCTTTACTTCTTCATAACAACATAGAGCATGCATCATATATATAGATACTTAGTGCTTAGTTCAGGTTCATAAACATCATCGTCATAAGGAGACATAAGTAAGGACATCCATAGACATCATCATCATAGGTAAACATATATATATAGACCTAACGGATCCTCTCCACCATGCCACTACCACACACATTTGGCCCCTCCTACTGCTCCCTTTAGTTTATCCATCCCTTACCCTTATCTGCAGTACGAGGGAAAGATAAACTATAAGCACATAGGCTTAGTAAGATCCAGTCCTACTCACAAAAACCATATATCGACATTAATCATGGCATGTAACATTCATAACATATAAGCAATATAACATGTAACATACATGGCGTAATCAACTTAACATGTAGCATAAGTAACGTGAGTAAACATAACATGTATCATCCATAACATGGCAGCATAACATGTATCATCTATAACATAGCAGCATATCATGTAAATATATGACTTAATTAAACATAACATATAACATACGTAACATAGCAAATCATCATAACATACAACATATATGTATGACATATCAAACATAACATACATCATATGTAACATAGTGGCATAAACATGGCATATCAAACATAACATACATCATATGTAACATGGTGGCATAAACATGGCATATCAAACATAACCTACATCATATGTAACATAGTGGCATAAACATGGCATGTCAAACATAACATAGTGGCATAAACATGGCATGTCAAACATAACATACTTCATATGTAACATATCAACATAGCATGTAACATAACAATCTAATCATGTAACATATGCAAGATGCTTTTGAAAACATATATTATAGGTACGTAAACATAAATCTCAACATATTTGGGCCCGGCATTGTACCACTTCTTCATTATCATAGCGCGCATCCCTAAATAGGCCCGAGGTAGCAAGTCTCGAACCTAATAGGTTACTAGGCCCGATCTTAGTCCGTCGACCAAGGGCAATCGTCATAGCGTAGAAGCCCATCCTAGGCCCGAGTCTTACTCCATCGACCTAAGGCATCTTGGAGCCCATCTCGTACTAGGCCCAAGTCTTATTCCATCGACCTAGGGGCAATCATACATAGAAGCCCATCCCTTCTTGGACCCTGTTAGGGTCTTGGTAAAAGCCATGCAGAAGGTAAAATACTTATATGCTTATTTTATAACATAGCTTATTTCATTTTGCAAACATAGCATACTTCATTTCATAACACATCATGCTTCCCTTCATGAACATATCATCTTTCATTTCGTAACATACCATTCTTCATTTCATAACATATCATTCTTCATTTCATCATCATGTCATATTCATGTCGTGAACATATCGTTTTGTTTCATTTCATAATCTTATCTTTTTCCATTTCATAACATATTTTAAATATCGCATACACATAGACATGGCATAAGGCATGGCATCAAAAGTAAGTAAACACTAACCTAAGGCATGTTATCTTCATCTAGCATTATTTAATATCACAAGTCAACATGAATTCACCCAACATAAGACACATGTTAACCTATTCATTTAACTTAACAACAACTTCATATGCACATAAGACTTGAATTAAAACTTCATTTAATCCCCAAAAATACATGATGGCCGAATGGTCCATAGGGTTTTCTAGGGTTATCTTTTAACCTAATTCATTTAGCATAACAACAACTTCATTTGCATATAGAACATGAATTAGACTTCATTTAATCACCCAAAATTCATGGTGGCCGAATAGTCCATAGGGTATTCTAGGGTTATCTTTTAACCTAATTCATTTAACATAACTACAACTTCATTTGCATATAGGACATGAATTAGACTTCATTTAATCACCCCAAAATTCATGGTATTTAATAGTCCATAGGTATTCTAGGGTTATCTTTTAACCTAATTCATTTAACATAACTACAACTTCATTTGCATATAAAACATGAATTAGACTTCATTTAATCACCCAAAATTCATGGTGGCCGAATGATCCATAGGGGTTATTAGGGTTAGCTTTTGTCCTAATCCATCTTAAATCCTAACATCATCATATAGTTACAAAAACATAGCATAGAACTTCATTGAAACCCTAAAACATGGCTTGGCCGAATGGATCTTGGTGGCTTGGTGGCTATTAGGGTTAACCTTTAACCTAATTCATTTTAACATAACAACAACATCATAAGCCTACAAAAATATGGATTAAACTTCATTGAATCATCAAGATCTAGGGGTGGCCGAATGGTCCATGTAGGTCTTTAGGGTTAACCTTTAACCTAATTCTTTTAACATAACAACAACATCATAATCCTACAAAAACATGGATTAAAACTTCATTTAGTCACCCAAAAAACATAGGTTGGCCGAATATATATTATAGGTTTCTTTGACAAAATAGCAATCAAAGCTACTCGTATGCAGGTGAGGGATACTTACATCCTTCACTTTGCTTGTAGTGTGAAGATAACCTAAGGAACCAAGCCTAGCCTTTGCTTTCTTGCTTGGATGAGGTTCGGCCAAGGGGTGGAAATGGAGAGGGAGAGTCTCTAGAATTCGGTGAGAAGAAGAAGAGAAGAGGAGAAAGTGAAGTTGCTAACTCATGCCTCCTCATCCCCCCCTTATTTATTCACCTAAAGAGTCCCTTAATCTCCCTTACACTTAACCATAATTTCCCTTATTCCTCTAATGATATAATCCTATTGGGCTTCTGGTTAGTGTGTGCATCTATAGGGCTTGGCTATCTCTAGAGGTTTGGGGTTCAATTCCTAGGCCTTGCACCCCTTTTTGGCTTATTTTCTTTTATTTTTGAAAAGGCCCACATAAAGCCCATTATCATCAAGCCAAAAATTCTTGTAAAATTGCTAGGAATTTTACGGGCGTTACAATCCTTCATACTTTTTAAAAGTTTCGTCCTCGAAACTTAGAACAATTGTGGGTACTTCTGCTTCATGTCCTCCTCGCGTTCCCAGGTAGCTTCCTCGTACCGTTGATTCTGCCACAGGACCTTTACTAAGGGCACCTCTTTGTTCCTTATCCTCTTGATTTCTCGGTCTAGTATCTGGATAGGTCGACTTTCAATACTCAGGTCCTCTTGAACTTGTACTGTTTGTGGCTCGATAACTTGGTCTGCACTAGAAATGCATTTCTTGAGCATAAAGACATGGAACACGTTGTGAATAGCCGACATCTCTTGAGGCAGCTCTAGCTTGTAAGCTACCTTGCCAATCCTCTGCAATATCGGATACGGTCCCACGTAGCGTGGACTCAGTTTACCCTTCCTTCCGAATCTCATCACTCCCTTCATAGGAGCCACTTTGAGGAATACTAGGTCCCCAACTTCGAATTCTAATGGTCTACGCCGCATATCCGCATAGCTCTTTTGTCGGCTCTGAGCAGTTTCAATTCTCTGACGGATGTTACGTATAGCTCGGGTGGTGTTGTCGATGAAGTCCGTCTGGAGTCCCATCCTCTTCTTTTCACCACCCCTCGTACAAAGATATGGGAGATCTACATTTCCTCCGTATAGAGCCTCGTAGGGTGCCATTCGATAGTAGCTTGATAGCTATTGTTGTAGAGTCTACGCCACAAACATAAGTATCGGCACTAGCTACCTTTGAAATCCAGGGCGTAGGCTCGTAACATATCCTCCAGTACTTGATTTACTCTTTCGGTCTGTCCGTCCGTCTGGGGATGGAAGGCAGTACTGAACAATAGCTTCATGCCTAGGGCCTTCTGAACACATTCCTAAATGGAAATAGCGACCATCTCTCAAAATGATGGTATTAGGAATTCCATGTAGTCTGATAATTTCCCTAGCATATAATCGAGCAGCTTGCTTCGAATAGGTCATCTTGATTGCTAAGAAATGGGCGAACCGTCACAATCTGTCCACAATTACCCATATAGCATCATAACCGTTTGTCGCCTTGGGAAATCCCGAGATGAAATCCATAGAAATGTCCTCCCATTTCCATTCGAACTGGATCGGCCGCAGTGTTCCTCCGTGTCTCGTGTGTCTCGCTTAACCTCTGGCAGGTCAGTAATCGACATACTTGAGCCACATCTCTTTCATTCGAACCACTAGAACTTTCGCTTTAGGTCTTGGTACATCTTGGTGGTTCGGGATGCATCGCATAAGGAGTTCTGTGATCTTCCTCAAATATCTCCTTCCGTAATTCTGGATCATCGAGAATACATAAGCGATCACTGAGTTAGAGTACTCCACTATCAGAGATCAGAAACCCCTCGTCCTTTCCTTCTAAGACCTCTTGCTTGATCCTCAAGGCTTGGGTCATGGGCTTGCTTTTCCAAAGATATCATCGAAGCGTCGGTGCTATCGTCATGGTCGAGATGCCCGAAATGATTTCAACCCCGTAACGCATAATCTCTCTTTCTAAGGGCCGAGATAACACTGATAGAGACATCAAGGTGGCGCAGGACTTCACGAGTGCATCACCACCTTGTTAGCTTTCCTGGATGGTAGAGAATCTCGCATCATAATCCTTGACGAGCTCGAGCCATCTGCATTGTCTCACGTTCCTGTAATGCTGTAATCGTGGCACTCGAACAGCCTCTCTGCGGCTCTGGGTCTATGAGCTCCGCCGCCACATTCCGGAGTTATTTATGGTCGGAGCATCTTGATGAGTCCGCCCTTTCTCTTCCGTCTTGACCAACTCGGGTATAGGCATGCGAGAATCTCTTCATGGCTTCACGGCCACCGAGATAGGTTACATGCGCCTCGATTGACTCAATGTCAAATTGAATTGGGTTACAACATCAAGCGGCAACTTCGTTTCCACTCATCATTCGTATGTCCCCAATCTAATCAACTATACCACATACATCCCATGCAATAAACTAATCACTAATTTCAAAGGACATGAGCTCATCATTTATTATTCATACATTCAGAAAAGAAAAATGTTAATATATAACATTCCTTATTTCTAATCGGAACAAAACTACTTGAGAAGATCGTTTATTATTTACTCCCACTAGGACAAACCCTAGTGCAGCTTGTAATTATTTTTAGTCCTATCTTCTTGGCCTCATTAGGGTAGTCTCAGTTGGCCAATAAGTTGTGTTTGTAGAACTCTCTTCATTCTTTTCGAGGCTAGCTACCACAGGATTCTCTACGACAGGATTCTCTTGAACCTTGTGCTCCAGTAGTTCCCAGCACAACTCAGCGTATGTTATCCACCCTTCATAGAGGCCCCATACGTGATGTGCAACTACCATGAAATCATTTGGCAGAGAGCGTACCAAGGCCCATATCCGATAATTGTCGATGCGAAACTCCTGCCGCTCGAGTCTCCTAAAAGACCATCGAGCCTTCTCATGTGTCCGATGACCCCACCATCAGGTTTATAAACTATTTCTTCAATAGATTACATCAATTGGTTTCGTAACACATCACTACGGGTCATCGTAGTGATTGTCCATGCCATCTGAAATTGAAATAAATTAAGTCAGTACAAAACCGACTAACCAGTACGAAACCGGCTTAATTCAATTTATATGAGCATAGACCTTACACAATTAATTACGAAAATCAATTCTTCGTAATTTTAGGAGTTTTTTTTTTGGTTGATGAGTTCAACTGAACAATCGACTCTAGTTTTTATTCATAATTAAAGTTGTACTAACAACTATTCTACACTTGGTTTATTATTTAAATTGACCATCGTCAAATTTCTTCACTGATCAATTTTGATTTACCTAATTTGTATACCTTTGACCAAATCACAAGTATTTCTTGTGAAGCTAGTATAAGTTTTTTTTTTTTTTGGTTCATTTCTCTACGCGTAATTAAACTAAAGCTAGCATAAGATTATCATATATATATTCATGCATATTTAGACTAAAAACATTCCTTATCATACACTTATCTTATACATATATTCATGCATATTTAAACTAAAAACGTTCTTTATCATACACTTATCTTCATGTATTAAAGTAAAGCTAGTATAAGTTTTTCGTTCGTTCATCTACGCATAATTAGACTAAAGCTAGTATAAAGTTATCATTCATGTTTTCATGCATATTTAAGCTAAAGGCTTTTCATATCATACATGAACAAAATAAGCTAAGACATTTTATATCATACATGAACAAAATAAGCTAAGGCATTTCATATCATACCTGAACAAAATAAGCTAAGGCATTTCATATCATACATGAACAAAATTAACAAAATTAGAGTAGACATAGAATTCTTACTTGGAGCGGCAGGATTTGGAGCTTGATGTGTGTGTAGTGGAAAGGCAGATCCACTCTGATACCAACCTGTCACGCCCGCCCTTTTTGGACCCAGAACCCGGAGGGGCGGCGCGTGATGCGACCGTACATACATACATTACATACAGCGGAAGACTTTATACATACTTCTTAATTCATACAGCGGAAGACTTTAGACCTATTTTTTTTTTCTTTTAAAACATAAACATGCATTGACATATATATATACATATATATATATATACTTCTTCTTTTTAACATAGAGTATGCTTCATAACATGTATAGATACTTCTTCTTACTTCTTCTTATCAACATAGAGCATGCATCATATATATAGATACTTAGTGCTTAGTTCAGGTTCATAAACATCATCGTCATAAGGAGACATAAGTAAGGACATCCATAGACATCATCATCATAGGTAAACATATATATATAGACCTAACGGATCCTCTCCACCATGCCACTACCACACACATTTGGCCCCTCCTGCTGCTCCCTTTAGTTTATCCATCCCTTACCCTTATCTGCAGTACGAGGGAAAGATAAACTATAAGCACATAGGCTTAGTAAGATCCAGTCCAACTCACAAAAACCATATATCGACATTAATCATGGCATGTAACATTCATAACATATAAGCAATATAACATGTAACATACATGGCGTAATCAACTTAACATGTAGCATAAGTAACGTGAGTAAACATAACATGTATCATCCATAACATGGCAGCATAACATGTATCATCTATAACATAGCAGCATATCATGTAAATATATGACTTAATTAAACATAACATATAACATACGTAACATAGCAAATCATCATAACATACAACATATATGTATGACATATCAAACATAACATACATCATATGTAACATAGTGGCATAAACATGGCATATCAAACATAACATACATCATATGTAACATGGTGGCATAAACATGGCATATCAAACATAACCTACATCATATGTAACATAGTGGCATAAACATGGCATGTCAAACATAACATAGTGGCATAAACATGGCATGTCAAACATAACATACTTCATATGTAACATATCAACATAGCATGTAACATAACAATCTAATCATGTAACATATACAAGATGCTTTTGAAAACATATATTATATGTACGTAAACATAAATCTCAACATATTTGGGCCCGGCATTGTACCACTTCTTCATTATCATAGCGCGCATCCCTAAATAGGCCCGAGGTAGCAAGTCTCGAACCTAATAGGTTACTAGGCCCGATCTTAGTCCGTCGACCTAGGGCAATCGTCATAGCGTAGAAGCCCATCCTAGGCCCGAGTCTTACTCCATCGACCTAAGGCATCTTGGAGCCCATCCCGTACTAGGCCCGAGTCTTATTCCATCGACCTAGGGGCAATCATACATAGAAGCCCATCCCTTCTTGGACCCTGTTAGGGTCTTGGTACAAGCAATGCAGAAGGTAAAATACTTATATGCTTATTTTATAACATAGCTTATTTCATTTTGCAAACATAGCATACTTCATTTCATAACACATCATGCTTCCCTTCATGAACATATCATCTTTCATTTCGTAACATACCATTCTTCATTTCATAACATATCATTCTTCATTTCATCATCATGTCATATTCATGTCGTGAACATATCGTTTTGTTTCATTTCATAATCTTATCTTTTTCCATTTCATAACATATTTTAAATATCGCATACACATAGACATGACATAAGGCATGGCATCAAAAGTAAGTAAACACTAACCTAAGGCATGTTATCTTCATCTAGCATTATTTAATATCACAAGTCAACATGAATTCACCCAACATAAGACACATGTTAACCTATTCATTTAACTTAACAACAACTTCATATGCACATAAGACTTGAATTAAAACTTCATTTAATCCCCAAAAATACATGATGGCCGAATGGTCCATAGGGTTTTCTAGGGTTATCTTTTAACCTAATTCATTTAGCATAACAACAACTTCATTTGCATATATAACATGAATTAGACTTCATTTAATCACCCAAAATTCATGGTGGCTGAATAGTCCATAGGGTATTCTAGGGTTATCTTTTAACCTAATTCATTTAACATAACTACAACTTCATTTGCATATAGGACATGAATTAGACTTCATTTAATCACCCCAAAATTCATGGTGGCCGAATAGTCCATAGGGTATTCTAGGGTTATCTTTTAACCTAATTCATTTAACATAACTACAACTTCATTTGCATATAAAACATGAATTAGACTTCATTTAATCACCCAAAATTCATGGTGGCCGAATGATCCATAGGGGTTATTAGGGTTATCTTTTTTCCTAATCCATCTTAAATCCTAACATCATCATATAGTTACAAAAACATAGCATAGAACTTCATTGAAACCCTAAAACATGGCTTGACCGAATGGATCTAGGTGGCTTGGTGGCTATTAGGGTTAACCTTTAACCTAATTCATTTTAACATAACAACAACATCATAAGCCTACAAAAATATGGATTAAACTTCATTGAATCATCAAGATCTAGGGGTGGCCGAATGGTCCATGTAGGTCTTTAACCTAATTCTTTTAACATAACAACAACATCATAATCCTACAAAAACATGGATTAAAACTTCATTTAGTCACCCAAAAAACATAGGATGGCCGAATATATATTATAGGTTTCTTTCACAAAATAGCAATCAAAGCTACTCGTATGCAGGTGAGGGATACTTAAATCCTTCACTTTGCTTGTAGTGTGAAGATAACCTAAGGAACCAAGCCTAGCCTTTGCTTTCTTGCTTGGATGAGGTTCGGCCAAGGGGTGGAAATGGAGAGGGAGAGTCTCTAGAATTCGGTGAGAAGAAGAAGAGAAGTGGAGAAAGTGAAGTTGCTAACTCATGCCTCCTCATCCCCCCCCCCCCCCCCTATTTATTCACCTAAAGAGTCCCTTAATCTCCCTTACACTTAACCATAATTTCCCTTATTCTTCTAATGATATAATCCTATTGGGCTTCTGGTTAGTGTGTGCATCTATAGGGCTTGGCTATCTCTAGAGGTTTGGGGTTCAATTCCTAGGCCTTGCACCCCTTTTTGGCTTATTTTCTTTTATTTTTGAAAAGGCCCACATAAATCCCATTATCATCAAGCCAAAAATTCTTGTAAAATTGCTAGGAATTTTACGGGCGTTACAATCCTTCATACTTTTTAAAAGTTTCATCCTCGAAACTTAGAACAATTGTGGGTACTTCTGCTTCATGTTCTCCTCGCGTTCCCAGGTAGCTTCCTCGTACCGTTGATTCTACCACAAGTCCTTTACTAAGGGCACCTCTTTGTTCCTTATCCTCTTGATTTCTCGGTCTAGTATCTGGATAGGCCGACTTTCAATACTCAGGTCCTCTTGAACTTGTACTGTTTGTGGCTCGATCACTTGGTCCGTACTGGAAATGCATTTCTTGAGCACAGAGACATGGAACACGTTGTGAATAGCCGACATCTCTTGAGGCAGCTCTAGCTTGTAAGCTACCTTGCCAATCCTCTGCAATATCGGATACGGTCCCACATAGCGTGGACTCAGTTTACCCTTCCTTCCGAATCTCTTCACTCCCTTCATAGGAGCCACTTTGAGGAATACTAGGTCCCCAACTTCGAATTCTAATGGTCTACGCCACATATCCGCATAGCTCTTTTTGCCGGCTCTGGCGGTTTCGATTCTCTGGCGGATGTTACGATAGCTCAGTGGTGTTGTCGATGAAGTCCATCCGAGTCCCATCCTCTTCTTTTCACCACCCTCGTACCCGGCATATGGGAGATCTACATTTCCTCCCGTATATAGAGCCTCGTAGGGTGTCATTCGATAGTAGAGCTTGATAGCTATTGTTTGTAGGTGAATTATGCCAAACATAAGTATCGGCACGACTACCTTTGAAATCCGGTAGCTCGTAACATATCCTCGATGCTTGATTTACTCTTCGGTCCGTCCATCCGTCGGGATGGAAGGTAGATCTTGAACAATAACCGTGCCTAGGGCCTTAAACACATTCGAAATGGGAAATAAGTGACCATCTCTGTCAGAAATGATGGTCTTAGGAATTCCATGTAGTCTGATAATTTCCCTAGCATATAACTAAGCCAGTTGCTTCGTCGAATAGGTCATCTTGATTGCTAAGAAATGGGCAGACTTCGTCAATCTGTCCACAATTACCCATATAGCATCATAACCGTTTGTCGTCTTGGGCAATCTGGAGATGAAATCCATAGAAATGTCCTCCCATTTCCATTCTGGAATCTGGATCATTGTAGTGTTCCTCCGGGTCTGCGGTGTTACGCCTTAACCCTCTGGCGGTCGGTAGTCTTGACATCTTGAGCCACATCTCTTTCATTCCGAACCACGGAACTTTCGTTTCGTCTTGGTACATCTTGGTGGTTCGGGATGCATCGCATAAGGAGTTCTATGAGCTTCTCAAATATCTCCTTAGTAATTCGGATCGTCGGGAATACATAAGCGATCCACGAGGAGAGTACTCCACTATCGAGAGATCCAAACCCGTCGTCCTTTCCTTCTAAGACCTCTTGCTTGATCCTCACGAAGGCTTGGGTCACGGGCTTGCTTTTCGATATATCATCGAGCAGTCGGTGCTATCGTCATGGTCGAGCTGCCGAAAATGATTTCAACCCGTAGCGCATAATCTCTCTTTCTAAGGGCCGAGATAACACTAATAGAGACATCAAGGTGGCGCAGGACTTTCTGCTGAGTGCATCAGCCACCTTGTTAGCTTTCCCCGGATGGTAGAGAATCTCGCAGTCATAATCCTTGACGAGCTCGAGCCATCTGCGCTGTCTCACGTTCAGGTAATGCTCGGTAATCAGGGCACTACTGAACAGCTCCTCTGCGGTCTGCGGTCTATGAGCTCCGCCGGCCACATTCCGAGTTATTTATGGTCGGAGCATCTTCAGCATGAGTCTGCCCCTTTCTCTTTCCGTGCTGACCAACTCTGGGTATAGGCATGCGAGTCGGCTGAATCTCTTCACGGCTTCGCTGACCGATAGGTTACATGCAGTCTCTGATTGACTCAATGTCAAATTGAATTGGGTTACAACATCAAGCGGCAACTTCGTTTCCACTCATCATTCGTATGTCCCCAATCTAATCAACTATACCACATACATCCCATGCAATAAACTAATCACTAATTTCAAAGGAAACGAGCTCATCATTTCTTATTCATACATTCAGAAAAGAAAAATGTTAATATATAACATTCCTTATTTCTAATCGGAACAAAACTACTTGAGAAGATAGTTTATTACGACTCCCACTTGGACAAACCCTAGTGTAGTTGTAATTATTTTTAGTCCTATCTTTCTTGGCCTCATTAGGGTAGTCTTAGGCTGGCCAATAAGTTGACTGTTTGTAGAACTCTCTTCATTCTTTTCGAGGCTAGCTACCACAGGATTCTCTACGACAGGATTCTCTTGAACCTTGTGCTCCAGTAGTTCCCAGCACAACTCAGCGTATGTTATCCGCCCTTCATAGCGGCCCCATACGTGATGTGCAACTACCATGAAATCATTTGGCAGAGAGCGTACCAAGGCCCATATCCGATAATTGTCCAGTAACGGAAACTCCTGCTGCTCGAGTCTCCTAAAAAGACCATCGAGCCTTCTCATGTGTCCGATGACCCCACCATCAGGTTTATAAACTATTTCTTCAATAGCTTCCCTCAATTGGTTTCGTAACACATCACGACGGGTCATCGTAGTGATTGTCCGTGCCATCTGAAATTGAAATAAATTAAGTCAGTACAAAACCGACTAACCAGTACGAAACCGGCTTAATTCAATTTATATGAGCATAGACCTTACACAATTAATTACGAAAATCAATTCTTCGTAATTTTAGGAGTTTTTTTTTGGTTGATGAGTTCAACTGAACAATCGACTCCCCTAGTTTTTTATTCCGAATTCAAGTTGTACTAACAACTATTCGACACTTGGGTTATTATTTAAATTGACCATCGTCAAATTTCTTCGCTGATCAATTTTGATTTACCTAATTTGTCTACCTTTGACCAAATCACAAGTATTTCTTGTGAAGCTAGTATAAGTTTTTTTTTTTTGGTTCATTTCTCTACGCGTAATTAAACTAAAGCTAGCATAAGATTATCATATATATATTCATGCATATTTAGACTAAAAACATTCCTTATCATACACTTATCTTATACATATATTCATGCATATTTAAACTAAAAACGTTCTTTATCATACCCTTATCTTCATGTATTAAAGTAAAGCTAGTATAAGTTTTTCGTTCGTTCATCTACGCATAATTAGACTAAAGCTAGTATAAAGTTATCATTCATGTTTTCATGCATATTTAAGCTAAAGGCTTTTCATATCATACATGAACAAAATAAGCTAAGACATTTTATATCATACATGAACAAAATAAGCTAAGGCATTTCATATCATACCTGAACAAAATAAGCTAAGGCATTTCATATCATACATGAACAAAATTAACAAAATTAGAGTAGACATAGAATTCTTACTTGGAGCGGCAGGATTTGGAGCTTGATGTGTGTGTAGTGGAAAGGCAGATCCACTCTGATACCAACCTATCACGCCCGCCCTTTTTAGACCCAGAACCCGGAGGGGCGGCACGTGACGCGACCGTACATACATACATTACATACAGCGGAAGACTTTATACATACTTCTTAATTCATACAGCGGAAGACTTTAGACCTATTTTTTTTTCTTTTAAAACATAAACATGCATTGACATATATATATACATATATATATATATACTTCTTCTTTTTAACATAGAGTATGCTTCATAACATGTATAGATACTTCTTCTTACTTCTTCTTATCAACATAGAGCATGCATCATATATATAGATACTTAGTGCTTAGTTCAGATTCATAAACATCATCGTCATAAGGAGACATAAGTAAGGACATCCATAGACATCATCATCATAGGTAAACATATATATATAGACCTAACGGATCCTCTCCACCATGCCACTACCACACACATTTGGCCCCTCCTGCTGCTCCCTTTAGTTTATCCATCCCTTACCCTTATATGCAGTACGAGGGAAAGATAAACTATAAGCACATAGGCTTAGTAAGATCCAGTCCTACTCACAAAAACCATATATCGACATTAATCATGGCATGTAACATTCATAACATATAAGCAATATATCATGTAACATACATGTAAATCAACTTAACATGTAGCATAAGTAACGTGAGTAAACATAACATGTATCATCCATAACATGGCAAAGATAACATGTATCATCTATAACATAGACATATCATGTAAATATATGACTTAATTAAACATAACATATAACATACGTAACATAGCAAATCATCATTACATACAACATATATGTATGACATATCAAACATAACATACATCATATGTAACATAGTGGCATAAACATGGCATATCAAACATAACATACAACATATGTAACATGGTGGCATAAACATGGCATATCAAACATAACCTACATCATATGTAACATAGTGGCATAAACATGGCATGTCAAACATAACATAGTGGCATAAACATGGCATGTCAAACATAACATACTTCATATGTAACATATCAACATAGCATGTAACATAACAATCTAATCATGTAACATATGCAAGATGCTTTTGAAAACATATATTATAGGTACGTAAACATAAATCTCAACATATTTGGGCCCGGCATTGTACCACTTCTTCATTATCATAGCGTGCATCACTAAATAAGCCCGAGGTAGCAAGTCTCGAACCTTATAGGTTACTAGGCCCGATCTTAGTCCGTCGACCTAGGGCAATCGTCATAGCGTAGAAGCCCATCCTAGGCCCGAGTCTTACTCCATCGACCTAAGGCATCTTGGAGCCCATCCCGTACTAGGCCCGAGTCTTATTCCATCGACCTAGGGGCAATCATACATAGAAGCCCATCCCTTCTTGGACCCTGTTAGGGTCTTGGTACAAGCCATGCAGAAGGTAAAATACTTATATGCTTATTTTATAACATAGCTTATTTCATTTTGCAAACATAGCATACTTCATTTCATAACACATCATGCTTCCCTTCATGAACATATCATCTTTCATTTCGTAACATACCATTCTTCATTTCATAACATATCATTCTTCATTTCATCATCATGTCATATTCATGTCGTGAACATATCATTTTGTTTAATTTCATAATCTTATCTTTTTCCATTTCATAACATATTTTAAATATCGCATACACATAGACATGGCATAAGGCATGGCATCAAAAGTAAGTAAACACTAACCTAAGGCATGTTATCTTCATCTAGCATTATTTAATATCACAAGTCAACATGAATTCACCCAACATAAGACACATGTTAACCTATTCATTTAACTTAACAACAACTTCATATGCACATAAGACTTGAATTAAAACTTCATTTAATCCCCAAAAATACATGATGGCCGAATGGTCCATAGGGTTTTCTAGGGTTATCTTTTAACCTAATTCATTTAGCATAACAACAACTTCATTTGCATATAGAACATGAATTAGACTTCATTTAATCACCCAAAATTCATGGTGGCCGAATAGTCCATAGGGTATTCTAGGGTTATCTTTTAACCTAATTCATTTAACATAACTACAACTTCATTTGCATATAGGACATGAATTAGACTTCATTTAATCACCCCAAAATTCATGGTGGCCGAATAGTCCATAGGGTATTCTAGGGTTATCTTTTAACCTAATTCATTTAACATAACTACAACTTCATTTGCATATAAAACATGAATTAGACTTCATTTAATCACCCAAAATTCATGGTGGCCGAATGATCCATAGGGGTTATTAGGGTTAGCTTTTGTCCTAATCCATCTTAAATCCTAACATCATCATATAGTTACAAAAACATAGCATAGAACTTCATTGAAACCCTAAAACATGGCTTGGCCGAATGGATCTTGGTGGCTTGGTGGCTATTAGGGTTAACCATTAACCTAATTCATTTTAACATAACAACAACATCATAAGCCTACAAAAATATGGATTAAACTTCATTGAATCATCAAGATCTAGGGGTGGCCGAATGGTCCATGTAGGTCTTTAGGGTTAACCTTTAACCTAATTCTTTTAACATAACAACAACATCATAATCCTACAAAAACATGGATTAAAACTTCATTTAGTCACCCAAAAAACATAGGTTGGCCGAATATATATTATAGGTTTCTTTCACAAAATAGCAATCGAAACTACTCGTATGCAGGTGAGGGATACTTACATCCTTCGCTTTGCTTGTAGTGTGAAGATAACCTAAGGAACCAAGCCTAGCCTTTGCTTTCTTGCCTGGATGAGGTTCGGCCAAGGGGTGGAAATGGAGAGGGAGAGTCTCTAGAATTCGGTGAGAAGAAGAAGAGAAGAGGAGAAAGTGAAGTTGCTAACTCATGCCTCCTCATCCCCCCCCTATTTATTCACCTAAAGAGTCCCTTAATCTCCCTTACACTTAACCATAATTTCTCTTATTCCCCTAATGATATAATCCTATTGGGCTTCTGGTTAGTGGGTGCATCTATAGGTCTTGGTTATCTCTAGAGGTTTGGGGTTCAATTCCTAGGCCTTGCGCACCTTTTTGGCTTATTTTCTTTTATTTTTGAAAAGGCCCACATAAAGCCTATTATCATCAAGCCAAAAATTCTTGTAAAATTGCTAGGAATTTTACGGGCGTTACAGGTTAAGCACCGGTCAAAACAAAGGGAAGAAGGATAGGTTGCTGGCAACACCTTAGGAAGAAGAAGAAAGAAGCTTCTTCTCTTGTTGTCGCCCACCCCAACACCTAAACCCTAGCCTCCCAAACACAATCCTATCTCTAATGGGATTGCTTGCTGCCCAAGGGGAGCAAACCCTAATCCCCATCCATCAAGTTGCCGCCCACCCCTATCTTCTCCTTTTATAGAGTTAGGGATAAGCCTTGTTTTAATCTCCACCATTGGTTCTAGGGATTTAATCTCAACCGTCGGATCTAGAGATTTAATCTCAACTGTCGAATCTAGAGATTTAATCTCTACCTTTGGATCTAGAGTTTTGTTTTCATCCATTGGATCTAAGATTCATGAGGTTTTAATAGGCTACAATAGGGATCATGAGGAGGAGTTGGATCTTAGCCACCTAATGGATCAAGCCCACATAAAGTCCGATCCATCAATGATTATCGATTCCACTAGAGGATTATCATTGATCTACCTCACCAACCCCCATAATTTAATATGGGCTCCATATATTATATGTACATTTTCTCCCCGTGTTTAAGATCTCGAATGTCCTTTGATTAATTAATTTACTGACCATTAATTAATCAACATCTAACTCCATGAGTAGTACCACTCAACCTTTTCATTATGCCGAACCAAGTCCACCTGCAGGGTTTACATGATTAACCTTATGAGCTCCTCAAAGGGATATCATCATCCTAATATATAGGACACGGTTTCCTCCTATAATCAACGACACACCATATAAATAATATCATTTCCCAACTTACCGAGTCTATCGATTTAATCTATAAATCTCGCCCATTGGTAAATCAAAGAAATGAATACTAAGTATATGTGCCCGTTATTATATCGGGATTAAGAGTATGTACAATATAATATCTGAGGTCCAATTCGATTATGTAGTCAACAATAAATCGAATCACCTCTAAGTCGGTCCTGTTCAATACACACAAAGTGTAATAGTGTGATTTTATAGTCAAGACAAACCAATACCAAATCACACTACAACCATACCAATGGTTTGTCCAAAGCCATCTCGGTTGTGAGCCTATACTTATACTTTACAAGGAGCCGATAATATGATCTCCCATGTGACACCACACACCATGTTATCTACAATGTAATGTATTAGACAATATGCATAACCACAAAAATATGCAAACAATGATAATGTGATTCTTATTTAAAAAATAAAGATGTTCATACAAAAGATAGGTTTTTCAGTATACATCCCAATAATCTCCCATTTATACTAAAAGACTATGTTGTCCTCATACTGCCATACATTTGATTCCCCTTCCCTCCACATGCCTATCAAAGCTCTCACTAGAAGGGCCTTAGTGAAAGGGTCTACCAGGTCATCCTCTGATGCAATCTAGGCGACAGCAACTTCTACCTCCTTTACGATTTCTCGTATCAGGTGGTACTTGCGCTCTATGTGTTTACTTGCCTTATGGGCTCGTGGTTCCTTCGAGTTTGCAACTGCACCACTATTATCACAATAAATTGTGATAGTTCTGGGCAAACCAGGAATCACATCCAAGTCCATCTGGAAGTTCCTGAGCCATACAACTTCTTTGGCCGCCTCAGAGGCTGCCACATACTCAGCTTCCATGGTGGAGTCTGCCACGCATTTTTGCTTGACACTCCTCCATACAATGTCTCCACCTCCCAAAGTAAACACAAAACCTGAGGTAGACTTACTGTTATCCCTATCTGATTAGAAGTCAGAATCCGTATAATGCACAGGGAGTAATTGGTCTGCCTGGTAAACAAGCATATAATCCCTAGTCCTTCTCAGGTACTTCAATATATGCTTTACCGTAGTCCAATGTCCCTGTCCTGGATTACTCTGATATCTGCTGACTATACCCACAGCAAAGTAGATATCTGGTCTCGTACATAGCATTGCATACATGAGGCTTCCTACTGCCGAAGCATAAGGAACCGCCTTCATCTCCTCTATCTCCTCAGATGTTCTAGGACACATCTCCTTAGATAAAGGAACTCCTTGCCTAAAAGGTAGAAAACCCTTCTTGGAGTTCTGCATGCTAAAATGATCCATAATGGTGTCTATGTATGAAGCTTGAGATAAGCACAACATCATTTTCCTGCGATCCCTTATAACCTTGATCCCAAGGATGTGTCCCACTTCTCCCAAGTCCTTCATGTCAAACTGTTTGGACAACCATACCCTTACGTCCAATAATACCTTGACATTGTTGCCAATTAACAAAATGTCATCTACGTATAGTACAAGAAATACCACTACGTTTCCATCACATCTCTTGTATACACAAGACTCTTCCGGACTTTGAATAAATCCATAAGACTGGATTACCTCATTAAAGCGGATGTTCCAAGACCTCGAAGCTTGCTTCAATCCATAAATGGACCGATTAAGTTTACATACAAGATGCTCTTTTCCCTTCGCAATGAATCCCTCTGGTTGCTGAAGGGTTTTGTCCCGGAAGCCGAAGCTCTTATTCCACATGAAGGTGGAGAAACTTCGCTTCCCACTTTAACTCGGTCGCTTGTTCATGGCGATCCCATCGATGTCCCCGGATTAAAAAATTTAATCCTAGATAAAAGGGAACACCCAAGCTACCGTTTCATCGTCATGCTATTCAATTAGAGTAGTCACTTGAACAAACTTGTTGTTCAAGCAACCAACCTCTATTCTACGAATAGCCACGGAATAGACGATGTACGGATCGCCGACTTTTGTGTTTATGTTCGGGGTCCAAGTATATTTAGCCACAATATAGAATATATATCATGCGTATAATTGAAAAACAAATATAAACATGTATGAAATAAAAATAGAGAATCGATATACCTCTTGATCGTCTATTGTATGACCTTCCTCCTTTCGGACGTCGTGTGGGCGACGATCTACCAAAAGTTGAAGCTCCTAGATCACCAATCTTCCTTCCCTTGTTCACTCCAAACAAAAGAAGATCATAAAACAAAACTCTTCTTCCTTTCTAGAACTGGCCACCAAGTCAATAGACTCGATGTTGTCGCCGGCCAAGGAAGAGAACATGGAGCATGGGAACCGGCCAAAGGAGAATCAATGAGAGCATGGGCGCCGACCAACACTTGGAGAAGAGACAATAAACCAACCCTTCCCCTTGTAGCCGCCCAAAACCCTAACCCTAGCTCTCCTAATTGCCACCCAAGGAAGAGGGGAAGAAGGATAGGTTGAGCACCGGCCAAAGTAGAGGGAAGAAGGATAGTGTTAGTAATATATAAGAGATGTCCTAAGGCAATCGCCTTATGTTTGAACCATTTATATGATAAATGAAGATTCACTATTTGAGTATACATGTTTTCATGCATTTGATTATATCTTAAACTCATTTACTGAATGTCCATGATATGATTCATAGCATGAGAGAATTTATGATTGGATCACAACTAGTGAGTATCTCTACATGTGTAATTGTGATGTATCGAAATTATCCCTAGTCGATGAATTGATGGATTTGGACACCATTGATTATGTCGATGTAAGGAGTTTACTTCGGAGGCTCATTGGCTCCCATGTCCCTGGATTAAAATTTTCACTAATGAAAAAACTAATCCGGATGGGATGAGTTTCCTAAGCATAACCACTTCATCGTCGTGCTAACAACTTGAGTGATCGCTTGAACAAACTAGTTGTTCAAGCAACACAACTCTTCTAGTTGATTAGCCACGGAAGAAACGACGGATGGATCGCCGGTTTTTGTGTTCGTCTTCGGGGTCCATGGTTATACAAATACATGCATATGCGAACTAGTACAATCATGTATACAAGAACATGCTAAGATCAGAAAATAAAGTTATAAAACTTTTATACCTCACGATCTTCTACCGTATGTCCTATCCTCTTCGTGGACGTCGTGTGGGCGAAGATCCTCCACGAGTAGAAGCCTCCTAGATCACGTTCTTCTCTTCCTTGTTCGCTTCGAACAAAGAGAAGAACCAAACAAAGCTCCTTCTCCTTTATAGATCCGGCCACCAAGCCAAGGAGCTCGATGTAACTGCCGGCCAAGGAGTGAATGGTTGAGCGCCGGCCAACCTTGTGACAATGTTGCCGCCGGCCACCAATGAATGGGAGAAGCGCCGACCTCCAATGTATGGAGAACCGCCGGCCACCAAGGAGAAAAGGAGGAGGAAGAGAGCCGGCCAAAACAAGGAGGAGGATGGAGTGAGCGCCGGCCACCAAGGAGAAAAGGAAGAAACCCTAATCTCCTTCCTTGTTGCCGCCCAAACCACACACCAAACCCTAGCCGCCTAAACTCTTGAGAGGCAAAACCCTAATCCAAAGAACCATACTTGCCGCCCAAGCCTTAGCCCTCTATTTATAGAATTGGGCTTAAGCCTCCTTTAATCTCCACCGTCGGATCTAGGGATTTAATCTCCACCGTCAGATCTAGGGTTTTATCCCAACCGTCGGATCTAGAGTTTCATCCCAACCGTTGGATCTAGGGATTTAATCCCAACCGTCGGATGTAGGGATTTAATCTCCACCGTCGGATCTAGGGTTTTATCCCAACCGTCGGATCTAGAGTTTCATCTCAACCGTCGGATCTAGGGATTTAATCCCAACCGTCGGATCTAGGGATTTAATCCCAACCGTCGGATCTTGGGTTTTGTTTTACATTCTTGGATCTAGACTTCATGAGGATTATATTAGGCTACGATAGGGACCATAAGGAGGAGTTGGATCTTGGCCACTCGATGGATCGGAACCACACAAACTTAATCCATCAATGATGTTCCATTCCACTAGAGGATCATCATTGAATTACCTCACCAACCCCCATAAATCAATATGGGCTCCATATATTATTTGTACATCCATCTCCCCGTGTTTAAGATATCGAATGTCCATCAATTAATTAACATCTAACTCCTCGAGTAGTACCACTCAACCTTATCATCATGTTGACTAAGTCAACCAGCTGGGTTTACATGATGAACCTTATGAGCTCCTCAATGGGACATCATCAACCTAATACATAGGACATGGTTTCCTCCTATAATCAACGGCACACCATGTAAATAATATTATTTCCCAACTTACCGGGCATATTGATTTAATCCATCTAAATCTCACCCTATGGTAAATCAAAGAAATAAATACTAAGTACATGTGCCCGTTATTATATCGGGATTAAGAGCATGTACAACATAATATCCGAGGTCCGATTCAATTATGTAGTCAGCAATAAATTGAATCACCTCTATGTCGGTCCTACTCAATACACCTAAGTGTACTAGTGTAATTCTATGTTCAAGATAAAACAATACCAAGCTACACTACAACCATGCCAATGGTTTGTCCAAAACCATCTTGGTTGTGAGCCTCTACTTATATTCTACAAGTGACTGATAACATGATCTTCTGTGCCACACCATGCACCATGTTATCTACAATGTAAAATATTAGACAATATGCACACATAAATATAAAGTGCAAACAATGATCATGTGATTCTTATTTCAAAATAAAATGTTCATACAAAAAGAGCTAGGCTTTCAGTATACATTCCAACAATCTCTCACTTATACTAAAAGACTATGCTATCATCCTACTGCCATACATCTGATCCCCATGTCCTCCACATGCCTATCAAACGCTTTTGCTGGAAGGGCCTTAGTGAATGGATCCGCCAGGTTATCCTCTGATGCAATCTTTGCGACAGCTACTTCTCCTCGCTTTACGATCTCTCGTGATCGTGGTACTTGCGCCTATGTGTTTACTCGCCTTATGGGCTCGTGGTTCCTTCGAGTTTGCAACTGCACCACTGTTATCACAATAAATTGTGATAGTTCTGGCAAACCAGAA
The DNA here is from genome assembly GCA_025175895.1 of Wurfbainia villosa. Lineage (NCBI taxonomy): Eukaryota > Viridiplantae > Streptophyta > Magnoliopsida > Zingiberales > Zingiberaceae > Wurfbainia > Wurfbainia villosa. The sequence continues at coordinate 25,918,585 of CM045988.1, forward strand.
TCACATCCAAGTCCATCAAGAAGTTCCTGAGCCATACAACTTCCTTGGTCGCTTCGTAGGTCGCCATATACTCGCTTCCATGGTAGAGTCCGCCACGCATTTCGCTGACACTCCTCCATACTATGGCTCCACCTCCAAAAGTAAACACAAACCCGAGGTAGACTTACTTGTCCCTATCCGATTGGAAATCAACTGTAACCCACATGTGACTAATTGATCCGCCTGCAGAACCAAAGATATAATCCCTTCTCGGGTACTTCAATATATGTTTTACCGCAGTCCAATGTCCCTGTCCAGAATTACTCTGACATCTGCTAACCATGCCTATGGCAAAGCAGATATCTGGTCTAGTACATAGCATAGCATACATGAGGCTTCCTACTGGCGAAGCATAAGGAACTGCCTTCATGTCCTCTATCTCCTTTGATGTTTTGGGACACATCTCTTTAGATAAAGGAACTCCATGCCTAAAAGGTAGAAACCCTTTCTTGGAGTTCTGCATGCTAAAACGAGCAAGGATAGTGTCAATGTATGAAGCTTGAGATAAGCACAACATCCTTTTCTTGCGATCCCTTATAACTTTGATCCCAAGGATGTGTCCTACTTCTCCCAAGTCCTTCATGTCAAACTGTTTTGACAACCATACCCTTACGTCTGATAACACTTTGATATTGTTGCCAACTAACAAAATGTCATCTACGTATAGTACAAGAAACACCACTACGTTTCCATCACATCTCTTGTATACACAAGGCTCATCCAGACTTTGAATAAATCCATATGACTGGATTACCTCATCAAAGCGGATGTTCCAAGATCTAGAAGCTTGCTTCAATCCATAAATGGACCGATTAAGCTTACATACAAGATGCTCTTTGCCTTTAGCAATGAATCCCTTTGGTTGCCGCATATAGATGTTCTCCTCAAGACTTCCGTTAAGGAAAGATGTCTTGACATCCATCTTCCAAATCTCATAATCCATATGAGCAGCTATAGATAAGAGAATCCGGATAGACTTAAGCATAGCTACTGGCGAAAAGGTCTCCTCATAATCGATACCCTCTTTCTGAGTATACCCTTTTGCAACAAGCCTAGCTTTGAAGGTCTCAACCTTCCCGTCTACTCCTCTCTTTTTCTTGTAGATCCAATTGCATCTAATGGATTTTACACCATCGGGTGGTTCTACTAGCTCCCAGACCTGATTAGAATCTATAGATTTTATCTTTGAATTCATCACTCTTTGCCAAGATACCGCATCTCTATCTTGGAGTGCCTCATCATATGTCCAGGGATCAGGTTCATGTTCACCAGGGACTAAGTCCGAAGACTCTCCCAAAAACATGAATCTTTCGGGTTGTCTAACAACCCTCCCACTACGATGAGGTATCACCTGTGTATCCTCTGTGACACGCGGTGCAGTGACTTGTGGTATATCATCTTATACCGGTGGTACGGAAGTCGGGACTTCCCCTGTCAACTCCTCAAGAACAATCCTACTCTTGGGATTGTGGTTCATTACATAATCCTCCTCTAGAAATCTGGCGTTCGTGCTAACGATCACCATTTGATCTCTAGGATTATAAAACAAACCACCTTTCGTTCCCTTAGGGTAGCCAACAAACATGCACACTTCTGTACGAGGTTCCAACTTACCAGCATCAGCCTTCAGCACATGTGTTGGACTCCCCCATATCCGAATATGTCTCAGACTAGGCTTTCGCCCAGTCTACAATTCTACAGGGGTAGAAGGTACTGATTTAGATGGAACCAAGTTCAGAGTATACATTGTCGCATCCAGCGCATACCCCCAGAACGAAACTAGCAACTCTGAATAAATCATCATCGATCTAACCATCTCCATAAGAGTCATATTCCTTCGCTCCGCTACACCATTCTGTTGGGGTGTGCCAGGTGCAGACAATTGGGATTGAATCCCAGCCTCTGATAAGTAATTCCTAAACTCTCCCAAGAGGTACTCACCACCACGATCAGATCGTAGGGTCTTGATACTCTTACCTTGACGGTTCTCCACATCAGCCTTGAATTCTTTGAACATGTCAAAGCATTCAGACTTGCGGCGCATCAAGTAAATGTATCCATACATTGAATAATCGTCTATAAAAGAGACGAAGTATTCAAAGCCACCTCTTGCCTGGATAGACATAGAACCACACAAATCAGAATGAACCAGTTCTAACACATCTTTGGCTCTATACCCCTTGGCCTTGAAAGGCCTCTTGGTCATTTTACCTTCCAAGCAAGATTTGCAGGTTGGGAGATCCTCCACCACTAATGAACCCAAAGGTCCATCAGCTATCAACCTTTGAATTCTGCTCAGGTTAATATGACCAAGCCTTAGATGCCAAAGATATGTTTGGTTCATTTTCGAAGGTTCTTTTCTCTTATTAGACTTAGAAGATGAGTTATTTACTTCTATATGCATCGTGAGAGTTTTCGATTCAAGAGTATACAAATTGCCAACCAATGTACCAGAACAGATAATCTCCCTATTCCTTTTTATAACCACTTTTTCATTAAAAGAAACAGAATATCCATCCATAAAAAATTTAGAAACTGAAATTAAATTCTTTCTAAAAGTAGGTACATAAAGACAATTTCTCAAAACCAAAACTTTATTCCTATCAAAAGATAAATAAACGTCTCCCACTGCAATAGCCGCCACCTTTGAAGCATTGCCCATGAAGACGGTAATCTCTCCCTCAGCTAGTCGTCGGGTTTCCTGGAACCCCTGCAAAGTATTGCAGACATGATCAGTGGCTCCTGTATCTACACACCAAGCACTGGTAGATAACACCGCTAAACATGTTTCAACAACTAAACAAGAAGATATACCTTTGTTCTTTCGGCGAGGATAGTCCACCTTCCAATGTCCAGTCTGCTTGCAAGTGAAGCACTTGCCTTTCGGCTTCATCACTCCTGCCTGAGGTCCCACTGCCACTTTCTTTGCTACACCTTGCTTTTTCTTCTTCTTACTTTCGGTTTAGAAGAAGAAACCTTCTGAGCAACCATGGCTTGAGCGCTTTGTGAAAAGCCCTCCGTCGCTGGAGTTCTCCAAAAGCTCCTGAATGAATACAACCTTTTGTTCATGTTGTAGTTGAGGCGGAACTGCTCAAAACTCCTAGGCATAGACTGGAGAATGATATCGACCTGGGTTTCCCCATCGATCTCAGTTCCGAGGACTTCCATCTCATTAAGATGAGCCATCATCTTGAGAACATGATCCCTAACGGGTGTTCCCTCGACCATGGTGGTCGTCATCAAGTTTCTCATAGCCTCTTGTCTAGCCGCCCTACTCTGATGTCCGAAAAGTTCCTTGAGATTGAACATCATGTCATAAGCTGTGGCCATGGCCTGATGCTGATGTTGCAGCACATTTGACATAGATGCCAAAATGTAACACCGCGCCATCTCATCTGCCTTGATCCATTTCTTATAACTTTCTTTCTCCTTTTCATCAGAGTCATCGGTGGGCTTAGGAGGACAGACCTCGAAGAGTACAAATTTGTACTCCTCCGCAGTTAAGACAATATCCAGATTTCATTTCCAATCAATGTAGTTTGTTCCAGTAAGTTTATTTTCTTTTAATATCACAGCAAGTGGGTTGAAAGCCATTTGAAAAACCTAAGAATCACAATGATCGAAATATTAGATTTCAAATATTATTGATTCCTCAAAACAATAAAATTACAAAATCAACCAACACCTCAAAACACCGAGAATATCGCATGTCACGTTGTGTGGACGTATACGAATTCTACATTTGTAAGAGGAGGTTTTACCCATTAATTTTATTATCTTGTCAACCATACTTTTTGACAAATAAAATTAATAGTTGGTTCCTCTTTGGCCCTACAAATAAAAGCAGTGACTCCGATGGGGAGGATACTTTTATTTGCATCTAAGTGTGCACCATTACACGATACTAAGGGAATTATTTCAGATTATGTGCCTTACCGCTGTGGAAGTACTCACGCTCCTAGATAATTTCCTATAACCATTATTTGACCTAGTGATCCGCAAACAAACCCATCCGCAGGGAGGAAGGCACTCAGAACTGACACGAAAGTTTGTTGCATCACACGTCAAATTGTAATGGAGGCCGCGGGAATTGATTAAAATATCCCTCTCCCACTTAGTAAATTGAAAATGAGGAATTTTTAAGCATACACAACATGCATATAAAACAAATAAGCAATAAATATGGAAAAAATAGATTTTTTCCAACTATTATGGCATTGTTCTCCAATACGCATCCCGTCGTGTCGCCACCTCGTCCGCTCCATCTTTTCCCGTGCGCAAGTCACCAAAGAGATCCGAGCCGAGATAAACTATTTTAATTTACATCCATCGATCCTATACTCCACGAAGGAGTCTACAAATAATCTAGATCGAAAGTAAACTAAAATGAGTGGCTAAACAATGCCGTATTTAATTACAAAAATTAAATACTAATCTAGCCTCGTCAACCCTGAGGATTCAAATAATATACATACAATCACACACAAAACAATCACATACACACACATAGCCATAATAGTCGGATCTTATACCATCTTGGTTGTGAGCCTCTACTTATATTCTACAAGGGACTGATAACATGATCTTCTGTGCCACACCAAGCACCATGTTATCTACAATGTAAAATATTAGATAATATGCACACATAAATATAAAGTGCAAACAATGATCATGTGATTCTTATTTCAAAATAAAATATTCATACAAAAAGAGCTAGGCTTTCAGTATACATTCCAATAGTCGAGACTAGCACGAGGTATACTCCTTGGTGTATCCAAGCAGTTGATTCTCACTGGCTGGAGACATTGTGATGTCTGGAGTTAATCGTGGATGCTAGTTATGGTAACTAGTTCATTGGAGTGACCAGCCGTAAGACTTCATATGGTTCTCTGCATATATAGATATGTCAATGAAGTTCTTACTGCAGCTTAAGTGCGATGTTCCTTTGACTTGCGGTATTCAAGTCATCATGATCATAAAGACTTATGCTTTGACATCTTAAGCAAGCATCTCTGAGGAGATGTGGACCCGGGATGATTGGGTATAAGTCGAAGTGATGGAAGGTGTTTGAATAGCCTATAAAGGATTCACCACTCCTTGCAAGGAGATGTATACCCATGGCCTCTCGTCGGATTGTTACTAAAGTCTTTGGCCAAAACATTACATGTTTAGAGTAAGGTACTCTTCGATACATGTGCAGTAACTAGAATCCGTAGGACGAGCAAATGATACTTGGGCTAGGTGTGACGTAGTCAACCTAGTGGGGACTGACACTATAGAACATGTCCTGAACCAAGTGGGTATAAGATGAGTGAAGGGAATGGGGCACGATTCATTCGAGCTGCTGAAGGGTTTCAGAAATAGTTCTGGATCAACCGTTGATCTTTTCGATTAATTGGGGATCATGATGTACTACTAGGTGTCACTCATGATCGTTCTATAATTAATGGTTAATTATAGACGGCCAACATAAATCGAGAACCTATTTGGTCACACGCACAACGAGCGTAATCCGAAGGATTTAAAACGAGCTTGAGAATGAGATTCTCAGACCGAGAGAAACTAGGTTTGGTTGGACCAAACATGGAGAGAGCATGAAATCGTTTCAGTCGCAATGGAAGCGTGGATGGGCCTTGTCTTATGAAGACATGATGGATGAACCAAATTAGTTTGGTTCTAATCCAATGGAGGAGAATAAACCAAAGGGGGTTTGGTTTGTTTTAAACGAATGAACCAAAGTTGGTTCGGTTCGTTTTAACTTAAAATAGAGCAACATGGTTTGGTTTATTTTAACTTAAATAATGGAGCGGGTTAACGGGCTTTTGGTTATGATCCAATAACCATTAAGAGAATTTTTTCTCTATAAAATAGGGCTTAAGGGTTTTGTTAAGCCCTAATCCTTGCAACCCTAAAGTTGCCGCCCACCTCCCTCTCCTCTCCAAGTCTTGCCGCCGCCCAAGCTTCTTCAACCGACATCCAGCAGCTGTCGTCCCCCCCACTTGCCGACATCTAGCTGTTGCCGGAGGAGCTCTGGTGATCTTCCTTGGCTCTGGCGACAAGGTGAGCATATTGCTTTCCTTATTTGGCCAGTGCATGGTCTCCACCAAAGCTGTCCAGTTTTCTGGACAGCTTGTTTCCTTCTTGTAGGAGCATCATTTGGAAGACGTTTGGAGCTCCGACAGCGGTAGCCTTGCCGAGGATTCAATCTCCGATAATCCTCATAGGTGGAGGACGAAGGATTCTTCAAACGGTTGACGAATACCTCTCCGGAGAAGCGAGTTTTTGAGGACTCGTTTTGGATCCGAATTTTGATTCGGATCATGATCTTCTCTCGATCACATCATCTTCCACACGAGGCTAGTAACTCGTACGAAGACGATGCTCGTGACATTGTGAAGTCATCCTGAAGATACTCGGCGTGGATACGGATAGAGACGATTCTAGCGAGGATCGTTCCTGTTGATGTCTTTCCCGCTACACGTGATACGTCAGGTATACGTAGTATAAATTTCCTTTTATTGCAAAATTTGAATTTACGGTTATGTATGCACATGTTGTACTATGTATGCGTGTGGTGTGTGTGTTGTAATAAATTAGATTTATTATTTTTATTCCTTTTGCTATGCACATGTTTACGAAACGTGTTCGAACACACACTCGCCGCGGTGCCGGAAACCCAACAGTGGTATCAGAGCCCAAGTTGTGTTTCGACATAATCGTAAAATTATTTTGCGATAGTCATAATGGTATTTCTGGAAATTTTATACTTTTGAAAAGTTAGAAGTATTTATGGAAATTTTTTAATTTTGGAAAGTCTAGAAGTATTTATGGAAATCTTCTACTTTTTGAAAGTTAGAAGCATTTATGGAAATTGAAATTTTCCATAAATAAAATATTTGACTAGATTTGGAAATTTGTTTCCTAATTTAATCATGATTTGATTTGGGAAATCAAATCTTAAAATATTTTATTTCCATAAGTAGTTTTGATGATTTAGGAAATTGGTTTCCTAAATTGACTTTCCTTAATCAACACTTTCCACAAATAAAATATGTGATTAGATTTGGAAATTTATTTCCTAATTTAATCATGATTTGATTTGGAGAATAAAATCTTAAACATATTTTATTTCCATAAATAGTTATGATATATAAGAAAATTTTGCACATGTCATAATTGTATGCCATGTAATTGCATTAGATACATATCATTATGCCATGCGTGTCGTGACATGTAGATGTATGTCATGTATGTCATGCCATGTAGATAACAGTTATTTGCATGCAAAGAGGATGAGATATAAAAACCTTTACTCAATATTAAAGCCTACGCCTTCCATTAATATGGTTAGAACTAGAGTTCCGTTTCTTGTTTGGGTTGTTGGACTCTCTCCAAGCCCGGCTCGAACCCGAACATGTTCAAACCATGGAATAGTTTAATACTAATATGGTAAGAGTTAGAGGTCAATCGTTATCTTTGGTTGTTGGACTCTCTCCAAGCCGAGCTAATTGGTTGAATGCGCTCTAACCATATTAAAACTATTTCTCGATTAATGGGTTGGCTTTAACCTGAAGCATCGGCTTGTTGGACTCTCTCCAAGGTCGATGTGAAGGGAGGTGAAGTTGGGTGCTATGCATATGATGCATACTTGTTAATGTGTTAACAACCCGATGTATGTGTGAACATTCAATTAGTTGATAGCGCATTGTGATATTTTCATATATGTGATAAGCAATCGGTATATTTGATACCTACCATCGTAGTTATGAATGACTTGTTGGACTCTCTCCAAGGTTGTTCATATCTATGTTGGATATTAGCCCATTCGGAGATGGACCTACGATCTCCCGAAGTGATTTTGGGGTTTTTGAAATTCGAAAAAAGAATGGGATTTATGAATGTATATTGATGCATTTTAAATCATCTTTCTCATATATGCTCGAGTTGTATTTGCACTCTATCTTGGATTCAAAAAAATTGACTGGTCCAAACTTCTTGGACTGTCTTAGAAACTTGAGAATTGTTCTAAAGGTGAAAAGCTTGCGTATGTCCTCGAAGCGCCTCTTCCCGCCCATCCTAGTGACGATGCAACTCTGGACCAATTGTTGGTATATCAGAAACATGTGAATGATTCTAAACTAGCAAGTTGTATCATGCTAGCCACGATGGTACCTGAGCTGCGGAAGTAGCATGAGCATATGGATGCTCATACCATAGTATTTCATCTTTATGAGTTGTTTGATGAGCAAGTGAGATTCGAAAGGTTCGAAGTCTCCAAGCTCCTCTTCACCTCTGAGATACAAGAAGGTTCTTCTGTGGTACTGCTCAACATGCTAAAGACTATGGAGCCTTCTGAGAAGCATGAGCAGGGGACGGTGCTGTAAGTTGATTCCTCGAAGAAAGGTTCTAAGAGGAAGTCAAAGGAATAGCAGAAGGGGAAGAAAAAAGCTAAAAAGGCAGAACCAGCTCAAAAGGGCACTTGCCATCATTATGGTAAGGAGGGCCATTGGCGAAGAAATTGCAAGATTTATCTTGAGTCCGTGAAGAAGGATAAGACATCGGATGCCCCATCTTCTTCAGAAATCTTTGTTATTGATTGTCATTCTATTTCCTCAAACACTTGGGTATTGGATACTGGGTGTGGCTCACATATATGTAATGACATACATGGGCTAAGGAATAGAAGAAGACTCGTCAAGGGAGAGTAAAATTTATGTGTTGGGAATGGAGCAAAGGTTGTTGCACTCACCATCGAAACGTATTTGTTGAAACTCACTATAGGACTTGTCTTAGAATCAGACAATTGCTTTTATGTTCCTTCGTTGATAAAGAACATCATTTCTATTTCTTGTTCAAATAGAAATGGTTTCCATTTGACGTTTAGTAACAATTGTTGTTATATAACTTTGAATGACGTTCTTTATGGGACTAGAACTTTAAGCAATGGTATTTATACGTTGGACGTATCCAGTGACAATATCGAAGCGAGCAATAAGGGTGCTCGTAAAGATAATCAATTAGACTCCTACATGTGGCATTGTCGTCTTGGCCATGCAAGCAAGAAATGCATATTTGAATTACACTGATGTGGAATTTTGGAATCGTTTGAATTGGATTCATACGATACATGCAAATCATGCTTAAAAGGCAAGATGACTAAGTTACCTTTTACAGAAAAAGGTGAACGAGTGGGAGAGTTGCTAGGTCTAATACATACTGATGTATGTGGACCTATGTCAACTCAAGCTTTAGGAGGCTATAGCTACTTCATTACCTTCACCAATGATCACTCACGGTTTAGGTATGTGTTCTTGATGAAACACAAGTCTGAAGCCTTTGAAAGGTTCAAAGAATTCAGAAATGAAGTAGAGAAACAACATGACAAGAGTATTAAAATACTTCGATCGGATCGAGGTGGTGAATACTTAAGTCAAGAGTTTCTTGATTATCTAAGAGACAATGGTATATTGTCTCAATGGACTCCATCATATACACCACAGCATAATGGTGTATCTGAGAGGCTTAACCGGACCTTGTTGGACATGGTTAGGTCAATGATGAATCATGCGAATCTTCCCAAGTCCTTTTGGGGCTATGCACTTCAGACAGCTGTTTACTTGTTAAACAGAATGCCAACCAAGGTAGTCTCTACTACTCCATATGAGATATGGAATAGGAAGAAACCTCATGTATCTTACTTGAAGATATGGGGTTGTCCTGCTTATGTGAAGCAGACTGTATCAGACAAATTGGATGCTATGTCTGATAAATGTCTATTTATTGGATACCCTAAGGAAACAAGGGGTTACCAATTCTATCATCCTGTGGAACAAAAGGTGTTTGTTTCAAGACATGCTGTGTTTCAAGAGAAAAAGTTTCTCTTACAAGAAAACAGTGGGAGTGTCGTCGAGCTTGAGGAGACTCGAGAGACTCAAATAGACATTGATGAGATACCTGGTGAAGCACAACAGTCGATAACTCATAGTGATGAGCAATCGGATGGACCTATTGAAACACCACATCTTCGTAGATCTGGTAGAACACGCAACATTCCTAAGAGATATGGATTTCTCGTAAGTAAATCAAACAACGTGTTACTCATTGATGATGAGGAGCCTTCCAGTTATGAAGAAGTTCTGACAAGTTCAGAAAGAGATATGTGGCTTGAAGCCATGAAGTCGGAAATGGATTTCATGTATGAAAACCATGTTTGGAACTTGGTTGACCCACCTGAAGGCATCAAGCCTATAGGGTGCAAGTGGGTTTTCAAGAAGAAAACCGACATGGATGGTAATGTGATTACCTATAAGGCTAGATTAGTGGTGAAAGGATATCATCAAAAGCAAGGTGTTGATTATGACGAAACCTATTCGCCTGTAGCTATGCTTAAATCCATTCGGATGCTCCTGGCCATAGCGGCTCATTATGATTATGAGATATGGCAAATGGATGTGAAAATAGCTTTCTTTAATGGAAACCTGCTCGAGGACGTGTATATGATACAGTCTGAGGGTTTCACATCGGTTGATAAAACCAAGGTATGCAAATTGCGATGGTCCATATATGTATTGAAGCAAGCATCCAGGAGCTGGAATATCCGTTTTGATGAGACAATCAAAAAGTTTGATTTCTCACAAAATCCAGACGAACCTTGTGTGTATAAGAAGGTTAGTGGGAGTACAGTTGTGTTCCTAGTATTATATGTTGATGACATATTACTTATAGGAAATGATGTTTCAGTCTTACAGTCAGTTAAGATTTGGTTATCCAAGATATTCTCCATGAAAGACTTGGGAGAAGCAACCTACATCCTCGGAATTAAGATCTATAGAGATAGATCGAAACGGTTGCTTGGTCTTTCGCAGTCTACATATATAGACTGAGTGCTAAAGAGGTTTAGCATGTCAGAATCCAAAAAATGTTTCCTACCCATCATGCATGGGATACACCTTTCGAAGTCTATGTGTTCGCGCACAGAAGATGAAAGGATTTGCATGAGTAAGATTCCCTATGCATCGGCAATAGGATCTATCATGTATGTTATGTTATATACGAGGCCCGAGGTATCGTATGCTCTGAGTGTCACGAGTAGATACCAGTCTAATCTAGGAATGGATCATTGGGTGGTTGTTAAGACAATTCTTAAGTACTTAAGAAGAACTAAGGATGTGTTCCTAATATATGGAGAAGGGGACATGGTGATACGCCGGTATACGGATGTCAGCTTCCAGACAGACAAGGATGATTCCAGGTCTCAGTCTGGATACGTGTTCACCTTGAATGGGGGTGCAGTGAGTTGGAAAAGTTCCAAACAAGACACTGTAGCGGATTCTACCACTGAGGCAGAATACATTGCAGCTTCGGAAGCAGCAAAGGAAGCGGTTTGGATCAAGAAGTTCATTTATGAACTTGGTGTGGTTCTAGCCATTGTTGAAGCAATACCGGTCTACTGCGATAACAATGGAGCAATTGCACAAGCGAAAAAGCCAAGGTCTCATCAACGATCCAAACATGTGCTTCGCCGCTATCATCTGATCAAAGAGATCATTAGTAGGAAGAAAATACAAATCGAGAAAATCCCCACTGAAAGGAACATAGCGGATCCTTTGACTAAGGCATTACCTCAAAGTAAGTTTGAGGGTCATGTTAGAGCTTATGGTATTGGATACTGTAGAGATTGGAATTAGGCTAAGTGGGAGTTTGTTAGTAATATATAAGAGATGTCCTAAGGCAATCGCCTTATATTTGAACCATTTATATGATAAATGAAGATTCACTATTTGAGTATACATATTTTTATGTATTTGATTTGATCTTAAACTCATTTACTGAATGTCCATGATACGATTCACAGCATGAGAGAATTTGTGATTGGATCACAACTAGTGAGTATCTCTACATGTGTAATTGTGATGTATCGAAATTATCCCTAGTCGATGAATTGATGGATTTGGACACCATTGATTCTGTCAAGACTAGCACGAGGTATACTCCATGGTGTATCCAAGCAGTTGATTCTCACTGGCTAGAGACATTGTGATGTCTGGAGTTAATCGTGGATGCTAGTTATGGTAACTAGTTCATTGGAGTGACCAGCCGTAAGACTTCATATGGTTCTCTGCATATATAGATATGTCAATGAAGTTCTTACTGCAGCTTAAGTGCGATATTCCTTTGACTTGCGGTATTCAAGTCATCTTGATCATAAAGACTTATGCTTTGACATCTTAAGCAAGCATCTCTAAGGAGATGTGGACCCGGGATGATTGGGTATAAGTCGAAGTGATCGAAGGTATTTGAATAGCTTATAAAGGATTCACCACTCCTTGCGAGGAGATGTATACCCATGGCCTCTCGTCGGATTGTTACTAAAGTCTTTGGCCAAAGCATTACATGTTTAGAGTAAGGTACTCTTCGATACATGTGCAGTAACTAGAATCCGTGGGCGAGGAAATGATACTTGGGCTAGGTGTGGCGTAGTCAACCTAGTGAGGGTGACACTATAGACCATGTCCTGAACCAAGTGGGTATAAGATGAGTGAAGGGAATGGGGCACGATTCATTCGAGCTGCTGAAGGGTTTCAGAAATAGTTCTGGATCAACCGTTGATTATTTCGGTTAATTGGGGATCATGATGTACTACTAGGTGCCACTCATGATCATTCTATAATTAATGGTTAATTATAGACGGCCAATATAAACCGAGAACCTATTTGTTCACACGGACAACGAGCGTAATCCGAAGGATTTAAAACGAGCTTGAGAATGAGATTCTCAGACCGAGAGAAACTAGGTTTGGTTGGACAAAACATGGAGCGAGCATGAAATCGTTTCAGTCGCAATGGAAGCGTGGATGGGCCGTGTCTTATGAAGACATGATGGATGAACTAAATTGGTTTGGTTCTAATCCAATGGAGGAGAATAAACCAAAGGGGGTTTGGTTTGTTTTAAACGAATGAACCAAAGTTGGTTCGGTTCGTTTTAACTTAAAATAGGACAACATGGTTTGGTTTATTTTAACTTAAATTAATGGAGCGGGTTAACGAGCTTTTGGTTATGATCCGATAACCATTAAGAGAATTTGTTCTCTATAAAATAGGGCTTAAAAGTTTTGTTAAGCCCTAATCCTTGCAACCCTAAAGTTGCCGCCCACCTCCCTCTCCTCTCCAAGTCTTGCCGGCGCCCAACTCCAAGCCGCCACCCAAGCTTCTTCAACCGGCGTCCAGCAGCTGTCGTCCCCCCCACTTGCCGGAATATAGCTGTTGCCGGAGGAACTCCAGTGATCTTCCTTGGCTCCGGCGACAAGGTGAGCATATTGCTTTCCTTATTTGGCCGCCGCAAGGTCTCCACCAAAGCTGTCCAGTTTTCTAGACAGCTTGTTTCCTTCTTGTCGGAGCGTCGTTTGGACGACATTTGGAGCTCCGACAGTGGTAGCCTTGCCGAGGATTCGATCTCCGATAATCCTCATAGGTTGAGGACGAAGGATTTGTCAAACGGTTGACGAATACCTCTCCGGAGAAGCGAGTTTTTGAAGACTCGTTTTGGATCCGAATTTTGATTCGAATGATGATCTTCTCTCGATCACATCGTCTTCAACACGAGGCTAGTAACTCGTACGAAGATGAGGCTCGTGACTTTGTGAAGTCATCCTGAAGATACTCGGTGTGGATACGGATAGAGACAATTCTAGCGAGGATCGTTCTGGTTGATGTCTTTCCTGCTACACGTGATACGTCAGGTATACGTAGTATAAATTTCCTTTTATTGCAAAATTTGAATTTACGGTTATGTCTACACATGTTGTACTATGCATGCGTGTGGTGTGTGTGTTGTAATAAATTAGATTTATTATTTTTATTCCTTCCGCTGTGCACATGTTTACGAAACATGTTCGAACACACACTCGCCGCGGTGTCGGAAACCCAACAGATAGGTGCCAGCCAAACCATAGGAAGAAGAAGAAAGGTCCTCCTCCACTTGTTGTCGCCCACCCCAATAACCAAAACCCTAGTCGCCCACTCCTAATCCTAACCTAATTAGGATTGCTTGCCGCCCAAGAGAAGCAAACCCTAATCCTCATCCATCATGTTGCCGCCCAAGCCATAGTCCTATATTTATAGAGTTGGGCTCAAGCCTCCTTTTAATCTCCACCATTGGTTCTATGGATTTAATCTCAACCGTCGGATCTTGAGATTTAATCTCAACCGTCGGATCTAGAGATTTAATCTCTACCGTTGGATCTAGAGTTTTGTTTTCATCCATTGGATCTAAGCTTCATGAGGTATTAATAGGCTACAATAGGGACCACGATGAGGAGTTGGATCTTGGCCACCCAATGGATCAAGCCCATATAAAGTCCGATCCATTAATGATTATCCATTCCACTAGAGGATTATCATTGATCTACCTCACCAACCCCCATAAGTTAATATGGGCTCCATATATTATTTGTACATTTTCGCCCGTGTTTAAGATCTCGAATGTCCGTTGATTAATTAATTTACTGACCATTAATTAATCAAGATCTAACTCCATGAGTAGTATCACTCAACCTTTTCATCATGTCGGACCAAGTCCACCTGCAGGATTTACCTGATGAACCTTATGAGCTCCTCAAGGGGACATCATCATCCTAATATATAGGACATGGTTTCCTCCTATAATCAACGGCACACCATATAAATAATATCATTTCCCAACTTACTGAACCTATCGATTTAATCTATAAATCTCGCCCATTGGTAATCAAAGAAATGAATACTAAGTATATGTGTCCGTTATTATATCAGGATTAAGAGCATGTACAATATAATATCTGAGGTCCGATTCGATTATGTAGTCAGCAATAAATCTAATCACCTCTAAGTCGGTCCTACTCAATACACACAAAGTGCACTAGCGTGATTCTATTGTCAAGACAAACCAATTCCAAATCACACTACAACCATACCAATGATTTGTCCAAAGTCATCTCAGTTGTGAGCCTATACTTATACATTACAAGGAGCCGATAACATGATCTCCCGTGTGACACCACACACCATGTTATCTACAATGTAATGTATTAGACAATATGCATAACCATAAATATGCAAACAAAGATCATGTGATTCTTATTTCAAAAATAAAGATGTTCATACAAAAGATAGACTTTTCAGTATACATCCCAACAATCTCCCATTTATACTAAAAGACTATGCTATCCTCATACTGCCATACATCTGATTCCCATTCCCTCCACATGCCTATCAAAAGCTCTCGCTCGAAAGGCCATAGTGAAAGGGTCTACCAAGTCATCCTCTGATGCAATCTAGGCGACAACAACTTCTCCTCTCTTTACGATTTCTCGTATTAGGTGGTACTTGCGCTCTATGTGTTTACTAGCCTTATGGGCTCGTGGTTCCTTCGAGTTTGCAACTGCACCACTATTATCACAATAAATTGTGATAATTTTGGGCAAACCAGGAATCACATCCAAGTCCATCAAGAAGTTCCTGAGCCACACATCTTCTTTGGTCGCCTCAAAGGCTGCCACAAACTCAGCTTCCATGGTGGAGTCCACCATGTATTTCTGCTTGACATTCCTCCATACAATGGCCCCACCTCCCAAAGTAAACACAAAATTGTTGGACTTTTCGAGCCACAAAAACTGCTTTTTGCATTGCGGAAACCCCGGAAGTCTGGCCACGGATCCGTGCGAAGATATATAGAAATAAAAACATGTATGTGCTAAGTAAACCTAGATCTACCTTAGATCTAGAAGGTGAGAGTGTTACCCTCGACGCGACGCCCTTCGCTTATCCCGCTCGTCCAAACGTTTCGCTGGAACTCAAGAGTGTCAAGTGAACACTCCTCTATTGGTATCCACACGGACAAATTGGTGGAGAAAATACCTTAGAGTGTGCTAGCACTCTTTAGGAATTTCGGCCAAGGAGGAGAGGGGAGCTTGAGAGGATGATCCAAGGAAGAAGATGAAGTTGGAGTAACTCAAACAAATGAATTTTTTCATCTAATGCAAATCAAGTGGTCGACCACTTCATGGAGAGGGGGTTACATTCATACATGTAACTCCAAGAGTCAATGACTCTTGGTCTCCCTCATGAGGTGGCACCCCATGATGTGTCAATGATGATGTGGAACATCATCATTAGCCGGCCATGCCAAGTCATCATCATGACATGACATTTGGTCAAGTCAAACTTAACCTTTCATCTTCCCTCTCAAGTCAAGTCAAACTTGACCTCTTATCTCCAATGGTTGATCAAATCCAACCATTTGATTCAAGTCAATTTAATTTAATGAATCTCTATTCATTAATTTAAATTGATTTGATTAATCAAATCTAAATTAGACTCATTCAACACTTGAATCAAATTGAGTCCAACTCAATTAGTCTAATTAGGATTACTCTTAATCCAATTTGGTTCATCACATGAACCTAATCCTCATGGTTCATCATATGAACCTAATCTCCATCTAATTGTCCTTTGTGTGTGACCCTATAGGTTCTTGTAATGTTGGCAATGTCCCTAAACTAATTTAGGAACATAAGCAATGAGCGGTATCTAGCAACACATCATTGCTACCCAAGTTACAAGAATGTTGAGCTCTAACATCACCTTTGTGACTACTAATTGTTACTCTCACAATATGTGACAATGTCCCTCTATCCTTGACATCTAGATTGACCAATTGAGGCATAAACCGTGTCATCCCCGGTATAATCTATATCTTGAACTCCAAGTAGACTCACTCTAATCAAATGAGCTCAATATCTCATATTGACTTATTTGGGCATGGCCATGCACTTCGTGGTCTCACTCTATCAAGAATAACAATGTCACTCCCGTCATATAGGAGGGATAGATCCCATCTACATCACTCACATCCCTCCGCATAATTTGTTACATACCCAGTAATCGCCTTTATAGTCCACCCATTTATGGGTGACGTTTGACGAAGCCAAAGTATGTAACTTCTTATGTAGGGAACCATGGTGACTTCAGGTCTAAGGACTAATAGTCATACTAATAGCTACATGAGAAAGTATATGACACTCATATAATGATCCATGATACTTTCTCATGGCGGGTCATTCAGTATACATTCTCCAATGCATACCCATGTGTTAACTTGATATCTCATATTCATGACTTGTGAGATCAAGTCATCGTGTTGACCTACATGCTAGTCTCTACGCATTAACATTGTCCCTGAATGTTAATACTTGACTAGGAATGATTAAGAGTAGTGTTCTCTATATCATCTCATTATCGATTCAACCAACTGATTGATATAGATAAGAACCTACTACTCAAGGACGTTATTATACTTAGTTATTTGGCACCAATACAAGTAAATATAATAATCATGCCTTTATAAATAGGAATATGATACAATAAAGTCCATACAACAATCATCGCATGATTGGCTCTAGGGCTTTCACTAACAATCTCCCACTAGCACTAGTGTCAATCACCGTAGTATCTAATACCCAATGACCTAGTGTGACCATCATGATTTTTCTGTGCCGAAGCCTTGGTCAAGGGATCTGCGATGTTAGCCTCTGTGGGTACTCTATAAATCTTCACATCTCCTCTATCGATAATCTCTCGAATGAGATGGAGGCGCCGTAGTATGTGTTTAGTCCGCTGGTGTGAGCGAGGTTCCTTAGCCTGTGCAATCGCTCCATTGTTGTCACAATAGATCTCTATGGGATCTGCTATGCTAGGAACCACCCCAAGTTCAGTAATGAACTTGCGGATCCAAACTCCTTTCTTTGCCTCGGGATGCGAATATACTCGGCTCATCGTAGAATCAACAAATCGTGTCTGCCAACTCTTTCACTCACAAAGTGCCACCAATCAAGAAAACACGAACCACCGTGATCTATAATCATCCCGTGGGTTTGGAAGCCGCATCATCAGTAACCCTTTACAGCTAGCTCCTCATTGCCTCCAAATATCAAGAAATATTCTTTAGTCCTTCTCAAGTACTTAAGAATATTCTTGACTGCTATCCAGTGATGCTCACCTGGATCTGACTGGTACCTACTCATCATGCTCAAAGCATACGAGACATCAGGACGAGTACACATCATGGCGTACATGATAGATCCTATAGCAGATGCGTAAGGGATCTTATCCATGTGGTCTCTCTCCTCTCTAGAAGAGGGACTTTGAGTCTTCGAAAGACTCACACCATGTGACATCGGCAGAAGTCCCTTCTTGGAATTCTACATGGCAAACCGTAATAATTGTAACACCCATAAAATTCCTAGCAATTTTACAAGAATTTTTGCATGATTATAATGGGCTTTATGTGGGCTCTTTCAAAAATAAAAGAAAAGGAGCCAAAAAGGATGCAAGGCCTAGGAATTGAACCCCAAACCTCTAGTAGATAGCTAAGCCCTAAAGATGCATCCAATAACCAGAAGCCCAACAGTGTTGTACTATTAGAGGAATATGGGAAATTATAGTTAGGGATAAGGGAGACTAAGGGACACTTCAAGATAATAAATAGGGAATGAGGAGATAAGAGAAAGGCCACTTCTCCACTTCTCTCTTCCTCTTCTTCTTCCTCACCGAAACCTACCCCTCTCCCTTTCCATTTTTCCGAGATCCATCCAAGCAAGAAGAAGGCTAGGTTTGGCTTCCCTTAGGTTATCTTCAAACTAATAGCGAAGCGAAGGAAGTAAGTATCCCCTCACCTGCATACAAGTAGTTGTTTCGATTGATGTTATGGTGTCAACCTCTTCTTGAACCATTCGGCCAAGATCTTTATTTGAGTTTTCCATGAAGATCCATGTCATACCTTGTATGAACATGATGAAGATAGGATGCTAGATGGATTAGGTTAAGTGTTTGACCTTAAAAACCCCAAGGAGCATTCGGCCAAGTCCCTTTAGACCCCTATGTGTTCTTTTTATGCCATGCTATAGATAAGTTCATGCTATGTTTTGATGGTAAAAGAAGATAACATGATGTTTTGTTAACCTAGATTTAAGTGGATGAACTTTTAAGCCCTTGGACCATTCGGCCAAGTCCCTTTAGACCTCTATTTGTTCTTTTTATGCCATGCTATAGATAAGTTCATGCTATGTTTTGATGGTAAAAGAAGATAACATGATGTTTGGTTAACCTAGATTTAAGTGGATGAACTTTTAAGCCCTTGGACCATTTGGCCAAGTCCCTTTAGACCCCTATGTGTTCTTTTATGCCATGCTATAGATAAGTTCATGCTATGTTTTGACGGTAAAAGAAGATAACATGATGTTTGGTTAACCTACATTTAAGTGGATGAACTTTTAAGCCTTGGACCATTCGGCCAAGTCCCTTTAGACCCCTATGTGTTCTTTTTATGCCATGCTTTAGATGAGCTCATGATAACTTTTGATGTTAGATGAAGATTACATGCTCTATGCTAGGTTTTAAATGAGTTCATGTCATGTTTGATGTTAGAAGAAGATAACATGTTCTATGCCATGCTATAGATAAGTTCATGCTATGTTTTGATGGTAAAAGAAGATAACATGATGTTTGGTTAACCTAGATTTAAGTGGATGAACTTTTAAGCCCTTGGACCATTCGGCCAAGACCCATTTAGGCCTATCATGCTATGATCTATAAATTACCATGTCATGTTTTGAATGTAGATTTAGGGATGCGCGCTATGATGATGATGATGTGGTACAAAGCCAGGCCCAATATGTTGAGATTTATGTTTAAATACCTATAAGATATGTTTTCGAAGAGCATCCTGCATATACCTTTATGTTATGCCTACTTATGTCTATGATGTTATATTCATGTTATGTCTGCTTATGTCTATGATGTTATATTCATGTTATGTATGCTTATGTCCATGATGTTCTGCTTATGTCTATGATGTTATACTCATGTTATGTCTGCTTATGTCCATGATGTTCTTCTTATGTCCATGATGTTCCGTTTATGTCCATGATGTTATATTTATGTTATGTCTGCTTATGTTCTATGATGTTATATTCATGTTATGCCTGCTTATGTTCCTGTATGTTTACGTGTTATGCTTACGTATGGTTTTTGTGAGTAGGACAGGATCTTACAAAGCCTTTGTGCTTATAGTTTATGTTCCCTTGTACTGCAGATAAGGGTAAAGGGTGGCTAAACTAAAGGGAGCAGCAGGAGGGGCAAAGTGTGTGTGGTAGTGGCATGGTGGAGGAGATCTGTTATGTTCTTTATGCATGTTTTCCCTAAGATGATTTTGTTTATGGGCTTGAATTTGAACTAAGTACTTATGAAATAATGATGCATGCCCTATGTTTAAGAAGAAGTATCTATGAAATAACGATGCATGTTTATGTTTAAAAGAAAAAAAATAAGTCTAAAGTCTTCCGCTGTAAGAAGTATAGGTAGTCTTCCGCTGTAATGTATGTATGTACGATCGCGTCACGCGCCGCCCCTCCGGACCCTTGGAAAAGGGCGAGCATGACAATAATACCGTGTCAATGTATGTACTCTGACTTAGGCCAAGCAATCTCTTAGATCTATCTCTATAGATCTTGATGCCTAGAATACAGGCTGCTTCACCTAAGTCCTTCATTGAGAAGCACGTCCCCAGCCAAGTCTTCACAGACTGTAGCGAAGGGATGTCATTCCCAATGAGTAGTATGTCATCCACATACAATACAAGGAAGACAACTATGTTCCCATTAACCCTCTTATAAACACAGGGTTCATCTTCATTCTTGATGAAACCAAACTGTTTGATCGTATCATCGAATCGAAGATTTCAGCTCCGAGAGGCTTGCTTTAGCCCATAAATGGACCTTTGCAGCTTGCATACTTTTCCAGTATGTTGTGGATCTTCAAAAGCCTCAGGTTGTGTCATGTACACATCCTCGAGTAAGTTTCCATTCAGAAATGCGGTTTTAAAATCCATCTGCCAGATCTCATAATCGTGGTATGCTGCAATTGCAAGCAAGATCCGAATGGACTTAAACATCGCCACTGGAGAAAAGGTTTCATCATAGTCAATACCATGAATTTGCTTGAAACCTTTAGCCACCATTCGGCCCTTATAGGTATGCATAAGTCCATCCATGTCAGTCTTTCTCCTAAAGACCCACTTACACCCAATGGGTTTGACCCCTTCAGGTGGATCAACCAAAGTCCATACTTGGTTGGTGTACATGGATTCCATCTCGAACCTCATGGCCTCTAGCCATTGCTCAGAATCTGGGCTCATCACAGCTTCCTGATAGGAGGTAGGCTCATTCTCAATGAGCATAACATCATCATGGTCAGACAAGAGAAATGAATATCTCTCAGGCTGACGATGTACCCTATCATACCTACGAAGAGGTAGGTCTACATGAACAGGTGGTTGTTCCACAACTCTTTGTGCAACAATCTCATCACCCACAATACTTTGTGGTTCATGTTCAACCTCCATCAAGGCCTCAGTGCTATGGTCCTTATCTTGAATTTCTTCAATATCGAACATACTCCCACTAGTTTTTCTAGAAACAAAATCCCTTTCTAGAAAAACCCCAGTCTTTGCCACAAACACTTTGTGCTGACTGGGAATGTAGAAGTAATATCCCTTCGTGTCCTTGGGATATCCAACAAAATAACACTTATCGGATTTGGGTCCCAGTTTGTTTGAGACTTGACATCGAACGTAAGCCTCACAACCCCAAATCCTCATGAAAGACATCTTGGGATTTCTCCCTGTCCATATCGTATATGGTGTCTTTATCACAGCCTTGGATGGTTCACGGTTAAGGGTGAAGGCTACTGTGTCTAGAGCATATCCCCAAATGGATATAGGAAGATCTATGTGACTCATCATAGATCATATCATATCTAATAGGGTACAATTCCTCCTTTCGGATACACCATTCCACTGTGGTGTTCTAGGAGGAGTGAGTTGGGATAGAATCCCACACTCAGCTAGATAGTCACAAAACTCATGGCTAAGGTATTCACCACCTCGATTTGATCAAAGTATCTTAATACTCTTGTCAAGCTAGTTTTGTACTTCATTCTTGAATTCTTTGAACTTTTCAAAGGATTCTGATTTATGTGTCATGAGATACACATAACCATATCTACTGAAGTCATCAGTAAATGTAATGAAGTACCTATAACTGCCTCTAGCAGCAACATTGAAAGGGCCACATACATCACTATGTATAAGTCCTAACAAGTCTGTTGCTCTTTCGCTGTGTCCACTAAAGGGAGTCTTGGTCATCTTGCCTAAAAGGCAAGACTCGCATATCTCATATGATTCAAAATCAAATGAGTCTAGTAGCCCATCCTTATGGAGTTGAGATAAGCAACTCTCATTTATGTGACCTAAGCGACAATGCCAGAGATAGGTTTGGTTCAACTAATTTGACTTGAACCTTTTGGTACTTATGTTATAGATAGGGCTCTCTAAGTCTAGAAAGTAGAGTTCGTTCATTAGAGGTGCACTACAATAGAATATATCATTTAAATAAACTGAACAACATTTGTTCTTTATTATAAATGTAAATCCTTTCTTGTCCAAACAAGAAACCGAAATGATGTTCTTAGTTAAAGCAGGCACATAACAACATTCATCTAATTCTAGTACAAGCCCAGAGGGCAGAGATAGATCATAAGTTCCTACAGCAACAGCAGCAACTCTTGCTCCATTGCCTACTCGTAGGTCCACCTCGCCCTTTGTCAATGCCTTGCTATTTCTCAGCGCCTACACATTGGTACAAATGTGAGATGCACATCCGGTATCTAATACCCATGATGAAGAAATAGATAGATTGACTTCTATAACATTTATACCTGAAGTAGAAGTCTCACTTCTCTTCTTCTTAAGATCTTCCAAGTATGCCTTGCAGTTACGCTTCCAGTGTCCAGCTTCCTTGTAGTGGAAGCAAGCCCCTTCCTTGGCCACCCCTCCTTTGGGTTTCAGTTCCTTGTCTTTACCCTTAGCTTGGGGCTTTCCCTTACCTTTAGGCTTGCTTTTGCCTTTCTTCTTTTGCACCATCAAAATGAAGTTAGATTTTCCCTTCTTAAGGTTGAGCTCAGTAGTTCTCAACATGCTGAGCATCTCAGGCAGTGGCTTATCAATTTCATTCATGTTGTAATTCATGACAAATTGATTGTAGCTTTGTGGCAAAGACTGCAAGATCAAGTCAGTGGCTAGCTCTTGGCCAAGGGGGAATCCCAATCTCTGTAGGTTTTCTACGTACCCAATCATCTTGAGTACATATAGACCTACAGAAGTCCCATCTTGCATTTTGGAACCAAACAATGCCTTAGAGACTTTATATCTCTCGTGCCTTGCTTGTCCTTGATATAGTTGACGAAGATGTTCAACCATATCATAAGCATTCATGAACTCATGTTGCTTCTGAAGCTCAGAGTTCATGGTCGCGAGCATTAGACATGACACATCTAATGCATCATCTTGATGCTTCTTGTAAGCATCTTTGT
The DNA here is from genome assembly GCA_025175895.1 of Wurfbainia villosa. Lineage (NCBI taxonomy): Eukaryota > Viridiplantae > Streptophyta > Magnoliopsida > Zingiberales > Zingiberaceae > Wurfbainia > Wurfbainia villosa. Next base: position 25,942,086 of record CM045988.1, read on the forward strand.
CATCTCGCGAGGCAGTGGCAGGAGGTGCCTCCGGAATGGGCTGCTCCAGGACATACAGTTTCTTTTCTTAGGTGAGAACGATTCTCAAGTTCCTGTACCAGTCCAGGAAATTTGTTCCATTGAGCTTGTCCTTCTCAAGGATAGAACACAGAGAGAGAATGTTCGTGTTTGTCGACATAGTTATCTACAACATACAATGTAGAGAATTAATATCATATTCCTTTTATCATTTAATTATGCCTTTAATCAAATGATGCTCCCACTGAATTATAGGAATTTTGTAGAATCGAGTTATGGATGTGGTCAAACCACATTACTAGATTCATACAAATTAGCTATAATTCTTGCGGGACAAGATCCACATCATACAAAGCCTTGAGTTAGCTTTGGCTAAATCGCCCAAGACTTAGTACAATCGGTGGGTAACACATTACCGATTACATCTCTATGCAACTCTTGTTTATAGGATCAAGACCCACATTTACAAAAGATCTTGAGTTAGCTTTGGCTAAATCACCCAAGATTTAGTGTAAATGCGATCTTATCCTATCTTTCCAACGGTTGGAATATGCCTATAGTGTTGGATCGAGAAGCGTCGCTAGAGGGGGGGTGAATAGCGATCGTAAATATTTTCGACGTTTCGTTCGAGTAGATAATTAAATGAGTAAGAGCAGCGGAAAATAAAGAGACACGTTTATTTTTACTTGGTTCACAACCCAGCGGTTGCTACTCCAAGGCCCTATCGGTCCTAGACCTTATACGGAGGGCAAAGCACTATAAAGTCTCCTCCTCGTTGGAGGTAGGAGACAACCATCACAAAATCGAAGGTACGAGGATGAGGCAACAAGCCTACCTCACCTCGTTACGATTAAAACAAAGAATACAATAAAAACAATTACTTGCTACTGCTGCCGACGAAGGAGATTTGAACTTGTCGTTGCGTCGGCATTATGACGGCGTTGGAGCGTTGGCGTTGTAGGAGCACTTGAGAATAAACTTAATGTAATGTGGAGTTGGAATCCTCCCCTGTTGACTGCCCAATGTCCAGCAGTCGACTGCCAGCTTGGCCACTTCCCTGCAATAAGAGGTTAGCTCGAAAAATGATAAATGCGACGGTTTCTAACCGTCTGATCTCGACCTAGACCTTCCACAGGAAGTCTTAGTCGGATCGCCGCCTACGGTCATCCTCGTAAAGAGGACACGACCTTACAATATCTCACTCACACGAGCTTTCCTCGATACTTACCTTGTAGCTCTCTCTTCCGGTCTTCCATTCGATTCCTTCGGCTCCCTCCGAAGTCACTCGAGTGTCGCCCGACCACCACGGCTTCCTCCGGGTGTCGCTAGCCTACAGCTCCAACTTTAGTACTTTTTTGCACACTCGATTTAGCTCGTGAGATAACAATGTAAACTTAACTTTGTGTCTTTGCCATAATCAAAACACAGGTTCGATTATCTAGTGACGTTGCACCAACAATCTCCCCCTTTTTGATCTATGGCAAACCAACACAAAGTTAAGGGAAATTAAAGCATAAAACAAGTATAGTAAATGATGAATGTCATTTTCAAAAACTCCCTCTTAACCAAAACTCCCCCTTAACCCTAGGTGTGTTTTGAAAGAGATACTTTAGTTTTCAAAATTAAATAAATTTTGTGTTACTCCCCCTTAACTTTCACTCTTCTCCCCCTTTTGCCATAAATCAAAACAAATGTTGGGGTTTGTTATGTAAAATTGAAGTTTGTTATATAAAATAGGGGTTTAAAACAATATGGTATATGCATGCATCAAGATAAATCAACTATGAGTCCAAGCATGCATCTAGCAGTAATTAGATAGATTGTTTCGAGGTGTGTCCCTCTGCACCAATAATCTAAAGGTTTGTAATATAACCCTTAGGGTTAGTTTGCTTTCCCCTTTAGTCAAATATATGAAGTATAAGAGATGTTGGGGGCGCTAAACTTTGGCCTAAGAGTTGTTAAGTACAATAGTTGGGAAAATAAGTAGTCTTTTGAAGAAGTTATATTTCAATTATCCTTAACATCTCACCCATTCTATGTGTCTCAAAATTTGTTCACCCTATATGTTTTGTGAGATGATTTTAAATTGATTAAAGATAGTCAACCTTTGGTTAGATTCGGATTTAACCTTTAGATCGTTAAGTAACTTTTCGAGAAATTGGCTTCCAGGTCGTGGCGAGACACAGGGGCCTTCTTTGATCGGAACAACGACCACTTCCTTAGACAAAGCCAAATTCAAGAAAATATCACTTAAGTCACTTAGGGTTACTTCCTGGTCTAACTAGTTTAGGATACGGCGAGGTAGCTTCATCTAGTTCCACTCGGTCAAGTGCACCAAGCTAGATATGCCTTATCTAGCTCAAATACACGAGATTTTGTTTCCCTAACGTACTATCATCTCGCCGCATCCTGATACTATGTTGTCAAGAGTTGACTAACTATTTTCCCTATCTAGTTGTTCTACAAATTAAAGTAAAATATTCAATGGTTTTGCTAAGTAAGTGGGTATACTATTTTAGTGTTAGCTCCCCCTGGACCATTGAACCAATATGGTCTATTCAAATAATGAATTTGATCCTGGGGAATCCAAAACTTATTAGTCCTTATATGTAATTCAATAAAACCTTTGGGACCCATGCTTGGACTCTTTAATGACTACGATTTATGATAGACATATATGACCTATTCGTAGTCGTTGACCTAAATCTGAGTCCGACTTTGTTGTACACGGCTCTTTGAGTTCCAAGTAGTTGGTTAATATTCTTAGATCCCAACGTGAACCTTTCCAACATAGCCTCAACCTCTTGAACTCGGTCTTTCAAGAGAGAATTCTCCTCCTCAAGTATTTCAATTTGGGTTGAGTTTCCCTCTTGAACTTGACTAGTTGAAGAGGTTAGAGTAGCCTCTTGCTTGAGGGTTTCAACCTCCTCAAGTAACGACTCAACCCTAGACTCGGACTTAGTTAATTTCCTATTAAGCATTTTAATTGTATTGTAAAGCATATGAATTAGTGAGCGGCTAACCTTAATTTTTTCTTTTGGTCCGGCTTTGAGTTGCTTCTCGAAGTAGTCCTCGAGTTCGGAGTCGGCGTTGTAATTGGATTCGGATTCGGACTCTGACTCGGACTCTTCGAGTCTTGCCATGCATGCTATGTCGTCGCCTTCTTCGTTGTCCCATGTTGCATGAAAAGCCTTCTTTTGATTTGATTTGAATTGTGCCCTCTTTTGATTCTTTAGTAGCATCCTTTCCCTCCGAACGATCTTCCGCACTATGTTCACTATTGCTTCCACCTTTTTAGATTCGGACTCTAATTCGTCGTCGGGTTCGAGTCTATCTTCTTGCCTGGTATGTGGCTTGCTTCTTTGTCCTGCAAGTAAAGCAATACCTCTCTCGGCCCGGACCACGTTAGTTTTCTCGTGAAGTTCAAACTCGGAAAATAATTCGTCTAACCTAAGCTTCGAAAGGTCCTTAGAGACCTTGTAGGCATCGACCATGGATGCCCACAAGGTAGTCCTAGGAAATGAATTAAGAACGTACCTTAGTAGGTCACGGTTTTCGACCTTGTGTCCGATGGTGTGCAGGTCATTGACAATCTCCTGGACGCGGGCGTGTAGTTGCGTCACCGTCTCGTGTTCCTGCATCTTAAGGTTATACAACTTATTGAAAAGAAGGTCACGTTTACATACCTTAGCATCGGACGTTCCTTCATGTAGCTCGATTAATTTGTTCCATAGGTCCTTGGCGCTAATGAATGGTCCAATACGGTTGAGTTCCTCCTTGGACAAGCCGCATTGCAATATTTGGGTTGCTCTTGCATCAGCTTTGATTTGCCTCTTGGTTGCATTTGTCCACTTGTTGAAATCCAAGGGCTCTCCTTGATCATTGGTGGGTAGAGCTAAGCCGGTTTGGATTATTATCCAAGTCTCGACTTGTGTTTTCAAGAAACACTCCATCCGACCTTTCCAATAATGGAAATCATCTCCGTTAAAGAACGGAGGTCGGGTGGTGCTATACCCCTCAATGTGAGCCATTAAGTATCTTTCAAAACACGAATAAAAACCAAAGGGAATTCCAAGACTTGGTCTTGGATTAGTAATGTGGGAAATAAATAGGAAATAAACAGAATTAAATGAGAAAAAAAAGAAACTAACAAAAACTAACAACTTACGACCTTCGATGTCCCCGAAAGGGTACTAGACGTTGGATTTTGGGTCTGGAAATAGCTTGTTATGAGGGTAAACCCTGGTAAGTAATGTAGATCTCTCATAGAGCTTCAATTTGGTAGGTATATCGTTTTGTGAGTCCACTTGTGCGAAAAGTTATGGCAGTTTTACCGTCGACTACTCCAAAATAGAATACTTGCAAACACACAACCAAAAGAAGCGTACCAAAACTTCATCTTGGATTAGTAGTGCAGAAGGAAAAAGACCTAAAAAAAATACAAATCGAAAAATACGAACAGAAAACCAAAACGTGCTAGATCGGTGGTTTCACCAAATCTTAGCGCCCCCGCTCTGATACCAATTGTTGGATCGAGAAGCGTCGCTAGAGGGGGGGTGAATAGCGATCGTAAATCTTTTCAACGTTTCGTTCGAGTAGATAATTAAATGAGTAAGAGCAGCGGAAAATAAAGAGACACATTTATTTTTACTTGGTTCACAACCCAACGGTTGCTACTCCAAGGCCCTATCGGTCCTAGACCTTGTACGGAGGGCAAAGCACTACAACGTCTCCTCCTCGTTGGAGGTAGGAGACAACCATCACAAAATCGAAGGTACGAGGATGAGGCAACAAGCCTACCTCACCTCGTTAAGATTAAAACAAAGAATACAATAAAAACAATTACTTGCTACTGCTGCCGACGAAGGAGATTTGAACTTGTCGTTGCTTCGGCGTTATGACGGCGTTGGAGCATTGGCGTTGTAGGAGCACTTGAGAATAAACTTAATGTAATGTGGAGTTGGAATCCTCCCCTCCTTTTATAGATTTTGGCCTCTGAATATGTCTCCTCTATTTTTGGAACATATCACGAAGTTGTATAATTTTTATCGCGAAGTGGTTGCGTCAAACCTTATCCGTTTTGAACTAGCGCAAAGGTTGATTAAATGCGCCATCAATCGATGACTCCCATCGATCGGATGAGCATCAGGCCGATCGGCCTAATGTCGCAATAAGAGGTTAGCTCGAAAAATGATAAATGCGAAGGTTTCTAACCGTCCAATCTCGACCTAGACCTTCCACAGGAAGTCTTAGTCGGATCGCTGCCTACGGTCATCCCCGTAAAGAGGATACAACCTTACAATCTCTCACTCACACGAGCTTTCCTCGATACTTACCTTGTAGCTCTCTCTTCCGGCCTTCCACTCGATTCCTTCGGCTCCCTCCGAAGTCACTCGAGTGTCACCCGACCACCATGGCTTCCTCCGGGTGTCGCTAGCCTACAGCTCCAGCTTTAGTACTTTTTTGCACACTCGATTTAGCTCGTGAGATAACGATGTAAACTTAACTTTGTGTCTTTTCCATAATCAAAACACAGATTCGATTATCTAGTACCCCTGCACCAACATATAGTTCTACTCGATCCAATTGAGTTTAACTAGTTTCACTCAATCTAATTGAGCTTACTCTAACCCAAGCCGTGATAGGCGGGACCAAGATTGTCCCTCCGCACCCTACCAAGATAATATGTGTTGCTCTGCTTTGGCAGATTCAACAACTACAAATGATCGAGGTAGTGATGGGTATCAAGGACTTGGTAGGCATTTACGAGTTGATTCGATTAAGATCTAATCTAATCATAATGTGTATCATATACACATTGAGGCCTTTATTATCCTATATTAGCATGCATCACATACAAGCATTATTCTAGCATGCATCATATACATACAAGAAAAATATCCTAGCATGCATCATATACATACAAGCATTATATATATATATATATATATATATATATAATTAACTGTGATGTGGTCATGGACCTACTACGATCTTCTCAAGCCAATGAGAAGATCGGACGGTTAACCTAGGGCTAGCGGCTTCTCCAAGCGCTTCCTTTGACTGCCATGTGTCGTCGGCACCCTTCTCGTAACTTCGTCTATTAGTGGACTTTCCACCGCTCCATTTTGTACATTACAAATATGAAACTCGAGTTACATTCGAGTCTAAAACTATTTACAACTAGAATTTTAAAAGAAGAGGTACGATGCGCAGGTCGCATACACTATACAACACGCACAACCACAAAAATGGCACGTAGGCCGTATTATGAATTACAACACATTAACGTCCAATCAAATAGGGGTTCTTGGGCCATGACAATCACATAATTATACATAATTCTAAATTATGTATTTTTTACAGAAAATTTCTATAATTTTTCCTTTTTTTTTAAAATTTTATGAGTCACCTCTCCGTAACAGTCCCGCTAAAGTGATCGCGGGACAAGGCCCCTTTCGGGGATAGGGGTAGCGCCCCTACTCACAAAATAAATTTTGTGAGTGTCCCTACTAGATCTTACAACGACTTAAGTCACTGTCCCAAAAACCTAAAGCGAGAACTCGCCGTTTCGGAGAGTTTTTCTCGGCGGTTGAAGCCTACAAGTGTCCCAACACTTGTTGCTTCGACTCTTTGAGAAAAATACCCAAAATTTTTATAAAATTAGGAAATTTACAGAAACTTAAAAATCTATAATTTTTATATCTAATACAAAAACTACAAATATTAAACGCATACATGCTTCACACGTGGCTCTGATACCACTGTTGGACTTTCCGAGCCGCAAAAACCGCTTTTTGCGTTGCCGAAACCCTGGAAGTCCGGCCACGGATCCGTGCGAAGATATATAAAAATAAAAACATGTATGTGCTAAGTAAACCTAGATCTACCTTAGATCTAGAAGGTGAGAGTGTTACCCTCGATGCGACGCCCTTCACTTATCCCGCTCGTCCAAACGTTTCGCCGGAACTCAAGAGTGTCAAGTGAACACTCCTCTATTGGTATCCACACGGACAAATTGGTGGAGAAAATACCTTAGAGTGTGCTAGCACTCTTTAGGAATTTCGGCCAAGGAGGAGAGGGGAGCTTGAGAGGATGATCCAAGGAAGAAGATGAAGTTGGAGTAACTCACACTAATGAATTTTTTCATCAAATGCAAATCAAGTGGTCGGCCACTTCATGGAGAGGGGGTTACATGCATGCATGTAACTCCAAGAGCCAATGACTCTTGGTCTCCCTCATGAGGTGGCACCCCATGATGTGTCAATGATGATGTGGAACATCATCATTAGTCGGCCATGCCAAGCCATCATCATGACATGGCATTTGGTCAAGTCAAACTTGACCTTTCATCTTCCCTCTCAAGTCAAGTCAAACTTGACCTCTTATCTCCCATCGTTGATCAAATCTAACCATTTGATTCAAGTCAATTTAATTTAATGAATCTCTATTCATTAATTTAAATTTATTTGATGAATCAAATCAAAATTAGACTCATTCAACACTTGAATCAAATTGAGTCCAACTCAATTAGTCTAATTAGGATTACTCTGGATCCAATTTGGTTCATCACATGAACCTAATCCTTATGGTTCATCATATGAACCTAATCTCCATCTAATTTCCCTTTGTGTGTGACCCTATAGGTTCTTGTAACATTGGCAATGTCCCTAAACCGATTTAGGAACATAAGCAATGAGCGGTGTCCAGCAACACATCATTGCTACCCAAGTTACAAGAATGTTGAGCTCCAACATCACCTTTGTGACTACTAATTGTGACTCTCACAATATGTGACAATGTCCCTCTATCCTTGACATCTAGATTGACCAATTGAGGCATATACCGTGTCATCCCTGGTACAATCTATATCTTGAACTCCAAGTAGACTCACTCTAATCAAATGAGTTCAATATCTCATATTGACTCATTTGGGCATGGTCATGCACTTCGTGGTCTCACTCTATCAAGAATAACGATGTCACTCCCGTCATATAGAAGGGATAGATCCCATCTACATCACTCACATCCCTCCGTATAATTTGTTAGATACCCAGTGATCGCCTTTATAGTCCATCCATTTACGGGTGACGTTTGACGAAGCCAAAGTATGCAACTTCTTATGTAGGGAACCATGGTGACTTCAGGTATAAGGACTAATAGTCATACTAATAGCCACATGAGAAAGTATATGACACTCATAAAACGATCCATGATACTTTCTCATTGCAGGTCATTCAGTATACATTCTCCAATGCATACCCATGTGTCAACTTGATATCTTATATCCATGAATTGTGATATCAAGTCATCGTGTTGACCTACATGCTAGTCTCTACGCATTAACATTGTATCTGAATGTTAATACTTGACTAGGAATGATTAAGAGTAGTGTTCTCTATATCATCTCATTATCGATTCAACCAACCGATTGATATAGATAAGAACGTACTACTCAAGGACGTTATTATACTTAGTTATTTGGCACCAATACAAGTAAATATAATAACCATGCCTTTATAAATAGGAATATGATACAATAAAGTTCATACAACAATCATCACATGATTGGCTCTAGGGCTTTCACTAACGAAAACCTGAGGTAGACTTACTGTTATCCCTATCTGATTGGAAGTCGGAATCCGTATAACCCACAGGGAGTAATTGGTCTTCTTGGTAAACTAGCATATAATCCCTAGTCCTTATCAGGTACTTCAATATATGCTTTACCACAGTCCAATATCCCTGTCCTGGATTACTCTGATATCTGCTGACCATGCCCACGGCAAAGCAGATATCTCGTCTCGTACATATCATCGCATACATTAGGCTTCCTACAGCCGAAGCATAAGGAACATCCTTCATCTCCTCTATCTCCTCAGATGTTCTAGGACACATCTCCTTAGATAAAGGAACTCCATGCCTGAAAGGTAGAAAACCCTTCTTGGAGTTCTGCATGCTAAAATGATCCATAATCGTGTCTATGTATGAAGCTTGGGATAAGCACAACATCCTTTTCTTGCGATCCCTTATAACCTTGATCCCAAGGATGTGTCCCACTTCTCCCAAGTCCTTCATATCGAACTGTTTGGACAACCATACCCTTATGTCCGATAACACCTTGTTATTTTTGCCAATCAACAAAATGTCATCTACTACGTTTCTGTCACATCTCTTGTATACACAAGACTCATCCGGACTTTGAATAAATCCATAAGACTTGATTACTTCATCAAATCAGATGTTCCAAGACTTTGAAGCTTGCTTTAATCCATAAATGGACCGATTAAGCTTACATACAAGATGCCCTTTACCCTTCGCAATGAATCTCTTTGGTTGCTTCATATAGATGTTTTCCTCAAGACTTCCATTAAGGAAAGCTGTCTTGACATCCATCTACCACACCTCATAATCCATATGAGCTACAATGCATAAGAGAATCCGGATAGACTTAAGTATGGCCACCGGCGAAAAGGTCTCCTCATAATCGATACCCTCTTTCTGAGTATACCCCTTCGCAATAAGCCTCGCTTTGAAGGTCTCAACCTTCCCGTATATTCCTCTCTTTCTTTTGTAGATCCACTTGCATCCAATGGTTTTTACACCATCGGGAGATTTCACTAGCTCCCAGACCGTATTTGAATCTATAGATTCAATCTCAGTATTCATTGCACTTTGCCAAGATGTTGCATCTTTATCTTGGATTGCCTCGTCATATGTCCAGGGATCAGGTTTATGTTCGCCAAGGACCAAATCATAAGATTCTCCCAAGAACATGAATCTATCAAGTTGTCTCACAACCCTCTCATTACGACGAGGTATCACCTGTGTATCCTGTGTGACACGCGGTGCAGTGACTTGTGGTATATCATCTTATACCGGTGGTACTGAAGAAGTGACTTCCCCTTTTATTTCCTCCAGAAATATCTTACTCATGGGCTTATGGTTCATCACATAGTCTTCCTCTAGAAATCTGGCATTCGTGCTAACGATCACCCTCTGATCTCTAGGACTATAAAACAAACCACCTTTCGTTCCTCTAGGATAGCCAACGAACATGCGTACTTCTGTACGAGGTTCCAACTTACCAGCATCTGCCTTCAGCACATGTGCTGGACTCCCCCAAATCCGAATATGTCTTAGATTGGGCTTTCGCCCAGTCCACAATTCTATGGGAGTAGAAGGCACTGATTTAGATGGAACCAAGTTCAGAATGTACACCGCTGTATCTAGAGCATATCCCCAAAATGAATCTGGCAACTCATAATAACTCATCATCGATCTAACCATCTCCATGAGAGTCCTATTCCTTCGCTCTACTACACCATTATGCTGGGGTGTGCCAGGTGCAGACAATTGGGATTGAATCCCAGCCTCTGATAAGTAGCTCCTAAACTCTCCTAAGAGGTACTCACCACCACGATCAGATCGTAGTGTCTTGATACTTTTACCTTGACGTTTCTCTGCATCAGCCATGAATTCTTTGAACTTGTCAAAGCATTCAGACTTGCGGCGCATCAAGTAAATGTATCCATATCTTGAATAATCGTCTATAAAAGTGACAAAATACTCAAAACCACCTCTAGCCTGGATAGACATAGGACCACACAAATCAGAATGAACCAATTCTAACACATATTTGGATCTATACCCCTTGGCCTTAAAAGGCTTCTTGGTCATTTTACCCTCCAAGCAAGATTCGCAGGTTGGGAAATCTTCCACTACCAATGAACCCAGAGGTCCATCAGCTATCAATCTTTGAATTCTTCTTAGGTTAATATGACCAAGTCTTAGATGCCAAAGATATGTTTGGTTCATCTTCAAAGGTTCTTTTCTCTTATTGGAATTAGAAGATGAGTTATTAACTTCTATTTGCATCGTGGGAGCTTTTGGTTCGAGTGTATACAAATTTCCTATCAATGTACCTGAACAGATATTCTCACTATTCCTTTTTATAACAACTCTGTCATTAAAATAAATAGAATATCCATCCATAAAAAATTTAGAAACTGAAATTAAATTCTATCTAAATAAAGGTACATAAAAGGGAATTTTTCAGAACCAAAGTTTTATTTTTCTCAAAAGATAAATAAAATATCTCCCACTGCAATAGCCGCCACCATCATGGCATTGCCCAAGTAAATGGTAATCTCTCCCTCAGCTTGTCGTCGGGTTTCCTGGAGCCCCTGTAAAGTATTAAAGACATGATCAGAGGCTCCCGTATCTACACACCAGGTGTCGGTAGATAACACCGCTAACCATGTTTCAACGACTAGACCAAAGGATATACCTTTGTTCTGCTTCGGATTGGGATAGTCCTTCTTCCAATGTCCATCCTTCTTGCAAGTGAAATACTTGCCTTTTGGCTTCTTCACTCCTCCCTGAGATCCTCCCACCACCTTTGCTCCACCTTGTTTCTTCTTCTTCTTACCTTTGTAGAAACAACCATTCGAGCAAGCCTTGGAGAATGATATCGACCTGGGTTTCCCCATTGATCTCAGCTCCAAGGACTTCAAGCTCATTCGCAGGCTTAGGAGAACACTCTTCAAAGAGTACATACTTGTATTCCTCAGCAGTTAAGACAATATCTAGATTTCTTTTTCCAATCAACATAATTATGTACAGTAAGTTTATTTTCCTTTAGTATTATAGCAAGTGGACTGAAAGCCATTTTTGAAAATCCTAAGAATCACATAGATCATTACTTTAGATTTCAAAAAATTATTGATTCCTCAAACAATAAAATTTTAAAATCAACCAACACCTCAAAACACCGAGAATATCGTATGCCACGATCGTGTGGATGTATACGAATTCTACATTTGTAAGAGGAGGTTTTACCCATTAATTTTACTATCTTGTCAACCTATCTTTTTGACAAATAAAATTAATAGTTGGTTTCTCTTCGGCCCTACAAATAAAAGCAGTGACTCCGATGGGGAGGATACTCCTATTTGCATCTAAGTGTTCACCATTACTCGATACCAAGGTAATTATCTCGAGTTATGTGCCTTCCGATGGGGAAGTACACACGCTCCTTAATAATTTTTTATAACGATATTTGACCTTGTGATCCACAAACAAACTCATCCGATGGGGAGGAAGGCACTCAGAGCCGACGCGCAAGTTTGTTTGCATCACTTGTCGAATTGTAATGGAGGTCGTGGGAATTTATAAAAATATCCCTCTCCCACTTAGTAATTTGAAATTGAGGAATTTTCTAGCCTACGACATGCATATCAAACAATAAGCAATAAATATGAAAAATAAATATTTTCCAAATATTATGGCTTTTGTCTTCAATATGTCTTCCATCGCATCGCCATCTCGTCCGCTCCTCCTACGCCATGTACGAGCCATCTGGAGATCCGAGCCGAGACTAAAAAATTATTTTAATTTACATCCATCGATCCTATACTCCACGAGGGAGTGTACATGAAATATAGATCGAAAGTAAACTAAAATAGAAAGAGTGGCTAAACAATGCCGTATCTAATTTATAAAAAATTATATACTAGCCTCGTCAACCCCAAGAATTCAACAAAATATACTATTACACACATACAATCGCATACACACATATGGCCATAATAGTCGGATATTATGCCTGCAACCAAAGAGTTAACCTACGCATATCATACTATTATCCAGCACATATAATATATCAAAAATGCATAAGAGTAACCGAATCCTAAACACACAGAACCGAAAACCGTGGCTCTGATACCACTTGAAGGGTTTTGTCCCGGAAGCCGAAGCTCTTATTCCACATGAAGGTGGAGAAACTTTGTTTCCCACTTCAACTCGGTCGCTTGTTCATGGCGATCCCATCGTTGTCCCCGGATTAAAAAATTTAATCCTACATAAAAGGGAACACCCAAGCTACCGTTTCATCGTCGTGCTATTCGATAGCACCAAAACCCTAGCCGCCCACTCCTAATCCTAGCCGCCCACTCCTAATCCTAACCTAATTAGGATTGCTTGCCGCCCAAGGGAAGCAAACCCTAATCCTCATCCATCATGTTGCCGCCCAAGCCATAGTCCTATATTTATAGAGTTTGACTCAGGCCTCCTTTTAATCTCCACCATTGGTTCTAGGGATTTAATCTCAACCATCGGATCTAGAGATTTAATCTCAACCGTCGGATCTAGAGATTTAATCTCTACCGTTGGATCTAGAGTTTTGTTTTCATCCAATGGATCTAAGCTTCATGAGGTATTAATAGGCTATAATAGGGACCATGAGGAGGAGTTGGATCTTGGCCACCCAATGGATCAAGCCCACATAAAGTCCGATCCATTAATGATTATTCATTCCACTAGAGGATTATCATTGATCTACCTCACCAACACCCATAAGTTAATATGGGCTCCATATATTATTTGTACATTTTCTCCCCATGTTTAAGATCTCGAATGTTCATCGATTAATTAATTTACTGACCATTAATTAATCAACATCTAACTCAATGAGTAGTACCACTCAACCTTTTCATCATTCCGGACCAAGTCCACCTGCATGGTTTACATGATGAACCTTATGAGCTCCTCAAAAGGACATCATCATCCTAATATATAGGACACGGTTTCCTCCTATAATCAACGGCACACCATATAAATAATATCATTTCCCAACTTACCGAGCCTATCGATTTAATCTATAAATCTCGCCCATTGGTAAATCAAAAAAATGAATACTAAGTATATGTGCCCATTATTATATCGGGATTAAGAGCATGTACAATATAATATCTGAGGTCTGATTCGATTATATATCAGCAATAAATCGAATCACCTCTAAGTCGGTCCTACTCAATACACACAAAGTGCACTAGCGTGATTCTATGGTCAAGACAAACCAATTCCAAATCACACTACAACCATACCAATGGTTTGTCCAAAGCCATCTCGGTTGTGAGCCTATACTTATACATTACAAGAAGTCGATAACATGATATCCCGTGTGACACCACACACCGTGTTATCTACAATGTAATGTATTAGACAATATACATAACCATAAATATGCAAACAATGATCATGTGATTCTTATTTCAAAAATAAAGATGTTCATATAAAAGATAGACTTTTCAATATACATCCCAACAGTTGCTTCATATAGATGTTTTCCTCAAGACTTCCATTAAGGAAAGCTGTCTTGACATCCATCTGCCACACCTCATAATCCATATGAGCTGCAATGCACAAGAGAATCTGGATAGACTTGAGCATGACTACCGGCGAAAAGGTCTCCTCATAATCGATACCCTCTTTTTGAATATACCCCTTCGCAACAAGCCTCGCTTTGAAGGTCTCAACCTTTCCGTCTATTCCTCTCTTTCTTTTATAGATCCACTTGCATCCAATGATTTTTACACCATCGGGTGGTTTTACAAGCTCTCAAACCTTATTTGAATCCATAGATTCAATCTCAGCATTCATTGCACTTTGCCAATATACTGCATCTTTATCTTGGATTTCCTCGTCATATGTCCAGGGATCAGGTTCATGTTCGCCAGGGACCAAATCAGAAGATTCTCCCAAGAACATGAATCTATCAGGCTGTGTCACAACCCTCCCACTATGATGAGGTATCACTTGTGTATCCTTTGTGACACGCGGTGCAGTGACTTATGGTATATCCTCTTGTACCGGTGGTATTGAAGAAGTGACTTCCCCTTTTATTTCCTCTAGAACAATCTTACTCATGGGCTTATGGTTCATCACATAGTCTTCCTCTAGAAATCTGGCATTCGTGCTAATGATCACCCTCTAATCTCTAGGACTATAAAACAAATCACCTTTTGTTCCTCTAGGATAGCCAACGAACATGCATACTTCTGTACGAGGTTCCAACTCACATGTGCTGGACTCCCTCATATCCGAATATGTCTTAGACTAGGCTTTCTTTCAGTCCACAATTCTGTGGGAGTAGAAGGCACTGATTTAGATGGAACCAAGTTCAGAATGTACATCGTCGTATCTAGAGCATATCCCCAGAAAGAATCTAGCAACTCAGAATAACTCATCATCGATCTAACCATCTCCATAAGAGTCATATTTCTTCGCTCTGCTACACCATTCTGCTGGGGTGTGCCAGGTGCAGACAATTGGGATTGAATCCCAGCCTCTGATAAGTAATTCCTAAACTCTCCCAAGAGGTACTCACCACCATGATCAAATCGTAGTGTCTTGATACTTTTACCTTGATGTTTCTCCACATCAACCTTGAATTCTTTGAACTTGTCAAAGCATTCAGACTTGCAATGCATCAAGTAAATGTAACCATATCTCGAATAATCGTCTATAAAAGAGACAAAATACTCAAAACCACCTCTAGCCGGGATAGACAAAGGAACAGACAAATCATAATGAACCAATTCAAACACATCTTTGGCTCTATACCCCTTGTCCTTAAAAGGCCTCTTGGTCATTTTACACTCCAAGCAAGATTCGCAGGTTGGGAATGTTGGCATCGTGCTATTTCTCGGAATGCTCATAGGCTCCCATGTCCCCGGATTAAAATTTTCACTGATGAAAACTAATCCGGATGGGGTGAGTTTCCTAAGCACAACCAATTCGTCGTCGTGCCAATGACTCGAGCGATCGCTTGAACAAACTAGTTGTTCAAGCAACCAAACTCTTCTAGTCGATTAGCCGCGGAAGAGACGACGGACGGATTGCCGGTTTTTGTGTTTCTTATTCGGGGTCCATGATTATACAAATACATACAAATGTAAACTAGTATAATCAACATATACTAACATAAAGAACATAAGCTAGCATATCTATAAGAACATGCAAAGAACAATAATAAAAGTTATAAAACTTTTATACCTCTTGATCTTCTATCGTATGTCCTAACCTCCTTGTAGACTTCGTGTGGGCGAAGATCCTCCACAAGTTGAAGCATCCTAGATCTTCTTCAATCGAAAGAAAGAAGAACTCTCTTTCCCTTCTTGCTTGAGCCAACCACCAATCCACAAAGGATTGATGCCGCCGGCCCCAAGAATAGAGAGAACATAATGGAAACAACCAAGGAACCGAACTAGGGACAAACCCTAGTTTTGGTGCCGCCGGCCAAGATGGAGTGAAGAGGAGAAAGGGAATATGTTGAGCGCCGGCCACGGTGGAGGGAATAGAGGAAGGAGCCGGCCACAACCTAGGAAGAGGAAGAGCTCCTCTCCTATAGTTGCCGCCCACCTTCCTTGCATACCCTAGCCGCCCAACCATAGGAGCCAAACCCTAATTAGGGTTTCCTCCTTAGGTCTTCTTGCCGCCCAACCAAGGTGGAATGAGGAGATCTAAACCGGCCACCTTTCCTAGGAAGAAGAAGAACTCTTCCACAAGATGCCGCCTACCCTCCTTCCAAACCTTGGCCGCCCAACCCAAAAGGAGCCAAACCCTAATTAGGGTTTCCTCCTTAGGGTTTCTTGCCGCCCAAGCCATCCAACTCCATCAACTATGCGCCGGCCATGGAAGAGGGGATAGAAGAATAGAATGTGGACCAACCAAGGTAGAAAGGTAGAAGGAAGGGACCGGCCATGCCTTAGGAAGAAGAAGAAACTCTTCTTCCAATTGTTGCCGCCCCATGCCTATCTCCCAAACCCTAGCCGCCCAAAATAATCTAAACCAACTAGGGTTCCTAGCCTCCAAAGGAAGCAAACCCTAATCCCCTAAACCATCCCTCATCCACCAAAAAACTTAGTTGCCGCCCAACCCATGCTCCCTTATATATAGAGTTAGGTTTAGGCCTTGGTTTAATCTCCACCGTCGGTTCTAGGGTTTTAATCTCAACCGTCGGATCTAGAGATTTAATCTCAACCGTCGGATCTAAGGATTTAATCCCAACCGTCGGATTTAGAGATTTGTTTTCCATCATTTGATCTAGAGTTCATGAGGTTTATATTAGGCTACGATAGGGACCATGAGGAGGAGTTGGGTCTTGGCCACCCGATGGATCGGAACCACACAAACTTGATCCATCAATGATGTTCCATTCCACTAGAGGATCATCATCGAACTACCTCACCAACCCCCATAAATTAATATGGGCTCCATATATTATTTGTACATCCATCTCCCCGTGTTTAATCTATATTTATTACAACACACACAACACACGCATGCTATTACAACAAGTGTAGACATAACCGTAAATTAAAATTTGCAATAAAGGAAATTAAACTACGTTATACCTTCCGTATGGCGTGTAGCAGAACGACATCAACCGGGCGATCCTCGTAAGAATCGTCTCTATCCGTATCCACGCCGAGCTCCTCGGGATGACTTCGCTAAGTCACGAGCTTCGTCTTAAATGCGGGTTACTAGCCTCGTGTTGAAGACGACGTGATCGAGAGATGATCACGATCCGAATCCAAATTCGGATCCAAAACGAGTTCTCAAAACTCGCTTCTCCGGAGAGGTGTTCGTCAACCGTTTGACGAATCCTTCGTCCTCCACCTCAGAGGATTACTGGAGATCAAATCCCCGGTAAGTTAGCCGCTGTCGGAGCACTAACCGTCGTCCAAACGACGCTCCGACGAGAGGAGGAGAAGCTGTCCAGAAAACTGGACAGCTTGGTGGAGGAGTAGGCGCCGGCCAAAACAAGGAGAGAAAAACCTCACCTTGATGCCAAACCTATAGGAGATCACCGGAGGGTCGCCGGAGGTTCACCGGCTGGAGCTTGGACGCCGGCAAGGGTCTTGGACGGCGGCACAAAGCTGGGCAGCGGCAGCTTTAGGGTTGGCGCCGAAAACTCCAACACTTGGGGTGGGCGGCAACTCTAAGAGGCTAGGGTTTTGGATGATTTTTTTTTTAACAATCCCTTAAGCCCACTTTTATAGAGAACTAATTCTCTTAATGGTTAATGGATCATATCCATAAAGCCCGTTAACCCGCTCCATTAAGATAAGTTAAAATAAACCAAACCATGATGGTTTATTTTAAGTTAAAACGAACCGAACAAACCTTTGGTTCATTCATTTAATATAAACCAAACCCTTTGGTTTATTCTCATCCATTGGATTAGAACCAAACCATTTTGGTCCATCCATTATGTCTTCATAAGACACTGCCCATCCATGCTTCCATTGCGACTGAAACAATTTCATGCTCGCTTTATGTTTGGTCCAACCAAACATAGTTTCTCTCGGTCTGAGAATCCCATTCTCAAGCTCGTTTTAAATCCTTTGGATTACAGTCGTTGTGCGTGTGACCAAATAGGTTCTCGGTTTATGTTGGCCGTCTATAATTAACCATTAATTATAGAACGATCATGAGTGGCACCTAGTAGTACATCATGATCCCCAATTAACCGAAAAGATCAACGGTTGATCCAGAACTATTTCTGAAACCCTTCAGTAGCTCGAATGAATCGTGCCCCATTCCCTTCACTCATCTTATACCCACTTGATTCAGGACATGGTCTATTGTGTCAGTCCCCACTAGGCTGACTACGTCACACCTAGCCCAAGTATCATTTCCTCGTCCTACGGATTCTAGTTACTCCACATGTATCGAAGAGTACCTTACTCTAAACATGTATTGCTTTGGCCAAAGACTTTAGTAACAATCCGACGAGAGGCCATGGGTATACATCTCCTCGCAAGGAGTGGTG
Organism: Wurfbainia villosa; assembly: GCA_025175895.1. NCBI lineage: Eukaryota > Viridiplantae > Streptophyta > Magnoliopsida > Zingiberales > Zingiberaceae > Wurfbainia > Wurfbainia villosa. The sequence goes on from CM045988.1 coordinate 25,960,723, forward strand.
AATCCTTTATAGGCTATTCAAACACCTTCGATCACTTCGACTTATACCCAATCATCCCGGGTCCACATCTCCTTAGAGATGTTTGCTTAAGATGTCAAAGCATAAGTCTTCATGATCAAGATGACTTGAATACCGCAAGTCAAAGGAACATCGCACTTACGCCACAGTAAGAACTTCATTGACATATCTATAAATGCAGAGAACCATATGAAGTCTTACGGCTGGTCACTCCAATGAACTAGTTACCATAACTAGCATCCACGATTAACTCCGGACATCACTATGTCTCCAGCCAGTGAGAATCAGCTGCTTGGATACACCAAGGAGTATACCTCGTGCTAGTCTCGACAGAATTGATGGTGTCCTAATCCATCAATTCATCGACTAGGGATAATTCCGATACATCACATTTACACATGTAGAGATACTCACTAGTTGTGATCCAATCACAAATTCTCTCATGCTGTGAATCGTATCGTGGACATTCAGTAAATGAGTTTAAGATCCAATCAAATACATAAAACATGTATACTCAAATAGTGAATCTTCATTTATCATATAAATGGTTCATACATAAGGCGATTGCCTCAGGACATCTCTCATATATTACTAACAGGATCATCATCGAACTACCTCACCAACCCCCATAAATTAATATGGGCTCCATATATTATTTGTACATCCATCTCCCCGTGTTTAAGATATCGAATGTCCGTCAATTAATTGATTTACTGACCATCAATTAATTAACATCTAACTCCTCGAGTAGTACCACTCAACCTTATCATTATGTTAACTAAGTCAACCTGCAGGGTTTACATGATGAACCTTATGAGCTCCTCAAGGGGACATCATCAACCTAATACATAGGACATGGTTTCCTCCTATAATCAACGACACACCATGTAAATAATATCTTTTCCCAACTTACCGGGCATATTGATTTAATCCATAGAAATCTCACCCTCTGGTAAATCAAAGAAATAAATACTAAGTACATGTGTCCGTTATTATATCGGGATTAAGAGCATGTACAACATAATATCCGAGGTCCGATTCAATTATGTAGTCAGCAACAAATTGAATCACCTTTATGTCAGTCCTGCTCAATACACCGAGGTGTACTAGTGTAGCTCTATGTTCAAGACAAAACAACACCAAGCTACACTACAACCATGCCAATGGTTTGTCCAAAACCATCTTGGTTGTGAGCCTCTACTTATACTCTACAAGGGACTGATAACATGATCTTCTGTGCCACACCCAAGCACCATGTTATCTATAATATAAAGTATTAGATAATTTTGCATAATCATAAAAATATGCAAACAATGATCATGTGATTCTTATTTCAAAATAAAGATGTTCATACAAAAGAGCTAGGCTTTCAGTATACATCCCAACAATCTCCCACTTATACTAAAAGACTATGCTGTCATCATACTGTCATACATCTGATTCCCCTTCCCTCCACATGCCTATCAAAGCTCTCACTAGAAGGCCCTTAGTGAAAGGGTCTACCAGGTCATCCTCTGATGCAATCTAGGCGACAGCAACTTCTACCTCCTTTACGATTTCTTGTATCAGGTGGTACTTGCACTCTATGTGTTTACTAGCCTTATGGGCTCGTGGTTCCTTCGAGTTTGCAACTGCACCATTATTATCACAATTAATTGTGATAGTTCTGGGCAAACCAGGAATCACATCCAAGTCCATCAGGAAGTTCCTGAGCCACACAGCTTCTTTGGCTGCCTCATAGGCTGCCACATACTCAGCTTCCATGGTGGAGTCCGCCACGCATTTCTGCTGGGCACTCCTCCATACAATGGCTCCACCTCCTAAAGTAAACACAAAACCTGAGGTAGACTTACTGTTATCCCTATATGATTGGAAATCCGAATCCATGCAACCCACAGGGAGTAATTGGTCTGCCCGGTAAACTTGCATATAATCCATAGTCCTTCTCAGGCACTACAATATATGCTTTTACCGCAGTCCAATGTCCCTGTCCTGGATTACTCTAATATATGCTAACCATGCCCACGGCAAAGCAGATATCTTGTCTCGTACATAGCATACATGAGGCTTCCTACTGTCGAAGCATAAGGAACCGCCTTCAGCTCCTTTATCACCTCAGATGATCTAGGACACATCTCCTTAGATAAAGTAACTCCATACCTGAAAGGTAGAAAACCCTTCTTGGAGTTCTGCATGCTAAAACGATCCAAAATCATGTCTATGTATGAAGCTTGGGATAAGCACAACAACCTTGATCCTAAGGTTGTGACCCACTTCTCCCAAGTCCTTCAAAACTGTTTGGACAACCATACCCTTACGTCTGATAACACTCTGATATTGTTGCCAACTACCAAAATGTCATCTACGTATAGTACAAGAAATACCACTACGTTTCCGTCACATCTCTTGTATACACAAGACTCATCCGGACATTGAATAAATCTATAAGTTTTGATTTACCTCATCAAAGCGGATGTTCCAAGACCTCAAAGCTTGCTTCAGTCCATAAACGGACCGATTAAGCTTACATACAATACGCTCTTTGCCCTTAGCAATGAATCCCTCTGGTTGCTTCATATAGATGTTTTCCTCAAGACTTCCATTAAGGAAAGTTGTCTTGACATCCATCTGCCACACCTCATAATCCATATGAGCTGCTATGCATAAGAGCTCCCAGACCTGACTTGAATCCATAGATTCAATCTCAGTATTCATTGCACTTTGCCAAGATGCTGTATCTATATCTTGGATTGCCTCGTCGTATGTCTAGGGATCAGGTTCATGTTTGCTAGGGACCAAATCACAAGATTCACCCAAGAACATGAATCAATAAGGTTGTCTATCAACCCTCCCACTATGATGAGGTATCATCTGCGTATCCTCTGTGACACGCGGTGCAGTGACATGTGGTATATCCTCTTGTACCTGTGGTACTAAAGAAGTGACTTCCCTTTTAACTCCTCTAGAATAATTTTACCCTTGGGCTTATGGCTCATCACATAGTCTTCCTCTAGAAATCTGGCATTCGTGTTAACGATCACCCTCTGATCTCTAAGACTATAAAACAAGTCAGAATAACTCATCATCGATCTAACCATCTTCATAAGAGTCCTATTCCTTCGCTCTGCTACACCGTTCTGCTGGGGTGTGCCAGGTGCAGTCAATTGGGATTGAATCCCAGCCTCTGATAAGTAGTTCCTAAACTCTCCCAAGAGGTACTCACCACCACAATCAGATCATAGTGTCATCTTGAATAATTGTCTATGAAAAAGACAAAATATTCAAAACTACCTCTTGCCTGGATAGACATAGGACCATACGAATCAGAATGAACCAATTCCAACACATCTTTGTATCTATACCCCTTGGCCTTGAAAGGCCTCTTGGCCATCTTACCCTCCAAGCAAGATTAACAGGTTGGGAGATCCTCCACCACTAATGAACCCAAAGGTCCATCAGCTATCAACCTATTGAATTCTGCTTAGGTTAATGTGACCAAGCCTAAGAAGTCAAAGATATGTTTGGTTCATCTTCGAAGGTTCTTTTCTCTTATTGAAATTAGAAGATGAGTTATTAACTTCAATTTGCATCGTGGGAGGTTTTGGTTCAAATTTCCTTTCAATGTACCTGAATAGATATTCTCCCTATTCCTTTTATAACAACTCTGTCATTAAAAGAAATAGAATATCCATCCATAATAATTTAGAAACTGAAACTAAATTCTTTCTAAATAAAGGTACATAAAGGGAATTTTCCAGAACCAAAGTTTTATTATTCTCAAGAGATAAATAAAACTTCTCCCACTGCAATAGCCGCCACCATCATGGCATTGCCCAAGTAAATGGTAATCTCCTTTAGCTAGTCATCGGGTTTCTGGAACCCACGCAAATTATTGCGACATGATTAGTGGCTCGTATCAACTCACAGTCTTAGATATCACCGCTAATCATGTTTCAATGACTAGTCCAAAAGATATACCTTTGTTCTGTTTTGGATTGGGGCAGTCCTTCTTCCAATGTCCATCCTGCTTGCAAGTGAAGTACTTGCCTTTCGGCTTCTTCACTCTTCCACGAGATCCTCCACCATCTTTGCTCCACCTTGTTTCTTCTTCTTCTTGCCTTTCGGCTTAGAAGTAGAAACCTTTTTGAGCAACGATGGCTTGAGGACACTCTTTGAAGAGTGCATACTTGTACTCCTTAGCAGATAAGACAATATCTAGAATCTTTTCCAATCAACATTATTTAGGTACAGTAAGTTTATTTCCTTTAGTATCATAGTAAGTGGGCTGAAAGTCATTTTGAAAATCCTAAGAATCACAATGATCAAAATATTAGATTTCAAATATTATTGATTCCTCAAAACAATAAATTTCCGAAATCAACTAACACCTCAAAACACCGAGAATATCGCATGCCACGATAGTGTGGGCGTATCACAATTCTACATTTGTAAGAGGAGGTTTTACCCATTAATTTTATTATCTTGTCAACCTTACTTTTTGACAAATAAAATTAATAGTTGGTTCCTCTTTGGCCCTACAAATAAAAGCAGTGACTCCGATGGGGAGGATACTTTTTATTTGCATCTAAGTGTGCACCATTACACGATACTTAGGGAATTATCTTGGATTATGTGCCTTACCGATGGGGAAGTACACACGCTCCTAAATAATTTCCTATAACCATTATTTGACCTAGTGATCCGCAAACAAACTCATCCGATGGGAGGAAGGCACTCAGCCCCTTGAGTTTGTTGCATCACACGTCAAATTAGTAATGGAAAGAGAATTAATTAAAATATCCCTCTCCCACTTAGTAAATTGAAAATGAGAATTTTCAAGCACACACAACATGCATATAAAACAAATCAGCAATAAATATGGAAAAATCAGAATTTTCCAACTATTATAGCATTGTTCTCCATATCGTCCGTCGTATCTCCTACGCCATGTACGAGCCAACCGGAGATCCGAGCCGAGAATAAAACCTATTTTATTTTACATCCATCGATCCTATACTCCACGAGGGAGTGTACATGAAATCTAGATCGAAAGTAAAATAAAATAAAGAGTGGCTAAACAATGCCGTATTCAATTACAAAAATTAAATACTAATTTAGCCTCGTCAACCCCGAGGATTCAAATAATATACAATCACACACACATGCAATCACATACACACATATAAAGTCATAATAGTTGGATCTTATGCCTGCAACCAAAAAGTTAGCCTACGCACATCCTACTATTATTCGACATACATAATATATGATAAGTGCGTGAAAGTAACCGAATCCAAAACACACAAAACCGGAAACCGTGGCTCTGATACCAATTGTTGGCATCGTGCTATTTCTCGGAATGCTCATAGGCTCCCATGTCCCCGGATTAAAATTTTCACTAATGAAAACTAATTCGGATGGGATGAGTTTCCTAAGCACAACCAATTCGTCGTCATGCCAACGACTTGATCGATCGCTTGAACAAACTAGTTGTTCAAGCAACCAAACTCTTCTAGTCGTACCAAAAACTTTATGATTTTTGTGTTTCTTATTCGGGGTCCATGATTATACAAATACATACAAATGTAAACTAGTATAATCAACATATACTAACATAAAGAACATAAGCTACCATATCTATAAGAACATGCAAAGAACAATAATAAAAGTTATAAAACTTTTATACCTCTTGATCTTCTATCGTATGTCCTAACCTCCTTGTAGACTTCGTGTGGGCGAAGATCCTCCACAAGTTGAAGCATCCTAGATCTTCTTCAATCGAAAGAAAGAAGAACTCTCTTTCCCTTCTTGCTTGAGCCAACCACCAATCCACAAAGGATTGATGCCGCCGGCCCCAAGAATAGAGAGAACATAATGGAAACAACCAAGGAACCGAACTAGGGACAAACCCTAGTTTTGGTGCCGCCGACCAAGATGGAGTGAAGAGGAGAAAGGGAATATGTTGGGCGCCGGCCACGGTGGAGGGAATAGAGGAAGGAGCCGGTCACAACCTAGGAAGAGGAAGAGCTCCTCTCCTATAGTTGCCGCCCACCTTCCTTGCATACCCTAGCCGCCCAACCATAGGAGCCAAACCCTAATTAGGGTTTCCTCCTTAGGTCTTCTTGCCGCCCAACCAAGGTGGAATGAGGAGATCTAAATCGGCCACCTTTCCTAGGAAGAAGAAGAACTCTTCCACAAGATGCCGCCTACCCTCCTTCCAAAACTTGGCCTGACCCAAAGGAGCCAAACCTTTCAAGCCATCCAACTCCATCAACTATGCTGCCATGGAAGAGGGATAGAAGAATAGAATGTGGACCAACCAAGGTAGAAAGGTAGAAGGAAGGACCGCCATGCCTTAGGAAGAAGAAGAAACTTTTCTTCCAATTGTTGCCGCCCCATGCCTATCTCCCAAACCCTAGCCGCCCAAAATAATCTAAACCAACTAGGGTTCCTAGCCTCCAAAGGAAGCAAACCCTAATCCCCTAAACCATCCCTCATCCACCAAAAAACTTAGTTGCCGCCCAACCCATGCTCCCTTATATATAGAGTTAGGTTTAGGCCTTGGTTTAATCTCCACCGTTGGTTCTAGGGTTTTAATCTCAACCGTCGGATCTTGAGATTTAATCTCAACCGTCGGATCTAAGGATTTAATCCCAACCGTCGGATTTAGAGATTTGTTTTCCATCATTTGATCTAGAGTTCATGAGGTTTATATTAGGCTACGATAGGGACCATGAGGAGGAGTTGGGTCTTGGCCACCCGATGGATCGGAACCACACAAACTTGATCCATCAATGATGTTCCATTCCACTAGAGGATCATCATCAAACTACCTCACCAACCCCTATAAATTAATATGGGCTCCATATATTATTTGTACATCCATCTCCCCGTGTTTAAGATATCGAATGTCCGTCAATTAATTGATTTACTGACCATCAATTAATTAACATCTAACTCCTCGAGTAGTACCACTCAACCTTATCATCATGTTGACTAAGTTAACCTGCAGGGTTTACATGATGAACCTTATGAGCTCCTCAAGGGGACATCATCAACCTAATACATAGGACACGGTTTCCTCCTATAATCAATGACACACCATGTAAATAATATCATTTCCCAACTTATCGGGCATATTGATTTAATCCATAGAAATCTCACCCTCTGGTAAATCAAAGAAATAAATACTAAGTACATGTGTTCGTTATTATATCGGGATTAAGAGCATGTACAACATAATATCCGAGGTCCGATTCAATTATGTAGTCAGAAACAAATTGAATCACCTCTATGTCGGTCCTGCTCAATACACCGAGGTGTACTAGTGTAACTCTATGTTCAAGACAAAACAACATCAAGCTACACTACAACCATGTCAATGGTTTGTCCAAAACCATCTTGGTTGTGAGCCTCTACTTATACTCTACAAGGAACTGATAACATGATCTTCTGTGCCACACCCAAGCACCATGTTATCTACAATATAAAGTATTAGACAATTTTGCATAATCATAAAAATATGCAAACAATGATCATGTGATTCTTATTTCAAAATAAGGATGTTCATACAAAAGAGCTAAGCTTTCAATATACATCCCAACAGGGAAATCTTCCACCATTAATGAACCCAGAGGTCCATCAGCTATGAACCTTTAAATTCTGCTTAGGTTAATATGACCAAGCCTAAGATGCCAAAGATATGTTTGGTTCATCTTCGAAGGTTCTTTTCTCTTATTAGAATTAGAAGATGAGTTATTTACTTCTATTTGCATCGTGGGAGCTTTTGGTTCAAGTGTGTATAGATTTTCTATCAATGCACCTAAACTCATAATGTCCCTATTCCTTTTTATAACAACTCTGTCATTAAAAGAAATAGAATATCCATCCATAACCAATTTAGAAACCGAAATTAAATTCTTTCTAAATAAAGGTACATAAAAGCAATTCTTAAGAACCAAAACTTTATTTTTCTCAAAAGATAAATAAACGTCTCCCACTGCAACAGCCGCCACCTTCGTGGCATCGCCCAAATATACAATAATATCCCTCTCAGCCAGTCGTCTGGTTTCCTGGAACCCTTGCAAAGTATTGCAGACATGATTAGTGGCTCCCGTATTTACACACCAGGTGTCGGTAGATAACACCGCTAAACATGTTTCAACGACTAGGCCAAAAGATATATCTTTGTTCTGCTTGCGGTTGGGGAAGTCCTTCTTCCAGTGTCCATCCTGCTTGCAAGTGAAGTACTTGCCTTTCGGCTTCTTCACTCCTCCCTGAGATCCTCCCATCAGGTTTGCTCCACCTTGTTTCTTCTTCTTATTGCCTTTAGGCTTAGAAGTAGAAACCTTCTGAGCAACCATGGCCTGAGCCTGAGCAAGCCTTTCTGTCGACTGGAGAATGATATCGACCTGGGTTTCCCCATCGATCTCAGCTCCAAGGACTTCCAGCTCATTCGCAGGCTTAGGAGGACACTCTTCGAGGAGTATATATTTGTATTCCTCATCAATGGATAGCAATGAGGAAGCATATATGGTAAGGAAGGTAAGGCATGCATTGAAAAATTTTAAATTTAACAAATCTAATGATAGGAGGAGAAGGCCAAGAAGGAAAATTATATGCTATAATTGCCATGGAGAGGGACACATTAGAGATGAGTGCCCTTTATTGAACAAGAGCAAATAAGAAAGAAAGAAGCATGACAAGAAGAAAGAAGGGAAGAAGAAAGAAGATAAAGCCCCACAATCTAAAAGCGGTGATGTGGGATGATTCATCATCCTCATCGAAAAATGATCAAGCCTTCACAAGCCTCGCATTAATGGGGATAGATGACTTGGACTCCACCCTCCTCCGAGCAAGAAGAAAGAAGTTCAAGTGAGGAGAGCTCAAGTGAAGGGGGAGCTTCATCTTCATCCTCATCAGAATCGGAGGAAAAATATATGGAAACTATGGTAACAAATCTTTTCCCTAAGAAAATTGTTTCTATGATTTCTAGCCTTACTAGGGATTTATTTAAGGCTAAGAAGAAAAATAAATGCATGCTTGATGATATTAGAAAATTAGAAGAAAAGCTAGAAAATGCATGCTTAAGTGTTAATGATTATATTCCTCTAAATGTTAATGATGCGTGTATTGAGGAAAATAAGGCTTTAAGGAAAAAGGTAGATTTCCTAACCAAGGCCTTAGAAAAATTCACTATTGGCTCCAACACTTTAAACATGATTATTGGGAGCCAATGGGCAAGCTTTAACAAGAAGGGATTAGGCTATAAGGGAAACAAAAATGAAAAAGTCTACCATTGCCTAATTGCTAGGGGTCAAGCTAAAAATACAATTGTAGCTAAGAAATCGATCCCTAAGGAGTATTTGGTGAACCCTATTGGAAAGAACTTGTATTGGGTTCCCAAATCCATCCTCAAGGGTTAGAAAAAACCCTGGGATAGTCAACCATACTAGGACTTAACTTATATCATGTTAATTGGTTGACTTAGGATGATGAGGGTGATAGTTTTTTATTTGAGTGTTGGGTGATGATAATGTATAACCCATGAATTAAATGCTTAAATCATGATTCATGCTTGATCTTACATTTGATAATCATGATTTATGATGATAATATTTTTTTTATTATCATAATATGCAAATTAATATGATAATCTTGTGTTATGTTCATGATTGGGTTTTTAGGATGATACTTAACCTTGATAGAATTGCATGAAAATTATGGTTAAGTACAAATACCTTTAGGAACATCTCACATCCCACTATAGGCTAACTTGATTGAAAACATAGCATGGGTGAGATGATAGGATGATACAAATGGTTCACTAATGCTTATGGCATTTAGATGGGTCATTAAGTGTATCGATAGAGCAATCATAGACCAACTATGGGGAAAGCAAATGTTTAATCAATGGATATATTGCCCATAGATCATAGTTGGATATTTTAAATATTTCAAAAACATTTTATGTTTGATAATCTGCAAGTTCATGTTTTGAAAAGTTTCAAGGCAAAACTAGGTTTTAAAGTTGATACAAACTTTAGACATTTTACAACTTTTGAGTTTTTGCCTAATTTTCGAAAATAGAATGAATTTTCATGAAAAAACAATTTTTCACTGATAAAGGAACTCATTAGAATTATTTTCCCCAAATTTCACAATTTTTTGAATTTTCTATAATTTCTGGTGCATTTCTGAACTTCATTCGAAAAATCAAAAAATTCTAAAAATTAGGTGTCAATCGATTGATGGTCTAATTCAATCAACTGATGTACTATCCACGAGCACAGTAACCTGTTTTATCAGGTTTTGAGTTAGTTTTTGGTATTTTTCTTCCTTTAGACTTGATGTCATGCTTATATAGCATTTATATAATATTTTTTATGGTGTCAAAGGGGGAGAAATGATGAGTTTAAGTTAATCATGCTAGAGGGAGAATTAGCATGTCTTAAGGGGGAGTTGCATGCTTAAGGGGGAGTTGTGATACTCATGTTTACTTACATGCTTTCTTGCCTTATATATTTTTGTAATTGTTTTACCTAACTTAAACGGATTGTCACACATCAAAAAGGGGGAGATTGTTAGGGCAATCAACCCATGTGATGTGGTTTTGATGTGTGTGACAAAGGGTTTAAGTTAGGTTGTTATGGATTTGATATGTGTGATGAAGTCATGCAGGACTTAGTAATTCGCACATGGATGGCTTGACAATAGCATTGGCAAGATTCACCATCTCATCACTCGGTCCTTGAGTCGGTGAAGAATAGCATTGTGGAAGTCGCACGCTTGGTGCATCCGAGGGACCGTCGGACGAGGAACATTAGAATGAAGCCGAAGGAAGTAGACTTTAGGGTGAGACGCGAAGGATGGCACTGTGAAGCCGTGCACTTGGCGCATTCGAGGGACGTGGCCGGACGAAGAGAACTTCAAGGAGAGGGACTCTAAGGGAAGATGAGAGTGAGCGATTGTAATCCGGGATGGGATAGCTCGTAGGTGAACTTGGTCAAATGGCTAAGTGTCAGATGGGTGTTTCCCGACATCAATCGACTGCCATGATATGACAATGATCGCCTAAGTGATCAAGACTCGACTAGTGTTCGAGTGCGGTTGGTCGAACAATGACTCCCAATGGATGGCAATGATCATTAAAATTATCGATCGACTCGATGGCGTGATGATCGTGAGGGTTTTGGGTACAGAATATTAGAGAGTCGATTGCTCGCTTTGAGCACTCAACTATTGGCTCTATCAGTCGACTGATGGGAAGATCAGTCGATTGATGTGAGAGCCGTTGGTTGGAATCCAATGTGGAAGAAACCGTTACGAGGCAACGACTATAGCAGCAGTCGACTGATGGATGCATCAGTCGACTGCTAGCTTCCCAACGGGAAGAATGGCCTCTTCCGTATAAGAAGAGGCCTTGGGTCATCTTCGGGGGTTAATGCTTCTACTCTAAAGTTCTCCCAAAGTGCCCAAACAATTTTACTCCTCTTTCTTACTATTATTTCAATCATACTGTAAAGAGAGAGATTATATGAAAGGTTTACCTCCACCTTGCTTAGTGCCAAGGAGAGACTAGTGAAGATTTGGTTGAGGGAGTGATTTGTCATACGAATCGGATCGTGGATTAGCGACAAGGGTCATGAACCATGTTAAATCTCTTTATTAGCATTGCTCTTTACTTTGAGTTGTTCTTAATTGTACTTAGTTTTATTATTCCATTGTGCTAACCTTAATCATAGACACGCAAGAATTAACGACGTCCATCGTCTACACGAAGAGGGCTATTCACCCCCCTCTAACCGGCCACTTATCCTCCTGTAGGGATGTATACTGAAAAGTTTATCTTTTATATGAACATCTTTATTTTGAAATAAGAATCACATGATCATTGTTTGCATATTTTTATGGTTATGCAATATTGTCTAATACTTTACATTGTAGATAACATGGTGTGTGGTGTCACACGGGAGATCATGTTATTGGCTCCTTGAAAAGTATAACTAAAGGCTCACAACCGAGATGGCTTTGGACAAACCATCGGAATGGTTGTAGTGTGATTTGGTATTGGTTTGTCTTGATCATAGAATCACACTAGTGCACTTTGTGTGTATTGAGCAGGACTGACATAGAGGTGATTCGATTTATTGCTGACTACATAATCGAATCGGACCTCAGATATTATTTAGTACATGCTCTTAATCCTGATATAATAACGTGCACATATACTTAGTAGTCATCTCTTTGATTTACCAATGGGCGAGATTTATAGATTAAATCGATAGGCTCGATAAGTTGGGAGATGATATTATTTATATGGTGTGTTGTTAATTATAGGAGGAAACCGTGTCCTATATATTAGGATGATGATGTGCCCTTGAGGAGCTCATAAGGTTCATCATGTAAACCCTACAGGTGGACTTGGTCCGGCATGATGAAAAGGTTGAGTGGTACTACTCAAGGAGTTAGATGTTGATTAATTAATGGTCAGTAAATTAATTAATCGACGGACATTCGAGATCTTAAACACGGGGAGAAAATGTACAAATAATATATGGAGCCCATATTATCATATGGGGGTTGGTGAGGTAGATCAATGATGATCCTTTAGTGGATTGGATCATCATTAGTGGATCGGACTTTATGTGGGCTTGATCCATGGGTGGCCAAGATCCAACTCCTCCTCATGGTCCCTAATTTAGCCTATTAACACCTCATGAAGCTTAGATCCAAAGGATAGAAACAAAACTCTAGATCCATAGGTAGAGATTAAATCTCTAGATCCGACGATTGAGATTAAATCTCTAGATTCGACAGTTGAGATTAAATCCCTAGAACCAATGGTGGAGATTAATCCAAGACATAAACCCAACTCTATAAATAAGGCTTATTTGCTCGGACAACAACTAATGGATGAGGGGATTAGGGTTTGTCCCTTGGGTGGCAACCAATCCTAATTAGATTAGGATTGGGAGTGGTGGTTAGGGTTAGGGTTTTGGGGATTAGAGTGGGCGGCAACAAGAAGTTCCTTCTTCTTCCTAAGGTTGTCTGGCCCCTATTCTTCTCCACTCTACCTTGGCATGAGCTCATCCTATTCTTCTTCCCTTTTTCCATGGTCGGCAATAAGGAAAGCTAGGATTAGGGTTTGGAAGCTTAGGGTTTAGGAGGCTTGGGTGGCACCAAATAAGGAAGTAGTTTGGTTTCTTCTTCCTATCTTTTGGTGGTTGGCGCCCACATCCTTATCCCAGCCCTTGGACGGCATCCAAAGACCCCTTCTTCTTCTCCTTAGGTGGTGGAAACAAGATATAGGGTTTTCCCTTGGTGTCTTGGCCGGTTTCCACCATTATCTCCTTCTCCTTGTTGGCCGGCGGCAAGCATTTCTTTTGTTGCTTGTTGGTTGGCTATAGGAAGGAGATGAGCCTTGTTTATATTCTTCCTCTTGCTTTGGATGAGCAAGGAAGGAAGATTTGTGATCTAGGAGCTTTGACTTTTGGTAGAGCGTCGCCCACATGACGTCCGAAAGGAGGAAGGTCATACATTAGAAGATCGAGAGGTATACCTATTCTACTTTCTTCTTTTGTTTGTTGCTTGTTTTTGTTTTTCAATTATAAGCATTTTATAAATCTGTAAATGGCTAAATAATACTTGGATCCCGAGCATAAACACGAAAACCGGCGATCCGGACATCGTCTATTCCGCAGCTACTCATAGAATAGAGGATGGTCGCTTGAACAACTAGTTTGTTCAAGTGACCTCTCTAAACGAATAGCACGACGATGGCTTGGTGGTTTGGGGAATCCCTTTTGTCTAGGATTAAATTTTTTTAATCCGGGGACATCGAAGGGATCGCCATGGACAAGCTATCGAGGTGAAGTGGGAAGCGAAGTTTCCCCTCACGGACTCGATAAGCAAAACCCTTCAATTGGTATCAGAGCTTCCGGGCAAAACCTTCAATTGGTATCAGAGCCAAGGTTTCTGGTTTTGTGTGTTTAGGATTCGGTTAATTTTTATACACTTTTTCATATATTATATGTGTCAGATAATAGTAGGATATGCGTAGTTTAACTCTTTGGTTGCAGGCATAAGATTCGACTATTATGGCCATATGTGTGTATGTGATTGTATGTGTGTAAATATTTATTTTGTTGAATCCTTGGGGTTGACGAGGCTAGTATTTAGTTTTTGGTAAATTAAATATGGCATTTTTTAGATGCTCTTTATTTTATTTTACTTTCGATCTAGATTTCATGTACACTCCCTCATGGAGTATAGGTTCGATGGATGTAAATTAAAATAGGTTTTAGTCTCGGCTCGGATCTCCGGAGGCTTGTACATGGCGTAGGAGGAGCGGACGAGATGGCGATGCGACGGGAGACATATTGAAGACAAAAGCCATAATAGTTGGAAAATAATTTATTTTTCAAATTTATTGCTTATTGTTTGATATGCATGTCGTAGCCTAGAAAATTCCTCATTTTCAAATTACTAAGTGGGAGAGGGATATTTTTATAAATTCCCACGGCCTCCATTATGATTCGACATGTGATGCAAACAAACTTGCACGTCGGCTCTGAGTGCCTTCCTCCCCATCGGATGAGTTTGTTTGCGGATCACAAGATCAAATATGGTTATAGAAAATTATTAAGGAGCGTGTGTACTTCCTCATCGGAAGGCACATAACCCGAGATAATTAACTTGGTATCGAGTAATGGTGAACACTTAGATGCAAATAGGAGTATCCTCCCCATCGGAGTCACTGCTTTTATTTGTAAGGCCGAAGGGAAACCAACTATTAATTTTACTTGTCAAAAAGTTAGGTTGACAAGATAGTAAAATTAATTGGTAAAACCTCCTCTTACAAATGTAGAATTCGTATACGTCCACACGATCATGGCATACGATATTCTTGGTGTTTTGAGGTGTTAATTGATTTTAAAATTTTATTGTTTGAGGAATCAATAATTTTTTGAAATCCAAAGTAATGATCTATGTGATTCTTAGGATTTTCAAAATGACTTTCAGTCCACTTACTATGATACTAAAGGAAATAAACTTACTGTACCCAAATAATATTGATTGAAAAAGAATCTAGATATTGTCTTATCTACTAAGGAGTACAAGTATGCACTCTTCGAAGAGTGTCCTCAAGCCATGGTTGCTCAAAAAGTTTTCTACTTCTAAGCCGAAAGGTAAGAAGAAGAAGAAACAAGGTGAAGCAAAGGTGGTGGGAGGATCTCAGAGAGGAGTGAAGAAACCGAAAGGCAAGTACTTCACTTATAAGCAGGATGGACATTAGAAGAAGGACTGTCCCAATCCAAAGAAGAACAAAGGTATATCCTTTGGTCTAGTCATTGAAACATGATTAGCGGTGATATCTACCGGCACCTGGTGTGTAGATACGGGAGCCACTAATCATGTTTGAACACTTTGCAGGGGTTCCAGGAAACCCGACGACAAGCTAAAAGGGAGATTACCATTTACTTGGGCAATGCCATGAAGGTGGCGGCTATTGCAGTAAGAGACGTTTTATTTATCTTTTGAGAAAAATAAAACTATGGTTCTGAAAAATTCCCTTTATGTACCTTTATTTAGAAAGAACTTAGTTTCGGTTTCTAAATTGTTTATAGATGGATATTCTATTTCTTTTAATGACAGAGCTGTTATAAAAAGGAATAGGGAGAATATCTGTTCAGGTACATTGATAGGAAATTTGTATACACTTGAACCAAAACCTCCCACGATGCAAATTAAAGTTTATAACTCATCTTCTAATTCCAATATGAGAAAAGAACCTTTGAAGATGAACCAAACATATCTTTGGCATCTTAGGCTTAGTCATATTAACCTAAATAGAATTCAAAGGTTGATAGCTGATGGACCTTTTGGGTTCATTAGTGGTGGAGGATCTCCCAACCTGCGAATCTTGCTTGGAGGGTAAGATGACCAAGAGGCCTTTTAAGGCAGAGGGGTATAGAGCCAAAGATGTGTTAGAATTGGTTCATTCTGATTTGTGTGGTCCTATGTCTATCCAGGCTAGAGGTGGTTTTGAGTATTTCGTCTCTTTTATAGACGATTACTCAAGATATGGATACATTTACCTGATGCGCCGCAAGTCTGAATGCTTTGACAAGTTTAAAGAATTCAAGGTTGATGTGGAGAAACGTCAAGGTAAAAGTATCAAGACACTACGATCTGATTGTGGTGGTGATTACCTCTTGGGAGAGTTTAGGAACTACTTATCAGAGGTTGGGATTCAATCCCAATTGTCTGCACCTGGCACACCCCAGCAGAATGGTGTAGCAGAGCGAAGGAATAGGACTCTTATGGAGATGGTTAGATCGATGATGAGTTATTCTAAGTTGCCAGTTTCATTCTGGGGATATGCTCTAGATACAGCGGTGTACATTCTGAACTTAGTTCCATCTAAATCAGTGCCTTCTACTCCCACATAATTGTGAACTGGATGAAAGCGCAGTCTAAGACATATTCGGATATGGAGGAGTTCAGCACATGTGCTGAAGGCAGATGCTGGTAAGTTGGAACCTCGTACAAAAGTATGCATGTTCGTTGGCTATCCTAGGGGAACGAAAAGTGGTTTGTTTTATAGTCCTAGAGATCAAGGGGTGATCGTTAGCATGAACGCCAGATTTCTAGAGGAAGACTATTTGATGAGCCACAAGCCCAAGAGTAAAATTGTTCTGGAGGAGTTAAAAGGGGAAGTCACTTCTTTAGTACCACCGGTACAAGAGGATATACCACATGTCACTGCACCGCGTGTCACAGAGGATACATAGGTGATACCTCGTCGTAGTGGGAGGGTTGTGAGACAGCCTGATAGATTCATGTTCTTGGGAGAATCTTCTGATTTGGTCCCTGGAGAACATGAACCTGATCCCTGGACATATGACGAGGCAATCCAAGATAAAGATGCAGTATCTTGGCAAAGTACAGTGAATGCTCAGATTGAATCTATGGATTCAAATCAGGTCTGGGAGCTAGTAGAACCACCCGATGGTGTAAAAACCATTGGATACAAGTGGATCTACAAGAAAAAGAGAGGAATAGATGGGAAGGTTGAGACCTTCAAAGTGAGGCTTGTTGCGAAGGGGTATACTCAGAAAGAGGGTATCGATTATGAGGAGACCTTTTCGCCGGTAGTCATGCTTAAGTCTATCCGGATTCTCTTATGCATAGCAGCTCATATGGATTATGAGGTGTGGAAGATGGATGTCAAGACAACTTTCATTAATGGAAGTCTTGAGGAAAACATCTACATGAAGCAACCAGAGGGATTCATTGCTAAGGGCAAAGAGCATCTTGTATGTAAGCTTAATCGGTCCATTTATGGATTGAAGCAAGCTTCGAGGTCTTGGAACATCCGATTTGATGAGGTAAACCAGTCTTATAGATTTATTCAAAGTTCGGATGAATCTTGTGTATACAAGATATGTGACTGAAACGTAGTGGTATTTCTTGTACTATACGTAGATAACATTTTGGTGATTGGCAGCAATATCAAGGTGTTATCGGACGTAAGGGTATGGTTGTCCAAACAGTTTGATATGAAGGACTTGGGCGAAGTGGGACACATCCTTGGGATCAAGGTTATAAGGGATCGTAGGAAAAGGATGTTGTACTTATCCCAAGCTTCATACATAGACACGATTTTGGATCATTTTAGCATGAAGAACTCCAAGAAAGGTTTTCTACCTTTCAGGCATGGAGTTCCTTTATCTAAGGAGATGTGTCCTAGATCATCTGAGGAGATGAAGGTGGTTCCTTATGCTTCGGCAGTAGGAAGCCTCATGTATGCGATGCTTTGTACGAGACCAGATATCTGCTTTGTCATGGGCATGGTCAGCAGATATCAGAGTAATCCAGGACAGGGATATTGGATTGTGGTAAAGCATATATTGAAGTGCCTGAGAAGGACTAGGGATTATATGCTAGTTTACTGGGCAGACCAATTACTCCCTGTGGGTTACATCGATTGCGACTTCCAATCAGATAGGGATAACAGTAAGTCTACCTCAGGTTTTGTGTTTACTTTGGGAGGTGGAGCCATTGTATGGAGGAGTGTCCAGCAGAAATGCGTGGTGGACTCCACCATGGAAGTTGTGTGGCTCAGGAACTTCCTAATGGACTTGGATGTGATTCCTGGTGTGCCCAGAACTATCACAATTTATTGTGATAATAATGGTGCAGTTGCAAACTCGAAGGAACCACGAGCCCATAAGGTAAGTAAATACATAGAGTGCAAGTACCACCAGATACGAGAAATCGTAAAGGAGGTAGAAGTTGTTGTCGCCTAGATTGCATCAGAGGATGACCTGGTAGACCCTTTCACTAAGGCCCTTCAAGCGAGAGCTTTGATAGGCATGTGGAGGGAAGGGGAATTAGATGTATGGTAGTATGAGGACAACATAGTCTTTTAGTATAAGTGAGAGATTGTAGGGATATATACTGAAAAGTCTATCTTTTATATGAACATCTTTATTTTGAAATAAGAATCACATGATCATTGTTTGCATATTTTTATGGTTTTACAATATTGTCTAATACTTTACATTGTAGATAACATGGTGTGTGGTGTCACACGGGAGATCATGTTATCGACTCCTTGAAAAGTATAAGTAAAGGCTCACAACCGAGATGGCTTTGGACAAACCATCGGAATGGTTGTAGTGTGATTTAGTATTGGTTTGTCTTGACCATAGAATCACACTAGTGCACTTTGTGTGTATTGAGCAGGACCGACATAGAGGTGATTCGATTTATTGCTGACTACATAATTGATCGGACTTCAGATATTATTTAGTACATGCTCTTAATCCCGATATAATAACGGGCACATATACTTAGTAGTCATCTCTTTGATTTACCAATGGGCGAGATTTATAGATTAAATCGATAGGCTCGGTAAGTTGGGAGATGATATTATTTATATGGTGTGTCGTTGATTATAGGAGGAAACCGTGTCCTATATATTAGGATGATGATGTCCCCTTGAGGAGCTCATAAGGTTCATCACGTAAACCCTGCAGGTGGACTTGGTCCGGCATGATGAAAAGGTTGAGTGGTACTAATCAAGGAGTTAGATGTTGATCAATTAATGATCAGTAAATTAATTAATCGACGGACATTCGAGATCTTAAACACGGGGAGAAAATATACAAATAATATATGGAGCCCATATTATCATATGGGGGTTGGTGAGGTAGATCAATGATGATCCTTTAGTGGATTGGATCATCATTAGTGGATCAGACTTTATGTGGGCTTGATCCATGGGTAGCCAAGATCCAACTCCTCCTCATGGTCCCTAATGTAGCCTATTAACACCTCATGAAGCTTAGATCCAAAGGATAGAAACAAAACTCTAGATCCATAGGTAGAGATTAAATCTCTAGATCCGACGGTTGAGATTAAATCTCTAGATCCGATGGTTGAGATTAAATCCCTAGAACCAATGGTGGAGATTAATCCAAGACATAAACCCAACTCTATAAATAAGGCTTATTGGCTTGGACGGCAACTAATGGATGAGGGGATTAGGGTTTGTCCCTTGGGCGGCAACCAATCCTAATTAGATTAGGATTGGGAGTGGTGGCTAGGGTTAGGGTTTTGGGGATTAGAGTGGGCGGCAACAAGAAGTTCCTTCTTCTTCCTAAGGTTGGCCGGCCCCTATTCTTCTCCTCTCTACCTTGGCATGAGCTCATCCTATTCTTCTTCCCCTCTTCCATGGCCGGCAATAAGGAAAGCTAGGATTAGGGTTTGGAAGCTTAGGGTTTAGGAGGCTTTGGTGGCACCAAATAAGGAAGTAGTTTGGTTTCTTCTTCCTATCCTTTGGTGGCCGGCACCCACAGCCCTATCCCAGCCCTTGGACGGCATCCAAAGACCCCTTCTCCTTTTCCTTAGGTGGTGGAAACAAGATATAGGGTTTTCCCTTGGTGTCTTGGCCGGTTTCCACCATTATCTCCTTCTCCTTGTTGGCCGGCGGCAAGCA
Source organism: Wurfbainia villosa (assembly GCA_025175895.1). Taxonomy (NCBI): domain Eukaryota; kingdom Viridiplantae; phylum Streptophyta; class Magnoliopsida; order Zingiberales; family Zingiberaceae; genus Wurfbainia; species Wurfbainia villosa. The sequence goes on from CM045988.1 coordinate 25,980,749, forward strand.
TTTCTTTTGTTGCTTGTTGGTTGGCTATATGAAGGATATGAGCCTTGTTTATATTCTTCCTCTTGCTTTGGATGAGCAAGGAAGGAAGATTTGCGATCTAGGAGCTTCGACTTTTGGTAGAGCATCGCCCACACAACGTCCGAAAGGAGGAAGGTCATACATTAGAAGATCGAGAGGTATACCTATTCTACTTTCTTCTTTTGTTTGTTGCTTGTTTTTGTTTTTCAATTATAAGCATGTTATAAATCTGTAAATGGCTAAATAATACTCGGATCTTGAGCATAAACATGAAAACCGGCGATCCGGACATCGTCTATTCCGCGGCTACTCGTAGAATAGAGGATGGTCGCTTGAACAAATAGTTTGTTCAAGTGACCTCTCTAAACGAATAGCACGATGATGGCTTGGTGGTTTGGGGAATCCCTTTTTTCTAGGATTATATTTTTTTAATCCAGGGACATCGAAGGGATCGCAATGGACAAGCTACCGAGGTGGAGTGGGAAGCGAAGTTTCCTCTCACGGACTCGATAAGCAAAACCCTTCACCTCCAACATGTTTAGGTTCCCTAATCACTCCTAACCCTAGGACATGCTTTGGAGAGAAAATCCATTGGATATGGATTAGGAGAGTTGTTTGGGTGATGTATCAATTTTAAGGAGTGTGGAAGTTCATGTTTGGACTTTTAACCTTAATTTTGATGGTTTAGTGTTCCTATTGGCTTAGGGACTCTCCAAGGACATTATTAGTGCAATGGTCAAGGGGGAGCAAGCCTTTAGGGGGAGTTTACCCATCATGGATTGATGGAGGTGTTTTTGTACCAAGGGGGAGATTGTGAGTTCTCATTGGATATGAGATATTGGGACCCTTGGAGAGACCCTTTTTTATGTATGTCAAAAAGGGGGAGAATTGTGAGAATTGAGACCAATTGGGGTTAGTTGGTACTCGGTACCAATTTGGGTTAGTTGGTCAGGAGATTTGAGTTAGGTGACCTAACTCAATGTGATTTTTGTCAAACATAAAAAAAAAGGAGATTGTTGGTGCAATCGGCCCAGGTCACGATTGACTGGACTCGAGTTTAACTCGAGTGATGTTTTGATGTTTGACGGTGAGTTGACTACATGGTTGACTTGGGGTTGACAATGTGTGGGAAGTCCAAGTGTGTAGCCTTGGCATGGAAAATCCAAGCATAGGGCTTGGTGTTAGTAAAATCCAAGCATGAGGCTTGGTGTGGGAAGTCCAACATGGAGTTGGCATGTAAGTCCAAGTGTATAGCCTTGGCGTGAAAAATCCAAGCATAGGGCTTGGTGTTGGTAAAATCCAAGCATGGAGATTGGTGTTGGGAAAAGTCCAAGTATGGGGCTTGGTGTTGGTAGGTCCAAGTGTGTAGCCTTGGCAATGAGAAGTCTTGAGGACTTGGCAAGATCATTAGTCTCGTAGGCTTGGGGTCCTTGAGTCGGTGAAGGATGACATTGCGAAGTCGTGCGCTTGGTGCGTCCGAGGGACCGCCGGACAGAAGCGAATGGAGTGAGGCCCAAGGGAAGCATACTTCGAGGGAAAGAGACGCGAAGGATGGCATTGCGAAGTCATGCACTTGGTGTTGGGTTTCCGGCACCGCGGCGTGTGTGTGTTCGATCATGTTTCGTAAACATGAGCACAGCGGAAGCAATTAAAAATAATAAATACTCCTATTTATTACAACACACACAACACACGCATGCTATTACAACAAATGTAGACATAACCGTAAATTAAAATTGCAATAAAAGGAAATTAAACTACGTTATACCTTTCGTATGACGTGTAGCGGGAACGGCATCAACCGGAACGATCCTCGTAAGAATCGTCTCTATCCGTATCCACGCCGAGCTCCTCGGGATGACTTCGCCAAGCCACGAGCTTCGTCTTCGTACGGGTTACTAGCCTCGTGTTGAAGACGACGTGATCGAGAGATGATCACGATCCGAATCCAAATTCGGACCTAAAACAAGTCCTCAAGACTTGCTTCTCCGGAGAGGTATTCACAACCGATTGACGAATCCTTCGCCCTCCAGAGGATTACCGGAGATCAAATCCCGGTATGTTAGCCGCTGTCGAGCACTAACCGCCGCCCAAACGACGCCCGACGAGAGGAGAAGAAGCTGTCCAGAAAACTGGACAGCTTGGTGGAGGAGATAGGCGCCGCCAAAACAAGGAGACAAAAGCTCACCTTGATGCCGAACCTATAGGAGATCACCGAGGGTCGCCGGAGGTTCACCGGCTGAGCTTGACGCCGCAAGGGTCTTGACGGCACAACTGCTGGGTGGCAAGGAGCTTGGGCACAAACAAAGGGGCAACTCCTAGGCTAGGGTTTTGATTTTGGATTAGTTAGGGTTTAACAAGCCCTTAAGCCCACTTTTATAGAGAACTAATTCTCTTAATGGTTAATGGATCATATCCATAAAGCCCGTTAACCCGCTCCATTAAGATAAGTTAAAATAAACCAAACCATGATGGTTTATTTTAAGTTAAAACGAACCGAACCAACTTTTGGTTCATTCGTTTAAAATAAACCAAACCCTTTGGTTTATTCTCATCCATTGGATTAGAACCAAACCATTTTGGTCCATCCATTATGTCTTCATAAGACACGGCCCATCCACGCTTCCATTGCGATCAAACAATTTCATGTCTCGCTTATGTTTGGTCCAACCAAACATAGTTTCTCCCGAGAATCCCATTCTCAAGCTCGCTTTTAAATCCTTTGGATTACACTGCAGCGTGTGACCAAATAGGTTCTCGGTTTATGTTGGCCGCCTATAATTAACCATTAATTATAGAACGATCATGAGTGGCACCTAGTAGTACATCATGATCCCCAATTAACCAAAAGATCAACTGCTGATCCAACTATTTCTCAAACCCTTCAAGAGCTCGAATGAATCGTGCCCCATTCCCTTCACTCATCTTATACCCACTTGGTTCAGACATGGTCTATTGTGTCAATCCCCACTAGGTCGACTCACGCCACACCTAGCCCAAGTATCATTTCCTCGCCCCACGGATTCTAGTTACTCCACATGTATCAAGAGTACCTTACTCTAAACATGTAATGCTTTGGCCAAAGACTTTAGTAACAATCCGACGAGAGGCCATGGGTATACATCTCCTCGCAAGGAGTGGTGAATCCTTTATAGGCTATTCAAACACCTTCGATCACTTCGACTTATACCCAATCATCTCGGGTCCACATCTCCTTAGAGATGTTTGCTTAAGATGTCAAAGCATAAGTCTCCATGATCAAGATGACTTGAATACCGCAAGTCAAAGGAACATCGCACTTAAGCCACAGAAAGAACTTCATTGACATATCTATATATGCAGAGAACCATATGAAGTCTTACTACCGGTCACTCCAATGAACTAGTTACCATAACTAGCATCCACGATTAACTCCGACATCACTATGTCTCCAAACGGAGAATCACCGCTTGGATACACCAAGGAGTATACCTCGTACTAGTCTCTCAATGTAATTGATGGTGTCCAAATCCATCAATTCATCGACTAGGGATAATTCCGATACATCACAATTACACATGTAGAGATACTCACTAGTTGTGATCCAATCACAAATTCTCTCCTGCTGTGAATCGTATCGTGGACATTCAGTAAATGAGTTTAAGATCCAATCAAATACATTAAACATGTATACTCAAATAGTGAATCTTCATTTATCATATAAATGGTTCATACATAAGGCGATTGCCTTAGGACATCTCTCATATATTACTAATAGACTCACTTGGCCTAATGCCAATCGCTACAGATCCAATACCATAAGCTCTAACATGACCTCAAACTTACTTTGAGGTAATGCTTTAGTCAAAGGATCCGCTAAGTTCCTTTCAAAGGAATTTTCTCGATTTGTATTTCGTATTTCCTACTTATGATCTCTCTGATAAGATGATAGCGGCGAAGCACATGTTTGGATCATTGATGAGACCACATCAAGTTCATAGATGAACTACTTGATCCAAACCTCTTCCTTTGCTGCTTCCAAAGCTGCAACGTATTCTGCCTTAGTGGTAGAATCCGCTATAGTGTCAAGCTTGGAACCTTTCCAACTTATTGCGCCTCCATTCTAGGTGAATACATACCCAGACTAAGACATGGAATCATCCTTGTTTGTCTGGATCTGGCATCCGTATACCCACGTATCACCATGTACCCTTCTCCATATATTAGGAACACATCCTTAGTTCTTCTCAAGTACTTAAGGATCGTCTTAACAGCCGCCCAATGATCCATTCCTGGATCGGACCGTATCCGCCGTGACACTCGAGAGCGCATGATACATCGGGCCTCGTACATAACATAGCATACATGATAGATCCTATTGCGGATGCATAGGAATCTTACTCATGCAAATCCTCTCGCCTTCTCGCGACACATAGACTTTCAAAGGTGTACCCCATGCCCGATGGGTAGATAACCTTTCTTGGATTCCGACATGCTAAACCTCTTTAGCACTTGGCCTATATATGTAGATCCGCGAAAAGACCAAGCAACCGCTTCGATCTATCTCTATAGATCTTAATCCCAAGGATGTAGGTTGCTTCTCCTGTGTCTTTCATGGAGAATGTCTTGATAACCAAACCTTAATCGATCAGAAGATTGACACATCGCTTCCTATAAGTAATATGTCATCGACATACAATACTAGGAACACGATCGCACTCCCACTAACCTTCTTGTACACACAAGGTTCTGTCGATTTTGTGAGAAATCAAACTTTTGATCGTCTCATCAAAACGGATATTCCAGCCTCGGATGCTTGCTTCAATCCATAAATGGATCGCCGCACTTTGCATACCTTGGTTTTATCAACCGATGTGAAACCTCAGTCGTATCATATACACGCCCTCGAGCAGTTTTCCATTAAGGAAAGTGTTCACATCCATCCGCCATATCTCATAATCATAATGAGCCGTTATGGCCGTGAGCATCCGAATGGATTTAAGCATAGCTACAGCTACAAAGTAATAGGTTTCGGCCATAATCAACACCTTGCTTTTGACGATATCCTTTCGCCACCAATCTAGCCTTATAGGTAATCACATTACCATCCATGTCGGTTTTCTTCTTGAAAACCCACTTGCACCCTATAGGCTTTATGCCTTCAGTGGGTCAACCAAGTTCCAAACTTGGTTTTCGTGACATGGAATCCATTTCCACTTCATGGCACCAAGCCACTTATCCCTTTCTCAACTTGTCAAGACTTCTTCATAACCGGTAGGCTCTCATCATCAATGAGTAACACGTCGCTCGATTCACTTACGAAATCCATATCTCTCAGAATATTGCATGTTCTACCAGATCTACGAAGATGTGGTGTTACAATAGGTCCAAATGATTGCTCATCACTATGAGTTGCCTACCGAGTTGTGCTTCACCGTATCTCATCAATGTCTATTTGAGTCTCTCGAGCCTCCTCAAGCTCGACGACACTCCCACTGCTTTCTTGCAAGAGAAACTCTTTCTCTAGAAACACAGCATGCCTTGAAACAAACACCTTTTGTTCCACAGGATGATAGAATTGGTAACCCCTTGTTTCCTTAGGGTATCCAATAAATAGACATTTATCAGACTTAGCATCCAGTTTGTCTGATACAGTCCGCTTCACATAAGCAGGACAACCCCATATCTTCAAGTAAGATACATGAGGTTTCTTACCATTCCATATCTCATATGGAGTAGTTGAGACTACCTTGGTAGGCATTCTGTTTAACAAGTAAACAGCTGTCTGAAGTGCATAACCCCAAAAGGACTTGGGAAGAGTTGCATGATTCATCATTGACCTGACCATGTCCAACAAGGTCCGGTTACGCCTCTCAGATACACCATTATGCTGTGGTGTATAGGGCGGAGTCCATTGAGACAATATGCCATTGTCTCTTAGATAATCAAGAAACTCTTGACTTAAGTATTCACCACCTCGATCCGATCGAAGTATTTTAATACTTTTGTCATGTTGTTTCTCTACTTCATTTCTGAATTCTTTGAACCTTTCAAAGGCTTCAGACTTGTGTTTCATCAAGAACACATACCCAAACCGTGAGTGATCATCGGTGAAGGTAATGAAGTAGCTATAGCCTCCTAATGCTTGAGTTGACATAGGTCCACATACATCGCATGTACTAGACCTAGTAACTCTCCCACTGCTCACCTTTCCAAGAAAGGTAACTTAGTCATCTTGCCTTTTAAGCATGATTCGCATGTATCGTATGAATCCAATTCAACGATTCCAATTCCACATCGTGTAATTCGACATGCGCTTCTTGCTTATATGGCCAAGACGCATAATGCCACATATAGGAGTCTATTTGATTATCCTTTCGAGCACGCTGTTGCTCGCTTCGATATTGAAAATGTCACCGGATACGCCCAACGATAAATGCCATTACTCAAAGTTCCAGCCCATAAAGTACGCCATTCAAAGTTATATAACAACAATTGTTACTAAACGTTAAATGGAAACCATTTCTATTTAAGCAGAAATAGAAACAATGTTCTTTATTAGAGAAGGAACATAATAGCAATTGTCCAATCCAAGACTAGTCCACTAGGAGTTTCAAATAAGTTCCGATGGCGAAAAGAAAGAACCTTTGCTCCATTGCCAACTCGCAAATTTGACTCTCCTCGACAAGTCTTCTTCTATTCCTTAGCCCATGTATGTCATTACATATATGTGAGCTACACCCAGTATCCAATACCCAAGTGTCTAAGGAAATAGAATGACAATCAATAACGAAGATACTTGAAGAGGATGGGGCATCTGATGCCTTCTTCTTCTTCATGGACTCAAGATAAATTGCAGCTTTTCTAAAGGGCCTTCCTTGCCACAAAGTTGATGGCAAGTGCCCTTTGCTACTGGGTTCCGCCTTTCTTTGCCTTTTTCTTTCCTTTCTTCTTCGCTCTTTGCCTTCCTCTTAGAACCTTTCTTTGAGGAATCAACTCAGAACCGCCTTCTCTCATGCTTCATGTAAGGCTCCACAGCCTTTCAAGATATTGAGGAGCTCTGAATGGTGGATTCCAATTTGTTCATCCGATAGTTCATCACAAATTGCGAAACTCTTGGGCAAACAATGCACTAAGTCAATACTTAACTCATGATCCATCACAAAACCGAGGGTAGCTAGCCGCCGATGTACCCGCTCATCTTTAGCACAAATCGCACTACGCATTTAACCTTCTTGCATCTTCGTGGTGAAGAGGAGCCTAGAGACCTCGAACCTTTCGGATCTCGCTTGCTCATCGAACAACTCATGAAGATGGAAGACCATAGTGTTAGCATCCATATGCTCATGCCGCTTCGCACTGTACTATCGCCGCTAGTAGCATGATGCAACTCGCCACCGTAATCTACCACATGCTTTCGATAGACCAACATTTGGTCCGAGTTGCATCGCCCTTAGGACGGCCAGAAGAGGCTCTTCAAGGACATATGCAAGCTTTTCCGCCTTGAGAACAATTCTCAGGTTTCTAAGCCAGTCCAGGAAGTTAGGCCCAGTCAGTTTGTTCGAATCCAAAATAGTGCGCAAATTCAAAGACTTCATGATCAATTTATTGACCTAGAAATACAAAACGAGCATATATGAGAAAATGATTTTAAAATGCATCAATATACATTTATAAATCCCATTCATTTTTCGAATTTAAAAACCCCAAAATCACTTCGGGAGATCGTAGGTCCATCTCCGAATGGGCTGATATCCATCATAGTTATGAACAACCTTGGAGAGAGTCCAACAAGCCATTCATAACTATGACAGTAGGTATCATCTATACCGATTGCATATCACGATATGCAACTATCACAATGTGCTATCAACTAATTGAATGTTCACATACATCGGGTTGTTAACACATTAACAAGTATGCATCATATGCATAGCACCCAACTTCACCTCCCTTTACATCGACCTTGAGAGAGTCCAACAAGCCGATGCTCCAGTTAAAGCCAACCCATTAATCGACATAGTTTTAATATGGTTAGAGCGCATTCAACCAATTAGCCCAGCTTGGAGAGAGTCCAACAACCAAAGCTAACGATTGACCTCTGACTCTTACCATATTAGTATTAAACTATTCCATGGTTTGAACATATTCTGGTTCGAGCCGGGCTTGGAGAGAGTCCAACAACCCAAACAAGAAACAGAACTCTGGTTCTAACCATATTAATGGAAGGTGTAGGCTTTAATATTGATTAAGGGTTTTTATGTCTCATCCTCTTTGCATGCAAATAACTATTATCTACATGGCATGGCATACATGGCATACATCTACATGTCACGACACGCATGGCATAATGTTATGCATCTAATGCAATTACATGGCATACAATTATGTCATGTCTATATTTCCTTATATGTCATAACTATTTATGGAAATAAAATATGTTTAAGATTTGATTCTCCAAATCAAATCATAATTAAATTAGGAAACAAATTTCCAAATCTAATCACATATTTTATTCATGGAATTATTTGATTAAGGAAAATCTATTTAGGAAACCAATTTCCTAAATCATTAAAACTACTTATGGAAATAAAATATTTTAAGATTTGATTTCAAATCAAATCATGATTAAATTAGGAAACAAATTTCCAGAATCTAATCAAATATTTTATTTATGGAAAATATCAATTTCCATAAATACTTCCAACTTTCCAAAAGTGGAAGATTTCCATAAATACTTCTAGACTTTCCAAAATTGAAAATTTCCATAAATACTTCTAAATTTCCAAAATTAGAAAATTTCCAGAATACATTATGACTATCGCAAACCATTTTACGATTATGTCTAAACACAACCTGGGCTCGATACCACTCAAGGTTTCACAGGCAGGTGTGTTCGATCATGTTTCGTAAACATGAGCACAAATGAAGCAATTAAAAATAATAAATCTATATTTATTACAACACACACAACACACGCATGCTATTACAACAAGTGTAGACATAACCGTGAAATTAAAATTGCAATAAAGGAAATTAAACTACGTTTATACCTCGTATGAGCGTGTAGCGAAACGGCATCAACCGGAGCGATCCTCGTAAGAATCGTCTCTATCCGTATCCACGCCGAGCTCCTCGGGATGACCGCTAAGCCCACGAGCTTCGTCACGGGTTACTAGCCTGTTGAAGGCGGCGTGATCGAGATGATCACGATCCGAATCCAAATTCGGACCTAAAACAAGTCCTCAAGACTTGCTTCTCCGGAGAGGTATTCGTCAACCGATTGAATCGCCGTCCTCCACCTCAGAGGATTACGGAGATCAAATCGGTATGTTAGCGCTGTCGGAGCACTAACCGTCGTCAAGCGGCGCTCGGCGGAAGGAGAAGAAGCTGTCAGAAAACTGGACAGCTTGGTGGAAGAGATAGCGCCGGCCAACAAGGGAGACAAAAGCTCACCTTGATGCCGAACCTTTGGGGATCGAGGTGGGAGGTTCACCGGCTGGAGCTTGGGCCGACAAGGGTCTTGGGCGACACAATCTGGCGGCAAGGAGCTTGGGCGCAAACAGTTGGCGGCGGCTCTTGGAGGCTAGGGTTTGATTTTGGATTAGTTAGGGTTTAACAATCCCTTAAGCCCACTTTTATAGAGAACTAATTCTCTTAATGGTTAATGGATCATATCCATAAAGCCCGTTAACCCGCTCCATTAAGATAAGTTAAAATAAACCAAACCATGATGGTTTATTTTAAGTTAAAACGAACCGAACCAACCTTTGGTTCATTCGTTTAATATAAACCAAACCCTTTGGTTTATTCTCATCCATTGGATTAGAACCAAACCATTTTGGTCCATCCATTATGTCTTCATAAAAGACACGGCCCATCCCTTCCATTGACTAAAACAATTTCATGCTTTATGTTTGGTCAAAACATAGTTTCTCTCGATGCGAGAATCCCATTCTCAAGCTCGTTGTTAGTGCATATAAGATCACATATCTCCACAATGGTATGATATTGTCCACTTTGACCAAATCATGGTTTTGTTTTTGGCTTTACCCAAAAGGCCTCATACCAATGGAGATATCCATCTTATAAGCATGATCCCATGTCTTACCAATGTGGACTTGATTGTATTCCAATACTTGATCCCCCAAACGAAGGACCATTGGGCTCAAGCCTATCCTCCTGGGATTTTCTGCTTGATGTCCGATCTTCAACCCACAGACTTCACACTTGTTCTCTCCACCCAACTAGACTTCTCCACATTTCTAGTTCTCTTGATCGACGTGGGAGTTACTTCTCGTTGGTTCATGGCGACATGGACCATGGCTCGATACCAATTGTTAGTGCATATAAGATCCACATATCTCCACAATGGTATGATATTGTCACCTTTGGGCCCAAGCCCTCATGGTTTTGTTTTTGGGCTTTACCCAAAAGGCCTCATACCAATGGAGATATCTTTTCATCTTATAAGCACATGATCTTTTCCATGTCTTACCAATGTGGGACTTTGATTGTATTCCCAATACTCCAACAGTTTTAAATCCTTTGGATTACACTCGTTGTGCGTGTGACCAAATAGGTTCTCGGTTTATGTTGGCCGTCTATAATTAACCATTAATTATAGAACGATCATGAGTGGCACCTAGTAGTACATCATGTGATCGAAAAGATCAGCTTGATCGAACTATTTAAACCCTATACTTGAATGAATGTCTTCATTCACTCATCTTATACCCACTTGGTTGACATGGTCTATTATGTGATCCCCACTAGTATACGTCACTAACAGTATCATTTCCTCGTCCTACGGATTCTAGTTACTCCACATGTATCGAAGAGTACCTTACTCTAAACATGTATTGCTTTGGCCAAAGACTTTAGTAACAATCCGACGAGAGGCCATGGGTATACATCTCCTCGCAAGGAGTGGTGAATCCTTTATAGGCTATTCAAACACCTTCGATCACTTCGACTTATACCCAATCATCCCGGGTCCACATCTCCTTAGAGATGTTTGCTTAAGATGTCAAAGCATAAGTCTCCATGATCAAGATGACTTGAATACGCGTCAACATCGCACCTAAGCCCGCGTAAGAACTTCATTGACATATCTATATATCAGAGAACCATAAAGTCTTACTGGTCACTCCAATGAACTAGTTACCATAACTAGCATCACGATTAACTCGGACATCACTATGTCTCCGGGGTGAGAATCAAGCGCTTGGATACACGAGTATACCTCGTGTTTCTCAAATTGATGGTGTCAGATCCATCAATTCGACTAGGATTACATCACAATTACACATGTAGAGATACTTAGTTGTGATCCAATCACAAATTCTCTCATCTTTGTGAATGTCGTGGACATTCGATAAATGAGTTTAAGATCCAATCAAATACATAAAACATGTATACTCAAATAGTGAATCTTCATTTATCATATAAATGGTTCATACATAAGGCGATTGCCTTAGGACATCTCTCATATATTACTAACACTTGGTGCATCCGAGGGACATAGACCGAGGGAAGAGAGCTTCGGTAGGGAACTCCATGAGAAGATGAGGTGGACTTAGCCAAATTGAGTATCGAATGCTCAAACATGGTGTTTGAGATTTTACTCGACGGTTGGATGCTCAAACAAGTGTTTGTTTGAGGTTTAGATAGCTCGGCATAGGTGTCAATTGATCCAAGTCGGATGATCTGGTGTTCAAACATTTATTTGCTTGGCTCGATTGCAGTATTAGCGATTCGTGTGTTGATCGGCTTAATGGCGATCGTGATGGTTATCCGCTTAGAATGCTCCATGATAAGTGGCGATGGACTGAGATATCAGTCGAACTGGTGAAGTCACCAGTCGATTAATGAGAGATCCATTGGGTTTTTCCAGCATGGATTGAGCCATTGTTTCACAATGACACTATTGGCAGTCGACTGTTGGGTGCGAAATTAGCTCGATGAAGGTTATAAATGGAGCTCAAGATAGAGGATTTCACCAAGGTTTTTGGAGAGATTTTGGAGAGGAATTGCTACTGCATTCCAGTCCTTCAAGAGCAAACCAAAGCAAGCAACAAGTAAGAGTTCAAATTAATTGTTGTAAAGTTTTCTTTACGTAGTTTATTGTTGTATTTGTATTTGCTTGTACCTTTGTGTATTACTTAGTGTAATTGCTTGTACGAGGTTTCTCCACCTCCAACTTGTTGTTGAGAAGGAGTTTGGTTAGTGTCGTGCGCATAACTCGAGCTCGTTGAGCTCACCCCATGGAGTAGGAACCCTAAGGTTTAGAACCACGTATATATCATTGTGTATTTGTGTGTGCTTGTATTGTTGTTTAGTATTTCTATTGTTTCTGCTGCGTTAACGATAATTGTAGACAAGTGATACACACGAATGATCGAACACCACCATCATCTACTAATTGGGCTATTCACCCCCTCTAGCTGGCCACCGATCCTCCAACAATAACCAAGTCGGGTACTATACTTCTTTGATATGTCCTGCTTGTAACAACTTATATACTTCTTCTTTAATAATAGCATCCTTCCCAACTCCAAAGTGTCGACATTTCTATTTTACAGGAGCTACAGTAGATAAAATATACAGTTTATGCTTCTTGACAATAGAATCAATTTCGGATAAATCCTGCGGTGACCATGCAAAAATATCAATATTTTTAATAAGGCATTGTATTAACCCAACTTTAGGCTATAAAGGAAAGTCCCGAGCTATAAATGTAACATGCTCAGCACACTTATCATCTAATACGATTGATTCTTTATCAGGCTCTCCTATTTCTTCTGGAGCCCCCTTCTGAATGACACATACTATGTCTCTATATTTAGACTTATGAAAAGACTTATTAACAAATTTCCCCTTCTTTCCTATTAAGATAGCATCTACATAACATCTCCGAGAGAGCTATTAATCACCCTTCACCTCTCCTACTTCATTTCCAACACAAAATTTTATTTTCTAGTGACAAGGAGAAGCTACGGCCTGTAAACTACTCAACACAGTTTGGCCTAAGATAGCATTATAAGAAGAAGGCATACCGACCACTATAAAATTAATAAGTATTGTTCTCCTCCTTGACTCCTCTCCTAAAGATAAAGGTAATTTGATTTGGCCCATTGGCTGCACCTCATGACCAGAGAACCCAAATAAAGAAGTGTTGACTGGCTGTAAATCAGTGATATTAACTCTCATTTGCTTTAAGGTTGACCAATACAGAATATCCACTGAACTGCCCGGGTCTACAAAAAATCTTCCCACATCAAAATTGGCAATAAGAGCTCGGATGACTAAGGCATTAATACGAGGGGTCATTCCTCCCTCTAAATCATTAGAATCAAAGCCTAACATGGGTCCTCTTATTCTAGGAAGAGAAGTAACAGCTCTACATTCTTCTCTGCTATGTCTCTTCCATGCTCTATTAGAGTTTCCATTAGTGGAACCATCGAAAATCATATTAATAAAACCCCTCACAGGAGGCTAATTAGTAGGCACTACCCGGTCAGGGGTTATCTCCCTTATATGAGCAGACTGTACAAGATGATTTACAAGAGGTCTCCCCACATTTCCTCTACCATAATTTCTTTCTCTAAACCCCCGCTGATAAGGAGATGGATTCATAATCAGATTCCAGACATGGGGATGAACCCCCATAATTCTCTGTAATTCAAAGTCTAACTGCTAACAACTCTGAGTATTATGCCCATACTCCTGATGATAAACACAGAAAGTAGGAGCCGATAATCCCCTAGGCCCTTTGTTAGCTCCAAAGGGTCTTCTCAATAATTGTTGTTCCATACAAATATTCACAGCTCTATCCTTAGAAAATCATAACTGGGGAGCATATACAAATCTGTCTTCTACAGACCGAGCAAGCCTCACCCAATCAATCCTTCTTTCTGGCATTTCTATTATTCTAAAATCCCGAGAAGTTTGCCGAGATTTTTGAGCATCTTCTAGATTAATAAACTTCTCAGCCCGAGATAATAGATCATCAAAGCTCAAAGGAGGTCTTTTACCCAAAGATTTAAAGTCCCCCTCTCTAATCCCCTGAGTGAAGGCTCCTACCATCATACCAGATTTCATAGCGGGAATTTCTTGTGTTGCCTATGTGAATCTCTGCACATATTGTCGCAAACTCTCTTGTTCTCTTTGTTTAAGATAAAAAAGACTTAGCGTTTTAGAACTAGAAAAATGCCTTAAAAATAATGTTGAAAAGTCCTTGAATGACGCAATACATCGTGGCTTCAAATCACTAAACCACTGTTGTGCCACTCCTATTAATGTAGTGAGGAATACCCGACACTTAACTCCATCAGTATAATGGTACAATAAAGTAGAATTTTCAAATCTACTTAAATGATCCTTAGGATCAGAAGAACCGGTATATTCAGGCATCTGAGGCATTCGGAAATGCCAAGGTAATTCTTCATTTAATTTATCCTCAGTAAGGGATTTGAGTCTTCTATCTTCACAAGGGTGCTTACAACAGGTACATCCCCCTTAGGTTGTATATTCTCGAGGGGAGCAACACACTTCTCTTTACCTTTTGCTTTCTTACAGACACAGGAGAAGCCTTTCTTCGGTAGGGAAACTCTAACTACCTCTTCTTCAAAATCGTCATCAGACACATCATCTTCCTTAATCTTCTTTGGGGTGGCCCTCTGTGACATCTGATCCATTATCTCGGCCATTATTTGCATAAGATCCTCCTTATACAAGGGTTCGCGATGCCTCTTACTGGTGCCTCCCTTGGAAGTACTGGAGATAGATTTCTCCTCCTCCCCTAGCTCCTTCAACGTCCTTCTAGTGTTCACCATTATGACTTTTTGTTCAGTTTCTCACAGACGATGCCAATTTGATGGTGTTCACTTCTTCGGTCTGCCAAGATCTCCCTCCCCTTCTTGTGGATTGTCAGATCTATCACTAAAGAGGGTTAAAGATGAGATAAAGAGATATCTTCTTCTTGAATCACCTCGGATCTTGGAAGTAGAGGTAAATCTGCCACTCTAAGAAAGAATGTTAGAAATAGGTCGGCTTCCCGACACGACCACTCCAACACTCAAGTCAGTAAAGGTATGGGAAAATGTAGAAAGAATGAAGAAGTGAGAAAAAAATCTTTGAGGTACTGAATAGAGAAGAAACAACCATCCCCTTCTTCCTTCCACCTCTGCCCCTTTTATAGATGGTTCACCCCGCCTTCCCCTTGGGATGAATTTACTTTACTGCCCCTTTACTAAGCTATCCTATGGCAGATTTTTCTGTTTTTAATTCAAAATATCTCCTTGAAATGATTACACAATGCTTTCTTGCCATGTATTAATTAAACAAAATACAGAAAAAATGATTAAATATATTAAACTAATTATCTTCAACCTCCTCCTACCACTTTCCATACTCCGACAAACCCCTTCCTCCTTATTTCATCATGTTTCTAAAAGAAACCCTGAAACCCATAAGTAGTTCGGGAAATGAATATACCGCTCAGATAATATACATATTGCACGGGAAATAAACATACTGCTCGAGAAATGAACATCAGAAATGCGCTCAGAATAAACATACTTCTCAGAAACACACTAAGTTGCTTCTTTGACTTATTCATTGACAACAGCCTACTCACTCTGTTATTGCTTGGGAATCATACATGTGAGAAATCACCTTTCGAAATGAACACACTTCTCAGGGAATAAACTATTGCTCAAGAGACACACTAACCGCTCTGCTAGCACCATACTTATTCACTGAATAACACTATCCTGCTCACTCATACATTAACAAGAATTATCATCTTTGTTGCAACCTATCTTTGCTAAAACACATTCGCTAAAAGTATTCATTACTCTGTTAATACCATACTTCACCTCTAAACAATACTATACTACTCAAAATTTGAGAATCATACATACTAGAAACACATATGGCTCGAAAAACATAAACATAAGCTGCTCAGATCAACATTGCTTCTAATCAACCCTGCACTGCTCATTACTACCACTTTGGCAATCACATACATTGATCGGGAAAAACATAGATTGCTCAAGAAACAAACACACTGCTCTGTTAACATATAGACTACTCGAGAAACCTTCTAACTGCTCTGAAACTCCCGACCCCATCACCATCATTTATCATTCTAGAATTATTACTAGTGATAGAGTTCACATACCATACTGCCACATTTTGACATGTTTATTAGGCGTATTAGAGTTTAATATTACCAAAATTAATGTCAAACAACTTATAGAGTATAACATGATAGGACATAGGCATTTACTAGCTGATGATGAGATGTCTATATTGGAAGAGAAGAGGTGACCTCATCAGATGAGGATCTAGATATCTAGATCTCTATTTTGCACTTCCACCACTCCAACTACATTGATCTCTAGACTAGAGGAGGCTGATCTCAAATTTGATCGACGCGATGGCCAAATGCACCTAGAGATCATCATTGATCGCACGGAGATGGAGTTGCTCATCTTAAGGCATGAGCCATCGGTCCTCATCCTTCATAAATTAGATGTTGTTAGTTAAAGCCCTAGAACCAATCATGTGATGGTTGAATAGGGAACATTTTGTATCATATTCTATAAAGGCAAAGGATTGGTTATTATATTTACATCTTGCTTGTGCCGACTAAATTAAATATAATAATGCCCTAGAAAAGTAGGTTCTTATCTACTGACATCAATTGGCGAAATTGATTATGAGAAATTAGAACACTTTCCTAAATGTTCCTAGTCAAGTATTAATATGCAAGGGCAATATTAATACATAAAGACTAGCATGTAGGTCAATTGATGACTTGATCTCACAAGTCATGGATATATGATATCAAGTTGACACATGGGTATATATTGGAGAATATATCTTGACCCGACGCCATGAGAAAGTTTCATGGATCGTTATATGAGTGTCATAAACTTTCTCATGTGACTATTGGTATGAATAGTCCTTAGACACAGAAGTCACTATGGTTCCCTACATAAGGAGTTATGTACTTTGGTATCGTCAAGCGTCACATGTGAATGGACCATAAAGCGATTCTTGGGTATATAACAAATTATGCGGAGGGATGTGAGTGATGTAGATGGGATCTATCCTCTCATATGGCCGAGTGATATCGGTGGGCCCCTTGATTGAGTAGAACTACTAAAAGCGCATGGCCATGCTCGAATGAGTCAATATGAGATATTGAGCTCATTTGTTTGAGTTAGTTTACTCGGGGATCAAGAAACACATAGATTGATCGAGGATGACACGGTCTATGCCTCATTGATCAATCGATATCAAGGATAGAAGGACACGGTCATATATTATAGTAGTCACGGAAAGGTTAGTCGGATCTTGACTTATCTCCGTAACTTAGGTAGCAATGATGTATTGCTAGATGTGGCTCATTGCTTGTGTATCTAAAGAGTTTAGGTCCACTTTGCCAGCGTTATGAGAGCCTATAGTCACACACAAAGAGCATGATAATTAGAGGAATTAGAGTATTCTAGTTTGACTAGAATAATTTGGGAATAAGCTTAAGTACAAAATGGTTTTGGACTTTAAGCTTAATGAGAATTTTAGCTAATTGATTTAATGAGATTAATTCAATATGTTACCTTATTGATTTAATAAGATTAATTCAATATGATAACATAAGCTTAATTGAATTAATAAGATTAATTCAACATGCATGAAAGCCACATAAGAATGTCACATAAGCATGCCACCTAAGCATCCACCTAAGCATCCACCTAAGCTAGATGAGGTGGAAGAGACAAAATGGTTTTGTCTCCTTAAGTGGCGGCCAAACAAGGATATGTCTCAATGCAATGGATTGCATTGAATGTGTGGAGGTGAAAGGGTTTTCCAACCCTATAAAAGACACCCTAAGTGGCGGCCAAAAGAGAGCATTGGCTTTTGTTGTTGGTGGAAGCTTTGTGGAAGCTTTGGTTGTGTGGGTTTGTGAGTGTAGGCTAGCAAGAAGAGGAGTCTTCTTCTTCCTTTCTCCTTTTCCTCTCTTCCTCTCCTTTAGGGACTTCTCTAGCAAGAAGTAAAGGAGAGCTCTTCTAGTTTTCTTTTGTGAGACAAGAGCTTGCTCGTGTGGATACGTATAGAGGCACGGACACTTGAGCGTGCTAAAGATCCAACAAACCAAAGGAAAAGCGGGATTAACAGGGCACGCAACAAAGGTAATCCTCTCCTATAAGATAGGTTTGGTTTAGAAATTTATTTTATCTGAGTTTGCTTTCGCATGGATCACTTGGAAGGGATCCTAATTTTCCGTTCGCATATGCCATTTGGCATAAAGAATTCCCTGTGGTATCGAGCCACTTGCGAAGATCGTATAAAAATAGGTTTCTCTATTTTATATGTGATATAGAAGTAGGATAAATTTTATTATGAGTTGATAATTGCATTAGCAAATTTTCAAACATAATAAAATATCAATGTCTTTAAAAGTTAAAATGACATGGTGCATGGTTATGGCCTAGTCCCAAAAAGTTTGTGATTGTGTGTTGTAATTCTTAATACGGCTGCGTGTGTGCCTTTCTCCTAATATTCTTGTTGTAAAATTAGTTTTAGACTCGAATGTAACTCAGTATTTCTCCTTTTGTAATGTACAAAACAAGGATGGAGGGTCCATTGGAAGATGAGGTTACAAGGAGGAAGTCAACACAAGACAACCAAAAGGAAGCACTTAGGAGAAGATGCTATCCTAGGTTGACCAATCAATCTTTTCATTGGCTTGAGAAGATTGTAGAATAAGGGCCATAACCATGACACGTTAGTTTAATATGTATGTGATGCATGTTAGTTTAGCTTGTATGTGATGCATGATTAGTTTAGCTTATATGTGATGTATGCTAATATGTATATGATACATGTTTATTTCTTAATAAGTCTAAACGATATGCCTACCAAAGTTGGTACTCACTACTTCCTCGATCATTTGTTATTGGGTTTGCCAAAGCAAAGCAATGCATTTTATCTTGGAGAGTGCGAGTGGACAATCGTGATGTCCGCTATCAAACTTAGTTAAGACTTAATTAAGTGTTTTCTTAATTGGTTAAGAAAGTAGAGGCATATATTAGCTTTGAACATAAGTGTTACATTAGTTTTGTGTGATTTCGAACATCGGCTTTGTCTTAGAAGTGGTCGTTGCTCGATATCAAGAAGGCCCTGTGCCTCGCCCACACCTGGAAAAAACACTAAACTAATCTAAAACTTAACCAAAGCTATTAAAGAGTTACATCAGATGTAATTGGCAAAAGATTGCCTACCTAATTATACTACGTCTTGGGCGATTAGCCAAAGCTAACTCAAGACGAATTATGATGTGGATCTTTATCCCATATAAATTTATAGCTAAATAGTAGCTATGAGAATTTAGTGGGAGCCTCATTTAATTAAAGGCCTAATTAAATGATTTAGGTATGATACTTAACTTTGCATTTTAATGTTGTAGATCACCATGTCATCTAACACGACACACCCCCTCAACTTGCGATCTGTCCTTGAGAAGGACAAGCTCAATGGAGCAAACTTTCTTGACTGGTATAGGAACTTGAGGATTATCCTCAAGCAAGAACGCAAACTGTATGTCCTAGAGCAGGCTACCACTGAAATACCCGCCCCTATGGCCACTCGTGCTGAAAAGGATGCTTATAAGAAGCATCAAGATGACGCATTAGATGTGTCATGTCTTATGCTTGCCACCATGAACTCTGAGCTTCAGAAGCAACATGAGAACATGGATGCCTATGATATGGTTGAGCATTTGAAACAACTATATCAAGGACAAGCTAGGCACGAGCGTTTTGAAGTGTCTAAGGCTCTTTTTGCATGCAAGATGCAAGAAGGAACACCTGTAGGAACTCACGTACTCAAAATGATTGGGTACGTTGAGAACCTTGAAAGACTAGGTTTTCCACTGAGCCAAGAATTGGCAACCGATGTTATCCTGCAATCGTTGCCGGAAGCATACAATCAATTCGTCATGAATTATAACATGAATGAAATTGATAAACCTTTGCCTGAGATTCTCAGCATGTTAAGAACTGCTGAACCAAATCTCAAGAAGAAAGTTAGTAATGTACTAATGGTCAAGAAGGACAAAGGTAAGCGCAAAGGCAAGGTAAGACCAAGCCAAAGCAAGGCCAATTCATCCACTTCAAAGGGTAAAGGTAAAGTACCTAAGGAAGGGGAATTTGCTTCCATTGCGGTGAGGCCCGGACCTTTGGGCTATGAAGTCTACCTTGAGGAAGTAAAGAACAAGAGAAGTGGGACTTACGCCTCGGTATACATTATAGAGTTAATCTATCTATTTCTTCTACATGGGTATTAGATATCGGATGTGCATCTCACATTTGTACTAATGTGCGGGGCGAGAAATAGTAGAATAATGGCAAAGCGAAGTGGACCTACAGGTAGGCAATGGCATAAAGTTCTTCTGTATGTTGTAGGAACATATTCTTTGTCTTTTCCCTTTGGGCTTATCTTAGAACTAGAGGAGTGCTTCTATGTACTGCATTAACAAAGAACATAATTTACGTATCTTGTTTAGACAAGAAAAACTTTTCTTTTATAATAAAGGACAAATGTTGTTCCATTTATTTAAATGAAATGTTCTATTGTAATGCACAACTTATGAATGGTCTCTATGTTCTAGATTTAGATAACCCAATTTATAACGTAAATACCAAACGGTTCAAATCGAATGATTTGAACCAGACATATCTCGCCTTTGCACATAAATGAAAAGCATATCCCAACTCCATAAAGATGGATTATTGGACTCATTTGATTTTGAATCATATGAGGTATGCGAATCTTGTCTTTTAGGAAAGATGACTAAAACTCCATTTAGTGGACATGGCGAAGCGACGGACTTGTTAGGACTCATACATCTTGATGTATGTGGCCCTTTCAATGTCGAAGCAGGAGGCTATAAGTACTTTATTACTTTCAGCGATGATATGAGTAGATTTGGCTACTTATATTTGATGAGACATAAGTCGAGAATCCTTTGAAAAGTTCAAAGAATTCAAGAATGAAGTACAAAACCAACTTGGTAAGCGTATTAAGCTACTTGATCGGATCGAGGTGGTGAATACCTTAGTCAAGAGTTTCGTGATCACTGGTGAGTGTGGGATAATATCCCAACTCACTCCCCTGGAACACCACAATGGAATGGTGTATCGAGAAGAAATCGTACTCTATTAGATGTGGTACGATCAATGATGAGCCCGTGATCTACCTACTTCCTTTTGGGGACTAGCTCTAGAGCGGTAGCTTTCACACTTAATCGCGTCCATCAAAGCCGTAGAAAAGACACCATATCTGATATGGGTGGGAAGAGTCCCAAAATGTCTTTTATAAAGATTTGGGGTTGTGAAGCTTGTTAGGCGTCAAGTCTCGGATAAACTAGGACCCAAATCGGATAAGTGTTATTTTGTAGGATATCCCAAGGAAACTAAGGGATATTACTTTTACAATCCCACACTTGGCAAGGTGTTTGTTGCGAAATCTTTGTCTTTCTAGAAAGAGAATTTATTTCTAGAAATACTAGTGGGAGTAAAATTCATCTTGAAGAAGTTCAAGATGATGATAACACTAAGGCCGATGGAAAATGAGCAGGCACCACAAAGTGTTGTGGATGAAATTGTTGCCCAAAGAGTTGTGGAGCAAACACATTCAAGTAGACCAACCTCTTCGTAGATCTAATAGGATCCGTCGTCAACCCAGAGATATTCTTTTCTCTTGGTGACAATGGTGATGTATTGCTTATCGATCTTGGCGAGCCTACATCCTATAAAGAAGCTATGATGAGCCCAGTTAGAAATGGCTAGAGGCCATGAGATCGAAATGGAATCCATGTACACTAACCAAGTATGGACTTTGGTTGATCCACGAAGGGTAAAACCCATTGGGTGTAAGTGGGTCTTTAAAGTAAAAGGCCCGACATGGATGGTAATAAGCATACCTATAAAGGTAGATTGGTGGCTAAAGTTCAAACAAATTCATGGTATTGACTATGATGAAACCTTTTCACCGATTGCGATGCTTAAATCCATTCGGATCATACTTGCTATTGACCTACCATGATTATGAGATCTGGCGGATGGATGTCAAAAGCGCTTTTACGAATGGAAAGCTACTCGAGGATGTGTACATGACACACGAGGTTTTGAAGATCAAAGCATCCTGGAAAGGTATCTGGCTGCAAAAGGTCCATTTATGGACTAAAGCAAACCTCTCGAAAGTGGAATCTTGATTCGATGATGCAATCAAAGAGTTTGGTTTCATCAAGAATGAAGATGAACCTTGTGTCTACAAGAGAAATAGTGGGAACACAGTTGTATTTCTTGTCTTGTATGTAGATGACATACTTCTCATCGGAAATGATATTCCCTCACTCCGATGCTGTGAAGATGTGGTTGGGAATTGTTTCGATAAGAAGACTTAGGTGAAGCGCCTATATTCTAGGCATCAAGATCTATAGAGATAGATCTAAAAGATTACTTGGCCTAAGTCAGTACATACATCGATAAAGTGCTAGATCGCTTTTGCTATGCAAAATTCCAAGAAAGGGTTTCGCTTTATCACATGGTGTGAGTCTTTCAAGACTCAATGTCCTCTTCTAAGGAGGAGAGAGATCGCATGGATAAGATCCCTTATGCATCTCGCCATAGGGTCTATCATGTACGCCATGCTTTGTACTGCCTCGACGCCTCGTATGCTTTGAGCATGACGAGTAGATACTAAATGATCCTGTGAAAGTCATCGATAGCAAATAAAAATATTCTTAAATACTTACGAAGAACGAAAGAATATTTCCGATATTCGAGGCAATGAGGAGCTAATCAGAAGGGTTACAGTGATGCAAGCTTCCAAATGCATAAGGATGACTATAGATCGCAATCGGTACGGTTTTGCCCGAATGGTGGAGCCGTGAGTCGAAGAGTTCAAAGCAGACACAGCTTGTCGATTCTACAACAGAAGCCGGTATATTGTCAAGATCTCGATGCAAAGAAAGGAGGTCGCTTGGCCCGCAAGTTCATCGCTGAACTTGGGGTAGTTCCTAGCATCGCAGATCCAATAGACTCTATTGTGACAACAATGGGGCTATTGACAAAGTGCTAAGGAACCTCGATCACATCACGACCAAACACATATCGCGCGCTTCCATCTCATTCGAGAGATCATCGATAGAGGAGATGTGAGGATATGCAGAGTACCGGCTGTAAGCTAACATCGCAGATCCATCGACCAAGGCTTCGCAATGAGGAAGCATGATGGTCACACTAGGTCACTAGGTATTAGATATCATAGTGATTGGTACTAGTGCTAGTGGGAGATTGTTAGTTATAGCCCTAAGAACCAATCATGTGATGGTTGAATAGGGAACATTTTGTATCATATTCTATAAAGGCAAAGGATTGGTTATTATATTTAAGTCTTGCTTCTGCCAGCTAAATTAACTATAATAATGCCCTAGAAAAGTAGGTTCGTATCTACAGCACATCAATTGGCAGAATTGATTATGAGAGGCTGTAGAGAACACTTTCCTAAATGTTCCTAGTCAAGTATTAATATGCAAGCGCAATATTAATACATAAAGACTAGCATGTAGGTCAATTGATGACTTGATCTCACAAGTCATGGATATATGATATCAAGTTGACACATGGGTATATATTAGAGAATATATACCGAATCAATTCGCCATGAGAAAGTTTCATGGATCGTTATATGAGTGTCATAAACTTTCTCATGTGACTATTGGTATGAATAGTCCTAGACCTCAAGTCACTACGGTTCCCTACATAAGGAGTTATGTACTTTGGTATCACAAACGCCACCCGTAGAATAGGTGGACCATAAAGGCGACATCGGGTATATAAATAAATTATGCGGAGGGATGTGAGTGATGTAGATGATCTATCCTCTCATATGACGAGAGTGATATCGGTGGGCCCCTTGATTGAGTAGAACTACTAAAACGCATGGCCATGCTCGAATGAGTCAATATGAGATATTGAGCTCATTTGTTTGAGTTAGTTTACTGTGGATCAAGAAACACATAGATTGATCGAGGATGACACGGCCTATGCCTCATTGATCAACTGATATCAAGGATAGAAGGACACGGTCATATATTATAGTAGTCACAAAGGTTAGTCGGATCTTGACTTATCTCAGAATCTGGGTAGCAATGATGTATTGCTAGATGTCGCTCATTGCTTGTGTATCTAAAAGAGTTTAGGTCCACTGCCAACGTTATGAGAGCCTATAGGGTCACACACAAAGAGCATGATAATTATAGGAATTAGAGTATTCTAGTTTGACTAGAATAATTTGGGAATAAGCTTAAGTACAAAATGGTTTTTGGACTTTAAGCTTAATGAGAATTTTAGCTAATTGATTTAATGAGATTAATTCAATATGTTACCTTATTGATTTAATAAGATTAATTCAATATGATAACATAAGCTTAATTGAATTAATAAGATTAATTCAACATGCATGAAAGCCACATAAGAATGCCACATAAGCATGCCACCTAAGCATCCACCTAAGCATCCACCTAAGCTAGATGAGGTGGAAGAAGACAAATTGGTTTTTGTCTCCTTAAGTGGCCGGCCAAACAAGGATATGTCTCAATGCAACGGATTGCATTGAATGTGTGGAGGTGAAAGGGTTTTTCCAACCCTATAAAAGACACCCTAAGTGGCCGGCCAAAAGAGAGCATTGGCTTTTGTTGTTGGTGGAAGCTTTGGTTGTGTTAGTGGTGAGAAAGCTTGGTGGAAGCTTTGGTTGTGTGGGTTTGTGAGTGTAGGCTAGCAAGAAGAGGAGTCTTCTTCTTCCTTTCTCCTTTTCCCTCTCTTCCTCTCCTTTAGGGACTTCTCTAGCAAGAAGTAAAGGAGAGCTCTTCTAGTTTTCCTTTTGTGAGACAAGAGCGTGCTCGTGTGGATACGTATAGAGGCACGGACACTTGAACGTGCTAAAGATCCAACAAACCGAAAGGAAAAGCGGGATTAACAAGGGCACGCAACAAAGGTAATCCTCTCCTATAAGATAGGTTTGGTTTAGAGAAATTTATTTTATACGAGTTTGCTTTCGCATGGATCACTTGGAAGGGATCCTAATTTTTTTTTCCCGTTGCGCATATGCCATTTGGCATAAAGAATTCCCTACAATTAGTACTTGGATTTATGATTTGTGTATCTTATATTGTAAAACTTATTATTCTAAAACATATTCAATCTTGATCTGTAATTTTAAATCTTCAATTAGGTTTATGTCTTGTAGGATAGGGTTCATTATTACTTTCACATTCAAATCTATTTTTCTATTAAGTATTATTATTTCTTAAGAAAATTAAAAATTGAGCTAGCCTAGGTCAAACTTAGACTTCATGAACCTATAGACCTTGGAAAGCCTTTGCATCTCACAAACACTTAGGATTAATTGTTTGTGTATTGAACCACAAAGATGGGTGTGAGATGTTAGGACTATACTCGAGGTTTCAGATGTATATTCAGTGCATTGACATGAACCGAAAGGAGTTTAAAACAAAATGGATCACTTCGATGACTAACTCTTAACTAAACTTGATGATGTACTCATATCATTCGAGTTTTCCAAAACAAGAAATAGTATTTATTTTAAGGACAACTTTTAGATGTTTATATTCAATATATTATTTTTCAAAAAACTTCCAATTACAAGTAAGAATTCATGCTTGAAAATTCACTTTCTTCATGCTTGGGAATTCACTTTCTTAGAGTTAATTTGTATTTGTATGCATCATTTTTAAGAAACTTAGGAGGAGAGCCTATTCATTTTATTTTCAAAAATATAGGAATACTACTTCAAAACAATAAGGGAAAATTAAGGAGCATAAGGTGGAGATTGAATTTTCTTGGATATTTTTGAAAAAGAATTCAAAATGGGGTTTTAAAAGTTTTTAGCTTGAAAAATTATGCCTTCATGAAGGGGGAGTGTAGGGGATCTTGTGATGGCTAGAGGGGGGTAAATAACTCTTTCTTCAATTTCTTTCTACAAATCTCATTAGCGGAAGAAATATAAAAAAAATATTGAAATGAACAACAAAAAGCAATGCTAACACAAATTTCTTAATGCGTTTCAGATATCAACTCCTACTCTACGACAATCCTAAAGGTGGATCACTCCTTACAAGCCTTCACTAAAGTCCTCCTTTGGATGAACACACCAAGGTGGAGAAATCTTCTTCACAAATCAATCTCTTCTTCTTACAAGATAATGGAAATGAGCTCAGGAAGAAGGGATTAAAGGAGTAGAAAACTTGGAAGAAGGCTTTGTGAGCTTAGGAGGAGAAATTTCGTGTGTTAGCACTAGCCTCCTTACACTCCCAAAGACTCCTCTTTATAGAGTTTCTAGTGTCAGCCCATTTCTGCCCATTGAGACCTTGCCAGTTGACTGTTGCATACTAGCAGTCGATTGATGCTACTGTTGATCGAATCCAATGGCTTTTGACGAAGCCTGATTGAGATCGTCACTACTCAACGGATACCCGATAGTCGACTGCTCATAACAACAATCGACTGCTCTAAGATGATAGTTGACTCAAAAATATTCTATGCCCTATCCACTTACAGTCAGTCGATTGCTAAACCCTAGCAATTAACTGGCTAGTCGACTAGTTCAAAGCGTCAATCGACTGCCAAAGCTCAGTTCAAAATTCGAGTCGCAATCGACTAATCAACCAATTGACTGGGTCATAACTCCATTTGAATGTCTGAGCCAACTTGAGCTCCCGAGTGTTGAGCACCTGAGACCAATCGATTAGTCAAAGATTCAGCCGACTATTAAACAATCTGCCTAATTGTTTTTACCCCACCAGTCAATTAATTCAAACATCAGTCGACTAGAACACCTCAAGTATGACTATTCATACTTAAAACCTAACCTAAAGCCTAAACCAACTGCCTTCAAGCTCTTTTTGGAGGATCGTGGCCCGGATAGAAGGGGGGTTGAATAGCCTTTCTTGATCGTCGATAAAAATTGTTCGCTTAATTGTCTATGAAAGTGATTAGTGCAATGGAATATTTGCTAAACAAATAAACAATTAAGACAAAGCAAGAAGTAAAGGATGCAAACGCTAACGACAAGATATAACATGGTTCACGGCCCTTGCCACTAATCCACGGATGATTCGTAAGGCGAATCTCTCCTTTAGCTTAAACAAGGTGGAGGTAAACCTTCTTACACAATCTCCCTCTTATAATAGAATTGAGATAAGAACAAGTAAGAGGAGTAGAAAACATTTAGGGCACTTGGGAGTATGATTATGAGTGAAGCATTAACCTCCCAAAAGCCCCCAACCCTTCTTTTTATAGAGAAGAAGGGTTTCTTCCCGTTGGGTAGGCGGCAGTGGACTGATGCATGCATCAGTCGACTGATGGTCATTCCAACAGCTTCTGACCCGATTGAATCGCAGTTGTCATAGCCAATGGCTCCACCATCAGTTGACTGACCATCCTATCAGTCGACTAATCAAGCCATCAGTCAAGTGATCCAGGCAATTAGTCAACTTTCAAACCTTCTATGCCCACGACCACCTTGAGTAGTCAACTATCGTCCCTTGGCAATCGACTGCTATATCCTAGCAATCGATTGCTGGGCCAGAAACCAAACAGTCGAGCACCAGTCGAGTGCCATCGACTCAAAGCAGACGACTACTATCTTTTGGGATGTATACTGAAAAGTCTATCTTTTGTATGAACATCTTTATTTTGAAATAAGAATCACATGATCATTGTTTGCATATTTATGGTAATGCATATTGTCTAATACATTACATTATATATAACATGGTGTGTGGTGTCACACGAGAGATCATGTTATCGGAATCCTTGTAAAGTATAAGTATAGGCTCACAACCGAGATGGCTTTGGACAAACCATTGGCATGGTTGTAGTGTGATTTGGTATTGGTTTGTCTTGACCATAGAATCACACTAGTACACTTTGTGTGTATTGAGCAGGACCGACTTAGAGGTGATTCGATTTATTACTGACTACATAATCAAATCGGACCTCAGATATTATATTGTACATGCTCTTAATCCCGATATAATAACGGGGACATATACTTAGTATTCATTTCTTTGATTTATGAATGGGAGAGATTTATAGATTAAATCAATAGGCTCGGTAAGTTAGGAAATGATATTATTTATATGGTGTGTCGTTGATTATAGGAGGAAACCGTGTCCTATATATTAGGATGATGATGTCCCCTTGAGGAGCTCATAAGGTTCATCATGTAAACCTTGTAGGTGGACTTGGTCAGGCATGATGAAAAGGTTGAGTGGTACTACTCATGGAATTAGATGTTGATTAATTAATGGTCAGTAAATTAATTAATCGACGGACATTCGAGATCTTAAACATGGGGAGAAAATGTACATATAATATATGGAGCCCATATTAACTTATGGGGGTTGGTGAGGTAGATCAATGATAATCCTTTAGTGGATTGGATTATCATTAATGGATCGGACTTTATGTGGGCTTGATCCATTGGGTGGCCAAGATCCAACTCCTCCTCATGGTCCCTATTGTAGCCTATTAAAACCTCATGAAGCCTATATCCAATGGATGAAAACAAAACTCTAGATCCAAAGGTAGAGATTAAATCTCTAGATTCGACGGTTGAGATTAAATCTCTAGATCCGACGGTTGAGATTAAATCCCTAGACCAATGGTGGAGATTAAAACAAGGCTTATCCCTAACTCTATAAAAGGAGAGGAGGGGGTGGGCGGCAAGAAGAATCCCATTAGAGATAGGATTAGGGCAAGGGGCGGCAAGCATTGGGGATTTGGGTTTAGGTGTTGGCGGCACCAAATAAGGAAAAGTTTTCCTTATCTTCTTCTTCTTCCTTGGTGGCCAACACCCATACAGCCCTTCCCTCCCTTGGCCAGCATCCAAACCAGCCCTTCTCCTTCTCCTTGGCCGGTGGAAACAATGTTAGTTAAAGCCCTAGGACCAATCATGTGATGGTTGAATAGGGAACATTTTGTATCATATTCTATAAAGGCAAAAGGATTGGTTATTATATTTATGTCTTGTTTGTGCCAGCTATAGTAAATATAATAATGCCCTAGAAAAGTAGGTTCTTATCTACAGCACATCAATTGGCAGAATTGATTATGAGAGGCTGTAGAGAACACTTTTCTAAATGTTCCTAGTCAAGTATTAATATGCAAGGGCAATATTAATACATAAAGACTAGCATGTAGGTCAATTGATGACTTGATCTCACAAGTCATGGATATATGATATCAAGTTGACACATGGGTATATATTGGAGAATATATACTGAACTGACCCGCCATGAGAAAGTTTCATGGATCGTTATATGAGTGTCATAAACTTTCTCATGTGACTATTGGTATGAATAGTCCTTAGACCTGAAGTCACTACGGTTCCCTACATAAGGAGTTATGTACTTTGGTATCGTCAAACGTCACCCGTAACAGGGTGGACCATAAAGGCGATTACTGGGTATATAACAAATTGTGCGGAGGGATGTGAGTGATGTAAGATGGGATCTATCCCTCTCATATGACGAGAGTGATATCGGTGGGCCCCTTGATTGAGTAGAACTACTAAAACGCATGGCCATGCTCGAATGAGTCAATATGAGATATTGAGCTCATTTGTTTGAGTTAGTTTACTCAGGGATCAAGAAACACATAGATTGATCGAGGATGACACGGTCTATGCCTCATTGATCAATCTGATATCAAGGATAGAAGGACACAGTCATATATTATAGTAGTCACGGAAAGGTTAGTCGGATCTTGACTTATCTCGTAACTTGGGTAGCAATGATGTATTGCTAGATGCCGCTCATTGCTTGTGTATCTAAAAGAGTTTAGATCCACTGCCAACGTTATGAGAGCCTATAGGGTCACACACAAAGAGCATGATAATTAGAGGAATTAGAGTATTCTAGTTTGACTAGAATAATTTGGGAATAAGCTTAAGTACAAAATGGTTTTGGACTTTAAGCTTAATGAGAATTTTAGCTAATTGATTTAATGAGATTAATTCAATATGTTACCTTATTGATTTAATAAGATTAATTCAATATGATAACATAAGCTTAATTGAATTAATGAGATTAATTCAATATGATAACATAAGCTTAATTGAATTAATAAGATTAATTCAATATGATAACATAAGCTTAATTGAATTAATAAGATTAATTCAACATGCATGAATGCCACATAAGCATGCCACATAAGCATGCCACATAAGCATGCCACCTAAGCATCCACCTAAGCTAGTTAAGGTGGAAGGAAACAAAATGGTTTTGTCTCCTTAAGTGGCCGGCCAAAACAAAAGGGGTCTCAATGCAATGGATTGCATTAAATTGTAGGAGGTGAAAGGGTTTTGCCAACCCTATAAAAGGCCCCATGGAGTGGCCGGCCAAAGCATCATTTGGATTGTGATTGTGGTGTGGTTGTGAGAGAGAGCTTGAGAAGCTTGGTGGAAGCTTTGGTTGTGTGGCTTTGTGAGTGTAGGCTAGCAAGAAGAGTAGTCTTCTTCCTCCTTTCTCTTCTTCCCTAGATTCCTCTCCTTTAGGGACTTCTCTAGCAAGAAGTAAAGGAGAGCTCTTCTAGTTTCTCTTGTGAGACAAGAGCTTGCTCGTGTGGATATGTATAGAGGCACGGACACTTGAACGTGCTAAAGATCCAACAAACCGAAAGGAAAAGCGGGATTAACAAGGGCACGCAACAAAGGTAATCCTCTCCTATAAGATAGGTTTGGTTTAGAGAAATTTATTTTATACGAGTTTGCTTTCGCATGGATCACTTGGAAGGGATCCTATTTTCCGTTGCGCATATGCCATTAGGCATACGAGATTTCCCTACAAACAAGACTTAGGGTCTTCCCTTGGAGTCTTGGCCGGTTTACATCTTATTCTTCTTCTCCTTTTTAGCCGATGGCAAGCACCAAGCTTGGAGCTTGGTGGTTGGTTGAAAGAAGGAGAAGTGCTTTGTTTCTTAGCCTTCCTCTTGTTCGGAGCGAGCAAGGAAGGAAGATTGATGATCTAGGAGCTTCGACTTTTGGTAGATCGTCGCCCACACGACGTCCAAAAGGAGGAAGGACATACGATAGAAGATCGAGAGGTATAATACTTGTCTATTTTCTTATGTAACATGTTTATGATTGTTTTCAATTATATATGCATGATATATCCTGTTTTGTGGCTAATATAACTTGGACCCCGAACATAAACACAAAAGCCGGTGATTCATACATTGTCTATTCCGCGGCTATTCGTAGAATAGAGGTTGGTTGCTTGAACAATAAGTTTGTTCAAGTTACTACTCTAATCGAATAGCACGACGATGAAACAGTTGCTTGGGTAATCCCTCTTGTCAAGGATAAATTTTTTTTTCCAGGGACGTAGAAGGGATCGCCATGGACAAGCGACCGAGTTGAAGTGGGAAGCAAAGTTTCCTACCTTCAAATGGTATCAGAGCCACGGTTTCCGGTTTTGTGTGTTTAGGATTTGGTTACTTTTATGCACTTTTCATATATTATATGTGTCGGATAATAGTAGGATATGCGTAGGTTAACTCTTTGGTTGCAGGCATAGGATCCAACTATTATGGCCATATGTGTGTATGTGATTGTATGTGTGTAATTGTATACTTTGTTGAATCCTCGAGGTTGACGAGACTACTATTTAATTTTTTGTAAATTAGATACGGCATTGTTTAGACACTCTTTTTATTTTAGTTTACTTTCTCTCTTGATTTCATGTACACTCCCTCGTGGAGTATAGGATCGATGGATGTAAATTAAAATATTTAGTCTCGGCTCAGATCTTCGGATGGCTCGTACATGGCGTAGGAGGAACGGACGAGATAGCGATACGACGGGAGACATATTGAAGACAAAAGCCATAATAGTTGGAAAATTTTTATTTTTCATATTTATTGCTTATTGTTTGATATGCATGTCATAGGCTAGAAAATTCCTCAATTTCAAATTACTAAGTGGGAGAGGGATATTTTTATAAATTCCCACGGCCTCCATTACGATTTGACATGTGATGCAAACAAACTTGCGCGTTGGCTCTGAGTGCCTTCCTCCCCATCGGATGAGTTTGTTTGCGGATCACAAGGTCGAATATGGTTATAGGAAATTATTAAGGAGCGTGTGTACTTCCCCATCGGAAGGCACATAACCCGAGATAATTACCTTGCTACCGAGTAATGGTGAACACTTAGATACAAATATAAGTATCCTCCCTATAGGAGTCACTGCTTTTATTTGTAGGGCCGAAGAGGAACCAACTATTAATTTTACTTGTCAAAAAGTTATGTTGACAAGATAGTAAAATTAATGGGTAAAACCTCCTCTTACAAATATAGAATTCGTATACGTCCACACTATCGTGGCATACGATATTCTCGGTGTTTTGAGGTGTTGGTTGATTTTAAAATTTTATTGTTTGAGGAATCAATAATTTTTTGAAATCTAATGTTTTGATCTATGTGATTCTTAGGTTTTCTTTCAAAATGACTTGTACAAATACAAAGAACATACCGCGCCTTCCGCACTAGAAACAAGAAGAACACTTTGTAAATTAGCGGTCTTGAATCCGACCTTTGCTTATGCTTGGTTAGCTCTAATGGCCATAGGAGATCTTAGCAATACGTAGCCTCGGATGATTCTGGGGAAAAGGAGAAGGAGAGTTATAAGAAGTGGATTAAGGCTGATGAGATGGCGTGGTGTTACATTTTGGCATCTATGTCAAATGTACTGCAACATCAGCATCAAGCTATGCCCACTGCTTATGACATGATGCTCAATCTCAAAGAACTTTTTGGACACCAGAATCGGGCTGCTAGGCAGGAAGCCATGAGGAACTTGATGACGACCACCATGATCGAGGGAACACCCATGAGGGATCATGTTCTCAAGATGATGGCTCATTTAAATGAGTTGGAAGTCCTTGGAGTTGAGATTGATGGGGAAACCCAGGTTGATATCATTTTTCAGTCTCTACCTAAAAGTTTTGAGCAGTTTCGCTTGAACTACAACATGAACAAGAGGTTGTATTCGTTGGCGGAGCTTCTGATAGAACTCAACGCGGTAGAGGGGCTATTTCGTCAGAGTGCTCAGGCACATGCCATGGTTACCCAAAAGGTTTCTACTTCTAAGCTGAAAGGCAAGAAGAAGAAGAAATAAGCTGGGGCAAAGGCGGTGGGAGGAACTTAGGGAGGAGTGAAGAAGCCGAAAGGCAAGTGCTTCACTTATGTCGACACTGGAAGAAGGGATCGCCACCGCAAGGTAACAAAGGTATATCTTTTGGTCTAGTCATTGAAACATGTTTAGCGGTGTTATCTACCAGCACCTGGTGTGTAGATACAAAAGCCACTGATCATGTCTGCAATACTTTGCAGGGGTTCCAGGAAAGCAGACGACTGGTTGAGGGGGAGATTACCGTATACTTGGGCGATGCCACGAAGGTGACGGTTGTTGTAGTGGGAGACGTTTATTTATCTTTTGAGAAAAATAAAGTTTTGGTTCTTAAGAATTGCCTTTATGTACCTTTATTTAGAAAGAATTTAATTTCAGTTTCTAAATTATTTATGGATGGATATTCTATTTCTTTTAATGACAGAGTTGTTATAAAAAGGAATAGGGAGATTATCTGTTCGGGTGCATTGATAGGAAATTTATACACACTTGAACCAAAAGCTCCCATGATGCAAATAGAAGTTAATAACTCATCTTCTAATTCCAATAAGAGAAAAGAACCTTAGAAGATGAACCAAATATATCTTTGGCATCTTAGGCTTGGTCATATTAACCTAAGCAGAATTCAAAGGTTGATAGCTAATGGACCTCTTGTTAGTAATATATGAGAGATGTCCTAAGGCAATCGCCTTATGTTTGAAACATTTATATGATAAATGAAGATTCACTATTTGAGTATACATGTTTTCATGTATTTGATTAGATCTAAAACTCATTTACTGAATGTCCACGATACGATTCACAGCATGAGAGAATTTGTGATTGGATCACAACTAGTGAGTATCTCTACATGTGTAATTGTGATGTATCGGAATTATCCCTTGTCGATGAATTGATGGATTTGGACACCATCGATTTTGTCGAGACTAGCACGAGGTATACTCGGTGGTATATCCAAGTAGTTGATTCTCACTGGCTGGAGACATTGTGATGTCCGGAGTTAATCGTGGATGCTAGTTATGGTAACTAGTTCATTGGAGTGACCAGCCGTAAGACTTCATATGGTTCTCTGCATATATAGATATGTCAATAAAGTTCTTATTGCAACTTAAGTGCGATGTTCCTTTGACTTGCGGTATTCAAGTCATCTTGATCATAAAGACTTATGCTTTGACATCTTAAGCAAGCATCTCTAAAGAGATGTGGACCCGGGATGATTGGGAATAAGTCGAAGTGATCGAAGGTGTTTGAATAGCCTATAAAGGATTCACCACTCCTTGCGAAGAGATGTATACCCATGGCCTCTCGTCGGATTGTTACTAAAGTCTTTGACCAAAGCATTACATGTTTAGAGTAAGGTACTCTTGGATACATGTGCAGTAACTAGAATTCGTAGGACGAGGAAATGATACTTGGGCTAGGTGTGACGTAGTCAACCTAGTGGGGGCTGACACTATAGACCATGTCCTGAACCAAGTGGGTATAAGATGAGTGAAGGGAATGGGACACGATTCATTGTAGTTTTTGAAGGGTTTCAAAAATAGTTCTAGATCAACGGTTGATCTTTTCGGTTAATTGGGGATCATGATGTACTACTAGGTGCCACTCATGATCGTTCTATAATTAATGGTTAATTATAGACGACCAACATAAACCGAGAACCTATTTGGTCACATGCACAACGAGCGTAATCCGAAGGATTTAAAACAAGCTTGAGAATGAGATTCTCAGACCGAGAGAAACTAGATTTGGTTGGACCAAACAAGGAGCGAGCATGAAATCATTTCAGTCTCAATGGAAGCGTGGATGGGCCGTGTCTTATGAAGACATGATGGATGAACCAAATTGGTTTGGTTCTAATCCAATGGTAAAGAATAAACCAAAGGGGTTTGATTTGTTATAAACGAATGAACCAAAGTTGGTTCGGTTCATTTTAACTTAAAATAGACCAAATCGGTTTGGTTTATTTTAACTTAAATTAATGGAGTGGGTTAATGGGATTTTGGTTATGATCCGATAACCATTAGGAGAATTTGTTCTATATAAAATAGGGCTTAAGGGTTTTGTGAAAACCTAATCCAAGCAATCCACAAGTTGCCGCCCACCCCTCCTCTCCTCTAGTGGTCGGCGCCCAACCCTAGCCGCCGCCCAGCCTTGTGCCGCCATCCAAACTTGTTGTCGGCATCCAAGCTTCAGCCGGCGATCCTCCGGTAGTCTTCCTTGGGTCCGGCGACAAGGTGAGCATCTAGATTCCTTATTTGGCCAGCCCTAATCCTCCACCAAAGCTGTCCAGTTTTTCTGGACAGCTTGTTTATTTCGTGTCGGAGCATTGTTTGGACGACGTTTGGAGCTCCGACAGCAGATTCCTTTCCAGGGATTCGATCTCCGGTAATATTCATAGGTGGAGGACGAAGGATTCGTCAAACGGTTGACAAATACCTCTCCGGAGAAGCGAGTAGTTGAGGACTCATTTTGGATCCGAATTTTGATCCGGATCGTGATCTTTTCTCGATCACATCGTCTTCCACATGAGGCTAGTAACTCGTACGAAGACGAGGCTCGTGACTTTGTGAAGTCATCCTGAAGATACTCGGCGTGGATACGGATAGAGGCGATTTTAGCGAGGATCGCTTCTGTTGATGCCTTTCCCGCTACACGTGATATATCAGGTATACGTAGTATAAATTTCCTTTTATTGCAAAATTTGAAATTGCGGTTATGTCTACACATGTTGTACTATACATACGTGTGGTGTGTGTGGTGTAATAAATTAGATTTATTATTTTTATTTCTTCCGTTGTGCACATGTTTACGAAACATATTCGAACACACACTCGCCGTGGTGCCGGAAACCCAACACTGGTATCAGAGCCCAGGTTGTGTTTCGACATAATCGTAAAATTATTTTGCGATAGTCGTAATGGTATTTATGGAAATGTTCTACTTTTTTAAAGTTAGAAGTATTAATGGAAATTTTTTTAATTTTGGAAAGTCTAGAAGTATTTATGGAAATCTTCTACTTTTGGAAAGTTTGAAGTATTTATGGAAATCTTCTACTTTTGGAAAGTTTGAAGTATTTATGGAAATTGATATTTTCCATAAATAAAATATTTGATTAGATTTGGAAATTTGTTTCCTAATTTAATCATGATTTGATTTGGGAAATCAAATCTTAAAATATTTTATTTCCAAAAGTAGTTTTGATGATTTAGGAAATTTGTTTCCTAAATTGACTTTCCTTAATAAACACTTTCCACAAATAAAATATGTGATTAGATTTGGAAATTTGTTTCCTAATTTAATCATGATTTGATTTGGAGAATCAAAACTCAAACATATTTTATTTCCATAAATAGTTATGACGTATAAGGAAATTTTGTACATGTCATAATTATATGTCATGTAATAGCATTAGATGCATATCATTATGCCATGCGTGTCATGACATGTAGATGTATGCCATGTATGTCATGTCATATAGATAATAGTTATTTGCATGCAAAGAGGATGAGAGTGTATGAAAGTTTAAATGTTATGCATATGATGCATACTGATAATCTTAATGCTAACCTTATTATAATATGTGAACATTCAATTAGTTGACAAAGCACATTGTGGTAGTTTAAATATGCATGAATATAGGTATGATAATCTTATGCTTATGTATGATAAGCATGCTTTTAGTTTAAATATGCATGAATATATGTATAAGATAAGTGTATGATATGGAATGTTTTTAGTCTGAGATGGACCTATGAATATGTATGATAATTTTGGGGTTTATAATATATTGTGAAATGAATGGGATTTATAAATGTATGTTGATGCATTTTAAAATCATGAATATATATATGATAATCTTATGTATTATTATAATTAATCGAAGATCATGCATGGTCAATTTGCGACTATTTTGGATTCAAACAAATCGAGACTAACTTATGCATGTGGCTTAGAAACTTGAGAATTATTCTCAGGAGTTCGTGATGTCCTCATTCAAATCTTCCGTAATGGAAGTGACAATGCATGGACCAATTGTAGGCCTACCCAAAACATGTGACTATCAAATGGCGAAGTTGCATCATGCTAGACGATGGTACTCAGCGCTGGGCAATCAAGGATGACTCAATGGAACAACTAGTCTTTCATCTTTATGAGTTGGTTGATGATTGCAAGTGAGATAATACCAAGCTTCGAGCCACCTCGAGTTCAAGAAGGTTTGTTAGGGCCAACATCTCTGATAATAGATCAGAAATCAAGAGTAGAGCGAAGTCTTAGTTGATTCCTTGAAGAAAGGTTCTAAGAGGAAGTCAAAGGAAGTGAGGATGAAGAAATAAAAAAAAAGGCTAAGAGGACAAACTAAGGTAAAGGGCACTTGCCATCATTATGGCAAGAAGGGCCATTATAAATTGTAAGATTTATCTTGATAAAATAAGAAGAAGAATAAGGATGGTATCTTATTCATATCTTCGTTATTGAGTGTCATTCTATTTCCTCAAACACTTGGGTATTGGATACTGGTGTGATATATATGTAATGACATACATGGGCTAAGGAATAAGAAGACTAAGGGAGAGTCAAATTCGTGTTGGGAATGGAGCAACGAGTTGTTACATTCGCCATGGTATTAAAGAGGAGAATCCTGAGAAGAGAGGAAGTAAACCCCACTTTCTCTTAGATCTAATCTCCTTCTTCCTCATCCTTCGAACATCATTTCTATTTCTTGTTTAAATAGAAATGGGTATCATTTGACTTTTAGTAACAATTGTTGTTACATGGACTTTATGTGGAGTTCTTTATGATATTTATACGCTGGGATTCAAGGACATTTTCATTGAAAAAAACAGAGCATCAAGCTCGAAAGGATAATCAATTAGACTCCTACATGTGGCATTGTCGTCTTGGCCATGCAAGCAAGAAACGCATGTCCGAATTACACCGATGTGGAATTCTGGAATCGTTTGAATTGGATTCATACGATACATGCGAATCATGCTTAAAAGGCAAGATGACTAAGTTACCTTTTACAGGAAAAGGTGAACGAGAGGGAGAGTTGCTAGGTCTAATACATACTGATGTATGTGTTGGATCGATGCGGTTCGCTAGAGGGGGGGTGAATAGCGAAAAACCTTTTCTTTTTCTTTCGTTCGTTAAAACTCTAGAGAAAATAAATTAATTGCAGCGGAAATGTAAATATAAAATAAAAGAGACAATCGACACAAGGGTTTTACTTGGTTCGTAGCCGAAGGCTACTACTCCAAGGCCCTAGTGGTCCTTGACCACGTACGGAGGGCAGAAGCACTAAAGGAACTCCTCCTCGTTGGAGGTAGGAGTTAATCGATACAAAAAAACTTTAAGGTAGAGGGACAATCCCCCTCTCCTCATATACGATAAAAGCTCCAAAAAGTAGATGAACAAATGATAACAAAATAATACCGACGTACAAAGACAAATAAGAAAAATTAAACCTAGACGTCGGAAGGAAGGACTTCGTTGTCGGAGAATTGTAGCTTTGCAGAGACTTTTTGGAGGCTTAGAATTGTTGATGAAACCCTAGGTTTGGCCCTCCTTTTATAGCCTTTGAGCCCCTTTTCGAGAGGAACCCTAGCCAATCAAATTTGAGCACATCTTCCCTTGAAATTTGGTGATAATCCTTGACTCTTCGAATCTGATCATTGACCATCAGTCGACTGATGGCCATCATCATCGACCGATGGCGATCGATCGATTGTCGACCTTCCAATGATCCGATCACGACGGCAAATGAGTCCTCCAAGTCGGGCAATGAATCGATGCTTGCTGCAAGTCAAAGTTAGCACAATAAAAACATAATTTCGATGGTCGTCGACCATCCAATCTCGACCTAGACCATCTATAAGATGTCTTTGGTCGGATCTACGCTTAAGATCATCCCCGTAAAGAGGATACGACCTTACTTACTCTCGCACACACGAGCTTACCTCGATACTTACGTGTCGCTTTTGCTCTTCCGGCCTTCCACTGATTCCTGGCTCCTCCGAAATCACTCGAGTGTCGCCGACCACCGCGGCTTTCTCCGGTGTCGCTAGCCTTCACCCAGCTATATCAATCTTCTGCACACTCGATTCAGCTCGTGAGAAAACAAAATAGACTTAACTTTGTGTCTTTGCTATAATCAAAACACAGGTTCGATTTCGGTGCCTCACTGCACCAACAATCTCCCCCTTTTTGATATATGGCAAAAACACACAAAGTTAAGGAA
The DNA here is from genome assembly GCA_025175895.1 of Wurfbainia villosa. Lineage (NCBI taxonomy): Eukaryota > Viridiplantae > Streptophyta > Magnoliopsida > Zingiberales > Zingiberaceae > Wurfbainia > Wurfbainia villosa. The sequence goes on from CM045988.1 coordinate 26,020,278, forward strand.
ATTAAGTGCATGAAACAGTAAAGACAAGAAGCAAAAGTAGGAGTAGTAAAAATATTTCTCAAGTTCTCCCCTTAGAGGAACCCTCCCCCTTGACCGAGGGTGAGTACTTGAAAAAGACTTTTAGTTCTCCAAACACAAAAGATAATGAGTTAAGTAAATGGCATTACTTAACTTAGGCTTCTTAGAGTCAAAAATAAGTGCAAGTTAAGTAATCAAAAGTTAAGTCAAAAGGTTAATTATTCAAAAGGTTTAACTTTTGATTTCTTAACTTGGGCCTTTAAAGTTTTCAATTCCGAAGAGTTGAAACCTAAACCTTACTCCCCTTAACTTAGGCCAAAATCAAAGTTTTGTTAGTTATCAAGTTCAAAAATTTGAAATTGAACTTGAACCTTAACTTTGGTCTTTTCTCCCCCTTTTGACATAAATCAAGGAAAAAGTGGGGGGGTTTTAAGAAAACCCTAAGTCCAAGCATGATGATTTTAAAAATAGTATGTAAAAATAATTCATCTAAATGTTCAACTCTAGTTTGACTTGATTGAAATGATATTATCAACAAGTCCTGATTAGAGTTGGTTAATATTAGTTGCATATTTATACTCCGAGGTTCATATTGACGCACTTGATATACATCTTGGAACCTGGAGTAGGGTCCTAACATCTCACGCCCATCTACGTGGCTAAGTACACAAACACATTAGTCCTATGTGTTGTGAGATGTACTGGCTCCTTAAATCTATAGGTGCATGTTATCTAAGGTATGTCCTATGCTAGTTCCATCAAAATGAAAAATAAGAAATAGTAGTAAGAAAATATAGTTTGCAAGTTCTTATTCTATTACACATGCCCAATTTTCGCCTTAATAGACTAAATTCGCCGGGTAGGGGTTTAGTAAATAGGTGCGCTAGGTTAGATTTGATTCGACGTGATTCGAGTTGTATGGCTCCGTTGGCCACATGTTCTCGAATGAAATGGTGTTTGACTTCTATATGTTTGGTCCTAGAGCGACATATTGGATTCTTTGTAAGATTAATTGAACTAATGTTATCTACGTGAAGTTTAGTATTCGTAAAGTCTAACTTAAAGTCGCGTAGGGTGTGCTTCATCCAAAGAAGCTGAGTGACACACTCACCCATTGCGATGTATTCGCTTCTGGTAGATAAGGCAACACAATGTTGCTTCCTATCGCACTAACTCACTAGACTCGAGCCGAGTAGTTGACAACAACCACTGTGCTCTTTCTAGAGTTTACTAAGATAATCCGAATCGGAGTAGCCGATTAGTTCAACTCGTAGATCTAGGATACCAAATACGACATTAAGTGTACCCTTTAGATATCTAAGGATACGCTTAACTAGGGTTAGTGAGACTCCTTAGCACAGTTTGAAACTCGCACACATACTTCGCAAATAAGATATCAGTCGGCTTGCTTAAGTATAGAGACTCCTATTACACTCCTATAGTATTTTAAGTCAATGGACTTACTTTCTAGGTCTTCCTATGTTAACATTAATCGCCATTGGGGTGTTTATTATCTTAGCGTCTTGCATTCCAAATCTTTTAATTAACTCCTTAGTGTATTTTTGTTGATATAGGTATATACCATCCTTAGTTTGTTTAATTTGTAGACCTAAAAAGAAACTTAACTCGCCTACCAAGTTCATTTCGAACTCACTTTCCATGAGTGAAACGAACTCGTTTAGTACGGTTGAGTTAGAGGGTCCAAAAATTATATCATCTACGTACATTTGAGCTATGAATATTTCTTTACCTAAGGTTTTTACGAAGAGAGTTGGGTCAACTAAGCCTTGGTTAAACCCTTTTGACTTAAGATGGATTGAAAGTCTCTCGTACCAAGCCCGAGGAGCTTGTTTAAGTCCATAGAGAGCTTTCTTAAGTTTTAGAACATGGTCGGGTTTATCTAGATTTTCGAATCCTGGGGGTTGGCTAACATAAACTTCTTCTTTAATGTATCCATTTAGGAATGCCGACTTAACATCCATTTGAAACAGCTTAAATCCTCGATGTGCGGCATAAGCTAGCAACATTCGAATGGATTCGAGTCTAGCTACTGGGGCATAGGTTTCGTCGTAATCTAAGCCTTCGACTTGGCTAAATCCTTTGGCGACTAACCTAGCCTTGTTTCTAACTACTTCACCTTTATCATCAAGCTTATTTCGAAACACCCACCTTGTTCCAATTATCGTTTTGTCTTTAGGTGATGGTACTAATTCCCACACTTCATTCCTAGTAAATTGAGCTAGCTCTTCTTGCATTGCAATAATCCAATCGGGATCAAGAAGAGCTTGTTCAATTGATTTGGGTTCTATCTTTGAAATTAAGGAAATTTGACTAAGGTTCCTATAGGATGCTCTAGTTCGAACTCCTAGATTAGGATCTCCTATCACTTGATCGATAGGGTGGTTAGTCAATCCTAGATTGGGTTGGGTTTGTGTCACCTAATGCTTGATCAATGGGGTGACTTGCTGAACACTAGTTTGGCTGAGTCATCTATCACTTGATCAATAGAGTGACTAGGTTGACTTAGGTTAGGATTAACACTAGACCTGATCTCCTGGATCGAGTTAGGTCTAGTATGAATCGGCTCGCTAATTGGGGCTGCCGGGTTTTGTAGGTTCATGTCCTTCATCAAATACTACATTGATAGTCTCCTCGACTCTAAGGGTGTCGTGGTTATATACTCTATAAGCTCTACTTGTAGTCGAGTATCCTAGAAAGATTCCTGGTGGTTTTGGATGTAAATTTCCCTAGGTAATCCTTAGTGTTTAGGATATGTACCTTACACCCAAATACCCTAAAGTACTTGATGTTAGGTATTTTATCATGATAAATCTCGTACGAGGTCTTAAGGTGCCTCTTTACCATAAGAATCCTATTTTGGACATAGCAAGCCGTACTAACTAGCTTCGCCCAAAATCTATCGGGTAGGTCGTATTCATTCAACATGGTCCTAGCGGCTTCTTGTAGAGTTCGGTTTTTCCGCTCCACTAGGCCATTTTGTTGAGGGGTCCTAGGATAAGAGAATTCATGGTGGTATCCGTTTAGGTTACAGAAGTCGGTGAACCTTTGATTTTCGAATTCACCACCATGATCGCTTCTAAGTCTTTTAACCTTAAGGTCTTTTTGATTCTCGATTAATTTGAATAGATTGATTAATTAATCTAGGGTATCATTTTTATGTTTGATGAACCTAACTATTTTTATGTTTGATGAACCTAACCTGTAAACCTCGAGTAGTCCAATTATGACTAAGCAATATTGACTTCTATTGAGTGACTTGGCTCCATGTGAATCTAATAGATCCATATGCAGGAGCTCAAGTACACTTGAGGTCTGCTTCTGGTTAGTTAACTTGTTTTGTGTCCTAGGTTGTTTTCCTTGTTGACAAGCATTGCTGATTTTATTAACCAAATTGTTGAGGTTGGGTAAGCCTCGACTAAGCCACTCGACTCATCTTGTGGACGAGTCTTGGGTGCAGTGACCGAGTCATCGGTACCCACAACCATGATTCCTCTTGCCGTGTCATAAGACACTTAGTTGAGGAGTTGGTTAAGTTGATCGTATAAATGTTGTTATTTCTAGTTCCTTTAAGAATTGTTTTAGAGGTTTCGTTGGTATTAATTACGCATTCATTTTCTAGAAATATAACCTTATAGTTATTATCACACAATTGGCTTACACTAAGTAAGTTATATTCAAAATTCTCTACAAGTAATACATTTTTAATAACAAAATTCGTGTTAAGCTCGATATCACCCGATCCGATGATTTTGAGCTTGTCGCTATTCCCAAAGGCTACCGATCCTTGTCGCTTGAATCGAAGCTTTGTGAATTTGAGTTGATCCTGGTCATGTGCTCGAGCAACCACTGTCCAACATCCATTGATCCTACACACAAGGTGGTTGGATTGGATGTTAGATTTTTGTTAAGAAAATTGGTTGTAAGTTGTTAACCCTAGGTCATCTCACCGGAGTCTATATGATCAAGCATGTTATACTTATGTGTTTATTTTGAGATGACTTCTAATTAAGTTGATTAAGTGGATTTAGGTTCAAGTAATTTTATGTTAGATTTGGATTTAACCCTAGGCTTGTCAAGTTTACCTTTTCAAGATCATGGCTTCCAGGTCGTGGCGAGGCACAGGGGCCTTCTTTTATCGGATCATCGACCACTTCCTTAGACAAAGCCATTTTCAAGAAAATGATGACTTGACTTACCTAAAATTATTTCCTCGTCTAACTAGTTATTTTTGAAAAGAGGCTCCCCGAGGCTCAATCTTTTCGAAGAATTTTAGTTGGTTATGTTTTTGAAAAGAGGCTCCCCGAGGCTCAATCTTTTCGAAAAATTTTAGTTGGTTATGTTTTTGTTCTAAGTGAGTTCACAAGTTTTAAAGTACAAACTTTCTAAGTTAAAGCATGCAATTTCTAAGTTAAAGCATAAACATTCTAAGTTAAAACATGCAATTTCTAAGTTAAAGCACAAACATGTTTTATCTGGCTCCCTAGACCGTTGAATCGGTTCGGTCTATCCACATAGTGGATTTGGTCCTTGGGAACCCAGTACGGGTTGGATCCTAGAGTTGAAATCAAAAAGTTCTTAGGGACCCATGCTTGGACATGTTTCTTATGTCGACTTACAATCGACATATACGACCTATTAGTCGTGTTTGAGTTAAACCCGAGTCCATCCTTGTTGTACACGGCCCTTTGAGATCCAAGTAGGAGGTCAAGTCCTTTGGATCCCGAAGTGAACCTTTCCAACGTGTTCCTAAGATCTTCGACTTGACTTTTCAAGAGAGAATTCTCAACTTCGAGCTTTTCAACTCGAGTTGAGTCCTTCTCTTGAACTCGACTAGTCGAAGAGGTTAGGGAGACCTCGTGTTTAAGGAGTTTGACCTCCTCAACAAGGGTCTCGACCTTGGACTCGGACTTAGCTAACTTCCTAGACAAAAACCTAACCGTATTATGTAAAGTATTAAATAAAGTTCGACTCACCTTAAGGGTATCTTTTGAACCGGATGCATATCCGTGGCTTGACTTGAAGGTAGCTTTGTAGTCCGAGTCATCCTCAGGTTCTGACTCAAGTTCGGTCTCCGTGTCTGACTCAATTGATTTCGCCATGAAGACGTGGCCTTCGTCTTCTTCGGATGACGCTTCTTCCCATGTCGCGTTGAGGGCCTTCTTGTGCTTAGGTGCTTGGTGGTTGAGCTTGGGGCACTCGGACTTTATATGTCCAAACCTGTTACACTCATAGCACCTAATATTAGAACTTTTAGGCTTACCTTGGTTGGGTCGAGTTGTGGTTCGCTTTCGTCCCTTGGCTATCCTTCGAGCTAGGTCCATTAGTTCGGCAGTCAATTCCGGGTCAACTTCTTCTTCGGACTCATCTTCCTCCTCGGGTGGTGGTGGCTTGTTTACATTTTCTTCTTCTTTGAACTCGCAAACAAGGCTATACCTCTCTGGTTCCGAGTTGGACTGCTCATGTAATTCAAAATCCGAAAAGAGTTCATCTAATCTAAGTTTAGAAAGGTCCTTAGAGACCTTATAGGCATCAACCATGGATGCCCATAAGGTAGTCCTCGGAAAAGAGTTTAGGACATACCTAATAAGGTCGCAGTTTTCGACCTTTTGCCCGATTGCATGTAGGTTGTTGACTATGTCTTGGACACGGGCGTGGAGTTGCGTCGCGGACTCGTGTTCCTGCATTTTTAGTGTGTACAATTTATTGAATAACAAATCACATTTGCAAACCTTAGCTTGATCCGATCCTTCGTGTAACTCGATTAGCTTTGTCCAAAGATCCTTTGCGCTTATGAAGGGGCCGACGCGATTTAGCTCCTCCTTGGACAAGATGCATTGGAGTATTTGTGTTGCCTTGGCATCGGCTTCGACTTGTCGTTTTGTTGCAATGGTCCATTGATCATAATCCAAGGAGTCACCCACTTCATTAGTCGGAAGTGTGAAACCCGTTTGGATTATGATCCACATCTCGATTTGGGTTTTGAGAAAGCATTCCATCCGACCTTTCCAATAACGGAAATCATCTCCGTTGTAAAACGGAGGTCGGACGGTGCTAAAACCCTCGAGATGGGCCATTAGAACAAAAAACAAGGAGACTAAAAAGAAGACCTAGCAACGAAAAAAAACATGAAAGTACCAAGACTTGCGTCTTGGATTAGTAGTGTGGGAAATAAAAAGAAACAAACGAAAAATAGAAAGTTAAGCAAAGAAATGAGAAACTAAATAAAAAGTAAGTACTCACAACCTTCGATGTCCCCGAAAGGCTACTAAACGTCGATTTTTGAGGATGAAAACAACTTGTTACGGGGGTAAACCCCCTATAATAAGTGTAGATCTCTGCGAGGGCTTCGATTTGGTAGGTAGACCGTGTCATGGGTCAACTTGTACAAAAAGTTATGCCCGTTTGACCGTCGGCTACTCCAAAAGCGAATACTTGCAAAACAAAATCAAACGAAGAGTACCAAGACTTCGTCTTGGATTAGTAGTGCGGGAGAAAAAATTTAAACGAACGAAAAACAAATCTGTAAAAAAAATATTAGATTGGTGGTTTCACCAAATCTAAGCGCCCCCGGCTCTGATACCAATTATTGGATCGATGCGGTTTGCTAGAGGGGGGGGTGAATAGCGAAAAACCTTTTCTTTCTTTCATTCGTTAAAACTCTAGAGAAAATAAATTAATTGCAGTGGAAATGTAAATATAAAATAAAAGAGACAATCGACACAAGGGTTTTACTTGGTTCGTAGCCGAAGGCTACTACTCCAAGGCCCTAGTGGTCCTTGACCACGACGGAGGGCAAAAGCACTAAAGGAACTCCTCGTTGAGGTAGGAGTTAATCGATACAAAAACTTTAAGGTAGAGGACAATCCCTCTCCTCAGATAATGATAAAAGCTCCAAAAGTAGATGAACAACTGATAACAAAATAATACCGACGCATAAAGACAAATAAGAAAAATTAAACCTAGACGTCGGAAGGAAGGACTTCGTCGGAGAATTGTAGCTATGGAGACTTTTTGGAGGCTTAGAATTGTTGATGAAACCCTAGGTTTGGCCCTCCTTTTATAGCCTTTGAGCCCCTTTTCGAGAGGAACCCTAGCCAATCAAATTTGAGCATATCTTCCCTTGAAATTTGGTGATAATCCTTGACTCTCGACCGATCATTGACCATCACCGATCGATGGCCATCATCACCGATCGATGGCAACATCGGTCGATTGATGACCTTCTAGCCGATCGATACGGCAGTCGAGTCCTCCAAGCTGGCAGTCGACTGATGCTTGCTGCAAGTCAAAGTTAGCACAACAAAAATATAATTTCGATGGTCGTCGACCATCCGATCTCGACCTAGACCATCTATAAGAAGTCTTTGGTCGGATCTACGCTTAAGATCATCCCCGTAAAGAGGATACGACCTTACTTACTCTCGTACACTCGAGCTTACCTCGATGCTTACGTGTTGCTTTTGCTTCCGGCCTTCCACTCGATTCCTTCGGCTCCCTCCGAAATCACTCGAGTGTCGCTCGACCACCGCGGCTTTCTCCGGGTGTCGCTAGCCTTCAGCTCCAGCTATATCAATCTTCTGCACACTCGATTCAGCTCGTGAGAAAACAAAATAGACTTAACTTTGTGTCTTTGCTATAATCAAAACACAGGTTCGATTTCGGTGCCTCACTGCACCAACAGTATGTGGACCTATGTCAACTCAAGCTTTAGGAGGTTATAACTACTTCATTACCTTCACCGATGATCACTCACAGTTTGGTTATGTGTTCTTGATGAAACACAAGTTTGAAGCCTTTGAAAGGTTCAAAGAATTCAGAAATGAAGTAGAGAAACAACATGACAAGAGTATTAAAATACTTCGATCGGATCGAGGTGGTGAATACTTAAGTCAAGAGTTTCTTGATTATCTAAGAGACAATGGTATATTATCTCAATGGACTCCGCCATATACACCACAGTATAATGGTATATCTGAGAGGCGTAACCGGACCTTGTTGGACATGGTCAGGTCAATGATGAATCATGCGAATCTTCCCAAGTCCTTTTGGGGCTATGCACTTCAGACAGTTGTTTACTTATTAAACAGAATGCCAACCAAGGTAGTCTCCGCTACTCCATATGAGATATGGAATAGTAAGAAACCTCATGTATCTTGAAGATATGGGGTTGTCCTGCTTATGTGAAGCAGACTGTATCAGACAAATTGGATGCTAAGTCTGATAAATGTCTATTTATTGGATACCCTAAGGAAACAAGGGGTTACCAATTATATCATCATGTGGAACAAAAGGTGTTTGTTTCAAGGCATGTTGTGTTTCTAGAGAAAGAGTTTCTCTTGCAAAAAAACAGTGGGAGTGTCGTCGAGCTTGAGGAGGCTCGAGAGACTCAAATAGACATTGATGAGATACCTGGTGAAGCACAACAACCAATAACTCATAGTGATGAGCAATCGACTGGACCTATTGTGACACCACATCTTCGTAGATCTGGTAGAACACGCAATATTCCTGAGAGATATGGATTTCTCGTAAGTGAATCGAACGACGTGTTACTCATTGATTGTAACATCCCAAATTTCAGTTACTATATTTTTATTTAAAGGAAATATATATATATATATATAGTTCGTAGTCGAGGCTTGAACCATGAACCGTTGATTTGGGGGAATAGGCTTCCCACCACTAAGTCATAAGATTACCAATGAGTAGGATATAACAGAATATATTTATTTGTAGAAACAAAGATAGAAGTTGTTTAATCTAGCTGATCATTTAAAGGGATAATTAGGTTAAGAAAAATCCTAATTTATATATATATTTCTTTTCTTTCCTCTCTTTAAAACCTCATGCCGACCCCTCTCTCTCTCTCTCTCTCACTCGTTCTTCCTCCAGCCGCCGAATAGCCTTCTCCCCTCTCCTTTTCTAACCCTCCGACCTTATCTGCGTGGTGCTGCGCCGATTGTGAGAGCAAGAGGTTCCTGCATGGTGCGCCGCCGAGGACGAGGGAATGAGTCCAATAAAGGGTGGTGACGAAGAGGAGGATTGGAAAGAAGGAAGCCGCCGAAGCAAGGAAGAAGGTTGTCTTCTCTTTAGATAATTCAAGAGGGAATTTTCAAGAGGGACTTGGTAGAGGATCACGCTAAAGCAAGGAAACACGTAGGAGGTCGTCTCTTTGCGAAGTCTAACGGTATAAATTGGTGAAAAAGCATAGGATGTAAGTATCCCCTCACCTGCAATATAAGTGCTTAAGATGTAATGTTGTATGCTTGATTTTGAACGAAAGAATCTAGAACTATGTATAGAAGGTTCGGCTAATAGGATTAGAGAAATTATTCTTGTTGAAATTCTTCCACGTTATGCATGTTAGATGATGATTTCTATTTATGTTAGCTTAATTTTCCTTATGTCACTACCTTATGCCATGTTAAATTGTACTCATGTCGATTTATGCTATGCTACATGCTTATGTTTTCACCCATGTTAGGCATGACTCACGTATATGAAATGTCTAAGAAATGTTTCCCTAAGAGTGGGGACAAGAATACTCTTTAAGACAAAGAACATGTATGTTATTTTACTTTATGCATGGCTTGTACTGGACCCTAACAAGGTCCACGGGATGGGCTCCAAGGTTGCCCCTAGGTCGACGGACATAGTACGGACCTAGTAACCTAGTAGGTTCGGGATTAGCTACCTCGGATCTATTTAGGATGCGCGCGAATGATGTATGTGGTACAATGTCGGGCCCAATATGTTGAGATTATGTTTAAGTATATAAACTATATGTTTTCAAAGAGCATCCTGCATATACCATTTTATGTTCATCGCATTATCATGTTTAGAGACAATGTACTGTTGCGATGAAAATGCTAAGTTTATGTTCTTTTCCTAAATTGATCATGTCTCTACTTTAAATAAATGTTGTGCTCATATGTTGTTTAAATGAACATGTCATTACTTTACATTTAATTCATGATGCATGTTTTTGTGAGTAGGAAAGGACCTTATTATGCCTATGTACTTACAGTTTACTTTCCTTGTACTGCAGAAAATGGCAAGGAATGGATAAATTAAAGGGAGCAGCAGGAGGGGCGAAGATGTGTGTGGAAGTGGCATGGTGGACGAGATCATTTTTCATATACGGACTTATGCATGATTTTTAGTTTATGTGTAAACTGTTAGGAGACGTTAATGCTTTCTATGGTTGTTACTCATGTTTATTTTTATGAACCTTGAAATGGTTAATACATGTTTAGTTAAATAAATTGCTAAGACCTTTTGCCATGATTAAATTGTTAGGTTGATTGGGTTAATGTAATTTGAGTTAAAAGTTGTAAAGTTTTAAATGCTTCCACTGTTATATGCATGAATGTATGATCGCGTAGCGCCGCCTCCCATCTATAGGAGGTGTATTATGAGGACGGGAAGGGCGGGCGTTACATTGATGTTGAGGAGCCTACCAGTTATGAAGAAGTTCTGACAAGTTCAGAAAGGGATAAGTGGCTTGAAGCCATGAAGTCGAAAATGGATTACATGTATGAAAACCAAGTTTGGAACTTGGTTGACCCACCTGAAGGCATAAAGCTTATAGGGTGCAAGTGGGTTTTCAAGAAGAAAATTTACATGGATGGTAATGTGATTACCTATAAGGCTAGATTGGTGGCGAAAGGATATCATCAAAAGAAAGGTGTTGATTATGACGAAACCTATTCGCTGGTAGCTATACTTAAATCCATTCGGAGCTCCTAGCCATAGCGGCTCATTATGATTATGAGATATGGAAGATGGATGTGAAAATAGCTTTCCTTAATGGAAACCTGCTCGAGGACGTGTATATGATACAACCTGAGGGTTTCACATCGATTGATAAAACCAAGGTATGCAAATTGCGACGGTCCATATATGGATTGAAGCAAGCATCCAGGAGCTGGAATATCCGTTTTGATGAGACAATCAAAAGGTTTGATTTCTCGCAAAATCCAGACGAACCTTGTGTGTACAAGAAGGTTAGTGGGAGTGCAGTCGTGTTCCTAGTATTGTATGTCGATGACATATTACTTATATGAAACAATGTTTCAGTCTTACAGTCAGTTAAGATTTGGTTGTCCAAGACATTCTCCATGAAAGACCTGGGAGAAGCAATCTACATCCTCGGGATTAAGATCTATAGAGATAGATCGAAACGGTTGTTTGGTCTTTCGCAGTCTACATATATAGACTGAGTGCTAAAGAGGTTTAGCATGTCAAAATCCAAGAAAGGTTTCCTGCCCATCAGGCATGGGATACACCTTTCGAAGTTTATTTGTCCGCGCACAGAAGACGAGAGGATTTGCATGAGTAAGATTTCCTATGCATCCGCAATAGGATATATCATGTATGCTATGTTATGTACGAGGCTCGATGTATCGTATGCTCTGAGTGTCACGAGTAGATACCAGTCTGATCCAGGAATGGATCATTGGGTGGTTGTTAAGACGATCTTGAGTGGGTAGGCTTTTTACAACACTTACCCAATTTCCTTCTTGTGATTCCGATGAGGATGCTCCCCCTACACTTGAGCTCTCCTCCTCACTTGTGCTTCCTTCTTTCTCGGATGAGGTGGAGTCCAAGTCATCTATTTCCATGAGTGTGAGGCTTGTCAATCCTTCTTCCTCCGATGATGATGGATCTTCCCATGTGGCCTTCAAGCTTTTCATTTTGCCCTTTCCTTTATCTTTCGATTTCTTCTCTTCCTTCTTCTTCCCTTCCTTCTTCTTGTCATTCTTCTTACTTTCATCCTTGATTTTGTTCAAGAGAGGGCATTCATCTCTCATGTGTCCCTCTCCTTGGCAATTGTAGCATATAATCTTCCTCCTTCTCCTATCATGAGACTTGTTAAACTTAAAATTTTTAAATGCACGTCTCACCTTCCTTATCATGTAGGCCTCTTCATTGCTATTCATTGATGAGGAAGATTCTTCATCTGATGAAGAGGGTGGAGTATCCTTCTTCTTTTTTCCTTTGTCGGCCATAAGTGCTACTCCCCTTGACTTTGTGCTTGGTTCTTCAATTATGCCTTCAAGTCTAGTTTCATGTAATTCCATGGTGGAGAAAAAATCTTCTAGAGTACCTCTAGATTCTTTGAAATATAGAAGGAGTCCACCATGGAGCTCCATTTGGATGACCGGAGGAAGGCATCTATGGCTTTCATTATCATGTCCCGATTGGAGAGCTTCTCACCTACACTTGATAAACCATTTATTATCTCTTTAAATCTAGTGTAGTGATAAACCTTTTCCCCCTTATCTGATTTGATATTGCTTAATTGAGAGCGAAGGAGGTACATTCTTGCTAGCTTGGCTTCGAATGTGCCTTCATGAAGCTCCACTAGTTTCTCCCACATATCCTTGGTGCTAGAGCACTCACCAATCTGGTTTATTTCTTATTGAGGGAGCACGTTGAATACATGGTGCTTTGCTTTCGAATTTGCAAGGTACTCCTCCCTTTGCTTCTTAGTCCATCTTGACTTCTCTAATGACTCCCCTTCTTCATCCCTAGGCAACTCGAAATCGTTTTCCATAATAAACATGATATCGAAATCGGTCTCAAAGAATACCTCCATTCACTTTTTCCACCAAGCGAAGTTCCCTTCGAATTTAGGCGGATGGATGTTGGAGTCGGTCATTTCGTTGATTGTTGCGACGATGAGTCTGATGAAAATCTCCTCGCTCTGATACCACTTGTTAAAGGATCATAGCTCGGCTAGAAGGGGGGTTGAATAGCCTTTCTTGATCATCGCTGGAAATCGTTCGCTTAATTGTCTATGAAAGTGATTAGCGCAGCAGAATATTTGCTAAACAAATAAACAATCAAGACAAAGAAAGAAGTAAAGGATGCAAACGCTAACGCCGAGATAAAACATGGTTCATGGCCCTTGCCTCTAATCCATGGACGATTCGTAAGGCGAATCACTCCCTTAAACCAATCCACTAATCTCTCCTTTAGCTTAAACAAGGTGGAGGTAAACCTTCTTACACAATCTCCCTCTTACAATAGAATTGAGATAAGAACAATTAAGAGGAGTAGAAAATGTTTAGGGCACTTGGGAGTATAATTATGAGTGAAGCATTAACCTCCCAAAAGCCCCCAAACCTTCTTTTTATAGAGAAGAAGGGTTTCTTCCCGTTGGGCAGGCGGCAGTCGACTGATGACCGTTCCAACGACTTCTGACCTGACTTAATTGTAGTCATCATAGCCAACGATTCCTCCATCAGTCAACTGACCATCCTATCAGTTAACTGATCGAGTCATCAATCAAGTGATCCAGGCAATTAGTTGACTTTCAAACCTTCTGTGCCCATGACCACCTTGAGCAGTCGACTGTCATCCCTTGGCAACCGATTGATGGAGCAGTAGTCGACTATTGGGTTAGAAACCAAACTGTCGAACACCGATCGAGCACCAATCAAGTGTCATTGACTCAGAGCAGTCGACTGCTATCTATAGAAATTGACTGGTGTCGAGTAAAACCTCAAACAAAATACTTGTTTGAGCATCTGACACTTGACTTAGCCATTCAGCCAAGTTCACCTATGAGCTACCGTTACAATCGCTCAATCTCTGATCTCCCTTGGAGTCCCTCACCGAAGCTCTTTTCATCCGGCCACGTCCCTCGGATGCACCAAGTGCACGGCTTCCGCAATGTCATCCTTCGCGTCTCACCCTGAAGTCTGCTTCCTTTGGCTTCACTTCAATGCTCCTCGTCCGGCGATCCCTCGGATGCACCAAGTGCATGGCTTCCGCAATGCCATCCTTCACCGACTCAAGGACCCGAGCCATGAGATGGTGAACCCACCAATGCTATCATCAAGCTAACTCATGTGTGATTTACTAAGTCCTGCACAACTTAAACACACATATCAAATCAACATAATCAACCTAACTTAAACCCTTTGTCACACACATCAAAACCAAACCATACTTGGGTTGATTGCCCTAACTGTAAGATACTGGAAAAAAAATCTTGCTAATTAATAAATTGTCTTGTAGAATTTTTCAAGAATTTTTAGAAATTTTTTGGAATTTAATTGAGTTCATATGATCGAATCGGAGGAAGATTAAGGCTTAAATAGGTGATTGGATTAGACTTGGGCTAGCTAGACCAACTAAAATAACCCGATCATCGCTTTTATCCATGGGTGTTTCTTCGATTTCTTTTCCGTTCGCCCGATCGACTTCTTCCCGTTTCTTCCCGAACGCCTCTTCCTCCTCTTCGAAGCGACCAGAGGCGATCGCGTCTCCTTCCTCATGCTCACGCTCACTGTTGCCGAGCCACTTGTCGTGCCCTAACCTGTCGCCGTCGCGAGAGAAAGAGCGGTTGTCATCGGTGTTGATCCAGTGATCTCTGCCCCAAGCTTGTTGCCACTGCCGATGGCTGCTTCCTCGAGCCGCTCATCGCGCACCCTACCATGCTGCCGTCGTGTCGATCATCGTCGCCACTCTGCAGCTGGATCCACTATCGCCGTGAGTTGATGGATTGTTGTTGCCGCCGCTGCTCAACCTCCTTGATCCCTAGCCTTCCAGATCACTCTAATCATCAATGTTGGCCTCTTTTACAGTTGTTTCATCGTAGGAGATGCTCACTGCGAGTAGCAATTGGTCGCCCCTCTGCTCGGCCGTTGTCGACCTTCATCCAACCAGTGAAGTAGCCTGCCAACAACGTTGTTGATACTGCGATCTCAGCTTCATCCTTCTCTTTTCATTTCTGGGTGTGTATGAGTTAGTGTTTGACATAACTCCTGGTATTCAATTTTTGTTGATCCGAAATGCAGGAAACATTTGGGTGAGCAAGTTGGAAGACTCGACGATGGAATTTGGTTTTAGATATGCTATGTGAGTGAAGCAACGCTAGGAGGAGAATGTTTCCGGATGGGGTGTGGGAGATGAACGATTGAGGTAAGGTTTAAATTGGATTGATGATACCTGTGACACATTTTGTAATTATAGGTAGAGATGGGTTGTTGTCTTTAATTCAGTTGAATTTTTCATATCATATTTTCAAAGGTGAATCAAGAAGTTGGATGATTTGGACAATGGATTTGTTCTCCCGAATTAGCCACAGGCAATTGAAGCAATGTTAGGTAAGCTTAAATATGGATTTATTATGAATGTATACTATTTTACAGATGAACTAGTGTTGATTTGATGATTAATAGTTATGGAAGAGTTTGTTCTATTTGGGGATGTAGTATAGGGATTAATATGCGTGCCTTATTAGTATTGATAGATCATAATCCATTGGAAATGGATTGATGAGATAATCAAGGGGTTAATGAATCGATTTGATTCTATTACAGGATATTGATTTCGGGATTTTGATTGGTGATAGATGTGCATACGTGTGGATAGCTAATACGAGTTATATAGCAGGTGGATAATTCCTACCCTGGTCAGGTAGTTTTAATGCATACAGATTTAGATGCATGATCATCTTATATGATCATGTTATCTTGACCCTGCTCTTATTATCTTATGCTTGAACTTATCGTTGGATGTATTTATGCTCAATTGTTGATATCACATATTCCCTATCATGATTTAGGAGTTATAGATGTGATGTAAATTGGCCTAGATGTTTAGTAGGGTGTAAATGTTAGTACGGGTGATGACCCAATTTATAAATTGGCAAAAAGGTCATCCGTGGGTAGTAGCAATACGTAGTTAAATGTAGACCATTATTTCCAATACTCGAGTATGTTGCATACTTGTTACCAACCATTATGTATATGTTGATATATGTTAAGGGTTGATTAGTGTATCGCTAGGGACTAGTGGTCCCATTGATACGATTAGTTCATTCGTTAGATAGGATAGAGAGTGTATTTATGTTCGAGTACATATACCCATTGGGTAGATTATAGTTATGATCGTGAGTATGACTTACATAGGATAGAGAGTCTATTATGTCGAGTTTTATTGATAGAGAGTTATGATCACGGACCTATCTCACAGATGTAGAAGTCTCATCGACAGTATGACTCTGAGATAGAGAGTGTATTGATCGAGGGGGATGAATTTCTCTGTATGGATGAGAGTCTGTGGTAGATGGTTAATGCGTGACAACATACTCATGTCATTTAAACATTATGACAAAGCATAGAAATAGATAATGCTAACACAAGTCGTGCTTCACGGCTTCCCGCTAATCCACTCCCCGAGGAGTGAATCTCAAAGCCAATCATTTGTTGTCTCGCACTCTACCACTATAGAGTAGTTAACCTTACATCAAGATCACTCTTCTTACTCATAAGATTGAAGTAGTGTCAATCGGAGGGCCGAATGTATGGACCTCCGAGAAGTTTAGGCTCTCACGCATATACTACTTGATCATCGCCCCATCCGCACACTCTATAGCAGAAGAGGTGTTGAGTTGGGATAGTTGTCATGTCGTGCCACCTAGGCCACCATCTGTGGTAGCCTATAGTGCGCAGCATAACCATCGCTTTCCGCATTCCATCCATCCAGATGGCGCTTTGCATATTACCATATATATATACATATATGCATGTGTGTGTGTGTGTGTATATATATATATATATATATGGATGGTTGAGATTAATATATATATAGATGCAGTCTATATATATATGTTTATTGTGATGTTGCATTTGATTGTATTGCCTTGGCATTTGATCGATCAACTTATTCATGCATGCTTCTTAGATCTGATCGAATCTCGAGTCAGATACTTGTATATTTGTTGGATAGACCATTAGACACCTTGACGTGTAGCTTGAGTATATTGTGAGTTGATATTACTCTTCCTATTATATATATGTTGGATATATGTTAAGGTTGGATCAGAGTAGCGTAGCAGACTTTCAGGTATGTCTGCATTTTACGTTGTTCATTTGGTTAGATGGTATATGGTTGTATTTATGTTCTATGCTGATATACCTATTGTACCTCTAGATTATGTTGTTGAATTACAGGTGATATTACATATATACATGTTTTTCTATTACCTGTTGAGTTTTACTCACCACCACCACGGACCCATGTGCAAATTTCTATCGCCCAGTAATGTAGAAGTCAAATCGTGATAACAAACTAAGTGTTAAATCTTGCCACACAGATCAATAGCCCTTAACATGGATGAGATTGCTCATCTCGATTAGATTAGCGTGCAATAACAACAATACAAGAAAATTAAACAAATAAAGACAAAGCAAAAGAAATAGATAATGCTAACATGATATATGTCGTAACTTCACTCCACCTTAATCCATGAAACTCCCTCCCTATCATAATTTCACACCTTAAAGCCAATCACTATTGGTCCTTTCACCATCAAAAAGATTACAATCAAGATAAACTCATCAATCAAGATTGAAGTAAAAGCAAGTAAGAAGAGTAGGGAATCGTGTATGGCACTTTGGGAGAAGTTTAGGGCTCAAGCATTTTCCTCCCAAAGCCCCATCCTCTTCCTTTTTATAGAGGAAGAGGGTTTCTTCCTGCTGACAGGAGCAAATGACCGATGCCCTCATCACCGATCCCATAGCCGCGTCAATAATCATCGCTTCCACGCTGATTCCATCCAATTAGAAACGATCGATGGCACCCATCACCGATCGATGTCAATCACCGTAGGTCTTGAGATCGACTCCATTCTTTCGCAAAACAAATCGAATGATAGCCGACCGATTAGTTTTCATCATGTGAGATCAAGTTTAATGACCGATCAACTTGATCCAATTGTTTAGACCATGATCGAATACATCGATTTTAGATTAAGCCATGACATGGCAAAATGAGTCAACTCATCCGATCTTTAGGCCAATAAAGTTTCACCTAAGAGCTAAGTCTTCCCGGTTACATTCGCCTATCCTTCGAGTCTCGCTTCCAAGACGGCCTCAAGCATTAGTGGACATTTGTATCATCCTAACATCTCAGTCATGAGATGTCAACTCAGTAGCATACTAATCAATTATCAACATACACTAATTTATTCACACATCAAAACATGGCAAGAGATTGCCTAACAATTTCTTTGATGTGTGGCAATTCATTTAAGTTATATAAGAACATTTGATAAAAATTTCTAAGAAAAGAAAGCATGTAAACATAAACATGATATAGCAACATGCAACTCCCCCTTAATCCATGAAACTCTCTCTCCCCCTATCATAATTTACTTAAAATATCACACCATCAAAAAGATTAACACTAAGTTATAAACTCATGGCTTCAAGTATAATAGAAGGAAAATACTAAAATTAGTCTAAAACCTGAATTCTTAACTAGTCTGATTAAACTTTCGATTTTTGGATCGAATTTCATGCATTAAAAAAAAATTCGAAAAATCATGAAATTTGGGGAACATATTTCTTGTAAGGTTCTTTATTAGTGAAAAATAGGTCTTCATGAAAAATCATTATATTTTCAAAACCATTAGGTTTTTGATCATGTGAGTATCAAGTTTAACACCTAGTTTTGGTTCCAATTGTTTCAAAACATGAATACATAGATTTTAGATTAAGAAATTATTTTGAAAACATATGAAATATCCAACCATGATCTTTAGGCAATATGTCTATGAATTAAACATAAGTCTTCCCCATGATTGGTCTATTATTGCTATTTTGATACCTTAAATGACCATCTAAATGCCATAGGCATTAGTGGACATTTGTATCATCCTAACATCTCACCCATGCTAAGTTTTCAATCAAAGTAGCCTATGGTGAGTGTGAGATGCATCCTAGAGGGTATTTATACATACTTAACCATTATATTCATGCAATTCTATCAAGGTTAAGTATCATCCTAACAATTCTTCATGATCATAAAGACATGTATGTATTAATTTCACATTATGATCATAAAACTCATGTATTCATCAAATAATAATCATGCATTAGGTATTATATCATGATTATAAACAAAGTATCACCTAAAGCATGATCTACACCTATTTCTCATGATTACGTGCCAAATATCAAAATCATAAATCATGATTGCAAACATACATAGAAATTACATTAATCATCATGATTTAAGCATTATTAACTATTTATAGGCACGTTATCATCACCTAACACTATTTCAAAATGTTGTCCCGCCATCCTAAGTCAACCAAAATATGATATAGGTCAATTGCATATGGTTGACTACCCTAGGGGTTTTCTAACCCTTAAGGATGGATTTTGGAACCCAAAATAAGTTCTTGCCTATGGGGTTCATTAGATACTCCTTAGGAATCCATTTCCTAGCTATTACTTTCTTCTTATCTTGTCCCCTAGCAATTAGGCATTTGTAGGCCTTTTTATTTTTCTTTTCTTTATAACCTAGGCCCTTTTTATTGAAGCTAGCTCTTTGGCTCCCTATGATCATGTTCAAGGTGTTGGAGCCTATAGTGAATTTTTCTAGGGCTTTTGTCAAATAATCTACCTTTTACCTTAAAGCCCTATTTTCTTCTATACATGCATCACTAACATCCAAAGGCATATAGTTATCATGTGAGCATGCATCATTTAAGCTAGAAGAAATATTTTCATTTTCATTTAAGCATGCTTTTTCTAGTTTATTTTCTAAGTCCTTAATTTGTTCAAGCATGCATTTATTCTTTTTCTTGGCTCTAAATAAGTCCTTAGTGAGGCTAGAAATCATATACATAATTTGCTTAGGGGGTAGATTTGTTACCTCACTTACCAAATCCTCTTCTTCGGATGAGGATGTAGAGGAGGCTCCCCCTTCATTTGAGCTCTCCCCACTTGTGCTTGATTCTTCATTTGAGGAGGAGGAGCAATCCAAATCATCAAAAGCCATTAGTGCTAAATTTGAGTAGACATGTTCTTCTTCTTCTGATGAGGATGAGGAAGCAAGGTCATCCCATATCTTTGCTTTGAGAGCCATAGCCTTTCCCTTTTCCTTGGTCTTCTTTTCTTCTTCCTTCTTTTTACTCCCCTTTTTCTTTTTCTTTTCTTCTTTCTTCTTCCTCTCTTCTTTGCTCTTGTTTAGGAGAGGACAATTATCCCTTATATGTCCTTCCCCTTGGCAATTGTAACAAATCACCTTTCCTCTTGGTCTTCTCCTCATATCATTAGATTTATTAAAATGAAAACCTTTTAAAGCACGTCTTACCCTCCTTACCATATATGCTTCTTCCGTGCTATCCATGGAGGAGGATGAGGATGCTTCATCATCAGAGGAGGAGGGGACTTCCATCTTCTTCTTCCCCTTGTTGGCCATCAAGGCTACTCCTCTTGAAGTTTGAAACTTTGGCTCTTCTTGTATTCCTTCAAGCCTCGTTTCGTGGAGTTCCATTGTTGAGAAGAACTCCTCCAAGGTGCTCACTTCTAAATTCTTTGAGATATAGAAGGAGTCCACCATGGAGCTCCACTTTGAGGACCGGGGAAAGGCATCTATGACCTTCATTACCATATCCCAGTTGGAGAGCTTTTTACCTACACTTGTCAAACCGGTTAGAATTTCCTTAAATCTAGAGTGTAGAGATTTTACCTTCTCTCCCTTTTCGAGTTTGATATTGGACAATTGGGAGCGAAGGACATCTCTCCTTGCTAGCTTTGCCTCGGATGTGCCTTCATGGATCTCTATTAATTTCTCCCACATTTCCTTGGCGCTAGCACACTCTCCTATCCGGTTGACTTCTTGTTGAGGGAGTACATTGTATAGGTGGTGCTTGGCCTTTGAATTTTCCAAATACTCCTCTCTTTGTCTTTTGCTCCATCTCAATTTCTCCAATGGCTCCCCATCTTCGTTCCTAGGCAACTCGAAATCGTTTTCCCTAATTAATAATATTTCAAAGTCGGTTTCGAAGAATACCTCCATTCGCTTCTTCCACCAAGCGAATTCTCCTTCAAACTTCGGTGGATGAATGTTTGAGTTGGCCATTTTGATGTAGAGCTTGTTGCGGCGGTTAGTCCGGTGACAAGCAACCTTGCTCTGATACCACTTGTTGGAGATCGATTGGCTGGCTAGAGGGGGGTGAATAGCCCTCTTACGATGGATGACGGTATTTGCTCGTCTACGATTAGATTAGCGCAAGCGGAAACAATAATACAAGAAAATTAAACAAATAAAGACAAAGCAAAAGAAATAGACAATGCTAACACAATGTCGTAACGTGGTTCACGGCTACGCCACTAATCCATGATCCCGATTCGTCCGAGGTGAATCACTCCTTCAAAGCCAATCACTATTGGTCTCTCCTTTGCACCAAGCTAGGTGGAGGTAACCTTTACAATCAAGATCACTCTTCTTACAATAAGATTGAAGTAAAAGCAAGTAAGAAGAGTAGGGAATCGTGTATGGTACTTTGGGAGAAGTTTAGGGCTCAAGCATTTTCCTCCCAAAGCCCCATCCTCTTCCTTTTTATAGAGGAAGAGGGTTTCTTCCCGTTGACACGGGAGCAGTCAACTGATGCTCTCGATCAGTCGACTGGTCCTATAGTCGTTGCCCAATAACGGGCGCTTTTCACGTTGGATTCCATCCAACGATATTGGCATCAGTCGACTGATGGCACCCATCAGTCGACTGATGTCAATCAGTCGAGTGCTCCACGAGATCGACTCCATTCTGCGTGCCTGCAGAGTCATCACGATCGCTCCCCATGAGTAGCCGATCATCGATCGGCTCGGCCGATCATGCGTGGTGATCGATCAACTTGATCCACACATTAGACCTGATCGAACCATCGATTAGCGATCATGACCGCCATGACATGGCAATGATCGAGTCGGGAAAACTCATCCGACACTTGGCCAAATGGCCAAGTTTCACCTAAGAGCTACCCCTTCCCGGGTTACATTCGCTCACTCTCATCCCTCAGAGTCCCTCGCCTTCGAAGTTCTCTTCGTTCGCGGCCACGTCCCTCGACAGCATCAGGCGCACGGCTCTGCAATGCTCCTTCGCGTCTCTTGCCTCGAAGTCTACTTCCTCCGGCTTCACTCCAATCTTCTCGTCCAGCGGTCCCTCGGATGCTCCAAGCGCATGGCTTCCGCAAAGTAATCCTTCACCGACTCAAGGACCGAGTCATGAGATGTGAAACTCGCCACGGCTCCATGTGCAAATTACTAAGTCCTGCTCGACTTCAACGCACATATCAAATCAACATAACAAACTAACTTAAACCCTTTGCCACACACATCAAAACCTAATCATGGCAAGAGATTGCCCTAACATGGAGCACCGCTGGCTGACATCTCATCTCATCTCCGAGACTCTGGTGGTCATGTTGGGCTTTCCGTATAAGTGTATTGTATTTGGAGTTTTCGTGATGTACTATATTGTGGATTCGGATTTTGTCAAGGTTTCGTTATGTTGGGATGTATTAGTCATACCGGTATGCTTGTGTGTAGTGTGAGATGTTGTATTATGTTTCTGCTGTGTTTTGTGTAGTTGTTGTTTTCATATATAGATATATATTATTGTTGTTGTGGCCTACGTGCCTTGTATTAACCCAAAATGTTACCACGTACAGGGGAGATGCCGTCCGTTTGCTTTTCGGCACGGCATACTCTCAGGGCGTGACAACTTTAGTGGTATCAGAGCCCTAGGTTCTGCCATGCCATACAAGGTTGTTTTGAGTCTAGTCTTGGATTCTCGGGAGTCGATTTATTCGATTTTGGTTTTTCTGAGATGAGATGGACAGTAGCCTGAGCTCCAAGCAGCACGAGGTAAGAATTCCTGAAAAAATTTATGGTTTAGTAGATATTTATCTAAACTTGATCAGTAGGTGTATACAATAGAGTTATGACACGTGTGAAGACTTGTAGTAGGGGTCATTCACTGAGGCAGCCAACTGGAGTTATCTTTAGGGTTTATACTGTTAGGGCAATCTCTTGCCATAATATGGTTTTGATGGTGTGGCAAAGGGTTTAAGTTAGGGTGTTATTATGGTTTGATATGTGCGTTGGAGTCTTGCAGGACTTAGTAATTCGCACATGGAGTCTTGGCGAGTTCACCACTCACTACCTCGTGCTTGAGTCGGAGAAGGAGCATTGCAGAGCCGTGCACTTGATGCTGCCAAGGGACCACCAGACGAGATGACTTGAAGTGAGGCCAAGGAAGCAGACTTCGGAGGCAAGAGACGAGAAGGAGTATTGCAGAGTCGTGCGCCTGATGCTACCGAGGGACGTGGCTGTGAACGAAGAGAGCTTCGGAGAGGGACTTCGAGTGAGATGAGAGAATGAGTGAATTGTAAGTAGCTCATTAGGTGAACTTGGCCGAATGGCTAAGTGTCGGATGAGTTTTCCCGACATCAGTCGACTGCCATGGAATGGAAGTCGACTGCTCTGAGTCGAACGGGGTTCGACTGGTATACGACTGTTTTGGGCCAGCCGATCGCTATATGTGGGCAATGATCAAGAAAGATTATCACCGATCGCCGAGGGCAACGATCGGGTCGAAAGGGTTTGTCCACAGAACCGCTCGTAGCCGACTAGGTAGTCGACTACGGAGGCAGCAGTAGACTGATGGGATCCATCAGTCGACTGCCAAGTGTTCCGTTGGACTACAACGGTCAGAATCCGACGTGTTCGGAGGCCGTTGTAGTGACGGCAGTCGACTGCCAAGGGCAGCAGTCGACTGGTGGCGGCCAACGGGAAGAAAAGCTTCCTCTCTATAAAAAGAGAGGGTGTGAGCCTTTGAGAGGCTAATGCTTATGCTTTAAGTGATCTTCCTAGTGCCCCACAAGCTTTAAACTCTTCTTACTTGTTTTTACTTCAATCTTATTGTAAGAAGAGTGATCTTGGTTATAAAGGTTACCTCCACCTAGCTTGGTGCAAAGGAGAGACCAATAGTGATTGGGTTTGGAGGAGTGATTCACCTTGGACGAATCGGACCGTGGATTAGCTGCGTAGCCGTGAACCACATTACATATTGTGTTAGCATTGTTCATCTCTTGGTTTTAGTATTTCTATTTATATTTGCTTGTCTTGTTGTTTCCGTTGCGCTAATTAGTTTTGTAGACGAGCAAATTACTTCATCCAACGACAAAGGGCTATTCACCCCCCTCTAGCCGGCCGACCGATCTCCTACAAGTGGTATCAGAGCCAAGTCACTTGTCGAGGACTAACCGCCGCAACAAGCACTTCATCAAAAGATGGCTGGCTCCAACATTCATCCGCCGAAGTTCGAAGGGGAATTCACTTGGTGGAAGAAGCGAATGGAGGTATTTTTCGAAACGGATTTTGATATTATGATTACAATGGAATCCGGTTTCGTTTTGCCTAGGGATGAAGAGGGAAAGTCAATAGAGAAGTCAAGGTGGACTAAGAGGCAAAGAAAGGAGCACCTTGCAAACTCAAAAGCGAAGCACCATCTCTACAATGTGCTTCCTCAACAAGAAATAAATAGAATTGGAGAATGCCTAAGTGCAAAGGAGATGTGGGAGAAGCTAGTAGAGCTTCATGAAGGTACCTCAGAGGCTAAACTTGCAAGAAGAGACCTCCTCCGCTCCCAACTATCCAACATTAAATTAGAAAAGGGAGAAAAGGTAACTTCATTGCATTCTAGGTTTAAAGAGATTTTAATTGGGCTAACAAGTGTAGGTGAAAATCTCTCCAACCGAGATATGGTAATGAAGGCCATAGAGGCTTTTCCCCGATCATCCAAGTGGAGTTCAATGGTGGACTCATTCTATATTTCAAAGAATCTAGAGGTAAGTACTCTAGATGAATTTTTCTCCACTATGGAATTGCATGAGTCTAGGCTTGAAGGAATACAAGAAGAGTCAAGAATCCAACCTTCAAGAGGAGTAGCATTTTTGGCAAACAAGGGGAAGAAGAAGATAGAGATCCCCTCCTCCTCCGATGATGAAGCTTCCTCCTCCTCCTCCATGGATAGCACGAAAGAAGCCTATATGGTAAGGAGGGTAAGGCGTGCATTAAAAGGTTTTAGATTTAACAAATCAAATGATAGGAGTAGAAGACCAAGGGGGAAGATCATTCGTTACAATTGCCAAGGAGAGGGACACATAAGGGACAATTGTCCTCTCCTAAACAAAAGCAAAGAAGAGAGGAAGAAGAAAGAAGAAAAGAAAAAGAAAAAGGGGAGCAAGAAGAAAAAGGAAGAGGAGAAGAAGGCAAAGGAAAAGGGGAAGGCCAAGGCATTCAAAGCAAAGACATGGGATGACCCTTCCTCCACCTCTTCATCATCATCCGAGGAAGAAAATGCATTTGTCACCAACTTAGCATTGATGGCATTTGATGACTTGGATTGCTCCTCCACCGAAAATGAAGAATCAAGTTCAAGAGGAGGGAGCTCAAGTGAAGGGGGAGCCTCCTCTACATCATCATCCACAGAAGAAGAAGAGGACATGGAAACTATGGTAGCAAATCTAACTCCCAAGAAAATAGTTTCCATGGTTTCTAGCTAAACTAGGGATTTATTTAGAGCAAAGAAGAAAAATAAATGCATGCTAGATCAAATTAAGGATTTAGAACAAAAATTAGAAAAAGCATGCTTAAATGATGATATTTCTTTTAGCCATGATGATGCATGCTCACATGAATATATGCCTTTCAATGTTAATGATGCATGCATAGAAGAAAATAGGGATTTAAGGGAAAAGGTAGATTATTTGACCAAAGCCCTAGAAAAATTCACAATTGGCTCAAATACATTGAACATGATCATAGGGAGCCAAAGGGCAAGCTTCAATAAGAAAGGCCTAGGTTATAAGAAAAAGAAAAATGAAAAGGCCTATAAATGTCTAATTGCTAGGGAACAAGATAAGAAGAAGGTAATAGCTAGAAAATGGATTCCTAAGGAATTTCTAGTGAACCCCATAGGCAAGAATTTCTATTGGGTTCCAAAATCCATCCTTAAGGGTTAGGAAAACCCTAGGATAGTCAACCATATGCAATTGACCTATATCATATTTTTGGTTGACTTAGGATGGCAGGACAACATTTTTGAAATAGTGTTAGGTGATGATAACGTGCCTATAAATAGATAAAATCATGCTTTAGATGATGTTTACCTTATTATCATCATGAAATATCTAATGCATGATAACAATTCAATGAATACATTTGTTTCATGATCATAATGTGAAATTAAGTCATATATGTCTTTATGATCATGTGCAATGATAGGATGATACTTAACCTTGATAGAATTGCATGAATATAATGGTTAAGTATATTCGAATACCTTTAGGATACATCTCACACTCACCATAGGCTACCTTGATTGAAAAATTAGCATGAGTGAGATGTTAGGATGATACAAATGTCCACTAATGCCTATGGCATTTAGATGGTCATTTAAGGTATCAAAATAGCAATAATAGACCAATCATGGGAAAGGCTTATGTTTAATTCATAGACATATTGCCCAAATATCATGGTTGGATATTTCATATATTTTCAAAACAATTTCTTACTTTAAAATCTGTGTATTCATGTTTTGAAATAATCCAAAGCAAAACTAAGTGTTAAAATGGATACTAACATGCTCAAAAACTAGTGGTTTTTAAAGCTTTTGGATTTTTGGCAAATACGTAAAAATACAATGAATTTTCATGAAAAACTAATTTTCATTGATAGATATACTTAAAAGAAATGTGTTCCCCAAATTTTGTGATTTTTTGAATTTTATAGAATTTTTTATGCATTTCTGAAATTCACCCCGGAAATCAGAATTCCTGAAATCCTTGTGCCAGTCGACTGGTAGTCTGATAACATGCCCTGTAATTTCTGTTATCCAATTTTTAGGCATGTTTTGGTTTAGGTATTTCTCTAGAATTGATGCCATACTGTATAAACCTTGTTTAAGTATTTTTGATGGTGTCAAAGGGGGAGAAATGTAAAGTTTAAGTAAGGGGGAATATATGTAGGGGGAGTTTCATGTATTAAGGGGGAGAGTTGCTAATCATGTTATTCACATGCTTTCCTTTCTTAAATATTTTATCAAATGTTTTTACCTAACTTAAACGGATTGCCACACATCAAAAAGGGGGAGATTGTTAGGGAAATCTCTTGCCGTAATATGGTTTTGATGGTGTGGCAAAGGGTTTAAGTTAGGGTGTTATTATGATTTGATATGTGCGTTGGAGTCTTGCAGGACTTAGTAATTTGCACATGGAGTCTTGGCGGGTTCACCACTCACTACCTCATGCTTGAGTCGGAGAAGGAGCATTGCAGAGCTGTGCACTTGATGCTACCAAGGGACCGCCAGATGAGATGACTTGAAGTGAAGCCAAGGAAGCAGACTTCGGAGGCAAGAGACGCGAAGGAACATTGCAGAGTCATGTGCCTGATGCTGCCGAGGGACGTGGCCGCGAACGAAGAAAGCTTCGGCGAGGGACTTTGAGTGAGATGAGAGAATGAGTGAATTGTAAGTAGCTCATTAGGTGAACTTGGCCGAATGGCTAAGTGTCGGATGAGTTTTCCCGACATCGATCGCCATGGAATGGCGATCATTGCTCGAGTCGAACGGGTTCGACCGTATACGACTATTTTGGGCTAGCAATGATCGCCATATGTGGACAATCGATAAGACCATCATCGATCACGAGGGTAGCAATGATCGGGTCAAAGGGTTTGGCCACGCCCGTGGACGATCGATTACGGGCCGATCGATGGGATCCATCGATCGATCGCCAAGTGTTCCGTTGGACTACAACGATCGGAATCCGACGTGTTCTAAGGCCGTTGTAGTGACGGCAGTCGACTGCCAAGAGCAGCAGTCGACTGGTGGCGGCCAACGGGAAGAAAAGCTTCCTCTCTATAAAAAGAGAGGGTGTGAGCCTTTGAGAGGCTAATGCTTATGCTTTAAGTGATCTTTCTAGTGCCCCACAAGCTTTAAACTCTTCTTACTTTTTTTTACTTCAATCTTATTGTAAGAAGAGTGATCTTGGTTGTAAAGGTTACCTCCACCTAGCTTGGTGCAAAGGAGAGACCAATAGTGATTGGCTTTGGAGGAGTGTTTCACCTTGGACGAATCGAACCGTGGATTAGCGGCGTAGCCGTGAACCACGTTACATATTGTGTTAGCATTATTCATCTCTTGGTTTTAGTATTTCTATTTATATTTGCTTGTCTTGTTGTTTCCGTTGCGCTAATTAGTTTTGTAGACGAGCAAATTACTTCATCCAACGACAAAGGGCTATTCACCCCCCTCTAGTTGGCCGACCGATCTCCTACATATACTCCCGGTTTTAGTTGACTATGCTTTTAATGTTAATAATAAGTAATAACCTGTAGTGTGTTGGTTATTGTTCATAATCGTGGTATGAGTTGACCCCGGAAATGACCTGTTAAGTCTGTGATTCTTGAACCTGTGTCGAAAAGGTGATTTACCTTTGAGGGCCGACTGATACCGAGTCGAAAAATAGGGGTCAAGTCATCACATTACTTGTGGAAATCATAGACTACAGTCTTAGAGATTTTCACTAATTATGCTAGTCAGATTATTACCTGTTGGGTAATGGACAAGACAAGTAGACTATTGTTGATGCAGATAGCGAAAGGCTAGGTTAAGGTGTTTTATAGGGATTTTTATCCCTGAGTTGTTCGTACTGAGATGTATAACTTTGAGAGTACTTTTAAGTACTTAACTCATGTTATACCGAGAAAGAAGAGTTGTTTGCATACCATTATTGAGATCAAGCCGGTATTTGGTGATAAATGCATAAAATAATCTTCGGGAAATAATATATCACTTGATCATGGTTTAGTGATGTTGAAAGAGAGTATTTCCCCGTGTCACTTTTAGTGACACATTGTAAGGAATTCTTGAGCTTCCAGAAAGGGTGATCGGTTAGTAATAGTGTACTTTGCAGAGTCGTAAGACTTGCAAAGGTTACGACCACCTAATAGCTCAAGAAGATAAATGGATGATTTAAGCCACCCAGAGTTATTGGCTTATAGTTGGATTAAGATGTCGGGATCTTCTACCAGATCCTGTTGGAAGACGTTGGATTGAGTCAGGAGTTTAGAAATGACTTTGTACAAATGTTTAAGAGTTGGAGACCGATAGGCAGTTATTGCAGGTCACCTTATTAGAGTCAGAAGTGTTAGGGCAATCTCTTGCCGTAATATGGTTTTGATGGTGTGGCAAAGGGTTTAAGTTAGTTTGATATGTTGATGTGATATGTGCGTTGAAGTCGTGCAGGACTTAGTAATTCGCACATGGAGCCGTGGCGAGTTTCACATCTCATGACTCGTGCCTTGAGTCGGTGAAGGATAGCTTTGCGGAAGCCGTGCGCTTGGAGCATCCGAGGGACCGGACGAGAAGCTTGGAGTGAAGCCGGAGGAAGTAGACTTCGAGGCAAGAGACGCGAAGGAGCATTGCAGAGCCGTGCGCCTGATGCTGCCGAGGGACGTGGCCGAGAACGAAGAGAACTTCGAAGGCGAGGGACTCCGAGAGATGAGAGTGAGCGATTGTAACCCGGGGAAGGGTAGCTCTTAGGTGAAACTTGGCCATTTGGCCAAGTGTCGGATGGGTTTTCCCGACACCGCCGATCGCCATGTCATGGCGATCGCTCGAGTCGAGTGAGTTCGACCGTATACATCGATCGATTGGCGTGATCCGATCGCATACGATGGCCGATCGCGCCCACGATCGCTAAGGCGCAATGATCGTCAATAGGGTTTCGCCAGAACGTCGAGCCGATCGGGCCGATTGACGGAGGCAGCGCCGATGAGGTCCATCACGATCGCCAAGAGTTCCGCTGGACTACAACGGCCGGATCCGACGTGTTCGAGGCCGTTAGTGGATGCGGCCGATCGCCAAGGGCGTGCATCGACCGATCGATGGCGGCTAACGGAAGAAACGCCTCTCTATAAAAAGAGAGGGTGTAAGCCTGAGAGGCTAATGTTTATGCTCAAGTGATCTTCCTAGTGCCCCACAAGCTCTAAACTCTTCTTACTCGCTTTTACTCTATTCTATTTGTAAGAAGAGTGATCTTGATTGTAAAGGTTACCTCCACCTAGCTCGGTGCAAAGGAGAGACCATAGTGGATTGGTTAAGCGGAGTGATTCACCGAGGACGAATCGAGGACCGTGGATTAGCGGTGTAGCCGTGAACCACGTTACATTCTTTGTTAGCGTTTTTGTTTTATTGTTATTTCTTTTTGCTTGTTATTTGTTATTCCGCTTGCGCTAACGCTTTTGTAGTCGAGCAAAAATACGCATCCAAACGAAAAGGGCTATTCACCCCCTCTAGCCTACCAATCGATCCCCTACAAGTGGTATCAGAGCCAAGGAAAGCTTGTCGAGGACTAACCGCCACAACAAGCAACTTTCAAAATGGCCGGCTCCAACATCCATCCTCCGAAGTTTGAAGGAGAATTCGCTTGGTGGAAGAAGCGAATGGAGGTATTTTTCGAAACGGATTTTGATATTATGATTACAATGGAATCCGGTTTCGTTTTGCCTAGGGATGAAGAAGGGAAGCCAATAGAGAAATCTAGGTGGACCAAAAGGCAAAGGGAAGAGCACCTTGCAAATTCAAAAGCCAAGCATCATCTCTTCAATGTGCTCCCCCAACAAGAAATCAACCGAATAGGAGAATGCCTAAGCGCCAAGGAGATGTGGGAGAAGCTAATTGAGCTTCATGAAGGCACATCCGAGGCAAAGCTAGCAAGGAGAGATCTCCTCCGCTCCCAACTATCCAATATAAAACTAGAAAAGGGAGAAAAGGTAACCTCACTACACTCTAGGTTTAAAGAAATTTTAATTGGGCTAACAAGTGTAGGTGAGAAGCTATCAAACCGGGATATGGTAATGAAGGCCATAGATGCCTTTCCCGGTCCTCAAAGTGGAGCTCCATGGTGGACTCATTTTACATCTCCAAGAACTTAGAAGTAAGTACCTTGGAGGAATTTTTCTCAACAATGGAGCTCCATGAAACTAGGCTTGAGGAATACAAGAGGAGCCTAGAATTCAACCTCAAGAGGAGTAGCATTATTGGCAAAATAAGGAAGAAGAAGATGGAAATCCCATCCTCCTCCGATGACGAAGCGTCTTCCTCCTCCTCCATGGATAGCACCGAAGAAGCCTATATGGTAAGGAGGGTAAGACGTGCATTTAAGAATTTTATATTTGATAAATCTAATGATAGGAATAAAAGACCAAGGGGGAAGGTCATATGCTACAATTGCCAAGGAGAAGGGCACATAAGGGACAATTGTCCTCTCTTAAACAAGAGCAAGGAAGAGAGAAAAAAGAAAGAAGAAAAGAAGAAGAAAAAGGGGAGCAAGAAAAAGAAGGAAGAGGAGAAGAAGACAAAGGAAAAGGGAAAGGCCAAAGCTCTCAAGGCAAGGACTTGGGATGACCCACTCATCCTCATCCTCCTCATCCGGATGAGGAGAATGCCTTTGTCACCAATTTGGCCTTGATGGCCTTTGATGACTTGGATTGCTCTTCATCCGAAAATGAAGGATCAAGCTCAAGTGGGGAGAGCTCAAATGAAGGGGGAGCTTCTACATCCTCATCATCAGAAGAAGAAGAAGAAGATATGGAAACTATGGTAACGAAAGCTTCTCCTAAGAAAATAGTTTCCATAATTTCTAGTTTAACTAAGGACTTATTTGGCATGAAAAAGAAAAATAAGAGCATGCTAGATAAAATTAAGGCATTGGAAAATAAGCTAGAAAATGCATGCTTAAATGATAATATTTCTTCTAGCTTAGATGATGCATGCTCACATGATTATATGCCTTTGAATGTTAATGATGCATGCATAGAGGAAAATAGGGCATTAAGGGAAAAGGTAGATTATTTAACCAAAGCCCTAGAAAAATTCACAATTGGCTCCAACACCTTAAATATGATCTTAGGGAGCCAAAGAGCTAGTTTCAACAAGAAAGGCCTAGGATACAAAGAAAAGAAAAATGAAAAGGCCTATAAATACCTAATAGCTAGGGGACAAGATAAAAAGAAAGTAATTACTAGGAAATGGATCCCCAAGGAGTATTTAGTGAACCCAATAGGAAAGAATTTATTTTGGGTTCCAAAATCCATCCTTAAGGGTTAGGATAACCCTAGGGTAGTCAACCATATGAACTTGACCTATATCATATTTTGGTTGACTTAGGATGACGGGACAACATTTTTTTTAGATAGTGTTGGGTGATGATAACGTGCCCATAAATAGATAATAATGCTTAAATCATGATGATTAATGAAATTGCTATGTATGTTTGAAATCATGATTTATGATTTTAATATTTGGCACGTTATCATAAGAAATAGATTTGAATCATGCTTTAGGTAATACTTTATTTAGTATCATCTTATAATACCTAATGCATGAGTATAAATTGATGAAAACATGCATTTCATGATCATAATGTGAAATTAAATCATATATGTCATTATGATCATGTAGGTTGTTAGGTTGATACTTAACCATGATAGAATTGCATGAATATATTGGTTAAGTATATACAAATACCCCCTATGATGCATCTCACACCCACTATAGGCTACCTTGATTGCAAACTTAGCATGGGTGAGATGTTAGGATGATACAAATGTCCACTAATGCCTATGGCATTTAGATGGTCATTTAAAGTATCAACATAGCAATAATAGACCAATCATGGGGAAGGCTTATGTTTAATAAATATACATATTGCCCAAAGATCATGGTTGGATATTTCATATGTTTTCAAAACAATTTCTTACCTTAAAATACATGTATTCATGTTTTGAAACAATTGGATGCAAAACTATGTAGCTAACTTGATACTAGAATGATCAAAAACCTAGTGGTTTTTAGAGCTTTTGGATTTTTGGCAAAAACAAGAAAATATAATGAGTTTTCATGAAAAACTATTTTTCATTGATAGATATACTTAAAAGAAATATGTTCCCCAAATTTCATGATTTTTCGAATTTTCTGGAATTTATAATGCATTTCTGAAATTCGTCCAGAAAATCAGAAATTCGGATTCCTTTGTGGATCATTGCCATCGATATAATCATTGGTGGCCTATAAATCAGAACATTGAAGGCCGAATTCAGTTTGTAAACCAACAAGTGGTACCCAATTTTAAATCAACTTGTCATATTTTCCCTCCATTATACTTGATGTCATGAGCTTATAACTTAGTGTTAATCTTTTTGATGGTGTCAAAGGGGGAGAAATAATTATGTTTAAGTTAATTATTTTAGGGGGAGAAATATATTTTAGGGGGAGAAATATATGATAGGGGGAGAAAATTTGCATAGAGAGTTTCATGGATTAAGGGGGAGTTGCATGTTGTTATATCATGTTTATCTTTACATGCTTTCTTACCTTAGAATTTATATCAAATGTTTTTACCTAACTTAAACAGATTTCCACACATCAAAAAGGGGGAGATTGTTAGGGAAATCTCTTGCCGTAATATGGTTTTGATGGTGTGGCAAAGGGTTTAAGTTAGTTTGATATGTTGATGTGATATGTGCGTTGAAGTCGTGCAGGACTTAGTAATTCGCACATGGAGTGCAGTTTCACATCTCATGACTCGTGCCTTGAGTCGGTGAAGGATAGCTTTGCAGCCCGTGCGCTTGGAGCATCAGGGACCGCGGACGAGAAGCTTGGAGTGAAGCCGGAGGAAGTAGACTTGAGGCAAGAGGCGAAGGAGCATTGCAGGGCCGTCTGATCTGCCGAGGACGTGGCGAGCGAAGAGAACTTCAAAGGCGAGGACTCAGGAGATGAGTGGCGATTGTAACCCGGGAAGGTAGCTCTTAGGTGAAACTTGGCCATTTGGCCATGTCGGATGGTTTCGACACGGATCATTGCCATGTCATGGCGATCATTGCTCTATCAGTGAGTTCGGTGGTATCGATTGGATTATTGCGTGATGGCGCGATGGGCGGATCATTGCCAAGACCATCGATCGGCCGTGATCGGGATCAATCAGGGTTTCATCCGCAGCGTTCGGGCGTCGACTACGGAGGCGTGATCGACTAATGAGGTCCATCGATCATTGCCAAGAGTTCCTGGACTAGCGGTCGGGATCCGACGTGTTCGGAGGCCGTTGTAGTGATGCGATCATTGCCAAGGCGTGATCGTGATGGCGGCCAACGGGAAGAAAATAGCCCTCTTTATAAAAAGGGAGGGTGTAAGCCTTTGAGAGGCTAATGCTTATGCTCCAAGTGATCTTCCTAGTGCCCCACAAGCTCTAAACTCTTCTTACTCGCTTTTACTCTATTCTATTTGTAAGAAGAGTGATCTTGATTGTAAAGGTTACCTCCACCTAGCTTGGTGCAAAGGAGAGACCATTTAGTGGATTGGTTAAGCGGAGTGATTCACCGAGGACGAATCGAGGACCGTGGATTAGCGGCGTAGCCGTGAACCACGTTACATTCTTTGTTAGCGTTTGTTTTCTCGTATTTCTATTTGCTTGTCTTTATTAGTCTTCCGCTTGCGCTAATTAGTTTTGTAGACGAGCAAATACCGGCATCCAAACGAAAAGGGCTATTCACCCCCCTCTAGCCGGCGTACCGATCCCCTATAAGAAGTTTTCGACTGTTGGATAAAAAGAGCAAGATCGGAGTCATAGGCCTTGGGCTACTTTTTGATTAAAGAAGACCAACCGCAGATCATCAGGATGTCTCGTGCACATAAGCGAAATTAGAACAAAGACTCCGAAGAGATTATGTGCATGCAATGCGGATCACGAAGACACGCGAAGTTAGATTATCCGTTGAATCAGTTCATCTGTTGCTATTGTGAGCAACCAGTACAGTGGAGGAGGTATACTTTGAAGACTCAGTTGAAGACTATCGATGGTATTCCAGGAGGAAGATGCATCGTCTCGACAGCAGAGATCAGCACAGAAGATTGGGTTATCTCATCAGCAGCAACCCACTACCTCAGGCGTGGTTGGAGTTCCTTGATAGTACCCTTCGGCAGAGATCAGCACAAAAGCATACAACAACAGTTGCCTCCATATGTGATTTGCTTTGTACAGAGGAGAGAGTATACGACAATGGTCGTATATATGCGGTATTCTACAGTTGCAGCTCGTAGGATTAAGTGACAGGATCGGAGGATCTAGGAAAAAAAATCCCCGAGGCATTCGTCGCAGAAATGTGACCGCTTTGTCATGAACTGTTGGATCTGATCTGGTTCTCTTTGGAGAAAGGTCAAGACTTACGAGGAGCCTTTGGATCGGATCGACAGATAATTGATTGTTCAGGGTATTACTTTAGTTTTGGATGACCTCCTAGCCTTTGGATGTGCGTATAATCTGAGAGCCTTTGGATGTAGTTTTGGATGACCTCCTAGCCTTGTCGTTGCATAGGCAAGTGGAGTAGGCTATCAGAGTGATTTTTGGAGATAGTGTCGATATTGAATTCCTCATACGAGTGATAATTTTGTTGATAACAGTGTTACTAAACACTATGGAAATTGGAAGAATGTAAGTTGTGATTATAGGAGATGTTGGAGGGGATATTTATCTGTCCCAGTATTTCTCCTTGAGAAGGATCCAAAACTCTTTGTTAAAAGAGGGATGAACCTTTGAAAGTATGCATCGATTATCGATGATGGAATACAGTAGTTGTTGTGAAGAATATCCTTCGTTGTGGATAGATGATCTATTGAGATCATCCAAAGACACCTGTGTATACTCTAGGGTTGGTTTAAGACTGGAGGGTTGATATTGTAGTGACATGGTGTCATACAATTATCATTGTCGTTGTGATGATTGATATATCATCAGTGAAGAGTAAAGAGGATGCAAGTGTGTAAAGACGATAATTTCATACTTAGTATGAATTTTATGTGTTGTGATTAAGTTGTTAGACTAATTAAAGATTTGGTCACCACTGGATTTGAGAATCGTGTATCCTGGACACGATTGGATCAGTTTATGGTTGTTGGAGTTGCGTAACCTGACCACTGTTGATTGTGGTAGTTGGAGTTGCACACTCGACCACCGTAGATGGTGGTTTTCCTTGTATGTTCTGGTTAATTCTGTGGATGTGGATAGAATGCTTGGCATTACTATACCACGGACTTGTTTGACAAAGGTGATGATGGAAATCATTTAGTCGGAAGCTGGTGAAACCATTTACACGAGTATTAGTTAATCCTTCCGGAGTGGATAAAAGGATGATGTACGCAGATGCGTTGTTTCAGGGATCGGAACGATTCCGATGCAGTTGAATAAGGCATATCTTATGCCTACGTCAGTTAAGAAACTACGAGATAGTCTGTCATATACATGACATGACTTTAGTAGTTATTATCTGGATTTGTAGTTGTATGGAGCAGAAGTGCTCATTGAATTTAACAAGCTACTGGGTAGCTACTATTGAGTTGTTGGAACATGAACAGTTGCAACAAGGAAGATTGGTCGCTATAGTCTCCCATGCACTTACAGAGTGTGTGGTGAAGTGTACCTTGGATGGTTGATGGATTTCTCTTTTGAGAAGATAATTCCCCGTCTCTGAGAAGGATAGTGTGTTCCGGACACATGTCCAGTCAAGGAAGAGTCGCTACAGGAAGCATATCATTGGAGATTTGCTATTCACCCTGGTGGTACTCAGATGTACCGAGAGTTGAAACGTTCATACGGGTGGAATAGTATAAAGAGAGTTATAGTAGATTTTGTTGCTCGATGTTTAGTATGCCAGTAGGTGAAGGCTAAACATCAGAAACTCGCTGGATTGCTCTAGGAAATTTCGATTCCAAAATGGAAGTGGGAGCATATCATGATTGATTGCGTTACGGGATTGCCTAGAACCCGTAAAGGATGTGATGCGATTTGGGTGATTGTGGATCGACTGACCAAATCAGTTCATTTCCTTCCTATTCGTGGGTCGTACTCATTGGATCGTCTGACAGAGTAGTATCGCTGAAAGATTATCAGATTGCGTGGGGTACTTTTAAGTACCATATCGGATAGAGATCCACGAATTACCTTGCGATTTTGGCAGAGTCTGCATTAGAATATGGGCACAGAGCTTCGGCTTAGTGCAACATTTCATCTGCGGATTGATGGACTATCTGAGCATGACATTCAGACTCTGGAGGATCTATTAAGATCTTGTGTCATGAATTATGAGAGTAGTTGGGAGGATCACATTTCCTTTAGTGGAATTTAACTATGAGGATAGTTATCACTCCTCCATTTAGATGAATCCTTCTGAGACCCTATACATTAGACTCTGAAAATCTCCCGTGTTGTGGGAGAAAGTCGGGGAAATGATAGCTATTAGGGGCCACAGAGTATCCAACATGATGCAGAGTTGATGCGTGTCATCGGATGATGGTTATAAGAGACACAGGGTCGACATAAGAGTTACGCAGACTGGAGGCGAAGACCTTTAGAAATTCTCAGTTGGGGAATAGGTATTTCTGCGTGTTTCACCTTCGAAAGGGGTGAAATGATTTGGGTCGCAAAGAGTGACAATAGCGGAACAAGACCATCCGACTCGTAAAGGTTGGATGACAGTATCCTACTAATGAGGGGACTACATGAGAGCTGGAAGATACTATCCGAGCTCGATATCCTCATTTGTTCACTTGAGGCATGTAGTAATTCAAGAAATCTCATGAGTTGGTTCTCGTATGTTAGTACGAAATTTGGAGACCAAATTTTATTAAGTGGGGGAGAATGTAAGATACCGAAAAAAAAAACTTTCTAATTAATAAATTGTCTTGTAGAATTTTTCAAGAAATTTTAGAAATTTTTTGGAATTTAATTGAGTTCATATGATCGAATCGGAGGAAGATTAAGGCTTAAATAGGTGATTGGATTAGACTTGGGCTAGCTAGACCAACTAAAATAACCCGATCGTCGCTTTTATCCATGGGCGTTCCTTCGATTTCTTTTCCGTTCGCCCGATCAACTTCTTCCCGTTTCTTCCCGAACACCTCTTCCTCCTCTCCGAAGCGACCAGAGACAATCGCATCTCCTTCCTCATGCTCACGCTCGCCGTCGCCGAGCCGCTTATCGTGCCCTAACCCGTCGCCGTCGTGAGAGAAAGAGCGATTGTCGTCGGTGTTGATCCAGTGAGATCTGCCCCAAGCTTGTTGCCTCCGCCGATGGCTGCTTCCTCGAGCCACTCATCGCGCACCCTACCGCGCTGCAGTCGTGCCGATCGTCGTCGCCATGCTACAAGCTAGATCCACTATCGCCGTCAGTTGATGGATTTTTGTCGTCGCCGCTGCTCAACCTCCCTGATCCCTAGCCTTCCAGATCTCTCTAATCATCGATGTTGGCCTCGTTTTCGGTTGTTTCATCGTCGGAGATGCTCACTGCGAGTAGCAATTGGTCACCCCTCTACTCAGCCGTTGTCGACCTTCCTCCGACCAGTGAAGTAGCCTGCCAACAACGTTGTTGATACTGCGATCTCAGCTTCATCTTTCTCTTTTCATTTCTGGGTGTGTACAAGTTAGTGTTTGACATAACTCCTGGTGTTCAATTTTTGTTGATCCGAAATGCAAGAAACATTTGGGTGAGCAAGCTGGAAGACTCGACAATGGAATTTGGTTTTAGATATGTTATATGAGTGAAGCAACGCTAGGAGGAGAATGTTTCCGGATGGGGTGTGGGAGATGAACGATTGAGGTAAGGTTTAAATTGGATTGATGATACCTGTGATACATTTTGTAATTATAGGTAGAGATGGGTTGTTGTCTTTAATTCAGTTGAATTGTTCATATCATATTTTCAAAGGTGAATCAAGAAGTTGGATGATTTGGACAATGGATTTGTTTGACAGACCATTAGACACCTTGACCTGTAGCTTGAGTATATTGTGAGTTGATATTACTCTTCCTGTTATATATATGTTGGATATATGTTCAGGTTGGATCAGAGTAGCGTAACATACTTTCAGGTATGTCTGCATTTTACGTTGTTCATTTGGTTAGATGGTATATGCTTGTATTTATATACTATGTTGATATACCTGTTGTACCTCTAGATTATGTTGTTGAATTACATGTGATATTACATATATACATGTTTTTCTATTACCTGCTGAGTTTTACTCACCACCACCATGGACCCTGGGTTTTTCTGTCGCCCAGGTAACATGTAGAAGTCTTCGTGATGGCTTGTAGCACCGCTGGCTGACATCTCATCTCATCTCCGAGACTCTGGTGGTCATGTTGGGCTTTCCGTATGAGTGTATTGTATTTGGAGTTTTCGTGATATACTATGTTGTGGATTCAGATTTTGTCGAGGTTTCGTTATGTTGGGATGTGTTAGTCATATCGGTATGCATGTGTGTAGTGTGAGATGTTGTATTATGTTTCCGCTGTGTTTTGTGTAGTTGTTGTTTTCATATATAGATATATATTGTTGTTGTTGTGGCCTATAGGCCTTGTATTAACCCAAAATATTGCCACGTACAGGGGAGATGTCATCCATTTGCTTTTTGGCACGGCATACTCTCGGGGCGTGACACTAACAGCTCTTCCATCATTTAATAGGAAGAGCTTGTACTTCCTTTGCCAAGGTTCGCTTCAAAAACTTCCTTCAGGTTTGTCATGCTTTAGGGTCTTCCTTTGCCAAGGTTCGCTTGTACTTATGCTACCAAGACTACACATTTGGACTTATGCCACCAAGACTTCCTTTGACAAGATTCACTTGACCTTATGTCGCTAAAACTACACACTTTGTCTTATGCTTCCAAGTCCTTATCTTTGACTTCCCTTGGCAAGTCTTTACTCTTGGACTTTTCTTACCAAGTCTTCACTCTTGGACTTTCTTTATACCTAATACTTAACATCCATTTTAGATCACAAACATTGTCTAACTACAAATAATTTTCCAAATATCAAAAGTAATTACTACTTGGGGCATTCTTGTACCAATGATTGATCTACTATTTTCAATGTGGATTAGTCCATTGTGAAACAACGGATAACTTGGTAGTTGATTGGTGGGTAAGGCTAGTCAACAGCTAGATAGAAAGTTATCCCGAGCAGTGCTTTAAATGGAGGCAATAGAGGAAGTTTCAAGTTGTCGATTTCTGAAGACTTTGAAGGGGAATAATTGTTGCTTTCCAGATCTTCTAAGCCTTCCACAACAATCAAATCAACAAGCAATCAAAATCAACTTATGTAAAGTATTTTCGCATCTTCATTTCATTTACTTCTTGTATTTGGTTGTTTCTTTGTGTAATCTATTGTAAGATTCATATTGTTAGTGGTTTCTCCACTTCCGGTGTTATTCTGAGAAGGAGACAAGTTTTAGTAGTGTGGACATTAGAGCTCAACCATGGAGTATGAACTAGAGTTTCGAATCACGTAAAATCCTTGTGTTGATTTGTTGTGTTGTGTATTTGTTGTTATACTTTTAGTGTCTGCTTCACTAACATTGTTGTAGACAAGCACGACTAATATGAACGCAATCAAAGAAATCACAAAACACTATTCACCCTCTTCTAGCGACGCCAAAGGTTAAGCCTAAGGTAATAATGATGCAATTTTAATTATTAATGATAAGAAGCATGCTAATAATGTATCACATTTTAATACACTTGCAATTGTTCATGATAAAAGCATGCTAGAAATAAATTTTGTTGTTTAGGTGCAAAATCTCATGAATTTAAGACCAAGAAAAATACTAGAACCTTTAGAGGTAGACCAAGAATAAGGATAATGTTGGATCGAGGAAAACGCTAGAGGGGGGTGAATAGCGTTCGAAAAATCTTTTTCATTTCTTCATTAAAACCAAAGTATGCAGCGGAAAGTAGAAAATGCACAACCAAAAGATAAGTATTTTTTTTACTTGGTTCATAGCCCACCGGCTGCTAATCCAAGGCCCTGCTATCCTTGATCGCTTCCAAAGGGCAAAGCACTAAATATCTCTTCCTCGTTGGAGGTAAGAGACAAGCGATTACAATGATGTAGAGGAAGAGGTAACAAACTCACCTCTCCTCTTTGCAAATAATAACTAAGAAATAAACAAGATACTGACAAATAACTTAAAGTGGATGCACGGTCGGAGTATCGTTATAGTACGAAGGATTGCAGTCAGAGAGCAGGCGCACTTAGAAGTTTATTGATTGATGTTGGGTTTGAGTCATCCCCTCCTTTTATAGATTAGTACCTTGGAATATGTCCAGATTCAGATCCAAAACTCGTGGATCTTATCTTGAGGTGGCAGCTTATCTTATCATGAGGTGGCGACATCGATCAATATCTCTTTGACCATGTGCATTGGGTTGATTCGTCGACATCAGTCGATTGATCCTCTTGCCAGTCGACTGCCTCCAGTTGACTGCTACACTTGAGAATTCAACCTGACACTTGCAACACAAGGTTTTTCAAGAGATGCATAATGTCATGCAGTGTGACAGTCCTTTGATTGTCCGATCTCGACTTCGACATTCCTCCGAAAGTCTTGGTTAGATCGATGCCTAGGATTGTCCTCTTACCGAGGGTGCGTCCTTACCATCGCTCCACTTCTGGAGCTTACCTTTGGTCCTCTTAACCTATCGCTTAGCATTTGGTCACTTGATCACCGAGGTTTCTCCTTCCGAGATCCTCCTAGAGTCACCCGACCACTGAGGTTTCTCCTTCTGAGATTCTCCTGGTGTCACTCGACCATCAAGGTTTCTCGTCCTGAGATTCTCCTGGTGTCGTTGACCACTGAGGTTTCTCGCCTGGAGATTCTCCTAGTGTTGTTGACCTTAGCAAAGTCTAATATAATACTTGCACACTTAGCATAGCATATAAGATAACAAAATAGCTTAACTTTGAATCTTTGCCATTATCAAAACCAAGATTCAATTAACTAGTGCCCCTGCACTAACAATCTCTCCCTTTTTTATCTATGGCAAACCAATTCAAAATTAAGGAAATAGTATGCATTAAACAAACATTTAAACAAATATTTTTTAAAACCTCCCCCTTAAGGTCACCTCCCCCTTAACCCTAGGTGAGTTTTGAAAAACAAATTCTTTTTGAAAAAATAGTTAACCTTAATCCTTTTTGAAAAAATAGTTAACCTTAACTTTCTCTCTTTCTAACCCTTTGCCATATATCAAAAAAAAGTTTTAGGAGTGCATCTTTAAGGTTAATGTTTGATACCATGAGCTTAGGTTTCTAGATCCTGCACCAACAATGTATATCCTAGGTTAGGATGTGACCCTCTAACCTTTAACATTGTTATAAAATTTTTTAGAAGGATACATTCACAGGATATTAAAGTCTCATGTCTATTAGGTTTATGCCAAACTAAAGGTAGCTAAAGATACTAAGTTTGTCTAACTTAAGTCTTCTCTTCTCCTTGGCATATTATCAAAAAAAAGGATTTTAAATTTTGAAAGTATTGGTGATTTTTTTTTAAAAAATATTTTAACAACTTCTATGATGATTATCCAATTAGAATCTCCTCCTTAACCTAACATCCTTGTTAACCACAAGGAAGGCTTATCTAGAGGGCCTACGCCTTTGTTTGACAAACTCTTAGGACATCCTTGTTGGCCACAAGGAAGACTTATCTAGAGTGCCTCCGCCTTTGTTTGACAAACTCTTAGGACATCCTTGTTGGCCACAAGGAAGGCTTACCTAAGTGTCCAGAGGATCTAGGTGTCTAATGTTGACCTAAGGATGACGTTCAGTATTGGTCAACTAACCATCATTTTAAGAAGCATAGTTATTTTGAACACTACATATAACTACACACAACAATCATGTCAACCAATAAAAATAGTTTATATATATATATATATATATATATATATATATATATATATATATATATATATATATATATATATATATATATATATATATATATATATATATATATATATATATATATATATATATATATATATATATATAAACTATTTTCAATTTGTTGTCCTTACCATCTTACCCATTCTACATGATCAACCAAGTTTGTTGGTGCAGTAGGCACCTAAGCCGAACCTGGGTTTTGATTATAGCAAACGATACAAAGTTAAGCTCATATCGTTATCTCACGAGCTGAATCGAGTGTGCAGAAGATTGATATAGAGTGGAGTCAAGGCTAGCGACACCGTGTTGGTGTTGATGAGGCACGAAATCAACCTGTGTTTTGATTATAGCAAAGACACAAAAGTTAAGTCTATTTTGTTTTCTCACGAGCCAATCGAAAGTGTAAGATTGATATAGTGAGTCAAGGCTAGCGACACCGGAGGAAGCCGCATGTGGAGGGCGACATACTGAGTTACTTCGAGGGAGCCAAAAATCGAGTGGAAGGTGGAAGCAAAGCGACACGTAAGTATCGAGGTAAGCTCGTGTGTGCGAGAGTAAGTAAGGTCGTATCCTCTTTACGGGGATGATCTTAAGCGTAGATCCGACCAAAGACATCTTATAGATGGTCTAGGTCGAGATTGGATGGTCGATGACCATTGAAATTATGTTTTTATTGAGCTAACTTTGACTTGCAGCAAGCATCACGACCGCTACTGAGGACTCGACCGCGGTATCACGATCGCCGAAAGGTCATCAATCGATCGATGTCGCCATCACGATCGATGATGGCCATCAGTCGACTGATGGTCAATGATCAGATTCGAGGAGTCAAGGCTTATCACTCCACCTCAAAGCGGTTTGGTGTCCATTTGTGATTGGTTGAAGACCCACTCGAAAAGGGGCTCAAAGGCTATAAAAGGAGGGCCAAACCTAGGGTTTCATCAACAATTCTAAGCCTCCAAAAAGTCTCCGTTACGCTGCAACTCTCCGACAACGAAGTCCTTCCATTCCGACGTCTAGGTTTAACTCTTATTATTCTTGTATGTCGGTATTAGTTTTTCTTGTCATTTACATTTCCGGAGCTTTTATCGTATACGAGGAGAGGGGGAGTGTCTCTCTACCTCAAGTTTTTGTGGTTCCTTCTTGTATCGATTAACTCCTACCTCTAACGAGGAGGAGTTCCTTTAGTGCTTTTGCCCTCCGTACGTGGTCAAGGACCACTAGGGCCTTGGAGTAGTAGCCTTCGGCTACGAACCAAGTAAAACCCTTGTGTCGATTGTCTCTTTTATTTTATATTTACATTTCCGCTGCAATTAATTTATTATCTCTCGAGTTTTAACGAACGAAAGAAAAAAGAAAAGGTTTTTCGCTATTCACCCCCCCCTTCTAGCGAACCGCATCGATCCAACAATTGGTATCAGAGCCGGGGGCGCTTAGATTTGGTGAAACCACCAATCTAACATTTTTTTTTTACAGATTTGTTTTTCGTTCATTTAAATTTTCCTCCCGCACTACTAATCCAAGACGATGTCTTGGTACTCTTCGTTTGATTTTGTTTTGCAAGTATTCGCTTTTGGAGTAGCCAACGGTCAAACGGGCATAACTTTTTGTACAAGTTGACCCACAACACAGTCTACCTACCAAATCGAAGCCCTCGCAGAGATCTACACTTCTTACATGGGTTTACCCCCGTAACAAGTTGTTTTCGTCCTCAAAAATTGATGTTTAGTAGCCTTTCGGGGACATCGAAGGTTGTGAGTACTTACTTTTTATTTAATTTCTCATTTCTTTGCTTAACTTTCTATTTTTCGTTTGTTTCTTTTTATTTCCCACACTACTAATCCAAGACACAAGTCTTGGTACTTTCGTGTGTTTTTTTTTCGTTGCTAGGTCTTCTTTTTAGTCTCCTTGTTTTTTGTTCTAATGGCTCATCTCGAGGGTTTTAGCACCGTCCGACCTCCGTTTTACAACGGAGATGATTTCCACTATTGGAAAGGTCGGATGGAATGCTTTCTCAAAACCCAAATCGAGATGTGGATCATAATCCAAACGGGTTTCACACTTCCGACTAATGAAGTGGGTGACTCCTTGGATTATGATCAATGGACCGTTGCAACAAAACGACAAGTCGAAGCCGACGCCA
Organism: Wurfbainia villosa; assembly: GCA_025175895.1. Lineage (NCBI taxonomy): Eukaryota > Viridiplantae > Streptophyta > Magnoliopsida > Zingiberales > Zingiberaceae > Wurfbainia > Wurfbainia villosa. The sequence continues at coordinate 26,065,114 of CM045988.1, forward strand.
AGGCAACACAAATCCTTCAATGCGGCCTATCCAAGGAGGAGCTAAATCGCGTCGGCCCCTTCATAAGCGCAAAGGATCTTTGGACAAAACTAATCGAGTTACACGAAGGATCGGATCAAGCTAAGGTTTGCAAACGTGATTTGTTATTCAATAAATTGTACACACTAAAAATGCAGAATGAGTGCAACGCGAACTCCACGCCCGTGTCCAAGACATAGTCAACAACCTACACGAATCGAGCAAAAGGTCGAAACCGCGACCTTATTAGGTATGTCCTAAACTCTTTCAGAGGACTACCTTATGGGCATCCACGGTTGATGCCTATAAGGTCTCCAAGGACCTTTCTAAAATTAGGTTAGTAACTCTTTTCGGATTTCGAATTACATGAAACAATCAAACTCAGAACCAAGAGGTATAGCCTTGTTTGCGGTGTTCAAAGAAGAAGAAAATCGCAAGCAAGCCACCACCAACCGAGGAGGAAGACGAGTCCGAAGAAGAAGTTGACCCGGAGTTGATTGCCGAACTAATGAACCTAGCTCAAAGGATAGCCAAGGGACGAAAGCGAACTACGACTCGACCCAACCAAGGTAAACCTAAAAGTTCTAACATTAGGTGTTATGAGTGCAACAGGTTTGGACATATCAAGTCCGAGTGCCCCAAGCTCAACCACCAAGCACCTAAGCATAAGAAGGCCCTCAACGTGACATGGGAAGCGTCATCGAAGAAGCGAAGATCACGCGTCTTCATGGCGTAAATCAATTGAGTCGATACGGAGACCGAACTTGAGTCAACTCGAGGATGACTCGGACTACGGCTTACCTTCAAGTCATACGGACACGATCCGGTTCAAAAGATACCCTTAAGGTGAGTCGAACCTTATTTAATACTTTACATAATACGGTTAGGTTTTTGTCTAGGAAGTTAGCTAAGTCCGAGTCCAAGGTCGAGACCCTTGTTGAGGAGGTTAAACTCCTCAAACACGAGGTCTCCCTAACCTCTTCGACTAGTCGAGTTCAAGAGAAGGACTCAACTCGAGTTGAAAAGCTCGAAGTTGAGAACTCTCTCTTGAAAAGTCAAGTCGAAGATCTTAGGAACACGTTGGAAAGGTTCACTTCGGGATCCAAAGGACTTGACCTCCTACTTGGATCGCAAAGGGCCGTGTATAACAAGGCCGGACTAGGGTTTAGCTCAAACACGACCAATAAGTCGTATATGTCAATCGTAAGTAGACATAAAAAATGTGTCCAAGCATGGGTCCCTAATGTTAGTAATATATGAGAGATGTCCTAAGGCAATCGCCTTATGTATGAACCATTTATATGATAAATGAAGATTTACTATTTGAGTATACATGTTTAATGTATTTGATTGGATCTTAAACTCATTTACTGAATGTCCACGATACGATTCACAGCATGAGAGAATTTGTGATTGGATCACAACTAGTGAGTATCTCTATATGTGTAATTGTGATGTATCGGAATTATCCCTAGTCGATGAATTGATGGATTTGGACAGCATCAATTCTGTCAAGACTAGCACGAGGTATACTCCTTGGTGTATCCAAGCAGCTGATTCTCACTTGCTGGAGACATAGTGATGTCCGGAGTTGATCGTGGATGCTAGTTATGGTAACTAGTTCATTGGAGTGACCAGCCGTAAGACTTCGTATGGTTCTCTGCATATATAGATATGTCAATGAAGTTCTTACCGTGGCTTAAGTGTGATGTTCCTTTGACTTGCGGTATTCAAGTCATCTTGATCATGGAGACTTATGCTTTGACATCTTAAGCAAACATCTCCGAGGAGATGTGGACTCGGGATGATTGGATATAAGTCGAAATGATCGAAGGTGTTTGAATAGCCTATAAAGGATTCACCACTCCTTGCGAGGAGATGTATACCCATGGCCTCTCGTCGGATTGTTACTAAAGTCTTTGGCCAAAGCATTACATGTTTAGAGTAAGGTACTCTTCGATACATGTGGAGTAACTAGAACCGTGGGGACGAGGAAATGATACTTGGGCTAGGTGTGGCGTAGTCGACCTAGTGGGAACACAATAGACCATGTCCCAACCAAGTGGGTATAAGATGAGTGAAGGGAATGGGGCACGATTCATTCGAGCATCAAGGGTTTGAAATAGTTCGATCAACCGTTGATCTTTTCGGTTAATTGGGGATCATGATGTACTACTAGGTGCCACTCATGATCGTTCTATAATTAATGGTTAATTATAGACGGCCAACATAAACCGAGAACCTATTTGGTCACACGCACTGTTAGTAATATATGAGAGATGTCCTAAGGCAATCGCCTTATGTATGAACCATTTATATGATAAATGAAGATTCATTATTTGAGTATACATGTTTAATGTATTTGATTGGATCTTAAACTCATTTACTGAAAGTCCACGATACGATTCACAGCATGAGAGAATTTGTGATTGGATCACAACTAGTGAGTATCTCTACATGTGTAATTGTGATGTATCGGAATTATCCCTAGTCGATGAATTGATGGATTTGGACACCATCAATTCTGTCGAGACTAGCACGAGGTATACTCCTTGGTGTATCCAAGCAAACGATTCTCACCGGTGAGACATAGTGATGTCCGGAGTTAATCGTGGATGCTAGTTATGGTAACTAGTTCATTGGAGTGACCAACCGTAAGACTTCATATGGTTCTCTGCATATATAGATATGTCAATGAAGTTCTTACTGTGGCTTAAGTGCGATGTTCCTTTGACTTGCGGTATTCAAGTCATCTTGATCATGGAGACTTATGCTTTGACATCTTAAGCAAACATCTCTGAGGAGATGTGGACCCGGGATGATTGGGTATAAGTCGAAGTGATCGAAGGTGTTTGAATAGTCTATAAAGGATTCACCACTCCTTGCGAGGAGATGTATACCCATGGCCTCTCGTCGGATTGTTACTAAAGTCTTTGGCCAAAGCATTACATGTTTAGAGTAAGGTACTCTTCGATACATGTGGATTAACTAGAATCCGTAGGACGAGGAAATGATACTTGGGCTAGGTGTGACGTAGTCAGCCTAGTGGGGACTGACACAATAGACCATGTCCTGAACCAAGTGGGTATAAGATGAGTGAAGGGAATGGGGCACGATTCATTCGAGCTACTGAAGGGTTTCAGAAATAGTTCTGGATCAACCGTTGATCTTTTCGGTTATTTGGGGATCATGATGTACTACTAGGTGCCACTCATGATCGTTCTATAATTAATGGTTAATTATAGACGGCCAACATAAACCGAGAAACTATTTGGTCACACGCACAACGAGTGTAATCCAAAGGATTTAAAACGAGCTTGAGAATGGGATTCTCAGACCGAGAGAAACTATGTTTGGTTGGACCAAACATAAAGCGAGCATGAAATTGTTTCAGTCGCAATGGAAGCGTGGATGGGCCGCGTCTTATGAAGACGTAATGGATGAACCAAAATGGTTTGGTTCTAATCCAATGGATGAGAATAAACCAAAGGGTTTGGTTTATTTTAAACGAATGAACCAAAAGTTGGTTCGGTTCGTTTTATCTTAAAATAAACCATCATGGTTTGGTTTATTTTAACTTATCTTAATGGAGCGGGTTAACGGGCTTTATGGATATGATCCATTAACCATTAAGAGAATTAGTTCTCTATAAAATAGGGCTTAAACCCTAACCCTAAGGCTAATGAAGTTTTGGCCGCCCAACCCTAGCCTCCTTTTGTTGTTGCCGCCCAACATGGTGTTGCCGCCAACTTCATGGAGCTGCTGCCACCTCCTTGCCGCCGGCATCCAAGCTTCAGCCGGCGATTCTCCTGCGACCCTCCGGTGATCTCTTGTGGGTTCGGTGAAAAGGTGAGCTCCACATCTCCTTTGGCCGGCCTCTATTCCTCCACCAAAAGCTGTCCAGTTTTTCTGGACAGCTTGTTTCTTTATTGTCGGAGCGTCGTTTGGACGACGGTTAGTGCTCCGACAGTGGCTAACTTACCGGGGATTTGATCTCCAGTAATCCTCTGAGGTGGGGGACGAAGGATTCGTCAAACGGTTGACGAATACCTCTCCGGAGAAGTGAGTTTTGAGAACTCATTTTAGGATCCGAATTTGGATTCGGATCGTGATCATCTCTCGATCACGTCGTCTTCAACACGAGGCTAGTAACCCGTACGAAGACGAAGCTCGTGACTTAGCGAAGTCATCCCGAGGAGCTCGGCGTGGATACGGATAGAGACGATTCTTACGAGGATCGTTCCGGTTGATGCCGTTCCCGCTACACGTCATACGAAAGGTATAACGTAGATAAATTTCTTTTTATTGCAAATTTTAATTTACGGTTATGTCTACACTTGTTGTAATATGCATGCGTGTGTTGTGTGTGTTGTAATAAATAGGAGTATTTATTATTTTATTGCTTCCGCTGTGCTCATGTTTACAAAACATGATCGAACACACACACGCCGCGGTGCCAGAAACCCAACATGCACAACGAGTGTAATCCAAAGGATTTAAAACGAACTTGAGAATGGGATTCTCATACCGAGAGAAACTATGTTTGGTTGGACCAAACATAAAGCGAGCATGAAATTATTTCAGTCGCAATGGAAGCGTGGATGGGCCGTGTCTTATGAAGACATAATGGATGGACCAAAATGGTTTGGTTCTAATCCAATGGATGAGAATAAACCAAAGGGTTTGGTTTATATTAAACGAATGAACCAAAGGTTGGTTCGGTTCGTTTTAACTTAAAATAAACCATCATGGTTTGGTTTATTTTAACTTATCTTAATGGAGTGGGTTAACGGGCTTTATGGATATGATCCATTAACCATTAAGAGAATTAGTTCTCTATAAAATAGTGCTTAAACCCTAACCCTAAACCCCTAATGAAGTTGTTGCCGCCCAACAAGTTGTAGCCGCCCAACATGTTGTTGCCGCCCAACATGGTGTTGCCGCCAACTTCATGGAGCTGCTGCCGGCATCCAAGCTTCAGCCGGCGATGCTCCGGCGACCCTCCGGTGATCTCCTCTAGGTTCGGTGATAAGGTGAGCTTCCATCTCTCCTTGGCCGGCCTCTATTCCTCCACCAAAAGCTGTCCAGTTTTTCTGGACAGCTTGTTTCTTTGTTGTCGGAGCGTCGTGTGGACGACGGTTAGTGCTCCGATAGCGCCTAACTTACCGGGGATTTGATCTCCGGTAATCCTCTGAGGTGGAGGACGAAGGATTCGTCAATTGGTTGACGAATACCTCTCCGGAGAAGCGAGTTTTGAGAACTCGTTTTAGGATCCGAATTTGGATTCGGATCGTGATCATCTCTCGATCACGTCGTCTTCAACACGAGGCTAGTAACCCGTACGAAGACGAAGCTCGTGACTTAGCGAAGTCATCCCGAGGAGCTCGGCGTGGATACGGATAGAGACGATTCTTACGAGGATCATTCCGGTTGATGCCGTTCCCGCTACACGTCATACGAAAGGTATAACGTAGATAATTTCTTTTATTGCAAATTTTAATGTACGGTTATGTCTACACTTGTTGTAATATGCATGCGTGTGTTGTGTGTGTTGTAATAAATATAGATTTATTATTTTTAATTGCTTCCGCTGTGCTCATGTTTACGAAACATGATCGAACACACACACGCCATGCGAAAACCCAACAAAGGGTATCGAGCCCAGGTTGTGTTTCGACATAATCGTAAAAATGGTTTTGCGATAGTCATAATGTATTTCTGGAAATTTTCTAAATTTTGGAAATTTAGAAGTATTTATGGAAATTTTTCAATTTTGGAAAGTCTAGAGGTATTTATGGAAATCTTCCACTTTTGGAAAGTTGGAAGTATTTATGGAAATTGATATTTTCCATAAATAAAATATTTGATTAGATTCTGGAAATTTGTTTCCTAATTTAATCATGATTTGATTTGGGAAATCAAATCTTAAAATATTTTATTTCCATAAGTAGTTTTAATGATTTAGGAAATTGGTTTCTAAATAGATTTTCCTTAATCAAATAATTCCATGAATAAAATATGTGATTAGATTTGGAAATTTGTTTCCTAATTTAATTATGATTTAATTTGGAGAATCAAATCTTAAACATATTTTATTTCCATAAATAGTTATGACAAATAAGGAAATTATGTACATGACATAATTGTATGCCATGTAATTGCATTAGATGCATAAATGCGTGTCGTGACATGTAGATGTATGTCATGTATGCCATGCCATGTAGATAATAGTTATTTGCATGCAAAGAGGATGAGACATAAAACCCTTAACCAATATTAAAGCCTACACCTTCCATTAATATGGTTAGAACCAGAGTTCCGTTTCTTGTTTGGGTTGTTGGACTCTCTCCAAGCCCGGCTCGAACCCGAACATGTTCAAACCATGGAATAGTTTAATACTAATATGGTAAGAGTCGAGGTCAATCGTTAGCTTTGGTTGTTGGACTCTCCAAGCTGGGCTAATTGGTTGAATGCGCTCTAACCATATTAAAACTATTTTCGATTAATGGGTTGGCTTTAACCTGGAGCATCGGCTTGTTGGACTCTCTCCAAGGTCGATGTAAAGGGAGGTGAAGTTGGGTGCTATGCATATGATGCATACTTGTTAATGTGTTAACAACCCGATGTATGTGTGAACATTCAATTAGTTGATAGCACATTGTGATAGTTACATATACATGATATGTAATCGTATATTTGATACCTACCATCATAGCTAAGAATGGCTTGTTGACTCTCTCCAAGGTTGTTCATATCTATGATGGATATCACCATTCGGAGATGGACCTACGATCTCCAAGTGATTTTGGGGTTTTGAAATTCAAAATGAATGGGATTTATAAATGTATATTGATGCATTTTAAAATCATCTTTCTCATATATGCTCGCTTTGTATTTCTAAGTTAATATATTGATCATGATGTGTTTGAATTTGCTCCATTTTGATTCAAATAAATTGACCGGGCCGAACTTCTTGGATCTTTTAGAAACTTGAGAATTGTTCTCAAGGTGAAAAGCTTGTGTATGTCCTCAAGCGCTCTTCCCGCTCCCCTAGTGACGATGCAACTTTGACCAATTGTTGGCCTATCGTAAATACATGTGAGTGATTCTCAACAAATGAGTTGCATCATGCTAGCCGCGATGGAACCCAAGCTTACGAAGCAAAGATGAGCATATGGATGCTCATATCGTAGTCCTTCATCTTGTGAGTTGATGAGCAAGTGAGATTCAAAGGTTCAAGTCTCAAAGCTCCTCTTCACCTCCGAGATGCAAGGAGGTTCATCTGGTATCGCTTCAACATGTCAAGACTGTGGGAGCCTTCTCGAGAAGCATGAGTAGGGGACGGTGTTGTTAGTTGATTCCTCAAGAAAGGTTCTAAGAGGGAGTCAAAGGAACAAATGTAAGGGAAGAAGAAAAAGGCTAAAAGGCGTAACTAGTAAAGGGCACTTGCCATCATTATGGCAAGGAGAGCCATCATGAAGAAAGTGCAAGATTTATCAAGAGTCCTGAAGAAGGATAAGGCACTGATGCCCCATCTTCTTCGTAAATCTTCTTTATTGATTGTCATTCTATTTCCTTAGACACTTGGGTATTGGATACTGGGTGTGGCTCACATATATGTAATGACATACATGGGCTAAGGAATAGAAGAAGACTCGTCAAGGGAGAGTCAAATTTACGTGTTGGGAATGAAGCAAAGGTTGCTGCACTCGCCATCGTAACGTATTTGTTGAAACTCCCTACAGGACTTGTCTTAGAACTGGACAATTGCTTTTATGTTCCTTCGTTGATAAAGAACATCATTTCTATTTCTTGTCTAAATAGAAATGGTTTCCATTTGACGTTTAGTAACAATTGTTGTTACATAACTTTGAATGGGGTTCTTTATGGATCGAACTTTAAGCAATGGTGTTTATACGCTGGACGATCCAAAGGACATTTGCAATATCGGCGAGCAACAAGAGTGCTCAAAGGATAATCAAATAGACTTACATGTGGCATTGTCGCCTTGGCCATGTAAGCAAGAAACGCATGTCCGAATTACACCGATGTGGAATTCGAATCGCTTGAATTGATTCATACGATACATGAATCATGCTTAAAAGGCAAGATGACTAAGTTACCTTTACGAAAAGGTGAACGAGTGGGAGAGTTACTAGGACTAATACATACCGATGTATGTGGACCTATGTCAACTCAAGCTTTAGGAGGCTATAGCTACTTCATTACCTTCACCGATGATCACTCACGGTTTGGGTATGTGTTCTTGATGAAACACAAGTCTGAAGCCTTTGAAAGGTTCAAAGAATTCAGAAATGAAGTAGAGAAACAACATGACAAAAGTATTAAAATACTCGGATCGAGGTGGTGAATACTTAAGTCAAGAGTTTCTGATTATCTAAGAGACAATGGCATATTGTCTCAATGGACTCCATATACACCACAAAGATAATGGTGTATCCGAGAGGCGAATCGACCTTGTTGACATGGTCAGTCAATGATGAATCATGCAACTCTTCCCAAGTCCTTTGGGGCTATGCACTCGCATAAATTGCTTACTTGTTAAATGTAATGCCTACTAAGGTAGTCTCAACTACTCCATATGAGATATGGAATAGTAAGAAACCTCATGTATCTTACTTGAAGATATGGGGTTGTCCGCTTATGTGAAGCGGATCAGACGCATAAATTGATGCTAAGTCCGATAAATGTCTATTTATTGATACCCTAAGGAAACAAGGTTACTAATTCTATCATCCTGTGGAACAAAAGGTGTTTGTTTCAAGGCATGTTGTGTTTCTAGAGAAAGAGTTTTCTCTTGCAAGAAAACAAGGGGAGTGTCATTGAGCTTGAGGAGGCTCGAGACTCAAATAGACATTGATGAGATACTCCGTGAAGTGACAACTCATAGTGATGAGCAATCGGCTGGACCTATTGTAACACCACATCTTCGTAGATCTGGTAGAACACGCAATATTCCTGAGAGATATGGATTTCTCGTAAGAGAATCGAACGACGTGTTACTCATTGATGATGAGGAGCCTACCAGTTATGAAGAAGTGCTGACAAGTTCAGAAAGGGATAAGTGGCTTGGTGCCATGAAGTCGGAAATGGATTCCATGTACGAAAACCAAGTTTGGAACTTGGTTGACCCACCTGAAGGCATAAAGCCTATAGGGTGCAAATGGGTTTTCAAGAAGAAAACCGACATGGATGGTAATGTGATTACCTATAAGGCTAGATTGGTGGCGAAAGGATATCGTCAAAAATAAGGTGTTGATTATGACGAAACCTATTCGCCTGTAGCTATGCTTAAATCCATTCGGATGCTCCTGGCCATAGCGGCTCATTATGATTATGAGATATGGCAGATGGATGTGAAAACAGCTTTCCTTAATGGAAACCTGCTCGAGGACGTGTATATGATACAGCCTGAGGGTTTCACATCGGTTGATAAAACCAAGGTATGCAAATTGCGACAATCCATTTATGGATTGAAGCAAGCATCCAGGAGCTGGAATATCCGTTTTGATGAGACAATCAAAAGGTTTGATTTCTCACAAAATCCAGACGAACCTTGTGTGTACAAGAAGGTTAGTGGGAGTGCAGTCGTGTTCCTAGTATTGTATGTCGATGACATACTACTTATAGGAAACGATGTGTCAATCTTACAGTCAGTTAAGGTTTGGTTATCCAAGACATTCTCCATGAAAGACCTGAGAGAAGCAACCTACATCCTTGGGATTAAGATCTATAGAGATAGATCGAAACGGTTGCTTGGTCTTTCGCAGTCTACATATATAGACCGAGTGCTAAAGAGGTTTAGCATGTCGGAATCCAAGAAAGGCTATCTACCCATCAGGCATGGGGTACACCTTTCGAAGTCTATGTGTCCGCACACAGAAGACGAGAGGATTTGCATGAGTAAGATTCCCTATGCATCCGCAATAGGATCTATCATGTATGCTATGTTATGTACGAGGCCCGATGTATCGTATGCTCTGAGTGTCACGAGCAGATACCAGTCTGATCCAGGAATGGATCATTGGGCGGCTGTTAAGACGATCCTTAAGTACTTGAGAAGAACTAAGGATGTGTTCCTAATATATGGAGAAGGGGACATGGTGATACGCGGGTATACATATGCCAGCTTCCAGACAGACAAGGATGATTCCATGTCTTTGTCTGGGTATGTATTCACCGAATGGAGGCGCAATAAGTTGGAAAGGTTCCAAGCTTGACACTATAGCGGATTCTCGCCACTAAGGCGTAATACATTGCGACCTTTGGAAGCAGCAAAGGAAGCGGTTTGGATCAAGAAGTTCATCTCTGAACTTGATGTGGTCTCATCAATGATCCAAACATGTGCTTCGCCGCTATCATCTTATCAGAGAGATCATAAGTAGGAACGAAATACAAATCGAGAAAATTCCCACTGAAAGGAACTTAGCGGATCCTTTGACTAAAGCATTACCTCAAAGTAAGTTTGAGGGTCATGTTGGTGCTTATGGTATTGGATACCGTAGCGATTGGCATTAGGCCAAGTGGGAGTCTGTTAGTAATATATGAGAGATGTCCTAAGGCAATCGCCTTATGTATGAACCATTTATATGATAAATGAAGATTCACTATTTGAGTATACATGTTTTATGTATTTGATTGGATCTTAAATGTCCACGATACGATTCACAAAGATGAGAGAATTTGTGATTGGATCACAACTAGTGAGTATCTCTACATGTGTAATTGTGATGTATCTAATTATCCTTAGTCAATGAATTGATGGATTTGGACACCATCAATTCTGTCGAGACTAGCACGAGGTATACTCCTTGGTGTATCCAAGCAGCTGATTCTCACTGGCTGGAGACATAGTGATGTCCGGAGTTAATCGTGGATGCTAGTTATGGTAACTAGTTCATTGGAGTGACCAGCCGTAAGACTTCATATGGTTCTCTGCATATATATAGATATGTCAATGAAGTTCTTACTGTGGCTTAAGTGCGATGTTCCTTTGACTTGCGGTATTCAAGTCATCTTGATCATGGAGACTTATGCTTTGACATCTTAAGCAAACATCTCTAAGGAGATGTGGACCCGGATGATTGGGTATAAGTCGGGTGATCGAAGGTGTTTGAATAGCCTATAAAGGATTCACCACTCCTGCGAGGAGATGTATACCCATGGCCTCTCGTCGGATTGTTACTAAAGTCTTTGGCCAAAGCATTACATGTTTAGAGTAAGGTACTCTTCGATACATGTGGAGTAACTAGAACTGTAGGACGAGGAAATGATACTTGGGCTAGGTGTGACGAGTCACTAGTGGGGATCGATACAATAGACCATGTCCCAACCAAGTGGGTATAAGATGAGTGAAGGGAATGGGGCACGATTCATTCGAGCATCAAGGGTTTCGTAAATAGTTCGATCAAACGTTGATCTTTTCGGTTAATTGGGGATCATGATGTACTACTAGGTGCCACTCATGATCGTTCTATAATTAATGGTTAATTATAGACGGCCAACATAAACCGAGAACCTATTTGGTCACACGCACAACGAGTGTAATCCAAAGGATTTAAAACGAGCTTGAGAATGGGATTCTCAGACCGAGAGAAACTATGTTTGGTTGGACCAAACATAAAGCGAGCATGAAATTGTTTCAGTCGCAATGGAAGCGTGGATGGGCTGCGTCTTATGAAGACGTAATGGATGGACCAAAATGGTTTGGTCCTAATCCAATGGATGAGAATAAACCAAAGGGTTTGGTTTATATTAAACGAATGAACCAAAGGTTGGTTCGGTTCGTTTTAACTTAAAATAAACCATCATGGTTTGGTTTATTTTAACTTATCTTAATGGAGCGGGTTAACGGGCTTTATGGATATGATCCATTAACCATTAAGAGAATTAGTTCTCTATAAAATAGGGATTAAACCCTAACCCTAAACTTAATCCAATTAGTGGCCGCCCAACATCAAGAGCTGCCGCCCAGCTTGTGTTGCCGCCCAGCCCAATCATCCAACCGCGTCGAAGGCGGCTTCTTCCTCGCCGGCGAGCTTCCGGAAGAGTTCCGGCGATCCTCCTTAGGTTTGGCATCAAGGTAAGCACTTGGTTTCCTTTGTTGGCCGGCGCCTATCTCCTCCACCAAGCTGTCCAGTTTTCTGGACAGCTTCTTCTCCTCTCGTCGGAGCGTCGTTTGGACGACGGTTAGCGCTCCGACAGCGGCTAACATACCGGGGATTTGATCTCCGGTAATCCTCTGAGGTGGAGGACGAAGGATTCGTCAATCGGTTGACGAATACCTCTCCGGAGAAGCAAGTCTTGAGGACTTGTTTTTAGGTCCGAATTTGGATTCGGACCGTGATCATCTCTCGATCACGTCGTCTTCAACACGAGGCTAGTAACCCGTACGAAGACGGCTCGTGGCTTACGGTCATCCCGAGGAGCTCGGGCGTGATACGGATAGAGACGATTCTTACGAGGATCGCTCCGTTGCTGATGCCGCTTCGCTACACGTCATACGGAAGGTATAACGTAGTTTAAATTTCCTTTTATTGCAATTTTAATTTACGGTTATGTCTACACTTGTTGTAATAGCATGCGTGTGTTGTGTGTGTTGTAATAAATAGGAGTATTTATTATTTTTAATTGCTTCCGCTGTGCTCATGTTTACGAAACATGATCGAACACACACACGCCACGTGGAAACCCAACAAACCCCACTCCTTGATTTATGTCAAAAAGAAAAGGCCAAAGTTAAGGTTCAAGAAAAGGCCAAAGTTCAATTTCAAATTGATAACTTAACTAAAACTTCCGCCTGCTAAGTTTTTTGAAATTGATAACTTAACTTAAAACTTTGATTCGCCTAAGTAGTAAGGTTTAGGTTTCAACTCTCTAATTGAAAACTTTAAAGGCCTGTTAAGAAATCAAAGTTAAACCTTTTGAATAATTAACCTTTGACTTAACTTTGATTACTTAACTTGCACTTATTTTTGACTCTAAGAAACCTAACTTAACTTTTGTGTTTGGAGAACTAAAAGTTTTTTCAAGTACTCACCCTAAGAGGGTTCTCTACGGGAGAACTTGAGAAATATTTTTACTACTCCTACTTTGCTTTGTCTTTCTGTTTCATGCACTTAATTTCCTTAACTTTGTGTTTGCCTATATCAAAAGGAGATTGAAAGGAGGCCTAAATTGAACTCGTGTTTTGATTATAGCAAAGACACAAAAGTTAAGTCTATTTTGTTTTCACGAGCCAATCGAGTGTAAGATTGATATAGTGAGTCAAGGCAGCGACCGAGGAAGCCGCGAAATGAGCGATGTTACGAGAGCCAAAAAATCGAGTGGAAGGTTGGAAGCAAGCGACGAAGTATCGAGGTAAGCTCGTGAAGTAGAGCAAGGTCGATCCTCTTTACGGGATGATCTAGATCCACCAAAGACATCTTATAGATGGTCTAGGTCGAGATCGGATGGTCGACGACCATCAAATTATGTTTTATTGAGCTAACTTTGACTTGCAGAAGCATCACGATCACTTTGAGGACTCGGCCGCTATCACGAAGCCGAAGGTCATCAATCGAGGCCGCCATCACGATTAATGATGGCCATAGATAGGTCAATGATCGGTCAGTCAAGGCTTATCACCCACCAAAGCGGTTTGGTGTCCATTTGTGATTGGTTGAAGACCCACAAAGGGGCTCAAAGGCTATAAAGGAGGGCCAAACCTAGGTTTCATCAACAATTCTAAGCCTCAAAGTCTCCGCTACTGTAACTCCAACAACGAAGTCCTTCCATTCACGCCTAGGTTTAACTTATTCTTGTACGTATTAGTTTCTTGTCATTTACATTTCCGAGCTTTTATCGTATACGAGGAGAGGAGTGTCCTCTACCTCAAGTTTTGTGGTTCCTTCTTATATCGATTAACTATCTAACGAGGAGGAGTTCCTTTGCTGCTTGCCTCCGTGACGTGGTCAGGACCACTAGGGTTGGAAGTAGCCTTGCCATGCAACCAAGTAAAACCCTTGTGTCGATCTCTTTTATTTTATATTTACATTTCCTCTGCAATTAATTTATTATCTCTCGAGTTTTAACGAACGAAAGAAAAAAGAAAAGGTTTTTCGCTATTCACCCCCCCCCCTCTAGCGAACCGCATCGATCCAACAATCCGGAGGAAGCTGCGGTGGTCGGGCGACACTCGAGTGACTTCGGAGGGAGCCGAAGGAATCGAGTGGAAGGCCGGAAGCAAAAGCAACACGTAAGTATCGAGGTAAGCTCATGTGTGCGAGCGTAAGTGAGGTCGTATCCTTGGGGATGATCTGATCCGACCAAGACATCCCATCGATGGTCCAGTCGAGATCGACAAGGCGTCTAATGTTCTTTGAGCTAACTTTGCTGCAGCTAGCATCGACGCTAACTTGGAGGACTCATCCGCCAACGACCGCAGGCAAGATCGATGCGCCATCATACCGATGGTCAATGATCGAGAGGAGTCAAGGCTTATCACCCCATTTCAGGAGATTGGTGCTCAATTTGATCCAGGTTCTCTGAGCTCAAAGGCTATAAAAGGAGGGCTTGTCTTAGGTTTTTAATCAATTAAAAACTTCCAAGCTTCCGATACACTCCAACTCCGACATCCCTATGACGACAGCGAGACGATGACTAGAGCTTCAACCTCATCCTTTGAAGTCATTGTAATGAAAGTTTGAATCATATTTCGAGTTGTTCTTATTTCGAGCTTTAAATTATATCAAGGAGAGGGAGTGTCCTCTACCTTGAGCTTTTATCATCTTTGTGTATCAACAAGGAGGAGTTTTTTGGTAGTTTGCCCTCCGACGTGTCAAGGACCACTAGGGCCTTGGAGTAGTAGCCGCTATGAACCAAGTAAAACTCTTGTGTCTATTGTCTCTTTTATTTTTTGTTTATCTTTCCAACGATATAAGTTTTTTAAAAAACGAATTGCATTTAAAATTTCTATCGCTATTCACTCTAGCGATCCGATCGATCCTACATTGGTATCCGGGTTTGCTAAGATTTGCAAAACCACCAATCTTGCCATTTTACAGATTTATTTTTCTTTTATTTGTTTTTTATTTATTTTGCTTTGTTAAGTTTTTCTCCTCAAGATACTAATCCAAGACGCGAGTCTTGGTACTTGTTTTTGTGTTTTTGTCGTGGCTAGTTTCTTCGTCTTCGTCTCTTTGTGTCTTTTGTTCTAATGGCCCATCTCAAGGGTTTTAGCACCGTCCGACCTCCATTTTACAATGGAGATGACTTTCATTATTGGAAGGGTCGGATGGAATGCTTTCTCAAAACCCAAATTGAGATGTTGATCATAATCCAAACGGGTTTCACACTTCCGACTAATGAAGTGGGTGACTCCTTGGATTATGATCAATACATGCATAAACGACAAGTCGCGACGCAACACAAATCCTCCAATGTGGCCTATCCAAGGAGGAACTAAATCGCGTCGGCCCCTTCATAAGCGCAAAAGATCTTTGGACAAAACTAGTGGAGCTACACGAAGGGACCGATGAAGCCAAGGTATGTAAGCGTGATCTTCTTTTCAATAAACTATATAACCTAAAAATGCAGGAACACGAGTCCGCAACGCAACTCCACGCCCGTGTCCAAGACATAGTCAACAACCTACACGCAATCGGGCAAAAGGTTGAAAACCAATTATAGGTATGTTCTAAACTCTTTTCCAGGACTACCTTATAATCCATGGTCGACGCCACAAGGTCTCCAAGGATCTTTCTAAAATTAGGTTAGATGAACTCTTTCTAATTTCAAATTACATGAGCAAACTGGAACCCGAGAGGGTATAGCCTTGTTTGTGTTCAAAGAAGAAGAAAATCGCAAGCAAGCCACCACCAACCGAGGAGGAAGACAGTCCAAGAAGTTGACTCGAGTTGAAACTAATGAACCTAGCCCAAGGATAGCCAAGGGACGAAAGAACCATGACTCGACCCAACCAAGGTAAGCCTAAAAGTTCTAATATTAGGTGTTATGAGTGTAACAGTTTGGACATATCAAGTCCGAGTGCCCCAAGCTCAACCACCAAGCACCTACACAAGAAGGCCCTCAACGCGACATGGGAAGAAGCGCCATCAAGACGGACCACGTTTCATGGCAAATCGATTGACGACCACGCAGAGATTAAACTCGAACTGAGTCAACTGGATGAGATACTCGGCCTGGATACGATCCGAGATTTTTAAAGTGAGTCGAACTTTATTTAATACTATATATGGATTTTGTCTAGGAAATTAAAAGTCCATAGGCGGAGGTCAAACTCCTACAAGGTCTCTAACCTCTCGACTAGTGTTCGAGAAGAGGACCCAATGAGCGGAAAAGCTCTTGAGAACTCTCTTGAAAAGTCAAGTTGAAGATCTTAGGAACACGTTGGAAAGGTTTACTTGGGATCCAAAGGACTCGACCTCCTACTTGATCTCAAAGGGCTACAACAAGGTCACTAGGGTTTAACTCAACACGATTAATAGGTCATATGTCCATTGAAAGTCGAATAGGAAACATGTCCAAGCATGGGTCCCTAAGAACTTTTTGATTTCAACTCTAGGATCCAACCCGCATCGGTTTAAGGACCAAATCCACTATGTGGATAGAAACCGATTCAATTTCAGGCAGACATAAAACATGTTTGTGCTTTAACTTAGAAATTGCATGCTTAGAATTTTTTTAACTTGTGAACTCACTTAGAACACGCATAACCAACTAAAATCCTTCAAAAGATGACCTCGGGAGCCTTTTTCAAAAATAACCAATTAGACTAGGAAATAGTCTTAGGTGAGTCAAGTCATCATTTTCTAAAAATGGCTTTGTAAGGAAGTGATGATCCGATAAAGAAGGATCAGGCTCGCCATCTGGGTTTCCTGTGACTGCGCAGGTGTGTTCGATCATGTTTCGTAAATACGAGCACAATGAAGCAATTAAAAATAATAAATCTATATTTATTACAACACACACAACACACGCATGCTATTACAACAAGTGTAGACATAACCGTAAATTAAAATTTGCAATAAAAGGAAATTAAACTACGTTATACCTTCCGTATGACGTGTAGCGGAATGGCATCAACCGAACGATCCTCGTAAGAATCGCTCTATCCGTATCCACGCCGAGCCTCGGGATGACTTCGCTTACGAGCTTCGCTTCGTACGGGTTACTAGCCTCGTGTTGAAGACGACGCGATCTAGAGATGATCACTATCCGAATCCAAATTCGAAACTAAAAACAAGTCCTCAAGACTCGCTTCTCCGAGAGGTATTCACAACCGATTGACGAATCCTTCATCCTCCACTCAGAGGATTACCGGAGATCAAATCGTATGTTAGCCGCTGTCGAGCACTAACCGCCGCCCAAACGACGCCCGACGAGAAGAAGCTGTCCAGAAAACTGGACAGCTTGGTGGAGGAGTAGGCGCCGCCAAAACAAGGAGAGAAAAGGCTCACCTTGATGCCAACCTATAGGAGATCACCGGAGGGTCGCTGGAGGTTCACCGCTGAGCTTGACGCCGCAAGGGTCTTGACGGCGCACAAAGTTGGGCGGCGAGCTTTAGGCGCCAAACTCTCCAAGGAGTGGGCGGCAACTAAGGGGGCTAGGTTTGGATTAGTTAGGTTAACCCTTGCTTCACTTTTATAGAGAACTAATTAATGGTTAATGGATCATATCCATAAAGCCCGCTAACCCGCCCATTAAGATAAGTTAAAATAAACCAAACCATGATGGTTTATTTTAAGTTAAAACGAACCAACCAACCTTTGGTTCATTCGCTTAATATAAACCAAACCCTTTGGTTTATTCTCATCCATTGATTAGAACCAAACCATTTTGGTCCATCCATTATGTCTTCATAAGACACGCCCATCCACGCCCCATTTTTCATGTTTCGCTTATGTTTGGTCCAACCAAACATAGTTTCTCTCTGGCCCGAGAATCCCATTCTCAAGCTCGCTTTAAATCCGGATTACACTCGCGGTGACCAAATAGGTTCTCGCTTATGTTGGCCGCCTATAATTAACCATTAATTATAGAACGATCATGAGTGGCACCTAGTAGTACATCATGATCCCCAATTAACCAAAAGATCAACGCTGATCCGTAACTATTTCTCAAACCCTTCAAGAGCTCAATGAATCGTGCCCCATTCCTTCACTCATCTTATACCCACTTGGTTCAGACATGGTCTATTGTGTCACCTCACTAGGTCGACTCACGCCACACCTAGCCCAAGTATCATTTCTCGCCCACGGATTCTAGTTACTCCACATGTATCAAGAGTACTTTACTCTAAACATGTAATGCTTCCAAAGACTTTAGTAACAATCCGACGAGAGGCCATGGGTATACATCTCTCGCAAGGAGTGGTGAATCTTTTATAGGCTATTCAAACACCTTCGATCACTGACTTATACCCAATCATCTCGGTCCACATCTCCTGAGATGTTTGCTTAAGATGTCAAAGCATAAGTCTCCATGATCAAGATGACTTGAATACCGCAAGTCAAAGGAACATCGTGACTTAAGCCACAGAAGAACTTCAATATATCTATATATGCAGAGAACCATATGAAGTCTTACTACTGGTCACTCCAATGAACTAGTTACCATAACTAGCATCCACGATTAACTCCGACATCACTATGTCTCCAATGAGAATCACCGCTTGATACACCAAGGAGTATACTGCTTAGTCCATGTAATCGATGGTGTCCAAATCCATCAATTCATCGACTAGGGATAATTCCGATACATCACAATTACACATGTAGAGATACTCACCAGTTGTGATCCAATCACAAATTCTCTCATGCTGTGAATCGTATCGTGGACATTCAGTAAATGAGTTTAAGATCCAATCAAATACATAAAACATGTATACTCAAATAGTGAATCTTCATTTATCATATAAATGGTTCATACATAAGGCGATTGCCTTAGGACATCTCTCATATATTACTAACAGACTCCCACTTGGCCTAATGCCAATCGCTACTCACGGTATCCAATACCATAAGCTCTAACATGACCCTCAAACTTACTTTGAGGTAATGCTTTAGTCAAAGGATCCGCTAAGTTCCTTTCAGTGGAAATTTTCTCGATTTGTATTTCGTTCCTACTTATGATCTCTCTGATAAGATGATAGCGGCGAAGCACATGTTTGGATCATTGATGAGACCACATCAAGTTCATAGATGAACTACTTGATCCAAACCGCTTCCTTCTTGCTTCAAAGCAACGATTCTCGCCTTAGTGGCAATCCGCTATAGTGTCAAGCTTGGAACCTTTCCAACTTATTGCGCCTCCATTCTAGGTGAATACATACCCTCGAGACATGGAATCATCCTTGTCTCGAGTCGCATCCGTATACCCACGTATCACCATGTACCCTTCTCCATATATTAGGAACACATCCTTAGTTCTTCTCAAGTACTTAAGGATCGCCTTAATACCGCCAATGATCCATTCTCGGATCGGTGTATCTGCTCGTGACACTCGTGAGCATACGATACATCGGGCCTCGTACATAACATAGCATACATGATAGATCCTATTGCGGATGCATAGGGAATCTTACTCATGCAAATCCTCTCCTTCTATGCGGACACATAGACTTGAAAGGTGTACCCCATGCCCGATGGGCGATAACCTTTCTTGGATTCCGACATGCTAAACCTCTTTAGCACTCGGTCTATATATGTAGACTGCGAAAGACCAAGCAACCGTTTCGATCTATCTCTATAGATCTTAATCCCAAGGATGTAGGTTGCTTCTCCCAGGTCTTTCATGGAGAATGTCTTGGATAATCAAACCTT
Source organism: Wurfbainia villosa (assembly GCA_025175895.1). NCBI lineage: Eukaryota > Viridiplantae > Streptophyta > Magnoliopsida > Zingiberales > Zingiberaceae > Wurfbainia > Wurfbainia villosa. Next base: position 26,084,976 of record CM045988.1, read on the forward strand.
AACTGACTGTAAGATTGACACATCGTTTCCTATAAGTAATATGTCATCGACATACAATACTAGGAACACGACTGCACTCCCACTAACCTTCTTGTACACACAAGGTTCGTCTGGATTTTGTGAGAAATCAAACTTTTGATCGTCTCATCAAAACGGATATTCCAGCTCCTGGATGCTTGCTTCAATCCATAAATGGATCGTCGCAACTTGCATACCTTGGTTTTATCAACCGATGTGAAACCCTCAGGTTGTATCATATACACGTCCTCGAGCAAGTTTCCATTAAGGAAAGTTGTTTTCACATCCATCTGCCATATCTCATAATCATAATGAGTCGCTATGGCTAGGAGCATCCGAATGGATTTAAGCATAGCTACAGGCGAATAAGTTTCGTCATAATCAACACCTTGCTTTTGACGATATCCTTTCGCCACCAATCTAGCCTTATAGGTAATCACATTACCATCCATGTCGGTTTTCTTATTGAAAACCCACTTGCACCCTATAGGCTTTATGCCTTCAGGTGGGTCAACCAAGTTCCAAACTTGGTTTTCGTACATGGAATCCATTTCCGACTTCATGGCACCAAGCCACTTATCCCTTTCTGAACTTGTCAGCACTTCTTCATAACTGGTAGGCTCCTCATCATCAATGAGTAACACGTCGTTCGATTCACTTACGAGAAATCCATATCTCTCAGGAATATTGCATGTTCTACCAAATCTACGAAGATGTGGTGTTACAATAGGTCCAGCCGATTGCTCATCACTATGAGTTGTCGGCTGTTGTGCTTCACCAGGTATCTCATCAATGTCTATTTGAGTCTCTCGAGCCTCCTCAAGCTCGACGACACTCCCACTGTTTTCTTGCAAGAGAAACTCTTTCTCTAGAAACACAGCATGCCTGGAAACAAACACCTTTTGTTCCACAGGAGGATAGAATTAGTAACCCCTTGTTTCCTTAGGGTAACCAATCAATAGACATTTATCAGACTTAGCATCCAATTTTATCGATCTGTCGCTTCACATAAGCAGATGACCCCATATCTTCAAGTAAGATACATGAGGTTTCTTACCATTCCATATCTCATATGGAGTAGTTGAGACTACCTTAGGCATTACATTTAACAAAGTAAACTGCAAGTGCATAACCCCAAAAGGACTTGGGAAGAGTTGCATGATTCATCATTGACCACCATGTCCAACAAGGTCGATTCGCCTCTCGGATACACCATTATCTTGTGATGTATATGGCGGAGTCCATTGAGACAATATACCATTGTCTCTTAGATAATCAAGAAACTCTTGACTTAAGTATTCACCACCTCGATCCGATCGAAGTATTTTAATACTCTTGTCATGTTATTTCTCTACTTCATTTCTGAATTCTTTGAACCTTTCAAAGGCTTCAGACTTGTGTTTCATCAAGAACACATACCCAAACCGTGAGTGATCATCGGTGAAGGTAATGAAGTAGCTATAGCCTCCTAATGCTTGAGTTGACATAGGTCCACATACATCAGTATGTATTAGACCTAGTAACTCTCCCACTTGTTCACCTTTTCCAGTAAAAGGTAACTTAGTCATCTTTCCTTTTAAGCATGATTCGCATGTATCGTATGAATCCAATTCAAACGATTCCAGAATTCCACATCGGTGTAATTCGGACATGCGTTTCTTGCTTATATGTCCAAGACGACAATGCCACATATAGGAGTCTATTTGATTATCCTTTCGAGCACGCGTGTTGCTCGCTTCGATATTGAAAATGTCACTGGATACGTCCAACATATAAACACCATTGCTTAAAGTTCCATTCCCATAAAGAACCCCATTCAAAGTTATGTAACAACAATTGTTACTAAACGTCAAATGGAAACCATTTCTATTTGAACAAGAAATAGAAATGATGTTCTTTATCAACGAAGGAATATAAAAGCAATTGTCCAGTACTAAGACAAGTCCTACAGGGAGTTCCAACAAATACGTTCCGATGGCGAGTGCAGCAACCGTTGCTCCATTCCCAACACGTAAATTTGACTCTCCCCTTGACGAGTCTTCTTCTATTCCTTAGCCCATGTATGTCATTACATATATGTGAGCCACACCCAGTATCGAATACCCAAGTGTCTGAGGAAATAGAATGACAATCAATAAAGAAGATTTCTGAAGAAGATGGGGCATCCGATGCCTTATCCTTCTTCACGGACTCAAGATAAATCTTGTACTTTCTTCGCAAATGGCTCTCCTTGCCATAATGATGGCAAGTTTCCTTTTGTGCTAGTTCTACCTTCTTAGCCCTTCTCTTCTTTCCCTTCTGCTGTTCCTTTGACTTCCTCTTAGAACCTTTCTTTGAGGAATCAACTAACAGCACCATCCCCTGCTCATGCTTCTCAGAAGACTCCACAGTCTTCAGCATATTGAGCAGTACCACAGATGAACCTCCTAGCATCTCAGAGGTGAAGAGGAGCTTTGAGACTTCGAACCTTTCGAATCTCACTTGCTCATCAACCAACTCACAAAGATGAAGGACTACGATATGAGCATCCATATGCTCATGCTGCTTTCGTAGCTTGGGTTCCATCGTGGCTAGCATGATGCAACTCATTTGTTCAGAATCACTCACATGTTTCTGATAGGCCAACAATTGGTCCAGAGTTGCATCGTCACTAGGACGGGCGGGAAGAGGCACTTCGAGGACATTTGCAAGCTTTTCAACCTTGAGAACAATTCTCAAGCTTCTAAGCTAGTCCATGAAGCTCGGCCCAGTCAATTTATTCGAATCCAAAATGGAACGCAAATTAAAAGACGTCATGATCAATTTATTGACCTAGAAATACAAAACGAGCATATATGAGAAAGATGATTTTAAAATGCATCAATATACATTTATTAATCCCATTCATTTTTCGAATTTCAAAAACCCCAAAATCACTTCGGGAGATTGTAGGTCCATCTCCGAATGGGCTGATATCCATCATAGTTATGAACAACCTTGGAGAGAGTCCAACAAGCCATTCATAACTACGACGGTAGGTATCAACTATACCGATTGCATATCACGTATATGCAACTATCACAATGTGCTATCAACTAATTGAATGTTCACACATACATCGGGTTGTTAACACATTAACAAGTATGCATCATATGCATAGCACCCAACTTCACCTCCCTTTACATCGACCTTGGAGAGAGTCCAACAAGCCGATGCTCCAGGTTAAAGCCAACCCATTAATCGGGACATAGTTTTAATATGGTTAGAGCGCATTCAACCAATTAGCCCAGCTTGGAGAGAGTCCAACAACCAAAGCTAACGATTGACCTCTGACTCTTACCATATTAGTATTAAACTATTCCATGGTTTGAACATATTGAGGTTCGAGCCGGGCTTGAGAGAGTCCAACAACCCAAACAAGAAAGCGGAACTCGGTTCTAACCATATTAATGGAAGGTGTAGGCTTTAATATTGATTAAGGGTTTTATGTCTCATCCTCTTTGCATGCAAATAACTATTATCTACATGGCATGGCATACATGGCATACATCTACATGTCACGATTATGCATCTAATGCAATTACATGGCATACAATTATGTCATGTATATATTTCCTTATATGTCATAACTATTTATGGAAATAAAATATGTTTAAGATTTGATTCTCCAAATCAAATTATAATTAAATTAGGAAACAAATTTCCAAATCTAATCACATATTTTATTCATGGAATTATTTGATTAAGGAAAATCTATTTAGGAAACCAATTTCCTAAATCATTAAAATTACTTATGGAAATAAAATATTTTAAGATTTGATTTCCCAAATCAAATCATGATTAAATTAGGAAACAAATTTCCAGAATCTAATCAAATATTTTATTTATGGAAAATATCAATTTCCATAAATACTTCCAACTTTACAAAAGTGGAAGATTTCCATAAATACTTCTAGACTTTCCAAAATTGAAAAATTTCCATAAATACTTCTAAATTTCCAAAATTAGAAAATTTCTAGAAATACATTATGACTATCGCAAAATCATTTTACGATTATGTCGAAACACAACCTGGGCTCTGATACCACTGTTGGGTTTCCGGCACCGCGGCGTGTGTGTGTTCGATCATGTTTCGTAAACATGAACACAGCGGAAGCAATTAAAAATAATAAATCTATATTTATTACAACACACACAACACACGCATGCTATTACAACAAGTGTAGACATAACCGTAAATTAAAATTTGCAATAAAAGGAAATTAAACTACGTTATACCTTCCGTATGACGTGTAGCGGGAACGGCATCAACCGGAACGATCCTCGTAAGAATCGTCTCTATCCGTATCCACGCCGAGCTCCTCGGGATGACTTCGCTAAGTCACGAGCTTCGTCTTCGTGCGGGTTACTAGCCTCGTGTTGAAGGAGCGTGATCGAGAGATGATCACGATCCGAATCCAAATTCGGATCCTAAAACGAGTTCTCAAAACTCGCTTCTCCGGAGAGGTATTCGTCAACCGTTTGACGAATCCTTCGTCCTCCACCTCAGAGGATTACCGGAGATCAAATCCCCGGTAATGTTAGCGCTGTCGGATCACTAACCATCGTCAAGCGCGCTCCCGAGAGAAGAAGCTGTCCAGAAAACTGGACAGCTTTGGTGGAGGAGTAGCGCCCGGCCAAAACAAGGAGAGAAAAGGCTCACCTTGATGCCGAACCTATAGGAGATCACGGAGGGTCGCCGGAGGTTAACCGGCTGGATCTTGGATGCCGGCAAGGGTCTTGACGGCGTCACAAAGCTGGGCGGCGGCGACAGGGTTGGCGCCGATTAACTCCTCCAAGGAGTGGCGGCAACTCAAATTAGTTAGGGTTTAACAATCCCTTAAGCCCTACTTTATAGAACTAATTCTCTTAATGGTTAATGGATCATAACCATTAGGCCCGTTAACCCGCTCCATTAAGATAAGTTAAAATAAACCAAACCATGATGGTTTATTTTAAGTTAAAACGAACCGAACCAACTTTTGTTTCATTCGTTTAATATAAACCAAACCCTTTGGTTTATTCTCATCCATTGGATTAGAACCAAACCATTTTGGTCCATCCATTATGTCTTCATATGACACGGCCCATCCACGCTTCCATTGCGACTGAAACAATTTCATGCTCGCTTTATGTTTGGTCAAACCAAACATAGTTTCTCTCGGTCTGAGAATCCCATTCTCAAGCTCGTTTTAAATCCTTTGGATTACACTCGTTGTGCGTGTGACCAAATAGGTTCTCGGTTTATGTTGGCCGTCTATAATTAACCATTAATTATAGAACGATCATGAGTGGCACCTAGTAGTACATCATGATCCCCAATTAACCAAAAAGATCAGCGGTTGATCGAACTATTTACGAAACCCTTGATGCTCGAATGAATCGTGCCCCATTCCCTTCACTCATCTTATACCCACTTGGTTGGGACATGGTCTATTGTGTCGATCCCACTAGGTGACTCGTCACACCTAGCCCAAGTATCATTTCCTCGTCCTACAGTTCTAGTTACTCACATGTATCGAAGAGTACCTTACTCTAAACATGTAATGCTTTGGCAAAGACTTTAGTAACAATCCGACGAGAGGCCATGGGTATACATCTCCTCGCAAGGAGTGGTGAATCCTTTATAGGCTATTCAAACACCTTGATCACTTGACTTATACCCAATCATCCGGGTCCACATCTCCTTAGAGATGTTTGCTTAAGATGTCAAAGCATAAGTCTCCATGATCAAGATGACTTGAATACCGCAAGTCAAAGGAACATCGCACTTAAGCCACAGTAAGAACTTCATTGACATATCTATATATGCAGAGAAAACCATATGAAGTCTTACGGCTGGTCACTCCAATGAACTAGTTACCATAACTAGCATCCACGATTAACTCCGGACATCACTATGTCTCCAGCCAGTGAGAATCAGCTGCTTGGATACACCAAGGAGTATACCTCGTGCTAGTCTCGACAGAATTGATGGTGTCCAAATCCATCAATTCATCGACTAGGGATAATTCCGATACATCACAATTACACATGTAGAGATACTCACTAGTTGTGATCCAATCACAAATTCTCTCATCTTGTGAATCGTATCGTGGACATTCGATAAATGAGTTTAAGATCCAATCAAATACATAAAACATGTATACTCAAATAGTGAATCTTCATTTATCATATAAATGGTTCATACATAAGGCGATTGCCTTAGGACATCTCTCATATATTACTAACAGCCACGACCTGGAAGCCATGATCTTGAAAAGGTAAACTTGACAAGCCTAGGGTCAAATCCAAATCTAACATAAAATTACTTGAACCTAAATGCACTTAATCAATTTAATTGGAAGTCATCTCACAAAAAACACATAAGTATAACATGCTTGATCATATTGACACAGGTGAGATGACCTAGGTTTAACAACTTACAACCAATTTAAAAAAAAAAAAATCTAACATCCAATCCAACCACCTTGTGTGTAGGATCAATGGATGTTAGACAGTGGTTGCTCCCGACACATGACCAGGGATCAACTCAAATTCACGAAGCTTCGATTCAAACGACAAGGATCGGTAACCTTTGAGAATAACGACAAGCTCAAAATCATCGGATTAGGTGATATCGAGCTTAACTCGAATTTTGTTATTAAAAATGTATTACTTGTAGAGAATTTTGAATATAACCTGCTTAGCGTAAGCCAATTATGTGACAATAACTATAAGGTCGTATTTTTAGAAAATGAATGTGTAATTAAAACAAAAAAAATAGCTAAAACAATATTCAAAGGAACTAGGACAAATAACATTTATACAATTAACTTAATCAAATCCTCAGCCAAATGTCTTATGACACAGGAAGAGGAATCATGGTTGTGGCACCGACGACTCGGTCACTCGCACCCAAGACTCGTCCACAAGATGAGTCAGAGTGGCTTAGGTCGCTTACCCAACCTCAACAATTTGGTTAATAAAATGTAATGCTTGTCAACAAGGAAAACAACCTAGGACACAACACAAGTTAACTAACCAGAGAACGAACCTCAAGTGTACTTGAGCTCTGCGTATGGATCTATTCGATTCACATGGAGCCAAGTCACTCAATAGAAGTCAATATTGCTTAGTCATAATTGACGACTACTCCAGGTTTACCTGGGTTAGGTTCATCAAACATAAAAATGATACACTAGATCAATTAATCAATCTATTCAAATTAATCGAGAATCAAAAAAAACCTTAAGGTTAAAAGACTTAGAAGCGATCATGGTGGTGAATTCGAAAATCAAAGGTTCACCGACTTCTGTAACCTAAACGGATACCACCATGAATTCTCTTGCCCTAGGACCCCTCAACAAAATGGCCTAGTGGAGCGGAAAAACCGAACTCTACAAGAAGCCGCTAGGACCATGTTGAACAAATACGACCTACCTGATAGGTTTTGGGCAGTCGTTAGCACGGCTTGCTATGTCCAGAATAGGATCCTTATGGTAAAGAGGCACCTTAAGACCTCGTACGAGATTTATCACAATAAAGTACCCAACATCAAGTACTTTAGGGTATTTGGATGTAAAGTACATATCTTAAACACTAAGAACCACCTAGGGAAATTCAAATCCAAAACCTCCACTGAAATCTTCTTAGGATACTCAACCACGACTAGGGCCTATAGGGTATATAACCACGATACCCTTAAAGTCGAAGAGACTATTAATGTAGTGTTCGATGAAGTACCCGAACCTACAAAACCCTTAATGACCCCAAGTGTTGAGCCCACTGATACCAAACTCGTCTCTGACCCTGAGATCGAGTCTAATCCATATCAACCAACTTCTCTTGTTGACCAAGTGACAAGTGATCCGAGTCAAACTAGTGTTCAACCAAGTCACCCCATTGATCAAGCATTAGGTGACACAAACCCAACCCAATCTAGGATTCAGACTAACCACCCTATCGATCAAGTGATAGGAGATCCTAATCTAGGAGTTCGAACTAGAGCATCCTATAGGAACCTTAGTCAAATTTCCTTAAATTCAAAGATAGAACCCAAATCAATTGAACAAGCTCTTCTTGATCCCGATTGAATTATTGCAATGCAAGAAGAGCTAGCTCAATTTACTAGGAATGAAGTGTGGGAATTAGTACCACCACCTAAAGACAAAACGATAATTGGAACAAGGTGGGTGTTTCGAAATAAACTTGATGATAAAGGTGAAGTAGTTAGAAACAAGGCTAGGTTAGTCGCCAAAGGGTTTAGTCAAGTCAAAGGCTTAGATTACAGAAACCTATGCCCCGATAGCTAGACTCGAATCCATTCGAATGTTGCTAGCTTATGCACGCACATCGAGGATTTAAGCTGTTTCAAATGGATGTTAAGTCGGCATTCCTAAATGGATACATTAAAGAAGAAGTTTATGTTAGCCAACCCCGGATTGAAAATCTAGATAAACCCGACCATGTTCTAAAACTTAAGAAAGCTCTCTATGGACTTAAACAAGCTCCTCGAGCTTGATGCGAAGACTTTCAATCCATCTTAAGTCAAAAGGGTTTAACCAAGGCTTAGTTGACCCAACTCTCTTCGTAAAAACCTTAGGTAAAGAAATATTTATAGCTCAAATTTACGTAGACGATATAATTTTTGGAACCTCTAACTCAGCCTTACTAAACGAGTTCGTTTCGCTCATGGAAAGTGAGTTCGAAATGAACTTGGTAGGCGAGTTAAGTTTCTTTTTAGGTCTACAAATTAAACAAACTAAGGATGGTATATACCTATATCAACAAAAATACACTAAGGAGTTAATTAAAAGATTTGGAATGCAAGATGCTAAGATAATAAACACCCCAATGGCGATTAATGTTAACATAGGAGAAGACCTAGAAAGTAAGTCCATTGACTTAAAGTACTATAGGAGCGCGATAGGAAGTCTCCTATACTTAACTGTGAGTCGACCCGACATCCTATTCGCAGTAAGTATGTGCGCCAGGTTTCAAACCTGTGCTAAGGAGTCTCACCTAACCCTAGTTAAGCATATCCTTAGATATCTTAAGGGTACACTTAATGTCGGTATTTGGTATCCTAGATCTGTTGGGTCGGATCGGTTGATTGGCCGGCTAGAGGTGGGTGAATAGCCCTCGTACGTTGGATGTCGTAATTCGTTCGTTCTCGTGGCGTTGCTTGTCTACGATTGTCGTTAGCGCAGCGGAAACAATAGAAATAACAATAATACTAACAACAATACAAGCACACCAAATACGCAAGCATATACGTGGTTCGGAACCAAATGGTTCCTACTCCACGGGTGAGCTCCTCGAGCTCTAGAGATGCACACGGCAATACTCAAACTCCTTCTCGACTACACGTCGGAGGTGGAGAAACCTCTCATAAGCAATTACAACAGTAATATACAAATACAAACAAGAATACAAATACAATACAAAAGAAACACTTTTCACCGATTGCTTTTGATCACTTGTTTGTTGCTTGCTTTGATTGGCTCTTGAAGGACTGGAATGCAGCAGCAATTCCCCTCAAATAGCTCCACAAAAACCTTGGCGAAATCCTCCAACTCATGCTCCTTTTATAACCTGCATCAAGTCCATCACCGACCGATCGTGACCATCACCGATCGTCCCGTAGTCGTTGTCTCACAACGCCGATCCACGCTTGTTAAGTTCCAACGGATCACACATCAGTCGACTGATGGCACCCATCGATCGATCAACCATCACGAGTGTCGGCGAAGCTCGACTCCATTCTCGTCTGCATACAGGCATCACACGATCGCCATCCTCAGCCAATCGATTTTTCCCAATGATCGCTCGATCACCTGATTTGGTCAACACCGTCGAACCCATACGACCTAGAGCAATCGACTGGCACCCATGCCAGTCGACTGATGTCGGCTAAAACCTCAAACATAACGATGTTTGAGCCTCCGACACTCAGTCTTAGCCACTTGGCCAAGTCCACCTTATCCCACATGGAGTTCCCCACCGAAGCTCTCTTCCTCGGCCCTCGCCCCTCGGATGCGCCAAGCGCACGGCCACAACGCCATCCTTCGCCTGCCCTAGAAGTATCCTTTGGGCTCACTCCATTCGCTCCGTCCTGGTCCCTCGGATGCACCCAGCGCGGCCGCAATGCCATCCTTCACCGACTCAAGGACCCCGAGCCTAGTGAACTTGCCAAGTTCTCAAGACTTCCCAAATGCACCAAGCGCACGGCTTCGCAATGCTTTGGATTTCCCATGCCAAGCACCAAGCGCATGGCTTCGCAATGCTTTGGACTTTCCCATGCCAAGGCTTCTCCCTTGGACTTCCACACCAAGCTCCATGCTTGGATTTTCCATGCCAACCCATGTTGGACTTTCCCATGACAATCCCATGTCATGAGTTTTGTCTATCATCAAAATACCATCAAGGTACTGCTGGGCCGATTGCACCAACAATCTCCCCCTTTTTGATGATTGACAAAACTACCATCTCAAGTCTACCAATTCTCCCATATTGGCAATTCTCATATCCCAATGAGAATTCCAACGAACCCTAATTGTTAACTTGGTAACTTCTCCCCCTTTTTGACATTACATCAAAAAGGTCCTCCCCAAGGGTATGAATGTCTCATATCCCAATGAGATCTTACAATCTCTCCCTTGGAGGAACACATGCCTACCATCTTTCTAGTGATCCCATATCACTTAAAGAGAGGCAACCCAATTTTCCTCCCATGAGGAAATACACATCCATCTTCCCATGATGGATACCTCCCCCTAGAGGCTTGCTCCCCCTTGACCATTGCACCAACAATGTCCTTGGAGAGTCCCTAAGCCAATAGGAATATTAACCAAATCAAAATTAAGGCAAAGTTCAACAATGAACTATTTTCCACCTTAAAATTGATACTCACCCTCAACCCAACTCCTAATCCATATCCAATGGATTTCCACCCTCTCTAATGCTCTCCCAAGCATATCCTAGGGTTAGGAGTGGTTAGGGGACCAACTAATGAACATGGGCCTAACTATCAAGTTTACGAAATCGGCTTGCGATCATTGAATCGATCGGTCATTGCCACCCACCATCGATCATTGCCATTCTGGCGGTCATTGATCTTCATTCTTGATTTTGATTTGAAATAGTAAATATACGTAATTTTAAAATCTTGAAAATGCATATGATAATACTTATCCTAAACACTATGGGTGAAAATATTGAAAAATTATTTAACCCATTAAATTAGGAGATTGATACAAAGTTCAAAATTTAAGAAAAGCTTCAATAAAGAGCCATCTTTGTATCATCCCATTCAATGGTGATAGCTATCAAAAGATAGGCTTCACCAAGGTTTTTCAAAATGTTTTCAAAATGTTTTTCAAACCTTTATTTTCTTTTTCCTAAACATCTCACCAATATCTAGATGTGTAAAACACATACAAGTCAAATTTTTGTGAGATGTGGGTTTTTGTTTTGTTTATGTTCTCATGCATATTTCTAAGGCAATATTCTTTGATTCCCATCAAATCATGCCATAGTCCTTAACTCCATTTTAATTCATGCATGATATGATTATGGCATAGATATGATATAGATAAAAACATATGCCAATATCATGATGTCATGGCATGTGAATGAAACTTAAGCATACATGACATCTAAACATAAATCTAAACATGATCATGACATTTTATAGATGAAAATGAAAATGATGTCATGACATGGCAAGGCAAATAAAGCATGGCAAGAAAAATATACTAAGGTATAAAATACCTAAGTGTTAAAATCAATTTGCCATTTCTAGGGATTAAATTCATTTTGCCTTAATGCCATTATTTCCTCAGTATGCCAAAAACCCAAAATAGCACACCACGACCTCTATGACCTAATTGTGCCAATTTAAATCATTTTTAACTTCTCAAACCATATTGGCACACCCTAATGTGTCAACTCACAATGGCTAGGTTAACCACCCATCCACTTAGGGTTGACACACCCTAACCCATTTAGCGTGAATCAATCACGCTTTTAGGAACCCAATACCGATTGGAGCTCCTTAGGTTAACAAGGTATTCCCTAGGGATAACTTCCCTAGATACCTTCCTAATGACCCTTTTAGGCTTTGAAGCCATAGTCTTTTGGGTCTTTCCTAAGTCAACTCTAGAGGTGACTCCTCCATTGACCTTCTTAGTGGCTACATTTGATTTCTTTGAGGTGTTAGCCACTAAACACATACCATGGCTAGACTTAGGGATGGCTTCCCTATTAGCCTTGGTTTTCCTAGACCTAGAAATAGTTCCATAATTAAATGGAACATTATGATAAGTCTTCTTGGGCTTAGGTTTGTCACCCAAACCTTCCTTGCCCTTAGACCGTTTTTGAACCTTAGGTCTTGACTTTTGGGCATTTGACCCTAGAATTGAATTTTCTATGATTCTAAGGGCTTTCTCCATTCTCTCAAGTCTTGACCTCAAGACTTGGTTCTCTCTCTAATTTTTCCCATTTTGAATTTTCATTAGGTTTTTGGGAAAACCTCTTCTTCTTAGGCATGTGCCTAGACTTTTTGGGATTAATACCCAAATTTTCTTCTACTCTCCTAATTGACTCCCTGGGCAAGATATTTCTAGAATTATGAGTCCTAGGTTTGTCCTTAGAGAAACTAACATGCTTGGCACCTAAGCAATAAACCTTATTATTTCTCTTAGCATGCTTTTCATTGATAATAGCAAGAGAGATAAAATAATTCTTAGCATGCTTTTTGACTTTAGGAATTAAAGGTGCATTAACTAAAAGTACCTTAGGGTTAGTTTTAGGAGCTCCCCCTACATGAGTTGCACCTTCTTGCCCTTTCTTCCTCCCCCTAGGGCATTGGCTTCGGTAGTGTCCCTTTTGATTGCATTTGAAGCACACAATGTGCTCTTTGCTCTTGATTTTGGGAACACCGGCATCATTTGACTTTGGGTTGACTTTTGGTGTCGATGCCTTCTTCTTAGCCAATTTAGGGCATTTGCTCTTGTAATGCCCTTTCTCCCTACACTCAAAGCATATTATGTGATTTTTATTTAAAATAATAACACTTGAGTTACCTAGGGAGGTGGTGGAGGCCTCTTCACTTCTTCCGGAGGTAGATGCTTCGTTTTGGTCTTGCTCCGAAATAGAAACCCTTTCCTCCCCCTCAATGCTAGAGGTAGAGGTCTCCACCAAGTCATCAACATTATCAAATTATGTGCCGATTTCTAAAATCTATAGGCAAAAGAAGAGCACATGCAACTGAACTTTCTTGGAATTTCATTACCTTATTCCATAATTCCCTTGCATCCCTATAATCACCCAATCTAGACCAAATAGTGTTAGGTAACAAATCACTAATCAACTTGATTACCTTGAGATTTGTCTTGAAGTCTTTGATTTGGTCTTGGGTCCATTTTGACTTCTCAATTGGCTTGTTGTACTTGTCCCTAGGCATTTCAAAACCGTTTTCTATAATAATCATAAAATCAAAATCGGTTTCGAGATATACCTCCATCTGTTTCCTCCACCAAGAAAAATCTCCATCGAATTTTGGTGGATGGATGAAGCTGGCCATCTTGTAGTGCTCTCGCGGCGGTTAGTCCTTGAAGAGCGACCTCCGCTCTGATACCACTTGTTGGGTCGGATCGGTTGATTGGCCGGTTAGAGGGGGGTGAATAGCCCTCGTACGTTGGATGTCGTAATTCGTTCGTTCTCGTGGCGTTGCTTGTCTACGATTGTCGTTAGCGCAGCGGAAACAATAGAAATAACAATAATACTAACAACAATACAAGCACACCAAATACGCAAGCATATATGTGGTTCGAAACCAAATGGTTCCTACTCCACGGGTGAGCTCCTCGAGCTCTAGAGATGCACACGACAATACTCAAACTCCTTCTCGACTACACGTCGGAGGTGGAGAAACCTCTCACAAGCAATTACAACAGTAATATACAAATACAAACAAGAATACAAATACAATACAAAAGAAACACTTTTCACCGATTGCTTTTGATCACTTGTTTGTTGCTTGCTTTGATTGGCTCTTGAAGGACTGGAATGCAGCAGCAATTCCCCTCCAATAGCTCCATAAAAACCTTGGCGAAATCCTTCAACTCGTGCTCCTTTTATAACCTGCATCAAGTTTGTTTTGCCCATCATCGATCGTGATCGTGACCATCACGATCGGTCCCGTGAGCCGCTTGTCTCACAACGCGGCGATCCACATTGGTTAAGTTCCAACGGATCACACATCGATCGACTTATGGCACCCATCGATCGATCAACCATCACCGAGGGTCGTAGCTCGACTCCATTCCGCGTCTGCATAGTGTCATCATCACCGACCGACATCCCTCACGATCGATCTTCCCAATGATTGCCTCCTAAATGATCGATCAACCAGACTTGGTTCAGTCGAACACTGGTCGAACCCATACGACCTAGAGCAATCGACGGGCACCCATGCCAGTCGACTGATGTCGGCTAAAACCTCAAACATAACGATGTTTGAGCCTCCGACACTCAGTCTTAGCCACTTGGCCAAGTCCACCTTATCCCACATGGAGTTCCCCACCGAAGCTCTCTTCCCTCGGCCTACGTCCCTCGGATGCGCGCGCACGGGCCGCAACGCCATCCTTCGCGTCTCATGCCCTAGAAGTATGCTTCCCTTTGGGCTCACTCCATTCGCTCCCCGTCCGGCGGTCCCTCGGATGCACCAAGCGCACAGCTTCGCAATGCCATCCTTCACCGACTCAAGGACCCCGAGCCTAGTGAACTTGCCAAGTTCTCAAGACTTCCCAAATGCACCAAGCGCACGGCTTCGCAATGCATTTCTCACCAAGCACCAAGAGCACGGCTTCGCAATGCTTTGGATTTCCCATGCCAAGCACCAAGCGCACGGCTTCGCAATGCTTTGGACTTTCCCATGCCAAGGCTTCCCCCTTGGACTTCCACACCAAGCTCCATGCTTGGATTTTCCATGCCAACCCATGTTGGACTTTCCCATGACAATCCCATGTCATGAGTTTTGTCTATCATCAAAATACCATCAAGGTACTGCTGGGCCGATTGCACCAACAAGATCTACCGAGTTCGAACTAACCGGCTACTCCGATTCAGACTATGCCGGTAGTAAGCTCGATAGAAAGAGTACGAGTGGTTGTTGTCAACTTCTCGGCTCGAGTCTAGTGAGTTGGTGCAGTAGGAAGCAACACTGTGTTGCTTTATCTACCACCGAAGCCGAATATATCGCGATGGGTGAGTGTGTCACGCAGCTTCTTTGGATGAAGCACACTCTCTGTGACTTTAAGTTAGACTTTCCGAATACTAAACTTCACGTAGATAACATTAGTTCAATTAATCTTACAAAGAATCCGATATGTCACTCTAGGACCAAACATATAGAGGTCAAATACCATTTCATTCGAGAACATGTGGCCAATGGAGCCATACAACTCGAATACGTCGAATCGAAGTCTAACTTGGCA
The DNA here is from genome assembly GCA_025175895.1 of Wurfbainia villosa. Classification (NCBI taxonomy): domain Eukaryota; kingdom Viridiplantae; phylum Streptophyta; class Magnoliopsida; order Zingiberales; family Zingiberaceae; genus Wurfbainia; species Wurfbainia villosa. The sequence goes on from CM045988.1 coordinate 26,100,494, forward strand.
GACCTATTTACTAAACCCCTACCCAAAGCCGAATTTAGTCTATTAAGACAAAAATTGGGCATGAGTGTAATAGAATAGGTACTTGCAAATTATATGTTCTTACTACTATCTCTTTAATTTCACTTTTATGGAACTAGTATAGGACATACCTGAGATATCATGCACCTATAGATTTAAGGTGCCAATACATCTCACAACACATAGGACTAATGTGTTTGTGTACTTAGCCACTTAGATGGCCGTGAGATGTTAGGACCTTACTCCTGGTTCCAGATGTAGAGCTAGTGCATCGCTATGAACCACGGAATATAATCATACATACTAACCGACTCTGACCAGGACTGGTTGATCTTTCATATCAATCAAGCCAAATATGAGTCGAACATTTTATAGATGAACTTATTTTTAGGATATTATTTTCAAAATAATGTGGAACATGCTTGGACTCTAAAATTAAAACTTATGTTTTTTATTCCACACACACCCTCACTCTTTTCGATATATGACAAAAGGGGGAGAAAAAGGACAAAGTTAAGGGATCATTACTTAACTTTTAGTTAACTTGAAAAAGGCCAAAGTTAAGGGATCATTACTTAAATTTTAGTTAACTTGTTCAAAAAGTAATTTATTTAACTTTAAGTTAACTTGTCAACAAAATGGAAGTAAAGGCCAAGGTTAAGAAGTCAATTTTTTGATTTCTTAACTTAAAAAATTATTATTTTAAACCCTATGGCCAATATTAAGTGATTTTGATTACTTAATTCTTTTTTAGTAGCAAATATCAAGGGGGAGAGTTAAAACTCTTTCTCAAGTACTCACCCTCGGTCAAGGGGGAGGATTCCTCAAGGGGGAGCACTTGAAAAAGAGTTTTTATATACTCCTGCACATTCATGCATATCTCTTACTCAGTTTACTTAATGCACTTAATTTATTAACTTTGTATGTGGGTTTGCCATAAATCAAAAAGGGGGAGATTGTTGGTGCAGTAGGCACCTAAGTCGAACCTGGGTTTTGATTATAGCAAACGATACAAAGTTAAGTTCATATCGTTATCTCACGAGCTGAATCGAGTGTGCGGAAGATTGATATAGCTGGAGCTGAAGGCTAGCGACACCCGGAGGAAGCCGTGGTGGTCGGGTGACACTCGAGTGACTTCGGAGGGAGCCGAAGTAATCGAGTGGAAGGACGGAAGCAAAAGCAACACGTAAGTATCGAGGTAAGCTCGTGTGTGCGAGCGTAAGTGAGGTCGTATCCTCCTTACGGGGATGATCTTAAGCGTTGATCCGACCAGAGACATCCCATCGATGGTCCAGGTCGAGATCGGATGGTCGAAGGTCGTCGAAATAATGTTTTCTTTGAGCTAACTTTGCCCTGCGCAGGCATCACCGATCGCTACTGGAGGACTCGATCAGCCGTCCAAACAATGATCGCCAAAGGTTAGCACTCGACTGATGCTGCCATCAATCGACTGATGGTCAATGATCAGATTCGAGGAGTCAAGGCTTATCACCCCATTTCAAGGAGATTGGTGCTCAATTTTGATTGGCTAGGGTTCCTCTCGAAAAGGGACTCAAAGGCTATAAAAGGAGGGCTTGTCTTAGGGTTTTTAATCAATTAAAAAAGCTTCCAAGTGCTTCCGATACGCTCCAACTCTCCGACATCCCTACGACGAAGCGCTGCCGAGACGACGACTAGAGCTTCAACCTCCATCCTTTAAAGTCGTCGGTAATGAAAGTTTGAATCATATTTCAGTTTATAAGTTGTTCTTATTTCGAGCTTTAAATTATATCAAGGAGAGGGGGAGTGTCCCTCTACCTTGAGCTTTTATCATCTTTGTGTATCCAACGAGGAGGAGTTTTTTTGGTAGTTTGCCCTCCGTACGTGGTCAAGGACCACTAGGGCCTTGGAGTAGTAGCCTTCGACTACGAACCAAGTAAAACTCTTGTGTCTATTATCCCTTTTATTTTTTTTGTTTATCTTTCCACTGCATATAAGTTTTTTTTAAAAAATGAATTCGTACGAAAAATTTCTATCACTATTCACCCCCCCTCTAGCGATCCGATCGATCCAACAAAGTTATCCTTATAGGTGTTGTGAGATGAAGTTAATTTTACTTAGTTAATTTTTATGATTTGAAAATTAATTAATCTTGGGTTAGATTCGGATTTAGCCTTTAGTTAGTTAAGTAAACATTTCAAAAGATGACTTTCAGGTCGTGGCGAGACACAGAGGCCTTCTTTGATCGGAATAATGACCACTTCCTTAGACAAAGCCAATCTTAAGAAATTGTACACTTAATTCACTTTGGGTCAACTCCTGTTTAGGATGTGGTGAGGTAGCTTCAACTAGTTCCACTTAGCCAAGTGCACCAAGCTAAATACTCCTTATCTAACTTGGATATACGAGACTTCGTTTCCCTAATGTACTATCATCTCACCGCGATGATACTATGTTGTCAAAGTTAATTAACCATTTCCTATCTAACCATTCAATGAGAGTTAATTTAAGACTAGTATATATGACATGATAAAAATAAGCATGGTAATTAATTAAGATGATATGTATGCATGAGCATGTTATGTTCAATCAATTCAAAGAAATGGTTGTTTCTTAGGTAGACTTTTATTTGTTGAATTTCTAAAAAATGAAGGTTTAATTGCTAAATTATTAATTTTTGTATAATCAAATAGTACTCTATTATAATTAATTTTATTGGTTTGATTATTTAATTTTAAATTTTTAATTAACTTAGATTTTGAATTTAAAGTAGATTTAATAGGATTATTAGACTTTTTTAAAGTAAGATTATTAGACTTTTTAAAAGTAGAATTATTATAATTTTTTAAGATAAGATTATTAGACTTTTCAAAAGTAGAATTATTAATATAATATTTCAAGAAAAGATTATTAGAATTTTTAAAAGTAGAATTATTAGAATTTTTTAAGATGAGATTATTAGACTTTTCAAAAGTAGAATTATTAATAGAATATTTCAAGATAAGATTATTAGAATTTTTAAAAGTAGAATTATTAATAGAATTATTAGAATTTTTAAATTTAATTTCGAATTTTTTATGGTTAAATTTTTCAAAATAGAATTTTTTTAATTCGGAATTATCTAGATTAATCAGATCTAGTGTTTGATAATTCTGTCCAAAGGTTAGATTATTCTAATCTAGACTTTGATTATTCTGATTAAGTCCTAGGTTGGTTTTATTCTTGACTTGATCTAGATCTATATTGATTAAACTAAAGATTTGATTAAGCTCTTGGTTAATTTTATCAAGTGTTAGATTAATTTGATCATTCTCTTCAATAATATTATTATTATTTAAACTAATTAAATCTGAATTAATTAATTTTTTGTTAGTTGAATTATTAATTGTGTTAATTGATTGACCCTTATTATTTGAATAACAATCAACTATATTCTTAGATTTAGTATTATTAGATTTAACCTATAATTTTCCTAAATCATCATGCAATTTAAAACTTAAATTAAGAACATTTTTACTAACCTAGGTTGCATCCCCTAATTCTGTGGACCTATTCTTCCTCTCCGGACATTGGTTCTTGTAATGGTCGAACCTTCTGTACCTGAAGCACATGATGCTCCTTCTTCCTTCGGACTTATGGCATTGGTGCCTCCTTTGCCGTCGGTTGTGTCGTCCGAGTCTTATGAGTAGGACACCTATTTTTATAGTGTCCTCTCCCCCTGTACTTAAAACAGATAATATGGAATTTAAATTTTAAATTCACATTGTTACCTTTAGGCCTTGAGGGATGCTCTTCCATGGTTAGCTCGGTCAACGATCTTCCAATACTTGTAAAAAAAACAAAACAAAAAGTCCTAAGACTTGGTCTTGGATTAGTAGTGTGAGAGATAATTAAAAATAAAAATAAAGAAAAGAAAATGCTCGACCAGTGGTTGCATCGAATCTGAGTGCCCCTGCTCTAATACCAATTGTTGGATCGAGGAAAATGCTAGAGGGGGTGAATAGCGTTCGAAAAATGTTTTTCTTTTCTTCGTTAAAACCAAAGTATGCAGCGGAAAGTAGAAAATGCACAATCAAAAGACACAAGTATTTTTTACTTGGTTCATAGCCCACCGACTACTAATCCAAGTGCCTGCAATCCTTGATCGCTTCCATAGGGCAAAGCACTAAATATCTCTTCCTTGTTGGAGGTAAGAGAGAAGCAATTACAATGATGTAGAGGAAGAGGTAACAAACTCACCTCTCCTCTTTGTAAATAATAACTAAGAAATAAACAAGATACTGATAAATAACTTATAGTGGATTCACGGTCAGAGTAGCATTGTAGCATGAAGGATTGCAGTCGAAGAGAAGGTGCACTTAGGAGTTTATTGATTGATGTTGGGTTTGAATCCTCCCCTCCTTTTATAGATTAGTACCTTGGAATATGTCCAGATCTAGATCCAAAACTCATGGATCTTATCTTGAGGTGGCAACTTATCTTATCATGAGGTGGCAGCATCGATCAATATCTCTTCGACCATGTGCATTGGGTTGATTCATCGATGTCAGTCGACTGATCCTCTTGGAAGTCGACTACCTCCAGTCGATTGTTGAAATCTCCAATCAACTACTACACTTGAGAATTCAACATGACACATGCAATACAAGGTTAGCACAATAGTTGCATAATGTCATGCAATGTGACAGTCCTTTAACTATCCGATCTCAACTTTGCCATTCCTCCGAAAGCCATGGTATCATCGACACCTAGGATTGTTCTCTTACCGAGGACGCGTCCTTACCACTGCTCCACACTCGGAGCTTACCTTTGGTCTTCCTGACATGTCGCTTAGCTTTCAGTCACTTGATCACTGAGGTTTCTCCTGGCGTCACCTGACCACCAAGGTTTCTCCTTCCGAGATTCTTCTGGTGTTACCCGACCACTGAGGTTTCTTGTCCCGAGATTCTCCTGATGTCATTGACCATCGAGGTTTCTCGTTCGGAGATTCTTCTTGTGTCGTTGACCTTAGCAAAGTCTAATACAATACCTACACACATAGCATAGCATATGTGATAACAAAATAGCTTAACTTTGAATCTTTGTCATTATCAAAACCAAGGTTCGATTAACTGGTGCCCCTACACCAACAGATAACAAAAATCTAGGCGTTAACCCTAAGAAAGATAGGCACATGCCTAGGAAGAAAAAAAATATTTAAAAAATAATGGAAAATAAAAAATGGAGAAATTAGATTTAGAAAATCAACTTGATAAAATGGAAAAGACTCTTTATAGGATGGAAAATATAATAAAGGGGTCTAATGGATAAGGTTTAAATGTTAATAGGCAAGGTGCATCTATGTACAAGAAAGATTTGGGTCACAAGTCTAAGTCCAAGGTAGATAAGCCAACCTACGATAGTCTTCCATATAGGTATGGAACAACTCTAGGTCTAGGAGTGCCAAGGTTACAAGGGAAGTTATCCCTAGAGTTAACTTTGACAAGTGTCAAGTGACTAAGGTCTCAAAAAAACCTAGGAAAGTCACCAAAAAGGTTACAAGGGAAGATATCCCTAGGGTTAACCTTAAAGAGACCACAATGATCAAGGCTTCAAGCCTAGGGTGTGTTGGGATGTATACTGAAAAGTCTATCTTTTGTATGAACATCTTTATTTTTGAAATAAGAATCACATGATCATTGTTTGCATATTTATGGTTATGCATATTATCTAATACATTACATTGTAGATAACATGGTGTGTAGTGTCACACGGGAGATCATATTATCAGTTCCTTGTAAAGTATAAGTAAAGGCTCACAACCGAGATGGTTTTGGACAAACCATTGGTATGGTTGTAGTGTAATTTGGTATTGGTTTGTCTTGACCATAGAATTATACTAGTACACTTTATGTGTATTGAGCAGGACCGACTTAGAGGTGATTCAATTTATTGCTGACTACATAATTGAATCGGACCTCGGATATTATGGTGTACATGCTCTTAATCCTGATATAATAACGGACACATGTACTTAGTATTTATTTCTTTGATTTACCAATGGTCGAGATTTATAGATTAAATCGATAGGCTCGATAAGTTGGGAAATGATATTATTTACATGGTGTGTCATTGATTATAGGAAGAAACCGTGTCCTATATATTAGGATGATGATGTCCCCTTGAGGAGCTCATAAGGATCATCATGTAAATCCTGCAGGTGGACTTGGTCCGGCATGATGATAAGGTTGAGTGGTACTACTCATGGAGTTAGATGTTGATTAATTAATCGTCAGTAAATTAATTAATTGACGGACATTCGAGATCTTAAACACGGGGAGATATTTGTACAATTAATATATGGAGCCTATATTTATTTATGGGGGTTGGTGAGGTAGATCAATGATAATCCTCTAGTGGAATGGATTATCATTAATGGATCGGATTTTATATGGGCCGGATCCATTGGGTGGCCAAGATCTAACTCCTCCTCATGGTCCCTATTGTAGCCTATTAAAAACCTCATGAAAGCCTAGATCCGACGGTGGACATTGAAAGGAGGCTTAAGCCTAACTCTATATATAAGGCTTAGGAGTGGGCGGCAAGATATACTTGGAGATTAGGGTTTTTGGCATTGGGCGACAACATAAGAAGTCTAGGGTTTGGCTTCTAGTGGGTGGCAACCTTAGGAGTGCTTCTTGTTGGCCGACAACAACTTGGAGATTAGGGTTTGTCTCTTGGTTCTCCTTGGTCGGCACCACCCTCCTCCTCTCCATCTACATTGTCGGTGCCTCATCCTCTTTTTCCTTGGTCGGCGGCAACAAGAGCTCTTCTTGTTGGCCAACGCTCACTTCCTCCATCTTCCTCTCCTTGGCCGGCGGCAACATCCAAGATAGGTGGATTGGTGGTCGGTGCTAGATAGAAGAGGTGTGTGTATTCTTCCCTTTGTTCGGAGCAGACAAGGAAGGGAATAACGAGATCTAGGAGGCTTCAACTCTTGGAGGATCGTTGCCCACACAACGTCCAAGAGGAGGATAGGGCATACAATAGAAGACCTAGAGGTAAACAAGAGGTATAATTCTTGTTTAAGTTTGTTTTCTTATTCAATGCAATTTGTATGTATTGTATGTGGCTAATTTACTTGGACCCCGAAGATAAATACAAAAATCGGCGATCCGTACATCATCTATTTTGCGACTAATCGAGGAAAAGAGTTAGGTTGCTTGAACAACTAATTTGTTCAAGAAACCACTCTAATCGAATAGCACGATGATGGATCAGTTGCTTGGGTAATCCGTCTTCATTTTGGATTAATTTTTTTTTAATCCGGGGACATAGATGGGATCGCCATGCACAAGCGACCGAGTCGAAGAGGGAAGCGAAGTTGCGTCCCTTCAACTGGTATCAGAGCCATGGTTTTCGGTTTGTGTGTTTAGGATTCGGTTACTTTTATGCACTTATCATATATTGTATGTGTCGGATGATAGTAGGATGTGCGTAGGCTAACTTCTTGGTTGCAGGCATAAGATCCAACTATTATGGCCATATGTGTATGTATGTGATTGGATGTGTGTAATTGTAATATTATTTGAATCCTCGGGGTTGATGAGGCTAGTATTTAATTTTTGTAATTAAGTACGGCATTGTTTAGCCACTCTTTTATTTTAGTTTACTTTCTATCTAGATTTCATGTACACTGCTTTGTGGAGTATAGGATCGATGGATGTAAATTAAAATAATTTTTCTCGGCTCGGATCTCTGGATGGCTTGTACATGGGATAGGGAGGAGCGGACGAGATGGCGATACGATGGGAGGCATATTGGAGAACAAAAGTCATAATAGTTGGAAAATATTTTTTTTTTCATATTTATTGCTTCTTGTTTGATATGCATGTCGTGTGCTAGAAAATTCCTCAATTTTAAATTACTAAGTGGGAGAGGAATATTTTTTTAAATTCCCACGGCCTCCATTACGATTTGACATGTGATGCAAACAAACTTGCGCGTCGGCTCTGAGTGCCTTCCTCTCCATCGGATGAGTTTGTTTTGTGGATCACAGGGTCAAATATGGTTATAGGAAATTATTTAGGAGCGTGTGTACTTCTCCATCGGAAGGCACATAACCAGAGATAATTACCTTGGTACCAAGTAATGGTGCACACTTAGATGCAAATAGGAGTATCCTCCCCATCGGAGTCACTGCTTTTATTTGTAGGGTCGAAAAGGAACCAACTATTAATTTTATTTGTCAAAAAGTTAGGTTGAAAAGATAGTAAAATTAATGGGTAAAACCTCCTCTTACAAATGTAGAATTTGTATACGTCCACACGATCGTGGCATATGATATTCTTGGTGTTTTGAGGTGTTGGTTGATTTTAAAATTTTATTGTTTGAGGAATCAATAATTTTTTGAAATCTAATGTTTTGATCTATCTGATTCTTAGGTTTTTCAAAAATGACTTTCAATCCGCTTGTTGTGATACTAAAAGAGAATAAACTTACTGGACTCAATTATGTTGATTGGAAAAGGAATCTTGATATTGTCTTGACTGCTGAGGAGTACAAGTATGTACTCTTCGAAGAGTGTCCTCCTAAGCCTACGGATGATTCTGGGGAAAAGGAGAAAGAGAGTTATAAAAAGTGGATTAAGGTTGATGAGATGGCGTAGTGTTACATTTTGGCTTCTATGTCAAATATATTGCAACATCAGCATCAAACCATGCCCACTGCTTATGACAAGATGCTCAATCTCAAGGAGCTTTTCGAACACCATAATCGGGCTACTAGGCAAGAAGCCATGAGAAACTTGATGACGACCACCATGATCGAGGGAACACCCGTGAGTGATCATGTTCTCAAGATGATGGCTCATTTGAATGAGTTGGAAGTCCTTGGAGCTGAGATCGATGGGGAAACCCAAGTCGATATCATTCTCCAATCTCTACCTAAGAGTTTTGAGTAGTTTCGCCTGAACTACAATATGAATAAGAGGTTGTATTTGTTGGTGGAGCTTCTGACAGAACTCCAGGTGGCAGAGGGACTTTTTCGTCAGAGTGCTCAGGCTCAGGCCATGGTTGCCCAGAAGGTTTAGACTTCTAAGCTGAAAGGCAAGAAGAAGAAGAAACAAGGTGGAGCAAAGGTGGCGGGAGGATCTCAGGGAGGAGTGAAGAAGCAGAAAGGCAAGTGCTTCACTTGCAAGTAGACTGGACATTAGAAGAAGGACTGCCCCAACCAGAAGAAGAACAAAGGTATATCTTTTGGTCTGGTTGTTGAAACATGTTTAGCGGTGTTATCTACCGGCACTTGGTGTGTAGATACGGGAGCCACTGATCATGTCTGCAATACTTTGTAGGGGTTCCAGGAAACTAGATGACTAGATAAGGGAGAGATTACCGTTTACTTGGGCAATGCTACGAAGGTGGCGGCTGTTACAGTGGGAGATATTTATTTATCTTTTGAGAGGAATAAAATTTTGATTCTGAAAAATTGCCTTTATGTACCTTTATTTAGAAAGAATTTGATTTCGGTTTCTAAATTATTTTTGGATGGATATTCTATTTCTTTTAATGACAGAGTTGTTATAAAAAGGAATAGGGAGATTATCTATTCTGGTGCATTGATAGGAAATTTATATACCCTTGAACCAAAAGCTCCCACGATGCAAATAGAAGTAAATAACTCATCTTCTAAATCTAATAAGAGAAAAGAACCTTCGAAAATGAACCAAGCATATCTTAGGCATCTAAGGTTAGGTCATATTAACCTAAGTAGAATTCAAAGGTTGATAGCTGATGGACCTCTGGGTTCATTAGTGGTGGAATATTTCTCAACCTGCGAATCTTGCTTGGAAGGTAAAATAACCAAGAGGCCTTTTAAGGCCAAGGGGTATAGAGACAAAGATGTGTTGGAATTGGTTCATTCTGATTTGTGTGGTCCTATGTCTATCCAGGCTAGAGGTGGTTTTGAATATTTCGTCTCTTTTATAGATGATTATTCAAGATATGGATACATTTACTTGATGCGCCGCAAGTCTGAATGCTTTGACAAGTTCAAAGAATTCAAGGCTGATGTGGAGAAACATCAAGGTAAAAGTATCAAGACACTACGATCTTATCGTGGTGGTGAGTACCTCTTGGGAGAGTTTACGAATTACTTATCAGAGGATGGGATTCAATCCCATTTGTCTGCACCTGGCACACCCCAGCAGAATGGTGTAGCGGAGCGAAGGAATAGGACTCTTATGGAGATGGTTAGATCGATGATGAGTTATTCTGAGTTGCCAGATTCATTCTGGGGGTATGCTCTTGATACGACAGTGTATATTCTGAACTTGGTACCATCTAAATCAGTGCCTTCTACTCTCACAGAATTGTCGACTGGGTGAAAGCCTAGTCTTAGACATATTCGGATTTGGAGGAGTCTAGCACATGTGCTGAAGGCATATGCTGGTAAGTTGGAACCTCGTACAGAAGTGCACATGTTCGTAGCCTATCCTAGAGGAACGAAAGGTGGTTTATTCTATAGTCCTAGAGATCAGAGGGTGATCGTTAGCACGAACGCCAGATTTTTAGAGGAAGACTATGTGATGAACCACAAGCCCATGAGTAAGATTGTTCTGGAGGAATTGAGAGGGGAAGTCACTACTTCAGTACCATCGGTACAAGAGGATATACCACAAGTGACTGCACTGTGTGTCACAGAGGATACACAGGTGATACCTCATCGTAGTGGGAGGGTTGTTAGACAGCTTGATAGATTTATGTTCTTGGGAGAATCTTCTGATTTAGTCTTTGGCGAACATGAACCTGATCCCTGGACATATGACGAGGCAATCCAAAATAAAGATGCAGTATCTTGGCAAAGTGTGATGAATTCTGAGATAGAATCTATGGATTCAAATCTGGTCTGGGAGCTAGTAGAACCACCCAATGGTGTAAAAACCATTGGATGCAAGTGGATCTACAAAAAAAGAGAGGAATAGACAGGAAGGTTGAGACCTTCAAAGCAAGGCTTGTTGCGAAAGGGTATACTCAGAAACAGTTTGATATGAAGGGCTTGGGAGAAGTGGGACACATCCTTGGGATCAAGGTTATAAGGGATCGCAGGAAAAGGATGGTGTGCTTGTCTCAAGCTTCATACATAGACACCATTTTGGCTCATTTTAGCATGCAAAACTCCAAGAAAGGTTTTCTACATTTTAGGCATGGAGTACCTTTATCTAAAGAGATATGTTCTAGAACATCAAAGGAGATAGAGGAGATGAAGGTGGTTCCTTATGCTTCGGCAATAGGAAGCCTCATGTATGCTATGTTATGTACGAGGCTGAATATATGTTTTGTCGTGAGCATAGTTAGCAGATATCAGAGTAATCTAGGATAGGGACATTGGACTGCGGTAAAGCATATATTAAAGTACCTGAGAATGACTAGGGACTATATGCTGGTATACCAGGCAGATCAATTACTCCCTATGGGTTATACAGATTCCGACTTCCAATCAGATAGGGATAACAGTAAGTCTACCTCGGGTTTTGTGTTTACTTTGGGAGGTGGAGCCATTGTATGAAGGAGTGTCAAGCAAAAATGCATAGCGGACTCTACCATGGAAGCTGAGTATGTGGCAGCCTCTTAGGTGGCCAAAGAATGTGTATAGCTCAGGAACTTCTTGATGGACTTGGATGTGATTCTCGGTTTGCCTAGAACTATCACAATTTATTGTGATAACAGTAGTGCAGTTGCAATCTCGAAGGAACCAAGAGCCCATAAGGCAAGTAAACACATAGAGCGCAAGTACCACCTGATACAAGAAATCGTAAAGCGAGGAGAAGTTGTTGTGGCCAAGATTGCATCAGAGGATAACCTGGCATATCCTTTCACTAAGGCCCTTCCAGCGAGAGCTTTTAATAGGCATGTGGAGGGAATGGGAATCATATGTATGGCAGTATGAGGACTGTAGGAATGTATACTGAAAAGTCTATCTTTTGTATGAACATCTTTATTTTGAAATAAGAATCACATGATCATTGTTTGTATATTTTTATGGTTATGCAATATTGTCTAATACTTTACATTGTAGATAATATGGTGTGTGGTGTCACACGGGAGATCATGTTATCGGCCCCTTGAAAAGTATAAGTAAAGGCTCACAACCGAGATGGCTTTGGACAAACCATCGGAATGGTTGTAGTGTGATTTGGTATTGGTTTGTCTTGACCATAGAATCACACTAGTGCACTTTGTGTGTATTGAGCAGGACCGACTTAGAGGTGATTCGATTTATTGCTGACTACATAATCGAATCGGACCTCAGATATTATATTGTACATACTCTTAATCCCGATATAATAACGGGCACATATACTTAGTACTCATCTCTTTGATTTACCAATAGGCGAGATTTATAGATTAAATCGATAGGCTCGATAAGTTGGGAGATGATATTATTTAAATGGTGTGTCGTTGATTATAGGAGGAAACCGTGTCCTATATATTAGGATGATGATGTCCCCTTGAGGAGCTCATAAGGTTCATCATGTAAACCCTGCAGGTGGACTTGGTCTGGCATGATAAAAAGGTTGAGTGGTACTACTCATTGAGTTAGATGTTGATTAATTAATTGTCAGTAAATTAATTAATCGACAGACATTCGAGATCTTAAACACGGGGAGAAAATGTACAAATAATATATGGAGCTCATATTATCATATGGGGGTTGGTGAGGTAGATCGATGATGATCCTTTAGTGGATTGGATTGTCATTTGTGGATCGGACTTTATGTGGGCATGATCCATGGGTGGCCAAGATCCAACTCCTCCTCATGGTCCATAATGTAGCCTATTAACACCTCATGAATCTTAGATCCAATGGATAGAAACAAAATTCTAATACCCATAGGTAGAGATTAAATCTCTAAGATCCGACGGTTGAGATTAAATCTCTAGATCCGACGGTTGAGATTAAATCCCTATAACCAATGGAGGAGATTAAATCATGACTTATCCCTAACTCTATAAAAGGAGGGCAAGGGAGTTGGTGTGAACATCATCCATGAGAGCTAGGGTTTTGGGCGGCAAGAGAGCAATCCTAGTTGAGATAGGATTAGGGTTAGGGTTTGGAGGCTTGGGCGGCACCAAATAAGGAAGGCTTTGCTTTCTTCTTCTTCCTTCATTGGCCGGCATCTAGCAGCTCATCCAGCCCCTTTCCAACCTTGCCCGGCAGCCAAAGCTTCTCTTCTCCCTCTACTTTGGAGGTGGAAACAAGATATAGGGATTTCCCTTGGTGTCTTGGCCGGATTCCACAACAAACTCCTCCTCCTAGTTGGCCGGCGACAAGGATCTTATTTGTTCCTTGTTGGTTGGTTTTAGGGAGGAAAAGAACCTTGTTTCTATTCTTCCTCTTGCTTTGGAAGAGCAAGGAAGGAAGATTTGCGATCTAGGAGCTTCGACTTTTGGTAGATCGTCGCCCACACGACGTCCAAAAGGAGGAAGGTCATACATTAGAAGATCGAGAGGTATACCTATTCTTCTTTCTCTTTTTGTTACTTGCTTGTTTTTGTTTTTCAACTATGAGCATGATATAAATCTGTAAATGGCTAAATAATACTTGGATCCCGAACATAAACATAAAAACCGACGATCCGGACATCATCTATTCCGTGGCTACTCGTAGAATAGAGGATGGTCGCTTGAACAACTAGTTTGTTCAATTGACCTCTCTAAACGAATAGCACGACGATGGCTTGGTTGTTTGGCCAATCCCTTTTGTCTAGGATTAAATTTTTAATCCGAGGAAATCGAAGGGATCTCCATGATCAAACGACCGAGGTGAAGTCGGAAGCAAAGTTTCCCCTCACGGACTCGATAACCAAAACCCTTCAATTAGTATCAGAGCCAAGGTTTCTAGTTTTGTGTGTTTAGGATTCGATTAATTTTTATGCACTTTTTCATATATTATATGTGCTAGATAATAGTAGGATATGCGTAGTTTAACTCTTTGGTTGCTAGCATAAGATCCGACTATTATGGCCATATGTGTGTATGTGATTGTATGTGTGTAAATATTTATTTTGTTGAATCCTCGGGGTTGATGTTGGATCGAAAGTGTCGCTAGAGGGGGGGGTGAATAGCGATACGGTGTCGTTAAAAACTTTTGCAATAAGTAAAAAGCAAGTAGAGAATGCACAGCGGAAATATAAAGTAGACAAGATATTTTTACGTGGTTCACAATCTTTCGATTGCTAATCCACGGCCCTAGTGATCCTTGATCACGTACGGAGGGCAATTCACTAAAACCACTCCTCGTTGGAGGTAGGAGCAACGATTACAAAAAGAAATCAAGGCAAAGGGACACTCCCCCTTTCCTTGTTACGATTAAAGCACAAAGACAATTTAAAGAAGTAGAACTTAAATAAATATACCGACAACTCTTATAAGTAGAAGATGTAGCTTTCGTTGTCGGCGGCACTTCGTCGTAGCAAATGTGAGTAGTAGTAGCGGCGTTACGACGGCGTGTTGAGAGCTCTTGAATTCTTGTTTTTGCTTGGAGTGAACATGTCTATTTATGGATATTGATCTATGAATTTAGACATAGGTAGTGTCCAAGGTGAGGTTCTTATCCCAACTCAAGGATGAGGTGTTTCATCCAACCACCTTGTGCCACCTCCAACCTCCTTGGGCGCCAACTTGAGGATGAGGTGTTTCATCCAACCACCTTGTGCCACCTCAAGGAAGCCTTCACGCCAAGAAGAAGAAGCCATCCAACTTGTGCCACATCATGGGAGCCAACCATCTTGTGCCACCTCAAGGAGGCCTTCACGCCAACTCAAGGATGAGGTCCAAGCTTGGTGATGGTTTGGATGTCCACCTTGATGCCACATCACCCTTTGTACCAAAACACGAGTCAAGTCCAAATTCACCCCCTTGAAATTCGAGCTCTTCTCGATGCTGGAACTTGACTAGCAGTTGACTGTAGTCAAAGGGTTTTGGACTGCAGTACAAGTTAGCTTAAAATATAAAGTACGATGGTTCTAACCATCTGATCTCGACCTAGACCTTCCATTGGAGGTATTGGGTCGGATCTACGCTTAACGACCTTGCTTCGCTTTCACACGAGCTTACCTTGTAGCCTCGCTTCCGGTCTTCACCCGAGTACCTCGGCTTCCTCCGAAGTCCCTCTGGCGTTGCCCGACCACCTCGGTTCCCACCGGGTGTCGCAGACCTTCCGCTAAACTTTAGCATTTCTGCACACTTAATTGAGCTCGTAAGATAACAAATATACCCTTAACTATTGAGCCTTTTGCCATAATCAAAATACCGGTTCGACTTTGGTGCCCACTGCACCAACAATCTCCCCCTTTTTGATTCATGGCAAACCGACACAAAAGTTAAGGAAAAATTAAGCATAACAGTAAGCTAGCATAATGATTAAGCATGAATGAGCTAGCATAAAGATTAAATATGAATGAGCTAGCATAATGATTAAGTATGAATGAGCTAGCATAAAGATTAAGCATGAGTGAGCTAGCATAAAGATTAAGCATGAGTGAGAAAAAATTATTCAAGTTCTCCCTTTGAGGTAACCTCCTCGACCAAGGTGAGTTCTTGAAAAATAATTTTTACTCCCCCTTAATAGTTGCTTAAGTAAACGGAATTACTTAATATAAAAGGTAATAATTTTGTTTACTTTCTTCCTTACTTTTGTGACTTTCTCCCCCTTTTGCCATAAATTAAAAAAGAGTGTTGGGGTTTTTGTATAAAATAGGGGTTTAAAACAATGTCGTTTATGAATGCATCTAGATAAATCAAATATGAGTCCAAGCATGCGTCTAGCAATAGTTAGATAGATTGGTTCGAGGTGTGTCCCTCTGCACCAATAATCTAAAGATTTATAATATAACCCTTAAGATTAGTTTGCTCTCCCCCTTAGTCAAATATATGAAGTATAAGAGATGTAGGGGGCGCTAAACTTTGGCCTCAGAGTTGTTAAGTACAATAGTTGAGAAAATAAGTAGTATTTTGAAGGGATTGTTTCAAGTATATTTCAATTATCCTTAACATCTCACCCATTCTATGTGTCTCATAATTTGTTCACCTTATATGTTTTGTGAGATGATTTTAAATTGATTAAAGATAGTCAACCTTGGGTTAGATTCAGATTTAACCTTTAGATCGTTAAGTAACTTTTCGAGAAACTGGCTTCCAGGTCGTGGCGAGGCACAGGGGCCTTCTTTGATCGGAACAACGACCACTTCCTTAGACAAAGCCAAATTCAAGAAAATATTACTTAAGTCACTTAGGGTTACTTCCTGGTCTAACTAGTTTAGGATACGGCGAGGTAGCTTCAGCTAGTTCCACTCGGTCAAGTGCACCAAGCTAGATACGCCTTATCTAGCTCGAATACACGAGACTTTGTCTACCTAACGTACTATCATCTCGCCGCGTCCTGAAACTATATTATCAAGAGTTGACTAACTAGTTATTTATGAAAAGAGGCTCCCCGAGGCTCAATCTTTCAAGGATTTTAGTTGGTTATGTACGATTCTAAGTAAGTTCACAAATTAATGTAAATTCTAAGCATGCAATGGTTTTGCTAAGTGGTATACTATTTTAGTGTTAGCTCCCTAGACCATTGAACCAATAAGGTCTATTCAAATAATGAACTTGATCCTGAGGAATCCAATACTTATTAGTCCTAATATGTGAATTTAATAAAACCTTTGGGACCCATGCTTGGACTCTTTGATGACTACGATTTACGATAGACATATAAGACCTATTCGTAGTCTTTGACTTAAATGAGTCCGCTTTGTTGTACACGGCTCTTTGGGTTCCAAGTAGTCTTAAGGTTCTTAGATCCCAACGTGAACTTTTCCAACCTAGCCTCGACCTCTTGAACTTGGTCTTCAAGAGAGAATTCTCCTTCTCAAGTTTTTCAATTTGGATTGAGTTTCTCTTGAACTTGACTAGTTGAAGAGGTTAGAGTAGCCTCTGCTTGAGGGTTTCAACCTCCTCAAGTAACGACTCAACCCTAGACTCGGACTTAGTTAATTTCCTATTAAGCAGCTTTAATTGTACTGTAAAAGTGTACTAATTAAAGAGAAATCAACCTTAACTTTCCCTTTGGTCCGCTTGAGTTTTCTCTCAAATAATCTTCGGCCTGAGTCGGAGTTGTAGTTGACTCGGCCGATTCGACTTGACTCTCCGCTCTGCCATGTAAGCTATGTCTTCTCTGTTGTCCCAAGTTGCATGGAAGGCTTCTTGCTCCCTTTTCTTTGGTTCTCATTCTTCAATTTCTCTTCTTGTCGAACTATTCTCCGCACAATATTGACTATTATGGCCTCCTCTTCGGATTCGGATTCGCCTTCGGTTCGAGTTCATCTACTTGCCTAGTAGGTGGCTTGCTTTGTCCCGCAAGTAGAGCAATACCTCTCTCGCCCGGATCACGCTAGTTTGCTCATGAAGTTCAAACTCGAAAATAATTCATCTAACCTAAGCTTCGATAGGTCCTTAGAGACCTTGTAGGCATCGACCATGGATGCCCACAAGGTGGTCCTAGGAAACGAGTTAGAGAATACCTGATAAGGTCGCGATTCTCGACCTTTTGTCCGATGGCATGGAGTTGGTTGACGATGTCTTGGATACGAGCATGTAGTTGAGTTGCAGTCTCGTTTTCCTGCATTTTCAAGTTATACAATTTATTTAAAAGTAAATCTCTTTTACATACCTTCGTGTCGTCGGTGCCTTCGTGTAGTTCCACTAGCTTGGTCCATAAGTCCTTTGCACTAATGAAGGGGCCGACGCGGTTGAGCTCTTCCTTGGACAACCCACATTGCAAGATTTGAGTTGCCTTGGCATCGGCTTCTACTTGTTTTTTCATGGAATTTGACCATTGATCGTAACCCAAAGATTCACCATCTTCATTAATAGGAAGTGTGAAACCGGTTTGGATTACGATCCACATCTCGATTTGGGTTTTAAGAAAGCATTCCATCCGACCCTTCCAATAACGAAAGTCATTACCGTTGTAAAACGGGGGTCGGGCGGTGCTAAACCCTTCGAGATGGGCCATTTAAAAACAAGAAGAAGAATGACGAAAAGAATCTTGCAAAACACACGAAAGAATATTCCAAGACTTTCGCCTTGGATTAGTAGGGAAGTAAAAAAGATATATAAAATGTAACTTGTAAAAGAAATAAACAATCAAATGCGAATGTCGCTGAAGTTCCGAGGACAACCTTACTCGGGATCTAACCCGAAGGACAACCTTATCCGGATCCTAAAGCCTCTAATGCAATTCTATATGTAGGAGAAGATAAGCAAGTGAAATAATTATACGAAAACAGAAATAAATAAATAAAAAATCTGTAAAAAAAGGAAAACAAAGCTAGATTGGTGGTTTCACGAATCTTAGCGCCTACTCGATACCAATTGTTGGATCGAAAGTGTCGCTAGAGGGGGTGAATAGCGATACGTGTCGTGAAAAACTTTTGCAATAAGTACAAAGCAAGTAGAGCATGCACAGCGGAAATATAAAGTAGACAAGATATTTTTACGTGGTTCACAATCTTTCGATTGCTAATCCACGGCCCTAGTGATCCTTGATCACGTACGGAGGGCAATTCACTAAAACCACTCCTCTTCGTTGGAAGTAGGAGCAACGATTACAAAAAGAAATCAAGGCAAAGGGACACTCCCCCTTTCCTTGTTACGATTAAAGCACAAAGACAATTTAAAGAAGTAGAACTTAAATAAATATACCGACAACTCTTATAAGTAGAAGATGTAGCTTTCGTTGTCGGCGGCACTTCGTCGTAGCAAATGTGAGTAGTAGTAGCGGCGTTTACGGCGTGTTGAGAGCTCTTGAATTCTTGTTTTTGCTTGGAGGAACATGTCTATTTATGGATATTGATCTATGAATTTAGACATAGGTAGTGTCCAAGGTGAGGTTCTTATCCCAACTCAAGGATGAGGTGTTTCATCCAACCACCTTGTGCCACCTCCAACCTCCTTGGGCGCCAACTTGAGGATGAGGTGTTTCATCCAACCACCTTGTGCCACCTCAAGGAAGCCTTCACGCCAAGAAGAAGAAGCCATCCAACTTGTGCCACATCATGGGAGCCAACCATCTTGTGCCACCTCAAGGAGGCCTTCACGCCAACTCAAGGATGAGGTCCAAGCTTGGTGATGGTTTGGATGTCCACCTTGATGCCACATCACCCTTTGTACCAAAACACGAGTCAAGTCCAAATTCACCCCCTTGAAATTCGAGCTCTTCTCGAGGCTGGAACTTGACTAGCGATTGGTAGTCAAAGGGTTTTGGATCTACAAGTTAGCTTAAAATATAAAGTACGATGGTTCTAACCATCGATCTCGACCTAGACCTTCCATTGGAGGTATTGGGTCGGATCTACGCTAACGACCTTGCTTCGCTTCACACGAGCTTACCTTGTAGCCTCGCCGTCTTCACCCGTACCTCGGCTTCCTCAAGTCCTCTGGCGTTGCCCGACCACCTCGGTTCCCACCGGGTGTCGCAGACCTTCCGCTCAACTTTAGCATTTCTGCACACTTAATTGAGCTCGTAAGATAACAAATATACCCTTAACTATTGAGCCTTTTGCCATAATCAAAATACCGGTTCGACTTTGGTGCCCACTGCACCAACAGTTGACGAGGCTAGTATTTAGTTTTTATAAATTAAATATGGCATTGTTTAGCCACTCTTTATTTTATTTTACTTTCGATCTAGATTTCATGTACACTCCCTCGTGGAGTATAGGATCGATGGATGTAAATTAAAATAGGTTTTAGTCTCGACTCGGATCTCCGGATGGCTCGTACATGGCGTAGGAGGAGCGGACAAGATGGCGATGCGACGGGAGACATATTGAAGACAAAAGCCATAATAGTTGGAAAATAATTTATTTTTCATATTTATTGCTTTTTGTTTGATATGCATGTCGTAGGCTAGGAAAATTCCTCAATTCCAAATTACTAAGTGGGAGAGGTAATTTTTTTAAAAATTCCCACGACCTCCATTACCATTTGACAAGTGATGCAAACAAACTTGCGCGTCGGCTCTGAGTGCCTTCCTCCCCATCGGATGGGTTTGTTTGCGGATCACAAGGTTGAATATGGTTATAAGAAATTATTAAGGAGCGTGTGTACTTGCCCATCGTAAGGCACATAACCCGAGATAATTACCTTGGTACTGAGTAATGGTGAACACTTAGATACAAATATAAGTATCCTCCCCATCGGAGTCACTGCTTTTATTTGTAGGGCCAAAGAGGAACCAACTATTAATTTTACTTGTCAAAAAGTTAGGTTTACAAGATAGTAAAATTAATGAGTAAAACCTCCTCTTACAAATGTAGAATTTGTATACGTCCACACTATCATGGCATACGATATTCTCGGTGTTTTGAGGTGTTGGTTGATTTTAAAATTTTATTGTTTGAGGAATCAATAATTTTTTGAAATCTAATGTTTTGATTTATGTGATTCATAGGTTTTCTTTCAAAATGACTTTCAACCCACTTGCTGTGATACTAAAAGAGAACAAACTTACTGGACCCAACTATGTTGATTGGAAGAGGAATCTAGACATTGTCTTGACTGCTGAGGAATACAAATATGTACTCCTCAAAGAGTGCCCTCCCAAGCCTGCAGATGATTCTGGGGAAAAGGAGAGAGAGAGCTATAAGAAGTGGATCAAGGCCGATGAGATGGCGCGGTGTTACATTTTGGAATCTATGTCAAATGTACTGCAACATCAGCATCAAGCCATGTCCACTGCTTATGATATGATGCTCAATCTCAAGGAGCTTTTCGGACACCAGAATCGGGTTGCGAGGCAAGAGGCCATGAGAAATTTGATGACGACCACCATGATCGAGGGAACACCCATGAGGGATCATGTTCTCAAGATGATGGCTCATTTGAATGAGCTGGAGGTCCTAGGAGCTGAGATCGATGGGGAAACCCAGGTCGATATCATACTCCAGTCTCTACCTAGAAGTTTTGAGCAGTTTCGCCTGAACTACAACATGAACAAAAGATTGTATTCGTTGGCGGAACTTCTGACAGAACTCTAGGCGGCAGAGGGACTATTTCGTCAGAGTGCTCAGGCGCATGTCGTGGTGACCCAAAAGATTTCTACTTCTAAGCCGAAAGGCAAGAAGAAGAAGAAATAAACTAGGGCGAAGGCGGTGGGAGGTACTCAGGGAGGAGTGAAGAAGACGAAAGGCAAGTGCTTCACTTGTAAGCAGACTGGACACTGGAAGAAGGACTGCCCCAACCGCAAGAACAAAGGTATATCTTTTGGTCTAGTCATTGAAACATGTTTAGCGGTGTTATCTACCGGCACCTGGTGTGTAGATACGGGAGCCACTGATCATGTCTGCAATACTGTGCAGGGGTTCCAGGAAACCAGACGACTGGCTGAGGGGGAGATTACCGTGTACTTGGCCGATGCCACGAAGGTGGCGGCAGTTGCAGTGGGAGACGTTCATTTATCTTTTGAGAAAAATAAACTTTTGGTTCTTAAGAATTGACTTTATGTACAATTATTTAGAAAGAATTTAATTTCAGTTTCTAAATTGTTTATGGATGGATATTCTATTTCTTTTAATGACAAAGTTGTTATAAGAAGAGATAGGGACATTATCTGTTCGGGTACATTAATAGGAAATTTGTACACACTTGAACCAAAACCTCCCACGATGCATATTGAAATTAATAACTCATCTTCTAATTCCAATAAGAGAAAAGAACCTTCGAAAATGAACCAAACATATCTTTGGCATCTTAGGCTTGGTCACATTAACCTAAGCAGAATTCAAAGGTTGATAGCTGATGGACCTTTGGGTTCATTAGTGGTGGAGGATCTCCCAACCTGTGAATCTTGCTTGGAGGGTAAGATGACCAAGAGGTCTTTTAAGGCCAAGGGGTATAGAGCCAAATATGTGTTGGAATTGGTTCATTCTGATTTGTGTGGTCCTATGTCTATCCAGGCTAGAGGTGGTTTCGAGTATTTCGTCTCTTTTATAGACGATTACTCAAGATATGGATACATTTACCTGATGCACCGCAAGTCTGAATGCTTTGACAAGTTCAAAGAATTCAAGGCTGATGTGGAGAAACGTCAAGGTAAAAGTAACAAGACACTACGATCTGATCGTGGTGGTGAGTACCTCTTGGGAGAGTTTAGGAACTACTTATCAGAGGCTAGGATTCAATCCCAATTGACTGCACCTGGCACACCCCAGCAGAATGGTGTAGCAGAGCGAAGGAATAGGACTCTTATGGAGATGGTTAGATCGATGATGAGTTATTCTAAGTTGCCAGATTTGTTTTGGGGATATGATATAGATATGGCGGTGTACATTCTAAACTTGGTTCCATCTAAATCAGTGCCTTCTACTCCCATAAAATTGTGGACTGGGCGAAAGCCTAGTCTAAGACATATTCGGATATGGGGGAGTCCAGCACATGTGCTGAAGGCAGATACTGGTAAGTTGGAACCTCGTACAGAAGTACGCTTGTTCGTTGGCTATCCTAGAGGAACGAAGGGTGGCTTGTTTTATAGTCCTAGAGATCAGAGGGTGATCGTTAGCACGAACGCCAGATTTCTAGAGGAAGACTATGTGACGAGCCACAAGCCCAAGAGTAAAATTGTTCTCGAGGAGTTAAAAGGGGAAGTCACTTCTTTAGTACCGCCGGTACAGGAGGATATACCACATGTCACTGCACCGCGTGTCATAGAGGATACACAGGTGATACCTTATCGTAGTGGGAGGGTTGTGAGACAGCCTGATAGATTCATGTTCTTAGGAGAATCTTCTGATTTGGTCCCTGGTGAACATGAACCTGATCCCTGGACATATAACGAGGCAATCCAAGATAAAGATGCAGTATCTTGGCTAAGTGCAATGAATGCTGAGATTGAATCTATGGATTCAAATCAGGTCTGGGAGCTAGTAGAACCACCCAATGGTGTAAAAACCGTTGGATGCAAGTGGATCTACAAGAGAAAGAGAGGAATAGATGGGAAGATTGAGTCCTTCAAAGTGAGGTTTGTTGCGAAGGGGTATACTCAGAAAGAGGATATCGATTATGAGGAGACGTTTTCGCCGGTAGCCATGCTTAAGTCTATCCGGATTCTCTTATGCATAGCAGCTCATATAGATTATGAGGTGTGGCAGATGGATGTCAAGACAGCTTTCCTTAATGGAAGTCTTGAGGAAAACATCTACATGAAGCAACTAGAGGGATTCATTGCTAAGGGCAAAGAGCATCTTGTATGGAAGCTTAATCGGTCCATTTATGGATTGAAACAAGCTTCAAGGTCTTGGAACATCCACTTTGATGAGGTGATCCAGTCTTATGGATTTATTCAAAGTCTGGATGAGTCTTGTGTATACAAGAGATGTGACGGAAACATAGTGGTATTTCTTGTACTATACGTAGATGACATTTTGTTGATTGGCAACAATATCAAGGTGTTATCGAACGTAAGGGTATGGTTGTCCAAACAGTTTGATATGAAGGACTTGGGGGAGGTGGGACACATCCTTGGGATCAAGGTTATAAGGGATCGCAGGAAAAGGGTGTTGTGCTTATCCCAAGCTTCATACATAGACACGATTTTGGATCGTTTTAGCATGCAGAACTCTAAGAAGGGTTTTCTACCTTTCAGGCATTGAGTTCCTTTATCTAAGGAGATGTGTCCTAGATCATCTGAGGAGATAGAGGAGATGAAGGTGGTTCCTTATGCTTCGGCAGTAGGAAGCCTCATGTATGCGATGCTATGTACGAGACCAGATATCTGCTTTGCTGTGGACATGGTCAGCAGATATCAGAGTAATCCAAGATAGGGACATTGAACTGCGGTAAAGAATATATTGAAGTTTTTGAGAAGGACTAGGGATTATATGCTGGTTTACCGGGCACACCAATTACTCCCTGTGGGTTACACGGATTCCGACTTCCAATCTGATAGGGATAACACTAAGTCTACCTCAGGTTTTGTATTTACTTTGGGAGGTGGAGCCATTGTATGGAGGAGTGTCAAGCAGAAGTGCGTGGCGGACTCCACCATGGAAGCTGAGTATGTGGCAGCCTCTGAGGCGGCCAAAGAAGTTGTGTGGCTCAAGAACTTCCTGATGGACTTGGATGTGATTCCTGGTTTGCCCAGAACTATCACAATTTATTGTGATAATAGTGGTGCAGTTGCAAACTCGAAGGAACCACGAGCACATAAGGCTAGTAAACACATAGAGCGCAAGTACCACCTGATACGAGAAATCGTAAAGAGAGGAGAAGTTGCTGTGGCCAAGATTGCATTAGAGGATAACCTGGCAGATCCTTTCACTAAGGCCCTTCCAGCGAGAGCTTTTGATAGGCATGTGGAGGGAATGGGAATCAGATGTATGGCAGTTTGAGGACAGCATAGTCTTTTAGTATAAGTGGGAGATTGTAGGGATGTATACTGAAAAGTCTATCTTTTGTATGAACATATTTATTTTGAAATAAGAATCACATCATCATTGTTTGCATATTTTTATAGTTATGCAATATTGTCTAATACTTTACATTGTAGATAACATGGTGTGTGGTGTCACACGGGAGATCATGTTATCGGCCCCTTAAAAAGTATAAGTAAAGGCTCACAACCGAGATGGCTTTGGACAAACCATCGGAATGGTTGTAGTGTGATTTAGTATTGGTTTGTCTTGACCATAGAATCACACTAGTGCACTTTGTGTGTATTGAGCAGGACCGACTTAGAGGTGATTCAATTTATTGTTGACTACGTAATCGAATCGGACCTCAGATATTATATTGTACATACTCTTAATCCCGATATAATAACGGGCACATATACTTAGTACTCATCTCTTTGATTTACCAATGGGTGAGATTTATAGATTAAATCGATAGGCTCGGTAAGTTGGGAGATGATATTATTTATATGGTGTGTCGTTGATTATAGGAGGAAACCGTGTCCTATATATTAGGATGATGATGTCCCCTTGAGGAGCTCATAAGGTTCATCATGTAAACCCTGCAGGTGGACTTGGTCCGGCATAATGAAAAGGTTGAGTGGTACTACTCATGGAGTTAGATGTTGAATAATTAATTGTCAGTAAATTAATTAATTGACGGACATTCGAGATCTTAAACACGGGGAGAAAATGTACAAATAATATATGGAGCCCATATTATCATATGGGGATTGGTGAGGTAGATCGATGATGATCCTTTAGTAGATTGGATTGTCATTAGTGGATCGGACTTTATGTGGGCTTGATCCATGGGTGGCCAAGATCCAACTCCTCTTCATGGTGCCTAATGTAGCCTATTAACACCTCATGAAGCTTAGATCCAATGGATAGAAACAAAATTCTAAGATCCATAGGTAGAGATTAAATCTCTGAGATCCGACGGTTGAGATTAAATCTCTAGATCCGATGGTTGAGATTAAATCCCTAGAACCAATGGAGGAGATTAAATCATGACTTATCCCTAACTCTATAAAAGGAGGGCAAGGGAGTTGGCATGAACATCATCCATGAGAGCTAGGGTTTTGGGTGGCAAGAGAGCAATCCTAGTTGAGATAGGATTAGGGTTAGGGTTTGGAGGCTTGGGCGACACCAAATAAGGAAGGCTTTGCTTTCTTCTTCTTCCTTCATTGGCCGGCGTCCAGCAGCTCATCCAGCCCCTTTCCAACCTTGGCCGGTGGCCAAAGTTTCTCTTCTCTGTCTCCTTAGGTGGTGGAAACAAGATATAGGGCTTTCCCTTGGTGTCTTGGCCGGATTCCACCACAAACTCCTCCTCCTAGTTGGCCGGCGGCAAGGATCTTATTTGTTCCTTGTTGGTTGGTTTTAGGGAGGAAAAGAACCTTGTTTCTATTCTTCCTCTTGCTTTGGAAGAGCAAGGAAGGAAGATTTGCTATCTAGGAGCTTCGACTTTTGGTAGATCGTCGCTCACACGACGTCCAAAAGGAGGAAGGTCATACATTAGAAGATCGAGAGGTATACCTATTCTTCTTTCTCTTTTTGTTACTTGCTTGTTTTTGTTTTTCAACTATGAGCATGATATAAATCTGTAAATGGCTAAATAATACTTGGATCCCGAACATAAATACAAAAACCGGCGATCTGGACATCGCCTATTCCGCGGCTACTCGTAGAATAGAGGATGGTCGCTTGAACAACTAGTTTGTTCAAGTGATCTCTCTAAACGAATAGCACGACGATGGCTTGGTTGTTTGGCCAATCCCTTTTGTCTAGGATTAAATTTTTAATCCGAGGACATCAAAGGGATTGCCATGATCAAACGACCGAGGTGAAGTCGGAAGCAAAGTTTCCCCTCACGAACTCGATAAGCAAAACCCTTCAAGGACAACAAAGTCTTTTAGTATAAGTGAAAGATTGTTGGGATGTATACTGAAAAGTCTATCTTTTATATGAACATCTTTATTTTTAAAATAAGAATCACATGATCATTGTTTGCATATTTATGGATATGCATATTGTCTGATATATTACATTGTAGATAACATGGTGTGTAGTGTCACACGGGAGATCATGTTATTAGTTCCTTGTAAAGTATAAGTAAAGGCTCAGAACCGAGATGGTTTTGGACAAACCATTGGTATGGGTGTAGTGTGATTTGGTATTGGTTTGTCTTGACCATAGAATTACACTAGTACACTTTGTGTGTATTGAGCAGGACCGACTTAGAGGTGATTCAATTTATTACTAACTACATAATTGAATCGGACCTCGGATATTATGGTGTACATGCTCTTAATCTTGATATAATAACGGGCACATGTACTTAGTATTTATTTCTTTGATTTACCAATGGACGAGATTTATAGATTAAATCGATAGGCTCGGTAAGTTGAGAAATGATATTATTTACATAGTGTGTCATTGATTATAGAAAGAAACCATGTCCTATATATTAGGATGATGATGTCCCCTTGAGGAGCTCATATGGATCATCATGTAAACCCTGCAGGTGGACTTGGTCCGGCATGATGATAAAGTTGAGTGGTACTACTCATGTAGTTAGATGTTGATTAATTAATCATCAGTAAATTAATTAATTGGCGGGCATTCATGATCTTAAACACGAGGAGATATTTGTACAATTAATATATGGAGCCCATATTTATTTATAGGAGTTGGTGAGGTAGATCAATGATAATCCTCTAGTGGAATGGATTATCATTAATGGATCAGATTTTATGTGGGTCGGATCCATTGGGTGGCCAAGATCCAACTCCTCCTCATGGTCCCTTTTGTATCCTATTAAAAACCTCATGAAAGCTTAGATCCGACGGTGGAGATTGAAAGGAGGCTTAAGCCTAACTCTATAAATAATGCTTAGGAGTGGGCAGCAAGATATACTTGGAGATTAGGGTTTTTGGCATTGGGCAGCAACATAAGAAGTCTAGGGTTTGGCTTCTAGTGGGTGGCAACCTTAGGAGTGCTTGTTGTTGGCCGGCGACAACTTGGAGATTAGGGTTTGTCTCTTGGTTCTCCTTGGCCGGCGCCACCCTCCTCCTCTCCATCTACATTGTCGGCGCCTCATCCTTTTTTTCCTTGGCCAACGGCAACAAGAGCTCTTCTTGTTGGTCGGCGCTCACTTCCTCCATCTTCCTCTCCTTGGCCGATGGTAACATCCAAGATAGGTGGCTTGGTTGTCGATGCTAGATAGGAGAGGTGCGTGTATTCTTCCCTTTGTTCAGAGCGGACAAGGAAGGGAAGAACGAGATCTAGGAGGCTTCAACTCTTGGAGGATTGTTGCCCACACAACGTCCAAGAGGAGGATAGGACATACAATAGAAGACCTAGAGGTAAACAAGAGGTATAATTCTTGTTTAAGTTTGTTTTCTTATTCTATGCAATTTGTATGTATTGTATGTGGATAATTTACTTGGACCCCAAAGATAAACACAAAAACCGATGATCCGTACATCATCTATTCCGCGGCTAGTCAAGGAAAAGAATTAGGTTGCTTGAACAACTAGTTTGTTCAAGAAACCACTCTAATCGAATAGCTCGATGATGGATCAGTTGCTTGGGTAATCCGTCTTCATTTTGGATTTTTTTTTTTAAATCTGGGGACGTAGATGGGATCGTCGTGCACAAGCGACCGAGTCGAAGAGGGAAGCGAAGCTTCGTCCCTTCAGGGTGGTCATTAAATAGGTACTAAGGGAGATTATATCTAGTGAGTACCTTTTAAATCCAAGGAGCTCCAATATATTTTGGGTTCCTTGGAGTGTGATCCCTTCACACTAAATGGGTTTAGGGTGTGTCAACCTTGAATGGATGGTTAGTTAACCTAATCATAGTAGAGTTGACACTTTAAAGCATTTTCAAGGTAATATGATATCTTGGAAATAATATAAGAAATACATCCTAAAAGACTTTAGAATATGCCAATAGATTTAATAGAAAATGAAAAAATGATCAAAATTGGGACAATTAGGTTAAAGTCAAGAATGTGTCAGGTTGGGACTTTGGCACACTCATAGGAGTTGGGTTGTCTTTATGGCAAAGTGGTTTTTGATAGAAAATGACAATTAGGTTCAAAACATAGGTATTCCTATACCTTTGTATTTTATATATTTGTCATGCTTTGTTTGTCATAATCCATGTCATCATATCATATTTTATATGATTAATTAAAATGTCATGATAGTGTTGGATCGAAAGTGTCGCTAGAGGGGGGGGGGGTGAATAGCGATACGATGTCGTTAAAAAACTTTTGCAATAAGTAAAAAGCAAGTAGAGAGTGCACAGCGGAAATATAAAGTAGACAAGATATTTTTACGTGGTTCACAATCTTTCGACTGCTAATCCACGGCCCTAGTGATCCTTGATCACGTACGGAGGGCAATTCACTAAAACCACTCCTCCTCGTTGGAGGTAGGAGCAACGATTACAAAAAGAAATCAAGGCAAAGGGACACTCCCCCTTTCCTTGTTACGATTAAAGCACAAAGACAATTTAAAGAAGTAGAACTTAAATAAATATACCGACAACTCTTATAAGTAGAAGATGTAGCTTTTTCGTTGTCGGCGGCATTCGTAGCAAATGTGAGTAGTAGTAAGCGGCGTTACGGGTGTTGAGCTCTTGAATTCTTGTTATTTGCTTGGCTTGAACATGTCTATTTATGGATATTGATCTATGAATTTAGACATAGGTAGTGTCCAAGGTGAGGTTCTTATCCCAACTCAAGGATGAGGTGTTTCATCCAACCACCTTGTGCCACCTCCAACCTTCTTGTGCGCCAACTCAAGGATGAGGTGTTTCATCCAACCACCTTGTGCCACCTCCAACCTCCTTGGGCGCCAACTTGAGGATGAGGTGTTTCATCCAACCACCTTGTGCCACCTCCAACCTCCTTGGGCGCCAACTTGAGGATGAGGTGTTTCATCCAACCACCTTGTGCCACCTCCAACCTCCTTGGGCGCCAACTTGTTGGAGCCATTCAACTTGTGCCACATCATGGGAGCCAACCATCTTGTGCCAACTCACCTTATCTTGGGCGTCCACCACAAGGAAGCTTGGTGATGGTTTGGATGTCCACCTTGATGCCACATCACCCTTTGTACCAAAACACGAGTCAAGTCCAAATTCACCCCATAGAAATTCGAGCTCGTCTCTAGGCTGGAACTTGACTCGCAGTTGTCAGTAGTCAAAGGGTTTTTGGCCTGCAGTACAAGTTAGCTTATAATATAAAGTACGATGGTTCTAACGAACTGATCTCGACCTAGAACTTCCATTGGATTTATTGGGTCGGATCTACGCTGCGACCTTGCTTCGCTTTCACGAGCTTACCTTGTAGCCTCGCTTCGGTCATCACCCGAGTACCTCGGCTTCCTCAGAAGTCCCTCTGGCGTTGCCCGACCACCTCGGTTCCCACCGGGTGTCGCAGACCTTCCGCTCAACTTTAGCATTTCTGCACACTTAATTGAGCTCGTAAGATAACAAATATACCCTTAACTATTGAGCCTTTTGCCATAATCAAAATACTGGTTCGACTTTGGTGCCCATGCACCAACAATCTCCCTTTGATTCATGGCAAACCGACACAAAAGTTAAGGAAAAATTAAACATAAAGAAGCTAGCATAATGATTAAGCATGAATGAGCTAGCATAAAGATTAAATATGAATGAGCTAGCATAATGATTAAGCATGAATGAGCTAGCATAAAGATTAAATATGAATGAGCTAGCATAAAGATTAAATATGAATGAGCTAGCATAATGATTAAATATGAATGAGCTAGCATAATGATTAAGTATGAATGAGCTAGCATAAAGATTAAGCATGAGTGAGCTAGCATAAAGATTAAGCATGAGTGAGAAATATTATTGTTTCAAGTTCTCCACTTTGAGGTAACCTCCCCCTTGACCGAAGGTGAGTTCTTGAAAAATAATTTTTACTCCCCCTTAATAGTTGCTTAAGTAAACGGAATTACTTAATATAAAAGGTAATAATTTTGTTTACTTTCTTCCTTACTTTTGTGACTTTCTCCCCCTTTTGCCTTAACTCAAAAAGTTTGTAAATATATTTTAAGGTTTGTAAGTCCAAGCAAGTTCCCAATATAAATATATATATTTTTTTTTAAATAATAATAAGCTTGAAAATATGTTCATCTAAAATGTACAACTCCGGTTGGACTTGATTGATATAGAATGATCAATAAGTCTTGAAGGAGTTGATTAATTTTAAATAATTATACTCCATGGTTCATGTCGATGCACAATCTACGTCGGAACCTGTGAGTAAGGTCCTAACATCTCACGCCCGTCTACGTGGCTAAGTACACAAACACATTAGTCCTATGTGTTGTGAGATGTGTTGGCTCCTTAAATCTATAGGTATATGATTTCTAAGGTAAGACTTAGGCTAATTTCATAAAAGAAGCAAAAGTAGAGTACATATATAGAAAAATTTAAATCCTACTCTATTACGCACATACCTAACTTTCGTCTTAATAAACTAAATTCGGCTTCGGGTAGTGGTTTGGTGAAGATGTCCGCTAGGTTTGATTTGGACTCAACATACTCTAGTTGTATAGTTCCATTAGTTACATGTTCCCTAATGAAGTGGTGTTTAACTTCTATATGTTTTGTCCTAGAATGACATATTGGATTCTTAGTTAAGTTAATTGAACTAATGTTATCTATGTAGGTTTTAATGTTGTTAAAGATTAAGCTAAAGTCTTGGAGAGTGTGCTTCATCCACAGGAGCTGAGAGACACACTCACCCATCGCATAGCGTATTCGGCCGGTGGTAGATAAGGCAACGCAATCGCTTCCTCGCACTAACTTACTAGACTCGGAGCCGAGGATTTGACAACAACCACTGTGCTCTTTCTATCGAGTTTACTACCGCATAGTCGAGTCGGAGTAGCCGATTAGATTAAACTCGGTAGATCTAGGGTACCAAATACCTACGTTTAGCGTGCCCTTTAGATATCTAAGGATACGCTTGACTAGGGTTAGGTGAGACTCCTTGGCACAGGTTTGTAACCTTGCGCACATACTTACCGCGAATAAAATGTCGGGTCGGCTCGCGATTAAGTATAGGAGACTTCCTATTGCGCTCCTATAGTATTTTAGGTCAACGGGTTTTCCTTCTACATCTTCGTTTATATTAACATTAGTTGCCATAGGTGTATTGATTATTTTAGCATCTTGCATTCCAAATCGATTTATTAAGTCCTTAGTATATTTTTGTTGATGTAAATATATTCCATCTTTAGTTTGTTTAATTTGTAAACCTAAGAAAAAACTTAACTCTCCCACTAAATTCATTTCAAATTCACTTTCCATAAGTGAGATGAATTCGTTTAGCAGGATCGAGTTGGTAGTTCCAAAAATTATATCATCTACATAGATTTGGGCTATAAAGATTTCTTTTCCTACGGTTTTAACGAATAAGGTTGGGTCGACTAAACCTTGGTTGAATCCTTTGGACTTAAGATAGATCGAAAGCCTTTCGCATTCAAGCTCTTGGGGCTTGTTTGAGTCCATATAGGGCTTTCTTAAGTCTAAGGACATGGTCAGTTTATCTAGATTTTCAATCCGGAGGTTGGTAGACGTAAACTTCTTCCTTAATGTATCCATTCAAAAATGCTGACTTGACATCCATTTGAAACAATTTAAAACCTCGATGTGCGGATATGCTAACAACATTCGGATGGACTCTAGTCCTGCTACGGGCGTAGGTCTCATCGTAATCTAAACCTTCGACTTGACTAAACCCTTTGCGACTAACCTAGCTTTATTTCTAACTACTTCACCTTTATCATCAAGTTTATTTCGAAATACCCACCTTGTTCCAATAATTGATTTTTCTTTAGGTGGTGGTACTAATTCCCAGACTTCATTTCTAGTGAATTGAGCTAGCTCTTCTTGAATAGCAATAATCCAGTCGGGATCAAGAAGTGCTTGTTCAATAGTTTTGGGGTCGATTTTGGAAATTAACGAGATTTGACTAAGGTTTCGATATGAAGCTCTAGTTCGAACCCTAAATTTGGATCACCTATAACTTGATTGATAGGATGATTTGTTTGAGTCTTAGTGTGACTCGGGTTAGGGTCATCTATCACTTGGTCGATAGGATGACTTGGGTGAGTTCTAGTTTGACTTGGGTTAGAGTCATCTATCACTTGGTCGATAGGATGACTTGGGTTAGGACGAGATTCAAGTTCAAGATCAGTCGGGTTCGCTATAAGTTGATTTGCTAGTTGGTTTTGTTAAGGATTGAACGGGTTCGTGTCCTTCGTAGAAAACTATATTAATGGTTTCTTCGACTCTTATGTGTAGGATCAATGGAATTACTAAAGGGTTGTTTGTAAGTTTTTAAACCTAAATCATCTCACCAATATCTACATGATCAAAACATGTTATTACTATGTGTTACTGTAAGATGACTTTCAATTTTACTTGATTAATTTTAATGAATTTAAATTAACCAACATTAGGTTAGATTCGATTTAGTCTAAGCTCATCAAGTAATCTTTTCAAGAGATTAGCTTCAGTCGTGGCGAGAGCAGAGGCCTTCTTTGATCGGAACAACGACCACTTCCTTAGACAAAGCTAATTTCAAGAAATTGATAACTCGACTTACTTGAGACTACATCTTGGT
Organism: Wurfbainia villosa; assembly: GCA_025175895.1. NCBI lineage: Eukaryota > Viridiplantae > Streptophyta > Magnoliopsida > Zingiberales > Zingiberaceae > Wurfbainia > Wurfbainia villosa. The sequence continues at coordinate 26,133,649 of CM045988.1, forward strand.
CTAACTAGTTATTTTTGAAAAGAGGCTCCCGAGGCTCAATCTTTTAAATAGGATTTTAGTTGATTTATTTTTGAAAAGAGGCTCCCGAGGCTCAATCTTTCGCAGGATTTTAGTTGGTTATGAGTCCTATCTAACCATTCTAAAAATAAAGGAAAAACTAAGCATGCAATTTCTAAGACTTAACAAAAATACATTTTGTATTTGCTCCCCCTGGACCATTGAATCGAGTGTGTCTATTCACATAGTGAATTTGGTCATTGGGAACACAATACATGTTAGATCCTAAAGTTGAAATCAAAGTGGTCTTAGGGACCCATGCTTGGACATTTTTCTTATGTTGGTTTACTATAGACATATATGACTTATTGGTTGTATTTGAGTTAAACCCGAGTCCGGCCTTGTTGTACACGGCCCTTTGTGATCCAAGTAAGAGGTCAAGTCCCTTGGATCCCAAAGTGAACCTTTCCAACGTGTTCCTAAGGTCTTCGACTTGTGTTTTCAAAAGCGAGTTCTCAACTTCAAGCTTTTCAGCAGGTTGAGTCCTCCTCTTGAATCTGAGTAGTCGAAGAGGTTAGGAGACCTCATGTTTGAGGAGGTTAACCTCCTCAATTAGGTCTCGACCTTGGACTCGGACTTAGCTAGTTTCTTATTTAAAAATTTAATTGCACCATACAAAGTATTAAGTAACGACCGACTTACCCTTAATGATTCTTTTGAACCGGATACGGATCCGTGGCTTGTCTTGAATGGAAGCTCATCATCGGATTCGGACTCGGACTCTTCTTGGTTTCGAGTCGTGCTCGGTCGGCTTGGCCATTAGAGCTTGGATATCGCCTTCTTCCTCCGAGGTGGCTTGCTTGGGGCTTCTTCTTCTTGGAACACCTGCAACTAACGCAATACTCTTCTCGGCCTAGACCACGTTAGTTTGCTCATGTAATTCAAGTTCCGAAAACAATTCGTCTAACCTAATCTTAGAAAGGTCCTTGGAGACCTTGTAGGCATCGACCATGGATGCCCACAAGGTGGTCCTAGGAAAGCGAGTTAAGAGAATACTGATAAGGTCACGATCCTCGACCTTTTGTCCGATGGCATGGAGTTGGTTGACGATGTCTTGGATACGAGCATGTAGTTGAGTTGCGGTCTCGTTTTCCTGCATTTTCAAGTTATACAATTTATTTAAAAGTAAATCTCTTTTACATACCTTCGTGTCGTCGGTGCCTTCGTGTAGTTCCACTAGCTTGGTCCATAAGTCCTTTGCACTAATGAAGGGCCGACGCGGTTGAACTCTTCCTTGACAACCCACATTGCAAGATTTGAGTTGCCTTGGCATCGGCTTCTACTTGTTTTTTCATGGAATTTGACCATTGATCGTAACCCAAAGATTCACCATCTTCATTAGGAAGTGTGAAACCGTTTTGGATTACGATCCACATCTCGATTTGGGTTTTAAGAAAGCATTCCATCCGACCCTTCCAATAAGGAAAGTCATTACTGTTGTAAAACGGGGGCGGTGCTAAACCTTCGAGATGGGCCATTTAAAAACAAGAAGAAGAACAAAGAATCTTGCAAAACACACACGGAAAGAATATTCCAAGACTTTCGCCTTGGATTAGTAGTCTTGAGAAGTAAAAAGATATATAAAATGTAACTTGCAAAAGAAATAAACAATCAAATGCGAATGTCGTTGAAGTTCCGGAGGACAACCTTACTCGTGATCTAACCCGAAGGACAACCTTATCCGGATCCTAAAGCCTCTAATGCAATTCTATATGTAGGAGAAGATAAGCAAGTGAAATAATTATACGAAAACAGAAATAAATAAATAAAAAAACTGTAAAAAAAAGAAAAACAAAGCTCGAGTGGTGGTTTCACCGAATCTTAGCGCCCCCGGCTCTGATACCAATTGTTGGATCGAAAGGGGCGCTAGAGGGGGGGGGGTGAATAGCGATACGATGTCGTTAAAAAACTTTTGCAATAAGTAAAAAGCAAGTAGAGAGTGCACAGCGTAAATATAAAGTAGACAAGATATTTTTACGTGGTTCACAATCTTTCGATTGCTAATCCACGGCCCTAGTGATCCTTGATCACGTACGGAGGGCAATTCACTAAAACCACTCCTCCTCGTTGGAGGTAGGAGCAATGATTACAAAAGAAATCAAGGCAAAGGACACTCCCCCTTTCCTTGTTACGATTAAAGCACAAAGACAATTTAAAGAAGTAGAACTTAAATAAATATACCGACAACTCTTATAAGTAGAAGATGTAGCTTTCGTTGTCGGCGGCACTTCGTCGTAGCAAATGTGAGTAGTAGTAGCGGCGTTACGACGTGTTGAGAGCTCTTGAATTCTTGTTATTTGCTTGGCTTGAACATGTCTATTTATGGATATTGATCTATGAATTTAGACATAGGTAGTGTCCAAGGTGAGGTTCTTATCCCAACTCAAGGATGAGGTGTTTCATCCAACCACCTTGTGCCACCTCCAACCTTCTTGTGCGCCAACTCAAGGATGAGGTGTTTCATCCAACCACCTTGTGCCACCTCCAACCTCCTTGGGCGCCAACTTGAGGATGAGGTGTTTCATCCAACCACCTTGTGCCACCTCCAACCTCCTTGGGCGCCAACTCGAGGATGAGGTGTTTCATCCAACCACCTTGTGCCACCTCCAACCTCCTTGGGCGCCAACTTGTTGGAGCCATTCAACTTGTGCCACATCATGGGAGCCAACCATCTTGTGCCAACTCACCTTATCTTGGGCGTCCACCACAAGGAAGCTTGGTGATGGTTTGGATGTCCACCTTGATGCCACATCACCCTTTGTACCAAAACACGAGTCAAGTCCAAATTCACCCCCTTGAAATTCGAGCTCTTCTCGAGGCTGGAACTTGACTAGCAGTTGACTGTAGTCAAAGGGTTTTGGACTGCAGTACAAGTTAGCTTATAATATAAAGTACGATGGTTCTAACCATCTGATCTCGACCTAGACCTTCCATTGGAGGTATTGGGTCGGATCTACGCTTAACGACCTTGCTTCGCTTTCACACGAGCTTACCTTGTAGCCTCGCTTCCGGTCATCACCCGAGTACCTCGGCTTCCTCCGAAGTCCCTCTGGCGTTGCCCGACCACCTCGGTTCCTACCGGGTGTCGCAGACCTTCCGCTCAACTTTAGCATTTCTGCACACTTAATTGAGCTCGTAAGATAACAAATATACCCTTAACTATTGAGCCTTTTGCCATAATCAAAATACCGGTTCGACTTTGGTGCCCACTGCACCAACAGATAGTACTTTGATTGATTAATGATATGACTAATACTTAGGTTTATCTATATCTTGCCATGACATCATGAATCATTAACAAATGATTTTAACTTATGCAAATTATTTATGTGATGATCATATTCATGCATTAAATTGAATTTAAGAACAAAAGACATCATTTAATGTCCTAGATAAAGAAATCAAATGGATATGCCTAGATATTGATGCATAAACCCTTAGTTTAGGAAAAACAAAATTTACATCTCACAGAGACCATAAGAAGATATGTGTGTATCTTGATACACATTAGACACATGTGAGATGCTAGGGAATTGAGTTAAGTTCAATGTGCTTGTATGGTACATCAAAATAAACTTAAACTCTTTCAATCATAGGAAGAAATGATGAGGAAAGCTAGTGTACAAGTCATATATACTTGGCCCATAGATTATGATTGAAAATAGGTTTTGAAAACCACTTTAAAATAATTTTAAAAAACCTTGGTGAAGTCTATATTTTAATAGCAATCACCATTGAGAATGTTGATATAAGTTAGGCAAAAACATTGAAGTTTTCAATGGTTTTAAACTTTGTATCAATTCTTCAAAATAATGGGTATTTTAATATAAAACTATTTTTTCCATACTATTTGACATAAGTAATGTACGTATGAAGTTTCATGATTTTTTGAAAAATGTATAATTACTTGTGCTTTTTAAAATCTTGTCTGAAATTTTGATTTCTACAAACTACAAAAACAAGTCAATTGCCTCATGGAGCAGTCGATTGGTGGTAGTGACAATCGACTAGTCACTGATAGAGTCGATTGTTGGTACTAATTTTAGTTGAACAAGGTTGGTTTAGCTAATTATCATCACCCCTATATACCCTAACCACTCTTAATCTTATGATATACTTAGAGAAGTATTGGAAGGGTGAAATGTTCATTGAAAATGAATTGGAGAGTTAATTAGGGTGAAGATCAAATTTTAAGGAAGGTTAAAGTTTAAGTTTAAACTTGTATCCTTATTTTTTATGGTTTAGATTTCCTATAGGATTAGGACTCTCCAAGGATATTATTGGTCAAGGGGGAGTAAGCCTTTAGGGGTAGTTTGTCCATCAAGGGATGATGCATGAAGATTAAAAAGGGGAAGAGTGGAGAATTGCCTTTCATTGGAATGAAGGCATTTAAGATGATCTTGGACTAGGGGGAGAATGAAGGATCTCATTGAAAGATGAGACATGGAAAACCTTGGTAGACTTTTTGATATATGCCAAAGAGGGAGAAATGAAGGGTTTAAGTTAGGAAACCATCATTATGCTTTGGCATAAGAAAATACATAGTTGGGCTTATGGGTTAGCCTAACTTAAAGGTATTATCAAACATCAAAAAGAAGGAGATTGTTGGTGCAATTGACCCCAGGTCAATATTGACCAAGCTCAAGTGGGACTCGAGTAGGGTTTTGATATTTAACAATGAGTTTAATAATCATTTGACATACGTATGATCATATGACTAGTGGATGGTTTGAGACATCCAAGGTCATGTGAGGGAAATTATTAGGAAAAGATTGTTGGAGCAATCGGCCTCAGGTTAAGGTTGACCAAGCTTAAGTGATACTCAAGTAGAAGTCTTGTTTGTGCAATCAGCCCAGGTCACGATTGACCAGACTCAAGTAGGACTCGAGTAAGATTTTGATGTTTAACAATGGGATTGACAATGGGTTTAACCATTGTTTAACAATATGGTTTGACTATATGTTGACCATATGACAAGTGGATGTTTAAGATATCCAAGGTCATATGGGGGAGATTATGAAGAGACGATTATTGGAGAAATCGATCTCAGGTCAAGGTTGACCTAGCTTGAGTGAGACTTGAGTGGAAGTCCAAGTTTAGAGACTTGGCAAGGAAAGTCCAAGATTGAATTCTTAGCAATGGAGAAGTCCAAGTATGGATATTTGGCCAGGGAAAGTCCAAGATTGGATTCTTGGCAATGGAGAAGTCCAAGTATGTATACTTGACGATGGAAAAGTTCAAGGGTGTATTCTTGGTCACGTAAGTCTAAGTGTGTAGTCATGGAAGTGAAAGTTCAAGCATTAAGTCTTGGCAATGGAGAAATTATAGAGGTGTGACCTCTTGGCAAAGGAGACTCGGTTAGCATTACATAGCCAATTGAAGCATCTGAAGGCTAACGTGGATGGTGAAGGAGTCGTGGAGGACTCGGATGGACCCTGAGGGTGTGAGACTGGTGGAGGTGGCTAGAGGGCTTAGGTCTAGGCTAAGGGTACCTGAAGGCATGGCATAGTCGATGGAAGCACCTGAAGGCTAGTGCGAAGGGTGAACGAGTCATGGAGGACTTCGACGGACCCTAAGGGTGTGAGGTTGATGGAGGTGGCTAGAAAGCTTAGGTCTAGGCCAAGGTTGATCAAGTATGAGGGGATCATACTTGGATAAAATATCATGTTGAGTTTTATCAGTCGACTGGGGCTTTGGAATAGTCGACTAGTCGAGTGCACAATACTCGGGCGGCCTAATTGACTTAGGCAGTCAATTGGAATTATGATGTGTAGTTTACTGAGGCTTGATTGCTTGTTGTACCTTGGCAGTCGACTGGTGGCTAGCACAAGTCGACTGGTCCATGGCAGTCGACTAATAATGATGGGCAGTCAACTGATGGTATTGGACACAGCATAGAAGCTCTAGTAGTCAACTGGACAATCGACTGAGGCCTTGGCAGTCGACTGATGGTAATTACAATCGACTGTTACGATATCCATGTTGGAGATTCTGGGACCATGTATAGTGGAATAAAGTGAATAAAATATTTTTATTACATCCCAGACAACCCCTAGGGGCCAAGAAAACTTGTTTTTACATAATCACGTATAAACACACAAAAGGAGAAGGAGAAGTTGTACCTTCGAGATTCTTTCGAATCTGTCGAAACTACAAGCAAGACCAACGAGCCTTGTCTCTATCAGTATCCACGCTGGGATCACCTAAGACAACTCCTAGAGCAGTAAGCCTTTGTCTCTAATTGGTGCTAGCTAATCAGCAGAGACAAGAGAAGAAGAGAAAGGAAGACGGCTACCAAGGAAGAAAACCTAAGGAAAAACTCTCTCTTCAAAGATTACCGATCTCTTGATTAGGTCATCATAGGAGGCTTAAACGGAACCTATCTTACTATAATCCCATAATTAAGGTAAGAACAACCCAAAAAATTTCTATAAGAGAAATCTCCAAAAATGGCGGAATCGCGACATGGCTGTGTGTCTTACACATGGTCGGCCATGTGTCTTACACACGGTCGGCCATGCCAAAAGCCACGGTCATGCCAGGACACATGACCAACCGTGTGTCCTTTTGGGCACATCCCAGGTTTTGGCTATTTTTAGCCAAAGCCAGGCATGGCTCTTGCCAGTTAGGCACGGCCGTGTAAGGCTTTGTATGGTCTATTTGAGTTCGTTTAGGTGTCATATGGTCGTACTAAGTCTGACAAGGCCATAGGAGGCTCCATAATCTCCTTTTTTCACCCCCTTGGTCTGGTCCAACCAGATATATCCTCTCTCATTAAGAATCTCATTCTCATACTTGTTTTACATCTCGAGATCACTAGTAGTTTGTGTGACCCAATAGGTTCCTAGTTATGTTGGCCATTAATAATTAACTTCATAATTATGAATAGATCATGAGTGGCACCTAGCAGTGCATCATGACCCCCCTAATTAATCGGAAAGTCTAGATCAACTCCAAAATATTTCTGAACCCTTCAGCAACTACAATTGTTCGTGTCTTGTTCCTTTTCACTTATCCTATACCCACTTGGTTCAGGACATGGTCTATATGTCCGTCCCCACTAGATTGACTACGTCACACCTAGCCCAAGTTAGTTTCCTTGTCTTATAGATTCAAGTTACTTCTATATGTTCCCAAGAAGACCATGTTTTTAACATGTTTGCTCTAGCCAGAGACTTCTGAGTAACAATTCTGACAAGAGGCCTAGCGTATACATCTCCATTATCATGAGTGGTGAATCCTCTGTGGGTTATTCAAACACCTTCGATCACTTTGGCTTATACCCAATCATTCTGGAGTTACACCTCCTATGGAGATGGCTACAAAGAAGTTAAAGTATAAGGCGCCATGATCAAGGTGACTTGAATACCTCAAGTCTAAGAAAGCTTGCACTCTAGCTGCAATGAGATCTTCAACAACATATAGAATTATATGAAGTCTCATAGCATGTCACTTTAATGAACTAGTTATCATAACTAGCATCCACATGTTCACTCTTAGCATCCCTATGCTTCCATTCAGTGAGTACCGAATGCTTGGATAAATCAAGGAGCATAACATGTGCTAGTCTCACAGAATTGATGATGTACAATCTCATCAATTCATCGACTAGGGACAGTTTTAATACTTGCATATTTACACATGATGAGATACCCACTAACTGTGATCCAATCATAATTTTTCTTATGTTATGTATCGTATTGTGGACTTCAGTACATGAGTTTAAGATCCAATCAAATACATAGATAATATATACTCAGATAGTAAATTTTATTAATAACTTCTAATGTGATTGTCTTAGGACACCTCTCAATTACATCAATCCGTTGGCCGAAAGCCTACGTGGATTATGTTGGATCAAAAGCATCGCTAGAGGGGGGTGAATAGCGAGCGTAAAAAATTTCGTTCGTTCGTTCAATAAGAGCAAGCACAACAGAAAAATAAAAGAAAAAATAAATAAATAAACACTTTATTTTTACTTAGTTCACAACCCAGCGATTGCTACTCCAAGGCCTCGCAATCTTTGACCGCGTACGAAGATGCAATCCACTATAAAGTCTCCTCCTCGTTGGAGGTAGGAGACAATGATCACAAAAACGAAAGCACGAGGATGAGGCAACTGTTGAGTTTCTGGCACCGCGGCGTGTGTGTGTTCGATCACGTTTCGTAAACATGAACACAGCGGAAGCAATAAAAATAATAAATCTACATTTATTACAATACACACAACACACGCATGCATATTACAACAAGTGTAGACATAACCGTAAATTTAAATTTGTAATAAAAGGAAATTTATCTACGTTATACCTTTCGTATGACGTGTAGCGGGAACGGCATCAACCGGAACGATCCTCGCTAGAATCGTCTCTATCCGTATCACGCCGAGTTCCTCGGGATGACCGCTAAGCCACGAGCTTCGTCTTACGTGCGGGTTACTAGCCTGCGTGTTGAAGGCGGCGTGATCGAGAGATGATCACGATCCGAATCCAAATTCGGATCCTAAAACGAGTTCTCAAAACTTCGCTTCTCGGAGAGGTATTCGTCAACCAATTGGCCAGATCCTTCATCCTCCACCTCAGAGGATTACGGAGATCAAATCCCGATAAGTTAGCCGCTGCCGGAGCTCTAACCGTCATCAAGCGGCGCTCCGGCGAGGAGAACAAGCTGTCAGAAAACTGGACAGCTTTGGTGGAGTGATAGGCGCCCGGCCAACCAAGGAGATAAAGCTCACCTTGATGCCAAACTTGAAGGAGATCACGGGCACTAACGGCATCAGCTCGGCGCGGCGAGGGGAAGGAAGCAGCCTTCTGGGCGCGGTTGGAGCCTCAAGGTGGTGGCGGCAAGGAGGAGGAGAGTTATCTCAATTTCTCCAAGGAGAGGTGGCAACTTAGGGTTGTGGATTAGGGCTTAAACCATCCCTTAAGCCCTCTTTTATAGAGAACTAATTCTCTTAATGGTTATTGGATCATAACCATTAGGCCCGTTAACCGCTCCATTAAGATAAGTTAAAATAAACCAAACCATGATGGTTTATTTTAAGTTAAAAGAACGAACCAACTTTTGGTTCATTCGTTTAAAATAAACCAAACCCTTTGGTTTATTCTCCTCCATTGGATTAGAACCAAACCATTTGGTTCATCCATTATGTCTTCATAAGACTCGGCCCATCCACGCTTCCATTGCATTGAAAGCGATTTCATGCTCGCTTTATGTTTGGTCGACCAAACCTAGTTTCTCTCGATGCGAGAATCCCATTCTCAAGCTCGTTTAAATCCTTTGGATTCGCTCGTTGTCGTGTGACCAAATAGGTTCTCGGTTTATGTTGGCCATCTATAATTAACCATTAATTATAGAGCGATCATGAGTGGCACCTAGTAGTACATCATGATCCCCAATTAAGAAAAGATCAGCGGTTGATCGAACTATTTACGAAACCCTTGATGGCTCGAATGATTCGTGCCCCATTCCCTTCACTCATCTTATACCCACTTGGTTCGAGGACATGGTCTATAGTGCCGATCCCCACTAGGTGACTCGTCACACCTAGCCCAAGTATCATTTCCTCGTCCTCACAGTTCTAGTTACTCCACATGTATCGAAGAGTACCTTACTCTAAACATGTAATGCTTTGGCAAAGACTTTAGTAACAATCAGCGAGAGGCCATGGGTATACATCTCGCAGGAGTGGTGAATCCTTTATAGGCTATTCAAACACCTTGATCACTTGACTTATACCCAATCATCCGGGTCCACATCTCCTTAGAGATGTTTTGCTTAAGTAACTTGAAAATAACCTAGAAGTGTCACTCTTTGTTATGGCGGAGCAATACGTAACTGAACGAAGCACAAGCCACAAGAAGAACTTCATTGACATATCTATATATGCAGAGAACCATATGAAGTCTTACTACCGGTCACTCCAATGAACTAGTTACCATAACTAGCATCCACGATTAACTCCGACATCACTATGTCTCCACCGGAGAATCACCGCTTGGATACACCAAGGAGTATACTGCTAGTCTCGATGTAATGATGGTGTCCAAATCCATCAATTCATCGACTAGGATAATTTCGATACATCACAATTACATGTAGAGATACTCACTAGTTGTGATCCAATCACAAATTCTCTCATGCCGTGAATCGATCGTGACATTCAAGAAATGAGTTTAAGATCCAATCAAATACATAAAACATGTATACTCAAATAGTGAATCTTCATTTATCATATAAATGGTTCATATATAAGGCGCATTGCCTTAGGACATCTCTCATATATTACTAACAGACTCCCACTTGGCCTAATGCCAATCGCTACTAGATCCAATACCATAAGCTCTAACATGACCCTCAAACTTATTTTGAGGTAATGCCTTAGTCAAGGATCCGCTAAGTTCCTTTCAAAGGGAATTTTCTCGATTTGTATTTCGCTCCTACCGATGATCTCTCCGATAAGATGATAGCGCGGCTACATGTTTGGATCATCGATGAGACCACATCAAGTTCGTAGATGAACTTTGATCCAAACCGCTCTTTGTCGCTTCCAAAGCCGCAATGTATTCTCGCTTAGTGGCGTAATCCGCTATAGTGTCAAGCTTGGAACCTTTCCAACTTATTGCGCCCATTCTAGGTGAATACATACCTGCATCGAGACATGGAATCATCCTTGTCCGTCTCGAGCCGCATCCGTATACCCACGCATCACCATGTACCCTTCTCCATATATTAGGAACACATCCTTAGTTCTTCTCAAGTACTTAAGGATCGCCTTAACACCCAATGATCCATTCCTCGATCGATCCGTATCCGCCGTGACACTCGTGAGCGCATACGATACATCGGGCCTCGTATACATAACATAGCATACATGATAGATCCTATCATGGATGCATAGGGAATCTTACTCATGCAAATCCGCCTTCTCGACACATAGACTTCGAAAGGTGTACCCCATGCCCGATGGGTAAGAAACCTTCTTGATTCCGACATGCTAAACCTCTTTAGCACTCGGCCTATATATGTAGATCCGCGAAAGACCAAGCAACTGCTTCGATCTATCTCTATAGATCTTAATCCCGAGGATGTAGGTTGCTTCTCCTAGTCTTTCATGGAGAATGTCTTGATAACCAAACCTTCAATCGATCAGAAGATTGAAACATCGCTTTCCTATAAGTAGTATGTCATCGACATACAATACTAGGAACACGATCGCACTCTACTAACCTTCTTGTACACACAAGGTTCTTCTTTATTTTGTTAGAAATCAAACCTTTTGATTGGTCTCATCAAAACGGATATTCCAGCCTCGGATGCTTGCTTCAATCCATAAATGGACCGCCGCAATTTGCATACCTTGGTTTTATCAACCGATGTGAAACCTCAGTTGTATCATATACACGCCCTCGAGCAGGTGTTTCCATTAAGGAAAGCCGCTTACATCCATCCGCCATATCTCATAATCATAATGAGCCGCTATGGGAGCATCCGAATGGATTTAAGATAGCTACAAAGTAATAGGTTTCGCCATAATCAACACCTTGTTTTTGACGATATCCTTTCGCCACCAATCTAGCCTTATAGGTAATCACATTACCATCCATGTCGGTTTTCTTCTTGAAAACCCACTTGCACCCTATAGGCTTTATGCCTTCATGTGGGTCAACCAAGTTCCAAACTTGGTTTTCGTACATGGAATCCATTTCCGACTTCATGGCACCAAGCCACTTATCCCTTTCTGAACTTGTCAGCACTTCTTCATAACTGGTAGGCTCCTCATCATCAATGAGTAACACGTCGTTCGATTCACTTACGAGAATCCATATCTCTCGTGAATATTGCGTGGTTCTACCGCATCTACGAAGATGTGGTGTTACAATAGGTCCAAATTGATTGCTCATCACTATGAGTTGCTCGTCAGCTTTCACCGTATCTCATCAATGTCTATTTGAGTCTCTCGAGCCTCCTCAAGCTCGACGACACTCCCACTCGCTTTCGCAAGAGAAACTCTTTCTCTAGAAACACAGCATGCCTTGAAACAAACACCTTTTGTTCCACAGGATGATAGAATTGGTAACCCCTTGTTTCCTTAGGGTATCCAATAAATAGACATTTATCAGACTTAGCATCCAATTTGTCTGATACAGTCCGCTTCACATAAGCAGGACAACCTCATATCTTCAAGTAAGATACATGAGGTTTCTTACTATTCCATATCTCATATGGAGTAGTAGAGACTACCTTGGTAGGCATTCTGTTTAACAAGTAAACAGTTGTCTGAAGTACATAGCCCCAAAAGGACTTGGGAAGAGTCGCATGATTCATCATTGACCTGACCATGTCCAACAAGGTCCGACGCCTCTCGTGATACACCATTATGTGGTGTATATGGCGGAGTCCATTGAGACAATATGCCATTGTTTCTTAGATAATCAAGAAACTCTTGGCTTAAGTATTCACCACCTCGATCCGATCGAAGTATTTTAATACTCTTGTCATGTTGTTTCTCTACTTCATTTCTGAATTCTTCGAACCTTTCAAAGGCTTCAGACTTGTGTTTCATCAAGAACACATACCCAAACCGTGAGTGATCATCGGTGAAGGTAATGAAGTAGTTATAGCCTCCTAAAGCTTGAGTTGACATAGGTCCACATACAAGATGTATTAGACCTAGTAACTCTCCCACTGCTCACCTTTTCCAAAAGGTAACTTAGTCATCTTGCCTTAAGCATGATTCGCATGTATCGCATTTAATCCATTCAAGCGATTCCGAATTCCACATCGGTGTAATTCGGACATGCGTTTCTTGCTTACATGGCCAAGACGACATAATACCACATGTAGGAGTCTAATTGATTATCTTTCGAGCACGCTTGTTGCTCGCTTAGATATTGAAAATATCACCGGATACGCCCAACGATAAACACCATTGCTTAAAGTTCCTTAAAGAACTCCATTCAAAGTTATGTAACAACAATTGTTACTAAAAGTCAAATGGTACCCATTTCTATTTAAACAAGAAATAGAAATGATGTTCTTTATCAACGAAGGAATCATAAAAGCAATTGTCCAGTTCTAAGACAAGTCCTACAGGGAGTTCCAACAAATACGTTCTGATGGCGAGTGCAGCAACCATTGCTCCATTCCCAACACGTAAATTTGACTCTCCCTTGATGAGTCTTCTTCTATTCCTTAGCCCATGTATGTCATTACATATATGTGAGCCACACCCAGTATCAAATACCCAAGTGTCTGAGGAAATAGAATGACAATCAATAAAGAAGATTTCTGAAGAAGATGGGGCATCCGATGCCTTATCCTTCTTCACGGACTCAAGATAAATCTTGCACTTTCTTCGCAAATGGCCCTACTTGCCATAATGATGCCAAGTTTCCTTTTGTGCTAGTTCTACCTTCTTAGCCTTTCTCTTCTTTCCCTTCTACTGTTACTTTGACTTCCTCTTAGAACCTTTCTTCGAGGAATCAACTAATAGCACCGTCCTTTGCTCATGCTTCTCAGAAGACTCCACAGTCTTCAGCATATTGAGCAGTGTTAGTAATATATGAGAGATGTCCTAAGGCAATCGCCTTATGTATGAACCATTTATATGATAAATGAAGATTCACTATTTGAGTATACATGTTTAATGTATTTGATTGGATCTTAAACTCATTTATCAATGTCCACGATACGATTCACAAAGATGAGAGAATTTGTGATTGGATCACAACTAGTGAGTATCTCTACATGTGTAATTGTGATGTATCGTAATTATCCTAGTCGATGAATTGATGGATTTGGACACCATCAATTCGCCGAGACTAGCACGAGGTATACTCCTTGGTGTATCCAAGCGGTGATTCTCACCGGGCCGAGACATAGTGATGTCCGAGTTAATCGTGGATGCTAGTTATGGTAACTAGTTCATTGGAGTGACCACCGTAAGACTTCATATGGTTCTCTGCATATATAGATATGTCAATGAAGTTCTTACCGTGGCTTAAGTGCGATGTTCCTTTGACTTGCGGTATTCAAGTCATCTTGATCATGGAGACTTATGCTTTGACATCTTAAGCAAACATCTCTAAGGAGATGTGGACCCGGATGATTGGGTATAAGTCAAGTGATCGAAGGTGTTTGAATAGCCTATAAAGGATTCACCACTCCTTGCGAGGAGATGTATACCCATGGCCTCTCGTCCGGATTGTTACTAAAGTCTTTGGCCAAAGCATTACATGTTTAGAGTAAGGTACTCTTCGATACATGTGGAGTAACTAGAACTGTGAGGACGAGGAAATGATACTTGGGCTAGGTGTGCGAGTCACCTAGTGGGGACGACACAATACACCATGTCCGAACCAAGTGGGTATAAGATGAGTGAAGGGAATGGGGCACGATTCATTCGAGCATCAAGGGTTTGAGAAATAGTTCGATCAACTGCTGATCTTTTCGGTTAATTGGGGATCATGATGTACTACTAGGTGCCACTCATGATCGTTCTATAATTAATGGTTAATTATAGACGGCCAACATAAACCGAGAACCTATTTGGTCACACGCAGAACGAGTGTAATCCAAAGGATTTAAAACGAGCTTGAGAATGGGATTCTCAGACCGAGAGAAACTATGTTTGGTTGGACCAAACATAAAGCGAGCATGAAATTGTTTCACTCGCAATGGAAGCGTGGATGGGCCGTGTCTTATGAAGACATAATGGATGGACCAAAATGGTTTGGTCCTAATCCAATGGATGAGAATAAACCAAAGGGTTTGGTTTATATTAAACGAATGAACCAAAGGTTGGTTCGGTTCGTTTTAACTTAAAATAAACCATCATGGTTTGGTTTATTTTAACTTATCTTAATGGAGCGGGTTAACGGGCTTTATGGATATGATCCATTAACCATTAAGAGAATTAGTTCTCTATAAAAGTGGGCTTAAGGGATTGTTAAACCCTAACTAATCCAATCATCCAAACCCTAGCCGCCCAACACAAAGTTGCCGCCCAGCTTGTGTTGCCGCCCAGCCCCTAGCTCCTCCAACCGGCGTCGGCTTCCTTCCTCCTCGCCGGCGTCGAGCTGCTGCCGGAAGAGTTCCGGCGATCCTCCTTAGGTTTGGCATCAAGGTAAGCACTTGGCTTCCTTTGTTGGCCGGCGCCTATCTCCTCCACCACGCTGTCCAGTTTTCTGGACAGCTTCTTCTCCTCTCGTCGGAGCGTCGTTTGGACGACGGTTAGTGCTCCGACAGCGGCTAACATACCGGGGATTTGATCTCCGGTAATCCTCTTAGGTGGAGGACGAAGGATTCGTCAAACGGTTGACGAATACCTCTCCGGAGAAGCGAGTTTTGAGAACTCGTTTTGGATCCGAATTTGGATTCGGATCGTGATCATCTCTCGATCACGACGTCTTCAACACCAGGCTAGTAACCCGCATTTAAGACGCAAGCTCGTGACTTAGCGAAGTCATCCCGAGGAGCTCGGCGTGGATACGGATAGAGACGATTCTTACGAGGATCGTTCCGGTTGATGCCGTTCCCGCTACACGTCATACGGAAGGTATAACGTAGTTTAATTTCCTTTTATCGCAATTTTAATTTACGGTTATGTCTACACTTGTTGTAATAGCATGCGTGTGTTGTGTGTGTTGTAATAAATAGGAGTATTTATTATTTTTATTGCTTCCGCTGTGCTCATGTTTACGAAACATGATCGAACACACACACGCCGCGGTGCCGGAAACCCAACAGTGGTATCAGAGCCCAGGTTGTGTTTCGACATAATCGTAAAATGGTTTTGCGATAGTCATAATGTATTTCTGGAAATTTTCTAATTTTGGAAATTTAGAAGTATTTATGGAAATTTTTCAATTTTGGAAAGTCTAGAAGTATTTATGGAAATCTTCCACTTTTTGAAAGTTGGAAGTATTTATGGAAATTGATATTTTCCATAAATAAAATATTTGATTAGATTCTGGAAATTTGTTTCCTAATTTAATCATGATTTGAGGGGAAATCAAATCTTAAAATATTTTATTTCCATAAGTAGTTTTAATGATTTAGGAAATTGGTTTCCTAAATAGATTTTCCTTAATCAAATAATTCCATGAATAAAATATGTGATTAGATTTGGAAATTTGTTTCCTAATTTAATTATGATTTGATTTGGAGAATCAAATCTTAAACATATTTTATTTCCATAAATAGTTATGACATATAAGGAAATATAGACATGACATAATTGTATGTCATGTAATTGCATTAGATGCATAACATTATGCCATGCGTGTCGTGACATGTAGATGTATGTCATGTATGCCATGCCATGTAGATAATAGTTATTTGCATGCAAAGAGGATGAGACATAAAAACCCTTAATCAATATTAAAGCCTACACCTTCCATTAATATGGTTAGAACAAGATTTCTGTTTCTTGTTTGGGTTGTTGGACTCTCTCCAAGCCCGGCTCGAACCTGAATATGTTCAAACCATGGAATAGTTTAATACTAATATGGTAAGAGTCAGAGGTCAATCGTTAGCTTTGGTTGTTGGACTCTCTCAAAGCTGGGCTAATTGGTTGAATGCGCTCTAACCATATTAAAACTATGTCCCGATTAATGGGTTGGCTTTAACCTGGAGCATCGGCTTGTTGGACTCTCTCCAAGGTCGATGTAAAGGGAGGTGAAGTTGGGTGCTATGCATATGATGCATACTTGTTAATGTGTTAACAACCCGATGTATGTGTGAACATTCAATTAGTTGATAGCACATTGTGATAGTTGCATATACGTGATATGCAATCGGTATAGAAGATACCTACCATCGTAGTTATGAATGGCTTGTTGGACTCTCTCCAAGGTTGTTCATAACTATGATGGATATCAGCCCATTCGGAGATGGACCTACGATCTCCCGAAGTGATTTTGGGGTTTTTGAAATTCGAAAAATGAATGGGATTTATAAATGTATATTGATGCATTTTAAAATCATCTTTCTCATATATGCTCGTTTTGTATTTCTAAGTTAATATATTGATCATGATGTGTTTGAATTTGCGTTCCATTTTGGATTCGAATAAATTGACTGGGCCGAGCTTCATGGACTGGCTTAGAAGCTTGAGAATTGTTCTCAAGGTTGAAAAGCTTGCAAATGTCCTCGAAGCGTCTCTTCCCGCCCGTCCTAGTGTCAATGCAACTCAGGACCAATTGTTGGCCTATCAGAAACATATGAATGATTCTGAACAAATGAGTTGCATCATGCTAGCCGCGATGGAACCCAAGCTACGAAAGCAACATGAGCATTTGGATGCTCATATCGTAGTCCTTCATCTTTGTGAGTTGGTTGATGAGCAAGTGAGATTCGAAAGGTTCGAAGTCTCAAAGCTCCTCTTCACCTCTGAGATGCTAGGAGGTTCATCTGTGGTCGCCAATATGTTGAAGACTGTGGAGTCTTCCGAGAAGCATGAGCGGGAGTCTGTTAGTTGATTCCTCGAAGAAAGGTTCTAAGAGGAAGTCAAAGGAACAGCAGAAGGGAAAGAAGAGAAGGGCTAAGAAGGTAGAACTAGCACAAAAGGAAACTTGCCATCATTATGGCAAGGAGAGCCATTTGCGAAGAAAGTACAAGATTTATCTTGAGTCCGTGAAGAAGGATAAGGCATCGGATGCCCCATCTTCTTCAGAAATCTTCTTTATTGATTGTCATTCTATTTCCTCAGACACTTGGGTATTCGATACTGGGTGTGGCTCACATATATGTAATGACATACATGTGCTAAGGAATAGAAGAAGACTCGTCAAGGGAGAGTCAAATTTACGTGTTGGGAATGGAGCAAAGGTTGCTGCACTCGCCATCGGAACGTATTTGTTGGAACTCCCTGTAGGACTTGTCTTAGTACTGGACAATTGCTTTTATATTCCTTCGTTGATAAAGAACATCATTTCTATTTCTTGTTCAAATAGAAATGGTTTCCATTTGACGTTTAGTAACAATTGTTGTTACATAACTTTGAATGGGGTTCTTTATGGGACTGGAACTTTAAGCAATGGTGTTTATACGTTGGACGTATCCAGTGACATTTGCAATATCGAAGCGAGCAACAAGAGTGCTCGAAAGGATAATCAAATAGACTCCTACATGTGGCATTGTCGTCTTGGCCATGTAAGCAAGAAACGCATGTCCGAATTACACCGATGTGGAATTCTGGAATCGTTTGAATTGGATTCATACGATACATGCGAATCATGCTTAAAAGGCAAGATGACTAAGTTACCTTTTACGGGAAAAGGTGAACGAGTGGGAGAGTTGCTAGGCCTAATACATAGTGATGTATATGGACCTATGTCAACTCAAGCTTTAGGAGGCTATAGCTACTTCATTACCTTCACCGATGATCACTCATGGTTTGGGTATGTGTTCTTGATGAAACACAAGTCTGAAGCCTTTGAAAGGTTCAAAGAATTCAGAAATGAAGTAGAGAAACAACATGACAAAAGTATTAAAATACTTCGATCGGATCGAGGTGGTGAATACTTAAGTCAAGAGTTTCTTGATTATCTAAGAGACAATGGCATATTGTCTCAATGGACTCCGCCATATACACCACAGCATAATGGTGTATCTGAGGGGCGTAATCGGACCTTGTTGGACATGGTCAGGTCAATGATGAATCATGCGACTCTTCCCAAGTCCTTTTGGGGTTATGCACTTCAGACAGCTGTTTACTTGTTAAACAGAATGCCTACCAAGGTAGTCTCAACTACTCCATATGAGATATGGAATGGTAAGAAACCTCATGTATCTTACTTGAAGATATGGGGTTGTCCTGCTTATGTGAAGCGGACTGTATCAGACAAACTGGATGCTAAGTCTGATAAATGTCTATTTATTGGATACCCTAAGGAAACAAGGGGTTACCAATTCTATCATCCTGTGGAACAAAAGGTGTTTGTTTCAAGGCATACTGTGTTTCTAGAGAAAGAGTTTCTCTTGCAAGAAAATAGTGGGAGTGTCGTCGAGCTTGAGGAGGCTCGAGAGACTCAAATAGACATTGATGAGATACCTGGTGAAGCACAACAGCCGACAACTCATAGTGATGAGCAATCGGCTGAACCTATTGTAACACCACATCTTCGTAGATCTGGTAGAACACGCAATATTCCTGAGAGATATGGATTTCTCGTAAGTGAATCGAATGATGTGTTACTCATTGATGATGAGGAGCCTACCAGTTATGAAGAAGTGCTGACAAGTTCAGAAAGGGATAAGTGGCTTGGTGCCATGAAGTCGGAAATGGATTCCATGTATGAAAAACCAAGTTTGGAACTTGGTTGACCCACCTGAAGGCATAAAGCCTATAGGGTGCAAGTGGGTTTTCAAGAAGAAAACCGACATGGATGGTAATGTGATTACCTATAAGGCTAGATTGGTGGCGAAAGGATATCGTCAAAAACAAGGTGTTGATTATGACGAAACCTATTCGCCTGTAGCTATGCTTAAATCCATTCGGATGCTCCCCGCCATAGCGCTCATTATGATTATGAGATATGGCGATGGATGTGAAAATAGCTTTCCTTAATGGAAACTCGCCGAGGACGTGTATATGATACACTGAGGGTTTCACATCGTTGATAAAACCAAGGTATGCAAATATGCGATTTATCCATTTATGGATTGAAGCAAGCATCCAGAGTCGGAATATCCGTTTTGATGAGACGATCAAAAAGTTTGATTTCTCACAAAATCCAGACGAACCTTGTGTGTACAAGAAGGTTAGTGGGAGTGCAGTCGTGTTCCTAGTATTGTATGTCGATGACATATTACTTATAGGAAACGATGTGTCAATCTTACAGTCAGTTAAGGTTTGGTTATCCAAGACATTCTCCATGAAAGACCTGGGAGAAGCAACCTACATCCTTGGGATTAAGATCGATAGAGATAGATCGAAACGGTTGCTTGGTCTTTCGCAGTCTACATATATAGACAGAGTGCTAAAGAGGTTTAGCATGTCGGAATCCAAGAAAGGTTTCTTACCCATCAGGCATGGGGTACACCTTTCGAAGTCTATGTGTCCGCGCACAGAAGACGAGAGGATTTGCATGAGTAAGATTCCCTATGCATCCGCAATAGGATCTATCATGTATGCTATGTTATGTACAAGGCCCGATGTATCGTATGCTCTGAGTGTCACGAGCAGATACCAGTCTGATCCAGGAATGGATCATTGGGTGGCTGTTAAGACGATCCTTAAGTACTTGAGAAGAACTAAGGATGCGTTCCTAATATATGGAGAAGGGTACATGGTGATACGTGGGTATACGGATGCCAGCTCCAGACAGACAAGGATGATTCCATGTCTCAGTCTGGGTATGTATTCACCTAAAATGGAGGCGCAATAAGTTGGAAAGGTTCCAAGCTTGACACTATAGCGGATTCTGCCACTAAGGCAGAATATGTTGCAGCTTTGGAAGCAGCAAAGGAAGCGGTTTGGATCAAGAAGTTCATCTCTGAACTTGATGTGGTCTCATCAATGATCCAAACATGTGCTTCGCCGCTATCATCTTATCAGAGAGTTCATCAGTAGGAACGAAATACAAATCGAGAAAATTCCCACTGAAAGGAACTTAGCGGACCCTTTGACTAAAGCATTACCTCAAAGTAAGTTTGAGGGTCATGTTGGTGCTTATGGTATTGGATACCGTAGCGATTGGCATTAGGCCAAGTGGGAGTCTGTTAGTAATATATGAGAGATGTCCTAAGGCAATCGCCTTATGTATGAACCATTTATATGATAAATGAAGATTCACTATTTGAGTATACATGTTTAATGTATTTGATTGATCTTAAACTCATTTATCAATGTCCACGATACGATTCACAAAGATGAGAGAATTTGTGATTGGATCACAACTAGTGAGTATCTCTACATGTGTAATTGTGATGTATCGGAATTATCCTAGTCGATGAATTGATGGATTTGGACACCATCAATTCGCCGAGACTAGCACGAGTATATACCTTGGTGTATCCAAGCACCGATTCTCCGGGCCGAGAGACATAGTGATGTCCGGAGTTAATCGTGGATGCTAGTTATGGTAACTAGTTCATTGGAGTGACCAGCCGTAAGACTTCATATGGTTCTCTGCATATATATAGATATGTCAATGAAGTTCTTACTGTGGCTTAAGTGCGATGTTCCTTTGACTTGTATTCAAGTCATCTTGATCATGGAGACTTATGCTTTGACATCTTAAGCAAACATCTCTAAGGAGATGTGGACCCGGATGATTGGGTATAAGTCGAAGTGATCAAGGTGTTTGAATAGCCTATAAAGGATTCACCACTCCTTGCAGGAGATGTATACCCATGGCCTCTCGTCGGATTGTTACTAAAGTCTTTGGCCAAAGCATTACATGTTTAGAGTAAGGTACTCTTCGATACATGTGGAGTAACTAGAACGTGAGGACGAGGAAATGATACTGGGCTAGGTGTGACGAGTCACCTAGTGGGATGACACAATAGACCATGTCCCCAACCAAGTGGGTATAAGATGAGTGAAGGGAATGGGGCACGATTCATTCGAGCATCAAGGGTTTCGTAAATAGTTTCGATCAACCGCTGATCTTTTCGGTTAATTGGGGATCATGATGTACTACTAGGTGCCACTCATGATCGCTCTATAATTAATGGTTAATTATAGACGGCCAACATAAACCGAGAACCTATTTGGTCACACGCACAACGAGTGTAATCCAAAGGATTTAAAACGAGCTTGAGAATGGGATTCTCAGACCGAGAGAAACTATGTTTGGTTGGACTAAACATAAAGCGAGCATGAAATTGTTTCAGTCGCAATGGAAGCGTGGATGGGCCGTGTCTTATGAAGACATAATGGATGGACCAAAATGGTTTGGTCCTAATCCAATGGATGAGAATAAACCAAAGGGTTTGGTTTATATTAAACGAATGAACCAAAGGTTGGTTCGGTTCGTTTTAACTTAAAATAAACCATCATGGTTTGGTTTATTTTAACTTATCTTAATGGAGCGGGTTAACGGGCTTTATGGATATGATCCATTAACCATTAAGAGAATTAGTTCTCTATAAAAGTGGGCTTAAGGGATTGTTAAACCCTAACTAATCCAATCATCCAAACCCTAGCCGCCCAACACAAAGTTGCCGCCCAGCTTGTGTTGCCGCCACCCTAGCTCCTCCAACCGGCCCAGAAGGCGGCTTCTTCCTCCTCGCCGGCGCCGAGCTGCTGCCGGAAGAGTTCCGCGATCCTCCTTAGGTTTGGCATCAAGGTAAGCACTTGGCTTCCTTTGTTGGCCGGCGCCTATCTCCTCCACCAAGCTGTCCAGTTTTCTGACAGCTTCTTCTCCTTCGTCCGGAGCGCCGCTTGACGACGGTTAGTGCTCCGACAGCGCTAACATACCGGGATTTGATCTCCGTAATCCTCTGAGGTGGAGGACGAAGGATTCGGCCAAACGGTTGACGAATACCTCTCCGGAGAAGCGAGTTTTGAGAACTCGCTTTGGATCCGAATTTGGATTCGATCGTGATCATCTCGATCACGCCGCCTTCAACACGAGGCTAGTAACCCGCACGAAGACGGCTCGTGACTTAGCGAAGTCATCCCGAGGAGCTCGGCGTGGATACGGATAGAGACGATTCTTACGAGGATCGCCCGGTTGATGCCGTTCCCGCTACACGTCATACGGAAGGTATAACGTAGTTTAATTTCCTTTTATTGCAAATTTTAATTTACGGTTATGTCTACACTTGTTGTAATAGCATGCGTGTGTTGTGTGTGTTGTAATAAATAGGAGTATTTATTATTTTTATTGCTTCCGCTGTGCTCATGTTTACGAAACATGATCGAACACACACACGCCGCGGTGCCGGAAACCCAACAAGCAGTACCACAGATGAACCTTCTAGCATCTCAGAGGTGAAGAGGAGCTTTGAGACTTCGAACCTTTCGAATCTCACTTGCTCATCAACCAAATCACAAAGATGAAGGACTACGATATGAGCATCCATATGCTCATGTTGCTTTCGTAGCTTGGGTTCCATCGTGGCTAGCATGATGCAACTCATTTGTTCAGAATCACTCACATGTTTCTGATAGGCCAACAATTGGTCCAGAGTTGCATCGTCACTAGGACGGGCGGGAAGAGGTACTTCGAGGACATTTACAAGCTTTTCAACCTTGAGAACAATTCTCAAGCTTCTAAGCCAGTCCATGAAGCTCGACCCAGTCAATTTATTTGAATCCAAAATGGAATGCAAATTCAAAGACATCATGATCAATCTTAGAAATACAAAACGAGTATATAAGAGAAAATGATTTTTAAAAATGCATCAATATACATTTATAAATTCCATTCATTTTTCGAATTTCAAAAACCCCAAAATCACTTCGGGAGATCGTAGGTCCATCTCCGAATGGGCTGATATCCATCATAGATAAGAACAACCTTGGAGTGAGTCCAACAAGCCATTCTTAGCTATGATGGTGGGTATCAAGTATACTGATTACATATCATGTATATGTAACTATCACAATGTGCTATCAACTAATTGAATGTTTACACATACATTGGGTTGTTAACACATTAACAAGTATGCATCATATGCATAGCACCCAACTTCACCTCTCTTCACATCGACCTTGGAGTGAGTCCAACAAATCGATGCTTCAAGTTAGAGCCGACCCATTAATCGCGAAATAGTTTTAATATGGTTAGAGCGCATTCAACCAATTAGCCAGACTTGGAGTGAGTCCAACAACCCAAACTAACGATTGACCTCTGACTCTTACCATATTAGAGTTAAACTATTCCAATGATTTGAACATGTTCAGGTTCAAGCCGGGCTTGGAGTGAGTCCAACAACCCAAACAAGAAACAGAACTCTGGTTCTAACCATATTAATGGAATGTGTAAGCTTTAATATTGAGTTAGGGTTTTATGTCTCATCCTCTTTGCATGCAAATAACTATTATCTACATGGCATGACATACATGACATACATCTACATGTCACGACACGCATGACATAATGTTATGCATCTAATGCAATTACATGACATACAATTATGTCATGTACATAATTTCCTTATTTGTTATAACTATTTATGGTAATAAAATATGTTTAAGATTTGATTCTCCAAATCAAATCATGATTGAATTAGGAAACAAATTTCCAAATCTAATCACATATTTTATTCATGGAATTATTTGATTAAGGAAAATCTATTTAGGAAACCAATTTCCTAAATCATTAAAACTACTTATGGAAATAAAATATTTTAAGATTTGATTTAAATCAAATCATGATTAAATTAGGAAACAAATTTCAGATCTAATCAAATATTTTATTTATGGAAAATATCAATTTCCATAAATACTTCCAACTTTCCAAAAGTGGAAGATTTCCATAAATACTTCTAGACTTTCCAAAATTGAAAAATTTCCATAAATACTTCTAAATTTCCAAAATTAGAAAATTTCCAGAAATACATTATGACTATCGCAAAACCATTTTTACGATTATTTCGAAACACAACCTGGGCTCTGATACCACTGTTGGGTTTCCGGCACCGCGGCGTGTGTGTGTTCGATCACGTTTCATAAACATGAACACAGCGGAAGCAATAAAAATAATAAATCTACATTTATTACAACACACACAACACACGCATGCATATTACAACAAGTGTAGACATAACCATAAATTTAAATTTGCAATAAAAGGAAATTTATCTACGTTATACCTTTCGTATGACGTGTAGCGGGAACTGCATCAACCGGAACGATCCTCGCTAGAATCGTCTCTATCCGTATCCACGCCGAGTTCCTCGGGATGACTTCGCTAAGCCACGAGCTTCGTCTTCATACGGGTTACTAGCCTCGTGTTGAAGACGACGTGATCGAGAGATGATCACGATCCGAATCCAAATTCGGATCCTAATACGAGTTCTCAAAACTCGCTTCTCCGGAGAGGTATTCGTCAACCAATTGACGAATCCTTCGTCCTCCACCTCAGAGGATTACCGGAGATCGAATCCCCGGTAAGTTAGCCGCTGTCGGAGCTCTAACCGTCATCCAAATGACGCTCCGACGAGAGGAGAACAAGCTGTCCAGAAAACTGGACAGCTTTGGTGGAGGTGATTGGTGCCGGCCAACCAAGGGAGATAGAGCTCACCTTAATGCCAAACTTGAAGGAGATCACCGGAGCACTAACCGGCAGCAGCTCGACGCTGGCGAGGGGGAAGGAAGCAGCCTTCTGGACGCCGGTTGGAGCCTCAAGGTGGGCGGCGGCAAGGAGGAGGAGAGTTAGCTCCGAATTTCTCCAAGGAGAGGTGGGCGGCAACTTAGGGTTGTGGATTAGGGCTTAAACCATCCCTTAAGCCCTCTTTTATAGAGAACTAATTCTCTTAATGGTTATTGGATCATAACCATTAGGCCCGTTAACCCGCTCCATTAAGATAAGTTAAAATAAACCAAACCATGATGGTTTATTTTAAGTTAAAACGAACCGAACCAACTTTTGGTTCATTCGTTTAAAATAAACCAAACCCTTTGGTTTATTCTCCTCCATTGGATTAGAACCAAACCATTTTGGTTCATCCATTACGTCTTCATAAGACTCGGCCCATCCACGCTTCCATTGCGACTGAAACGATTTCATGCTCGCTTTATGTTTGGTCCAACCAAACCTAGTTTCTCTCGGTCTGAGAATCCCATTCTCAAGCTCGTTTTAAATCCTTCGGATTACGCTCGTTGTGCGTGTGACCAAATAGGTTCTCGGTTTATGTTGGCCGTCTATAATTAACCATTAATTATAGAACGATCATGAGTGGTACCTAGTAGTACATCATGATCCCCAATTAACCGAAAAGATCAACGGTTGATCCAGAACTATTTCTGAAACCTTTCAGTAGCTCGAATGAATCGTGCCCCATTCCCTTCACTCATCTTATACCCACTTGGTTCAGGACATGGTCTATAGTGTCAGTCCCCACTAGGCTGACTACGTAACACCTAGCCCAAGCATCATTTCCTCGTCCTACGGATTCTAGTTACTGCACATGTATCGAAGAGTACCTTACTCTAAACATGTAATGCTTTGGCCAAAGACTTTAGTAATAATCCGACGAGAGGCCATGGGTATACATCTCCTCGCAAGGAGTGATGAATCCTTTATAGGCTATTCAAACACCTTCGATCACTTCGACTTATACCCAATCATCCCGGGTCCACATCTCCTTAGAGATGTTTGCTTAAGATGTCAAAGCATAAGTCTCTATGATCAAGATGACTTGAATACCGCAAGTCAAAGGAACATCGCACTTAAGCCACAGTAAGAACTTCATTGACATATCTATATATGCAGAGAACCATATGAAGTCTTATTTGGTCACTCCAATGAACTAGTTACCATAACTAGCATCCACGATTAACTCCGGACATCACTATGTCTCCAGCCAGTGAGAATCAGCTGCTTGGATACACCAAGGAGTATACCTCGTGCTAGTCTCGACAGAATTGATGGTGTCCAAATCCATCAATTCATCGACTAGGGATAATTCCGATACATCACAATTACACATGTAGAGAGACTCACTAGTTGTGATCCAATCACAAATTCTCTCATGCTGTGAATCGTATCGTGGACATTCAGTAAATGAGTTTAAGATTCAATCAAATACATAAAACATGTATACTCAAATAGTGAATCTTCATTTATCATATAAATGGTTCATACATAAGGCGATTGCCTTAGGACATCTCTCATATATTACTAACAGCAACAAGCCTACCTCACCTCGTTACGATTAAAACAATGAATACAGTAAATAAAAATGATACTTGTTGCCAACGAAGAAATTCTAAACTTGGCATTGCGTCGGCGTTACGGTGTTTAGAGCTTTGCGTTGCAGGAGCACTTTGAGAGCAAATGATGATCTTTGGGTTAGAGTCCTCCCCTCCTTTTATAGATTTTTGCCTTGGAATAAGTCTTGATAGAAATACTCAACTTTTGGAACTGATCACGAGGTGGCACCTTATCTTTTCGTGAAGTGGTTGCGTCAAACATTATCTGTTTTAACCTAGCGCAAGAAGTTGATTCGTCGCCATCAGTCGACTGATGCCTTCCATCGATCGGTGATGTGCGGCCGATCGCCTAATGACCAACAATGACACGGCTGCCACTTCCTAGGTAAGAGGTTAGCACAAAAAATGGTAAATATGATGGTTTCTTACTGTTCGATCTCGATCTAGACCTTTCACTGGAAGTCTTAGTCATATCTCCGCCTACGGTCGTCCCCGTACAGAGGACATGATCTTATCATCTCTCTTCGCACTCGTGCTTACCTTTGGTCCTTTATGACCTATCACTTTGCTTCCGGTCTTCCACCTAGGTTCTTCAACTCCCACGAAGTTCCCCCGGTGTCGCCCGACCATCACGATTTCTCAACTTGGGATTCTCTGGGTGTCACTGACCTTCATCTTAGCTTAATCATTTCCTACACACTTAATTCAGCTAATGAGATAACAATATGACCTTAACTTTGGATCTTTGCCATAATCAAAACCTAGGTTTGATATCTGGTGCCCCTGCACCAATAAATTAGTCCGTTGTGAGACAACAGATAAGGGAGCAGTCAACTGGTGTCTTTTGATAATCGACTGTCAAGCGCAAAATCAACCCGAGTTGTAGCTTTATAAGAAGCATGAGAAGGAGGGTTGAAGATAGCATTTCTTGAGGAAGTTAAAGGGGAAGTGTTGTTGCGTTCCATATCTTCAAGGCATTCCAAAAGCAACCAAAAAGCAAAGCAATCAAACTTCTTTTTGTAAAGTGTATTTTACTTGTATTTATCTTCGCATTTCGTATTTGATTGTGTATTCTTGTTTATTGTTGTAAACACTCCATGTAAGAGGTTTCTCCACCTCCAGCGTGTTGCCAAGAAGGAGAAGTTTGTTAGTGGTGGTGTGTATCACTAGAGCTCACTCTAAAGCTCGATCGTATAGTAGGAACTAGAGTTTCAAACCATGTTAAATCATGTGTATTTGTGATTGTGTTCTTATCTTTGTTTGTGCTATTTATTTTTGTATATTCCGCTGTGCACTAGCAAGTTTTGTAGACGAGCATAATCAAACACAAAATCAAGAAACTGCTATTCACTCCCCCCCCCCCTCCTCTAGCATGTCAAATCGATCCCAACAAGTCCAAGTATGGATACTTGTTAATGGAAAAGTCGAAGGTTTAGGATCGAGATTTTCGAGAGAGGGGGGTGAATCTCAGAAGTTATAAAAAATTTTATTTTTAACTTTTAAAACTATTCTTTTTTATTATTTCAAATCAAGAGTTATGCAGCAGAAATGTAAAACAAAGAAAAGTAAATATACAATTTGTTTTTACTTAGTTCACAACCTGAACTAGGTTGCTAGTCCAAGGCTCGTACCTCTCCGAGAGCTACCTTGTTGAGCAATCCATTAAAAATCCCTCTGATTCCAAACTCACGAACTCGGAGGGTGTTCACTTTTATAAAGAGCAAGGGAAGGTAACAAGCTAACTTCCCTTTAGAAATATAAGCACAAAAGTAAAATCAAGTACAAGAAACAAAGTATAAAGATTGCTTATACTGACACTTTAGAAATGTAGAGATGTAGATCATGCCGGTGTGACGAAACTCTATGCAGAGGAAGAACAATGGCGACAGCACTTGGATGTAGTAGGATTATGTAGGGAACTCGTATGCAAAATAGCATATGCGCAACGGAAAAATAGGATCCCTTCCAAGTGATCCTTGCGAAAGAAAACCTCGTACAAAAATAAATTCAAAACCTATCTTATAGGAGAATATTACCTTTGTTGCGTGCCCTTTGTAATCCCGCTTCTCCTTGGGTTTGTTGGATCTTTTAGCACGTTCAAATGTCCGTGCCTCTATATGTATCCACACGAGCAAGCTCTTGTCTCACAAAAGAAACTAGAAGAGCTCTCCTTTACTTCTTGCTAGAGAAGTCCCTAAAGGAGAGGAAAGTAGGGAAAAAGAGAAAGGAAGAAGAAGACTACTCTTCTTGCTACACTCACAAAAGCCACACAACCAAATGCTCTCACCACCAAGCTCTCTCCAAGCCTCTAGCTTCAACCAATCCACCAAGCTTGGCTGGCCACCCCATGGGGTGTTTTATAGGATTGAAAAACCTTTCACCTCCTATCACATTTAATTCAATCAATTGCATTGAAATATAATCAAACAAGGAGTTACACTCCTTGTTTGGTCGGCCACATGTGGGGGAAATCCAAAGGTCAAAACCCTTTGTCTCCTTCCACCTCATCAAGCTTAGGTGGCATGCTTATGTGGCATGCTTAGGTGGCATGCTTATGTGGCATTCATGGATGTTGAATTAATCTTATTAATTCAATAAGCTTATGTTATCATATTGAATTAATCTCATTAAATCAATAAGGTAACATATTGAGTTAATCTTATTAAATCAATAAGGTAGCATATTGAATTAATCTCATTAAATCAATAAGCTGTACTCATTAAGCTTAAAGTCCAAAACCATTTTGTACTTAAGCTTATTCCCAAATTATTCTAGTCAAACTAGAATGCACTAATTCTTCTAATCAGGCCTCATAACGGCTCTCATAACGTTGGGTGGATCTAAACTCTTTAGATACACAAGAAATGAGCGCATCTAGCAATACATCATTGCTACCTAAGTTACGTAAATAAGTCAAGATCCGACTAACCTTTCCGTGACTACTATAATGTATGACCGTGTCCTTCTATCCTTGATATCAAATTGACCAATGAGGCATAGACCGTGTCATCCTCGATCAATCTATGTGTTTCTTGATCCCTGAGTAAACTAACTCAAACAAATGAGCTCAATATCTCATATTGACTCATTCGAGCATGGCCATGCGTTTTAGTAGTTCTACTCAATCAAGGGGCCCAGATATCACTCTGGCCATATGGGAGGGATAGATCCCATCTACATCACTCACATCCCTCCGCATAATTTGTTATATACCCAAGAATCGCTTTTATGGTCCACCTGTACGGGTGACGATTGACGATACCAAAGTACATAACTCCTTATGTAGGGAACCGTAGTGACTTCAGGTCTGAGGACTATTCATACCAATAGTCACATGAGAAAGTTTATGACACTCATATAACGATCCATGAAACTTTCTCATGGCGGGTAAGTTCAGTATATATTCTCTAATATATACTCATGTGTCAACTTGATATCATATATCCATGACTTGTGAGATCAAGTTATCAATTGACCTACATGCTAGTCTTTATGTATTAATATTGCCCTTGCATATTAATACTTGACTAGGAACATTTAGGAAAGTGTTCTCACACCTCTCATAATCAATTCTCGCCAATTGATGTGTCAGAGATAAGAACCTACTTTTCTAGGCATTATTATATATTTAATTTAGTCGGCACAAGCAAGACGTAAATATATAATAACCAATTTGTTGCCTTTATAGAATATGATACAAAATGTTCCCTATTCAACCATCACATGATTGGTTCTAGGGCTATAACTAACAATCTCCCACTAGCACTAGTACCAATCACTATGATATCTAATACCTAGTGACCTAGTGTGACCATCATGCTTCCTCTGTACAAAGCCTTGGTCAATGGATCCGCGATGTTAGCTTCGGTACTGTGATATCCTCACATCTCCTCTATCGATGATCTCTCGAATGAGATGGAAGCACCGCAAAGATGTGTTTGGTCCGCGATGTGATCGAGGTTCCTTAGCTTGTGCAATAGCCCCATTGTTGTCACAATAGAGGTCTATTGGATCTGCAATGCTAGGAACTACCCCAAGTTCATCGATGAACTTCATGAGCCAAATAGCCTCCTTTCACGTGCATCGTGACGCAAGAATATACTTGCTTGTAGAATCAAGAATCGTGTCCTCGCTTGAACTCTTCCACCATACACTCCACCATTCGTGCAAAACACATACCCCGATTGCGATCTATAGTCATCCTTGTCTGTTTGGAAGCTTGCATCACTGTAACCCTTTACAGTTAGCTCCTCATTGCCTCCAAATATCAGGAAATATTCTTTCGTTCTTCGTAAGTATTTAAGAATATTTTTTACTGCTATCCAGTGACTTTCACCTGGATCCGACTGGTATCTACTCGTCATGCTCAAAGCATACGAGACATCAGGATGAGTACAAAGCATGGCGTACATGATAGACCCTATAGCAGATGCATAAGAGATCTTATCCATGTGATCTCTCTCCTCCTTAGAAGAGGGGCATTGAGTCTTCGAAAGACTCACACCATGTGATAAAGGCAGAAATCCTTTCTTGGAATTTTGCATAGCAAAATGATCTAGCACTTTATCAATGTATGTACTCTGACTTACGCCAAGTAATCTCTTAGATCTATCTCTATAGATCTTGATGCCTAAAATATAGGCAGCTTCACCTAAGTCTTTCATCGAGAAACAATTCCCTAACCACATCTTCACAGACTGGAGTGAGAGAATATCATTTCCGATGAGAAGTATGTCATCTACATACAAGACAAGAAATACAATCAGTGTTCTACTATTTCTCTTGTAGACACAAGGTTCATCTTCATTCTTGATGAAACCAAACTCCTTGATTGCATCATCGAATCAAGATTCCATCTTCGAGAGGCTTGCTTTAGTCCATAAATGGACCTTTGCAGCTTTGCATACCTTTCCAGATGCTCGATCTTCAAAACTCTCGTGTTGTGTCATGTACACATCCTCGAGTAGCTTTCATTAAAAAAAAGCGGTTTTGACATCCATCCGCCAGATCTCATAATCGTGGTAGGTCGCAATAGCAAGTATGATCCGAATGGATTTAAGCATCGCAATCGGTGAAAAGGTTTCATCATAGTCAATACCATGAATTTGTTTGAATCCTTTAGCCACCAATCTACCTTTATAGGTATGCTTATTACCATCCATGTCCTTACTTTAAAGACCCACTTACACCCAATAGGTTTTACCCTTCGTGGATCAACCAAAGTCCATACTTGGTTAGTGTACATGGATTCCATTTCGATCTCATGGCCTCTAGCCATTTCTCGAACTGGGCTCATCATAGCTTCTGATAGGATGTAGGCTCGCCAAGATCGACAAGCAATACTTCACCGCTGTCACCAAGAGAAAAGAATATCTCTCGGGTTGACGACGGATCCTATCAGATCTACGAAGAGGTTGGTCTACTTGAACAGGTGTTTATTCCACAACTCTTTGGGCAACAATTTCCTCATTCACAACACTTTGTGGTGCCTGTTCATTTTCCATCGAAGCCTTAGTGTTATCTTCATCTTGAATTTCTTCAAGATGAATTTTACTCCCACTAGTTTGTCTAGAAATAAATTCTCTTTCTAGAAAGACAGCATTTCTGGCAACAAACACCTTGCCAAGTGTGGGATTGTAAAAGTAATATCCCTTAGTTTCCTTGGGATATCCTACAAAATAACACTTATCTGATTTGGGTCCTAGTTTATCTGAGACTTTACGTCTAACATAAGCTTCACAACCCCAAATCTTTATAAAAGACATTTTGGGACTCTTCCCAGTCCATAACGTATATGGTGTCTTTTCTATGGCTTTTGATGGGATGCGATTAAGTGTGAAAGCGGTTGTCTCTAGAGCTAAACCCCAAAAGGAAGTAGGTAGATCAGTCTGGCTCGTCATTGATAGTACCATATCTAATAGAGTACGATTTTTTCTCTCAGATACACCATTCCATTGTGGTGTTCCAGGTGGAGTGAGTTGGGATATTATCCCACACTCAGCCAGGTGATCACGAAACTCTTGACTAAGGTATTCACCACCTCGATCTGATCGAAGTAGCTTAATACACTTACCAAGTTGGTTTTGTACTTCATTCTTGAATTCTTTGAACTTTTCAAAGGATTCTGACTTATGTCTCATCAAATATAAGTAGCCAAATCTACTCATATCATCAGTGAAAGTAATAAAGTACTTATAGCCTCCTCTGGCTTCGACATTGAAAGGGCCACATACATCAGTATGTATGAGTCCTAACAAGTCCGTCGCTCTCTCGCCATGTCCACTAAATGGAGTTTTAGTCATCTTTCCTAAAAGACAAGATTCGCATACCTCATATGATTCAAAATCAAATGAGTCCAATAATCCATCTTTATGGAGTTGGGATATGCGTTTTTCATTTATGTGACCTAGGCGACAGTGCCAGAGATATGTTTGGTTCAAATCATTCGATTTGAACCATTTGGTATTTACGTTATAAATTGGGTTTTCTAAATCTAGAACATAGAGACCATTCATAAGTGGTGCATTACAATAGAATATTTCATTTAAATAAATAGAACAACATTTGTCCTTTATTATAAAAGAAAAGTTTTTCTTGTCTAAACAAGATACAGAAATTATGTTCTTCGTTAATGCAGGTACATAAAAGCACTCCTCTAGTTCTAAGATAAGCCCAGTGGGCAAAGACAAAGAATATGTTCCTACAGCTACAGCAGCAACTTTTGCGCCATTGCTTACTCGTAGGTCCAATTCGCCCTTTGCCATTAGTCTACTATTTCTCAATCCCTGCACATTAGTACAAATGTGAGATGCACATCCGGTATCTAATATCCATGTAGAAGAAATAGATAGATTAACTTCTATAACATGTATACCTGAGGTAGAAGTCCCACTTCTTTTATTCTTTACTTCCTCAAGGTAGACTTTCAGCCCGCCTAAAGGTCCACCTCACCGAATGGAAACCCCTTCCTTAGGTACTTTACCTTTACCCTTTGAAGTGGATGAATTGGCCTTGCCTTTGACTTGGGTCTTACCTTGCCTTTGCGCTACCTTTGCCCTTCTTGACCATTAGTACATTACTAACTTTCTTTTGAGATCTGGTTCAAATTAGCTTCTAACATGCCGAGAATCTCAGCAAAGGTTTATCAATTTCATTCATGTTATAATTCATGACGAATTGATTATATGCTTCCAACGATTGCAGGATAACATCGACAATTCTGGCTCAATGGAAAACCTAGTCTTTCAAGGTTCTCAACGTACCCAATCATTTTAAGTACGTGAGTTCCTACAGGTGTTCCTTCTTGCATCTTGCATGCAAAAAGAGCCTTAGACACTTCAAAACGCTCGTGCCTAGCTTGTCCTTGATATAGTTGTTTCAAATGCTCAACCATATCATAGGCATCCATGTTCTCATGTTGCTTCTGAAGCTCAGAGTTCATGGTGGCAAGCATAAGACATGACACATCTAATGCGTCATCTTGATGCTTCTTATAAGCATCCTTTTCAGCACGAGTGGCCACAGGGGCGGGTGTTTCAGGGATAGACTGCTCTAGGACATACAGTTTATGTTCTTGCTTGAGGATAATCCTCAAGTTCCTATACCAGTCTAGAAAGTTAGCTCCATTGAGCTTGTCTTTCTCAAGGATAGATCGCAAGTTGAGGGGGTGTGTCGTGTTAGATGACATGGTGATCTACAACATTAATATGCAAAATTTAGTATCATATCTAAGTCATTTAATTAGGCCTTTAATTAAATGAGGCTCCCACTAAATTCTCATAGCTTTGATATGAGCTAATTATTGATGTAGGCAAACACATTTTGCTTACATCATTAGCTTCTATTTAGCTATAAATTTATATGGGATAAAGATCCACATCATAATTCGTCTTGAGTTAGCTTTGGCTAATCGCCCAAGACGTAGTATGATTAGGTAGGCAATATGTTGCCAATTACATCTGATGTAACTCTTTAATAGCTTTGGTTAAGTTTAGATTAGTTTAGTGCTTATTCCTAAACCTAAACTGTGTCGTGGCGAGGCAATAGGCCTTCTTTGATATCGAGCAACGACCACTTCTAAGACAAAGTCGATGTTCGAAATCACACAAAACTAATTTTTAAAACTTATGTTCAAAGCTAATATATGCCTCTACTTTCTTAATTAAGTCTTAACTAAGTTTGATAGCGGGACATCACGATTGTCCACTCGCACTCTTCCAAGATAAAATGCATTGCTTTGCTTTGGCAAACCCAATAACAAATGATCGAGGAAGTAGTGAGTACCAAACTTTGGTAGGCATATCGTTTTGACTTATTAAGATATAAACTTAAACATTCATCACATACATATTAGCATACATCACATATAAGCTAAATTAACATGCATCACATACAAGCTAAATTAACATGCATCACATACATATTAAACTAAGCGTGTCATGGTTATGGCCCTTATTCTACAATCTTCTCAAGCCAATGAAAAGATTGATTGGTCAACCTAGGGATAGCATCTTCTCCCAAGTGCTTCCTTTTGGTTGTCTTGTGTCGTTGACTTCCTCCTTGTAACATCATCTTCCAATGGACCCTCCATCTTTGTTGTGTATATTACAAAAGGAGAAATACTGAGTTACATTCAGTCTAAAACTAATTTTACAACAAGAATTTTAGGAGAAAGGCACACACGCAGCCGTATTAAGAATTACAACACACACATTCACAAACTTTTGGGACTAGGCCATAACCATGCACCATGTCAATTTTAACTTTTAAAGACATCGGATATTTTATTATGTTTGAAAATTGTTAATGCAATTATCAACTCATAATAAAATTTATCCTACTTCTATATCATATATAAAATAGAGAAACCTATTTTTATACGATCTTTCAAAGTGGCTCGATACCACCGTAGGAAACTCAGATGCAAAATAGCATATCAAGAACGGAAAAATAGGATCCCTTCCAAGTGATCCAGTAAAAAGAAAACCTCATACAAAAATAAATTTCTCAAAACCTATCTTATAGGAGAATATTACCTTTGTTGCGTGCCCTTTGTAATCCCGCTTCTCCTTGGGTTTGTTGGATCTTTTAGCACGCTCAAATGTCCAGGCTCTATATGTATCCACACGAGCAAGCTCTTGTCTCACAAAAGAAACTAGAAGAGCTCTCCTTTACTTCTTGCTAGAGAAGTCCCTAAAGGAGAGGAAAGTAGGGAAAAAGAGAAAGGAAGAAGAAGACTACTCTTCTTGCTACACTCACAAAAGCCACACAACCAAATGCTCTCACCACCAAGCTCTCTCCAAGCCTCTAGCTTCAACCCACAATCCACTGCTTGGCCACCCCATGGGGTGTTTTATAGGATTGAAAAACCTTTCACCTCCTATCACATTTAATTCAATCAATTGCATTGAAATATAATCAAACAAGGAGTTTGGCCGGCCACATGTGGGGGAAATCTAAAGGTCAAAACCCTTTGTCTCCTTCCACCTCATCAAGCTTAGGTGGCATGCTTATGTGGCATGCTTAGGTGGCATGCTTATGTGGCATTCATGGATGTTGAATTAATCTTATTAATTCAATAAGCTTATGTTATCATATTGAATTAATCTCATTAAATCAATAAGGTAACATATTGAGTTAATCTTATTAAATCAATTAAGCTTAGCATATTGAATTAATCTCATTAAATCAATAAGCTAAAATTCTCATTAAGCTTAAAGTCCAAAAACCATTTTGTACTTAAGCTTATTCCCAAATTATTCTAGTCAAACTAGAATGCACTAATTCTTCTAATCATCATGCTCTTTGTGTGTGACCCTATAGGCTCTCATAACGTTGGCAAGGATCTAAACTCTTTAGATACACAAGCAATGAGCGATCTAGCAATACATCATTGCTACCCAAGTTACTGAAATAAGTCAAGATCCGACTAACCTTTCCGTGACTACTATAATGTATGACCGTGTCCTTCTATCCTTGATATCAGATTGACCAATGAGGCATAGACCGTGTCATCCTCGATCAATCTATGTGTTTCTTGATCCCTGAGTAAACTAACTCAAATAAATGAGCTCAATATCTCATATTGACTCATTCGAGCATGGCCATTTGTTTTAGTAGTTCTACTCAATCAAGGGGCCCACAGATATCACTCCCGTCATATGGGAGGGATAGATCTCATCTACATCACTCACATCCCTCCGCATAATTTGTTATATACCCAGTAATCGCCTTTATGGTCCACCCTGTTACGGGTGACGTTTGACTATACCAAAGTACATAACTCCTTATGTAGGGAACCGTAGTGACTTCAGGTTTGAGGACTATTCATACCAATAGTCACATGAGAAAGTTTATGACACTCATATGACGATCCATGAAACTTTCTCATGGCAGGTCAGTTCAGTATATATTCTCTAATATATACCCATGCGTCAACTTGATATCATATATCCATGACTTGTGAGATCAAGTCATCAATTGACCTACATGCTAGTCTTTATGTATTAATATTGCCCTTGCATATTAATACTTGACTAGGAACATTTAGGAAAGTGTTCTCTACAGCCTCTCATAATCAATTCTGCCAATTGATGTGCTGTAGATAGGAACCTACTTTTCTAGGGCATTATTATATATTTAATTTAGCTGGAACAAGCAAGACGTAAATATATAATAACCAATCCTTTGCCTTTATAGAATATGATATAAAATATTCCCTATTCAACCATCACATGATTGGTTCTAGGGCTATAACTAACAGATTATTCTTTACAAAATCGGTCCTCCATTTCTTTTATAAGACTCATCCAATCGATTGAAACACCCTCCAGTTGACTCTAAATCAGCCCGTCAATTTGGTATTTTGGGCTTTCCAGTCGACTGGACCTGGTCCAATCGACTCCAGGTTGCCTAACTCCGCTCCTGCACAGTTTGGAAAATTACCTATCCCAGTCAACTGGACCTCCCAATCGACTGGAACTCTTGTCATCTCGGTCACTCAATCTGCCTTTGATCACCAATTATATTGCCAACTCGGCATCCCAGTCGACTGGACCATACCCAGTCGACCAGACCTCAGTCTCTTGGAAACCATTCAGTTGACTAGATACCAATCAGTCGATTGAACACCTGCAAAATAGTGTTAGCACAAAACACACTATGAAATGAAATGGTAGTAGTAATACTGTCTGATCTCGACTTCTTAGTCCCAAATAGACTATCCTTCATATCGATAACTATCTTGTCCCCCTATAGAAGACTAAGCCTCACCTCTTCACTTGAGGCTTACCTATCAGCTGCCCAGCTGGACTTATCATGCTTGACATCCAATCTGACCCACCAGGGCTTCCCGCCAATTGTTCGATCTCCCTGACCCAGCTGAATTTCATGTTGGTTATCTGGTCTCCTTACCCAGCCGGTCTTCATGCTAGATGTCTGGTCTCCTGACCCAACTAGA
This sequence comes from Wurfbainia villosa, assembly GCA_025175895.1. Classification (NCBI taxonomy): domain Eukaryota; kingdom Viridiplantae; phylum Streptophyta; class Magnoliopsida; order Zingiberales; family Zingiberaceae; genus Wurfbainia; species Wurfbainia villosa. Next base: position 26,171,997 of record CM045988.1, read on the forward strand.
CTTCCTGCTTGGTGTCCGGTCCTCCTAATTTATCAAGTCTTCTGCTTAGTATCCGGTCAATATGACCTACTAGGACTTTCCTATTAAGCCTGGACTCTTGATATTCATATTAAAACATAAGTAATTCCTATCTTTAAATATGCTTCATACATCAAAACTAAAGAGTGATACTCCCTACTGTTAGTATGAACCCTTAGTGTCAATTATGAGATGATTGGTGAGGGAGACTTTTGTATTATATTCTTGCATTAATAAAGGCAAAGATTGATTATTATATTTCTTTATGCGTGTGCCAGCTAAATAAATATAATAATGCCCATGAATAGTAGGTTGTTATCTACAGTATATCAATTGGTAGAATTGATTATGAGAAGCTGTAGAGAATACTATTCTTAAATATTCCTAGTCGAGTATTGTATTAATAGACAAGGGTTATATTGATACATTGAGACTAGCATGTAGGTCAATGGATGACTTGATCTCACAAGTCATGGATATGTGATATCACATTGATACATGGGTATATATATTGGAGACTATATATACTGAATTGACCCACCATAAGAAAGTATCATGGATCGTTATATGAGTGTCATATACTTTCTTATGTGACTATTGGTATGAATAGTCCTTAGACCTGAAGTCACTACGGTTCCCTACATAAGGAGTCATGTACTTTGGTATCATCTAACGTCACACCGTAATTGGGTGACTATAACAGCGATCAGGTATGTAATTAGCGAGAGATGTGAGTGATGTAGATGGGATCTATCCCTCCCATATGACGGGAGTGATATCTTTGGCCTCTTGATAGAGTAGGACCACGAAATGCATGGCCATACTAAAATGAGTCAATATGAGATATTGAGCTCATTTGTTTGAGTGAGTCTACTTGGGGATCAAGAAACATAAAGATTGATAAGAGGGTGACACGGTCTATGCCTCATTGATCGATCTGAGATATCAAGGATAGAAGGACACTATCATATGATAATAGTCACGGAAGAGGTTGTCGGATCTCGACATTCTCATCACTTGGGTAGCAATGATGTATTGCTAGATGTTGCTCATTGCTTATGTATCTAAAATGGTTTTGGATACATTGCCAACGTTATGAGAGCCTATAGGGTCACACACAAAGAACATATTATTTTGGAGAGGAAATCATTTTGGTTTGACTAAAATGAATTATTAGTTAATTGGATTAACTAGAATGAGTAAGACTCATTACTTGGCTAAATTTGAGTTGGACTCAAATTGGTTTATGTTGAGTTAGACTCAAGTCAAACCAAGAGAAGAAGGCTAAAATGAATAATACACGAATTAATAATATAATACACGAATTAATAAATTGGGTTTTAAATGGGATTTAAAACTCATTAATGTGCATTTAATGAGCATTAATTGACTTCCTTTCTTTTACCATGGAGAATAATGAAGTGCATTTAATGTCTCATTAAGGTGTATTATGGTTGCTTCTTCTTCTTCAATGTGAACAATGAAAATAAAATCTGATTTTTTTTCGTTCACAACACAAGAGGGCCAAGTATAGAGTGGAAAAGTGAGACCTTGGAGTGGTTGCTAGCACAACCGAAAGGGCTTACCTCTTCCCTCCAAGATCGTGTGTGTGTGCACCGTAGAGGCGTGGATATTCTGACCACGCTGAGATCCGCAAGTGTTGCTGACTGGAATTCGAAGGGCACACTTCGAAGGTAATCTCGATTCCTATATGATAGAATCGATAATTGAAACGAGTATATTTTTTTTGCTTGGATCTCTGGAGGGATCCTAAGTTTTCCGCTGCGAATTTTGTTTATCGCTTGGGATCCCTACACCTGCATCAACAATCTCCCCATTTTTTATGTATAACAACACATCAGTTAAAGTTAGGAGAATCAATTTGCAATGTATCAAATTCATGTGCATCAAGTGTTGGGATGTATACTGAAAAGTCTATCTTTTGTATGAACATCTTTATTTTTGAAATAAGAATCACATGATCATTTTTTGCATATTTATGATGATGCATATTGTCTAATACATTACATTGTAGATAACATGGTATGTGGTGTCACACGGGAGATCATGTTATCGACTCCTTGTAAAGTATAAGTATAGGATCACAACCAAGATGGCTTTGGACAAACCATTGGTATGGTTATAGTGTGATTTGGTATTGATTTGTCTTGATCATAGAATCACACTAGTGCACTTTGTGTGTATTGAGCAAGACCGACTTAGAGGTGATTCGATTTATTGTTGACTACATAATCGAATTGGACTTCAGATATTATATTGTACATACTCTTAATCCCGATATAATAACGGGCACATATACTTAGTATTCATTTCTTTGATTTACCAATGGGCGAGATTTATAGATTAAATCGATAGGCTTGGTAAGTTAGAAAATGATATTATTTATATGGTGTGTCGTTGATTATAGGAGGAAACCGTGTCCTATATATTAGGATGATGGTGTCCCCTTGAGGAGTTCATAGGGTTCATCATGTAAACCCTGCAGGTGGACTTGGTCCGGCATGATGAAAAGGTTGAGTGGTACTACTCATGGAGTTAGATGTTGATTAATTAATGGTCAGTAAATTAATTAATCGATGGACATTCGAGATCTTAAACACGGGGAGAAAAATATACAAATAATATATGGAGCCCATATTAACTTATGGGTGTTGGTGAGGTAGATCAATGATAATCCTTTAGTGGATTGGATTATCATTAATGGATCGGACTTTATGTGGGCTTGATCCATTGGGTGGCCAAGATCCAACTCCTCCTCATTGTCCCTATTGTAGCCTATTAAAACCTCATGAAGCCTAGATCCAATGGATGAAAACAAAACTCTAGATCCAAAGATAGAGATTAAATCTCTAGATCCGACGGTTGAGATTAAATCTCTAGATCCGACGGTTGAGATAAAATCTTTAGAACCAATGGTGGAGATTAAAACAAGGCTTATCCCTAACTCTATAAAAGGAGAGGAGGGGGTGGGCGGCAAGAGGAATCCCATTAGAGATAGGATTAGGGCAAGGGGCGGCAAGCATTGGGGATTAGGGTTTAGGTGTTGGCGGCACCAAATAAGGAAAAGTTTTCCTTATCTTCTTCTTCTTCCTTGGTGGCCGGTGCCCATACAGCCCTTCCCTCCCTTGGCCGGCATCCAAACCAGCCCTTCTCCTTCTCCTTGGCCGGTGGAAACAAGACTTAGGGTCTTTCCTTGTAGTCTTGGCCGGCGACAAGCACCAAGCTTGGAGCTTGGTGGTTGGTTGAAAGAAGGAGAAGTGCTTTGTTTCTTAGTCTTCCTCTTGTTCGGAGCGAGCAAGGAAGGAAGATTGGTGATCTATGAGCTTCGACTTTTGATAGATCATCGCCCACACGACGTTCAAAAGGAGGAAGGACATACGATAGAAGATCGAGAGGTATAATACTTGTCTATTTTCTTATGTAACATGTTTATGATTGTTTTCAATTATATATGCATGATATATTCTGTTTTGTGGCTAATATAACTTGGACCCCAAATATAAACACAAAAGTCGGCGATCCGTACATCGTCTATTCCGCGGCTATTCATAGAATAGAGGTTGGTTGCTTGAACAACAAGTTTGTTCGATGGGTGATGCACGAGTTGGGATTCGGAATCACGGATCAGTCCCTATGCATTTTAGGCATCATCCCAATTCATGGAGCCAAAAAATAGAAGAAGCAATACGTAACCGGAACGAAGTGAGTTGAAGTGGGAAGCGAAGTTTCCTACCTTCAAGTGGTATCAGAGCTTTCGGGCAAAACCTTCATCAAGTTCAAGTATTTCAAGTTTAAGTTCATATGCAATGAATGAAGTTATGAAATACATTCTTGATATCAAGTAGATATATTAACTTTAATTTTACTTTAAACTATTCTCTCTCTTTGATACCGACTTTAAACCTCTCTCTCCCCCTTTGATAAACATCAAAATATCATTATATCTCAAATTTCAAAATCCAAGATTTGAGAATTTAACAAAAGTGAGTTCAAAGTATTAGCTTTCTACATAGGCAAGATTGGTTTAAGATAAAGGCTAAGTTTACGAAATTGCTTAAGTATGTTACTTTTGACAAAGTATTTTAGCTTTACAAACTTCATAAGCATTTCAAAATACCTAAGCTTTCAACATACTTAAGCTTTTTAAAATAAATAAGCATTTCAAAGTACTTAAGTTTATTCAAAAGACTTAAGATCTTTAAAGTTCATAAGCATTTCAAAGGATTTTCAATAGACATAAGTTTTTCAAAATGTTTAGACTTTATAAGCTCTATATGAGTACTTAGGCTTTTCAAGCTAAGCTAAAATGAGCTTGTCAAAGTTAGTTAAGTCGTATAAGGATTTCAAGATAAGCTTTTAGAAAATCAGATTTTCAAGCTAAGCCTAAGTCATATAAGGTTTTTCAAGATAAGCTTTTAGAAAATAAGATTTTCAAGGTATATAAGTGTTTCAAAATCTTAAAGTATAAGAAGATTTCTAAAATTTTGAAAACATCTTATAGAAAATTTCTCCCCCTCAATAAAAACTAAATGTTTTGAAAATCTTTTAAATTCCCCTTAAATTGTTTCCTCCCCCTTAATTCTTCAATTTTTGAAATTGTTTTCTCCCCCTTTAATTCAAGCCATGCAATTAAGAAGTTTTGAAAAATTATTTTCTCCCCCTCAATTCAAGCTTTAATAATGTAAAATGCAAATGCAATAAGAGTTGTCCAATCATGAATCTCTTTTCATAATTGAATAATATATTGAAAATACACAACTAAAATTTTTCTTTAAAGCAAATGTCGAACTCTCAAAAAAATCAAATGATATAAAATTATCATTAAGTCTTGGGAAAGAGTTAGTCACCGAAATGATCATTTTTCTTTAAACCCCTTTTGGTTCATGTCGATGCACTGAGTCTACATCTAGAATCAAAGGTGCAGTCCTAGCATCTCATGCCCATCTTCATGGCTCAATACACAAACAGGTAACCCTAGGTATTTATGAGATGCGAAGGTTTGTCTAGTTCTATAGGTTCATGAAGTCTAAACTTGACCTAGGCTAGATCAATTGTTGGTGCAATCAGCCCAGGTCATGATTCACCAGACTCGAGTTTGACTCGAGTAGTATTTTGATGTTTGACATTGATGTCTAACAAGTGTTAGGGAGATTGTTGGTGCAACCGACCTAGGTCATAATTGATGTTTGATAATGGTTTGACCATTGTCATAGGAGAAGTCCAAGTCTTGTGTACTTGGCATGAAAAGTCCAAGCTTGAGTCTTGGCATGGAAAGTCCAACATGGGTTGGCAAGGAAAGTCCAAGCATGGGTCTTGTCAAGGAAAAGTCCAAGCATGGGTCTTGGCATGGAAAGTCCAACACGGGTTGGCAAGGGAAAGTCCAAGCTTGAGTCTTGGCAATTGAGAAGTCCAAGGGTAATATTGGCAGCGTAAAGTCCAAGCGGGAGTCTTGGCGGCACAAGTCCAATGGTTGGCGGCGTAAAGTCCAAGCGGAGTCTTGGCAGCATAAGCCCAATGTGCCTTGGCGGTGTAGACCACATTAGCATGACAATAGCTGATGGAAGCACCTAAAGGCTAGCGTATGGATGAACAAGTCGTGGATGACTTGGAGGGATCCGATAGGCGTGAAGATGATGGAGGTGGCTAGAAGGCTTAGGTCTAGGCTAAGGGTGGTCTAGCAAGTATGGGGGCATCATACTTGGGTTAAAATCTCATGTTTGAGGTGTATTAGTCAACTGATGGGAGTCAACTAGGGCTTGACTGCGGGAAGATGGCCTAGCAGTCGAGTGCCAGCATTGGGCAGTCCACTGATGGTGTCATCAGTCGACTGCTAGGGTATGGTAGTCGACTGATGCTTCAGTCACGAGCATAGTAGGCTCTCCAGTCGAGTGATCAGCCCGAACACTTGACTGATTGAGTCATCAGTCGACTGATGGCCTATCATTTGGAACTTATCCAACGTGGCTCATGCCGTTGTGAGACAACGGCTACAGGGGCAGTCGACTGATGGTCCCGATCATTCAACTGCTAGGCGGAATTCAACCCAAGGAGAAGCTTTAAAGGAAGCTCGAGGAGGAGGTTTTTGCCATCGATTTCTTGGACGTCTTTGAAGCGATTTGTTGGTGCAACTCAGGGTCTTCAACCACGGTTCAAGCAATCAATAAGCAAGCATCTAAAAGCTCTTTGTAAAGTTTTCTTTACTTGCATTCTATTGTATTTTCTTGTATTCTTATTGTATTACAATTGTAATCTTTGTACAAGGTTTCTCCGCCTCTGACTTGTTGTCGAGAAGAAGTATTATTATTATAGTGGTGTGTGTTAGCATCGCTAGGGATTTTAGAGCCCAATCCGTGGAGTAGGAACTATTTGGTTCCGAACCAAATTACATCGTATTGTTGTGTTTGTGTTTGTGTTTGTGTTTGTGTTTGTGTTTGTGTTGTATTTGTTTTATTATTTCTATTTCCGCTGCATATAACACTTTTTGTAGCAAGCACACGATCGCGAAAGAATTCCTCCATCTATGACGTACACGCTATTCACCCCCCCCCCTATAGCGGTCACCGAGGTCTTAACATCATTTTTTAATTTTAAAAATAAATAATAGTAATACTTAAATATCAAAATAGGTTTTAAGTGTGGAAGTAATAAATCAACCTATTCTATCAAGCATAACCCTAAATTATAAACCAAGACTTTTAGGCTGAAGCAAATTTTCAAAATTTAAAATGTTAATTACAAATGTCCTTAATTTCAACAAGTAATGCATCTAACAAAGTCCTAATCCGAGGAGGAGGGAGGTGGAGGTGGATGAGGATGGCTCATGCCCCAAGATCAAGCATCTCCATCATCTATTTGTGCTCGTCTCTCTGCTTCTAGAGCATCTGCATCATGTCTAGATGTTGTTTCTCCTGATGATGCATCGCATCCTCCAATCTGGATAATTTCTCAGCTACTGTAGGAGGAGCAGGAAGTCCAAGAAAGGGTGATAGGTCATGAATCTCATAATCTAGTGGCTCCTCAATCCTATCTGGTTGATGCTCCTAGTCAGGCTCAGGCTCATGCTCTGGGTCAGGCGCAGGCTAAGGCTAGGGTCCATCTCTCCCCTAGATTAGGACATTATTTTCATCTAGACCTATCTTATCTAATGCAAATTGTCTATAGCCTATCATGTCATACTCAGTGAATTTTTTGACATTACCTGTGGTAACATCAAACCCTAATGCAACTAAAAAAGATGTGATGACGTGATAGTGGGGCAGATGTTCCCTACCACTAGTAATGACCCTAGAATGATGAATAATAAACTGAAACATTTGTAAACTAATATATATGTCTAATCTGTGACTAAGTGCATAGAGTAAAAATGAATGATAGGGATGCATCATATTGATGTCCCTAGTGGTGAGTGGCAAAATATAGTTCACTATGACTCTATACAGGGCATAGTCCCATACTCTAAGTCTAGTAGAACTGAATATACTCACTGATAGAGTTCTCTCCTCACCAAAGAGATACAAATGTATCCTATCTAATGTGATATGAGAGTAGAGATCATCATAAGGTAATTCCCTAGAAGGAAAATAGACAACTGGACACGATCAATGCATGAGGCCTAGATGATCTCTCAATATGGAAGGGGTAAAGATAAAATCTTTAACCTGTACTCTAGTGGAGTATGAAAGATCATCAATCCTAATGAAGTTATTATAGAACTCGGCATATAAGTCTATGTTTATTGAGTTCTTGCAATAAACTAATCTATCTAAACCATAATGTTGCATGATCTCTATGCTTGGTATGCATGACCTACTCAGATACCTAGTAGGCATAGGAGTATATGTAGTTGCATTAAATCTAATCCTATGTCCCTCGATGGGAAATCTAATGTCCATACTGAGATCGGAGGATGCCTCCGCTTCAACTGCTCTTCTTTTATCCCTAATTAATTTGAAAAAAATTAATATTTATTCAAAAGTAATTGGAAAAAGGGTTTAGAATCGTTACCTAAGCATTGTAGACTATATTACATAGAGGATTTGATGACCTAAGCGGTTAAAATTTTCAAAAAATTTCACTGATTATTTTAATTTTCACTGATTATTTACTTAACAATTTGACTTAACTAATTAAAGTTTAATTGGTTAAGGTTGATTTGATTAAGGGTTGAATTAATTAAAGTTCAATTGATTAAAGTTGATTTAGAGTTGAATTAGGGTTTAATTAATTATTGTTGTATTGGAGTTTAATTTGATTAGAGTTTTATTAGGGTTGAATTGATTAGGATTGAGTTGATTAGAATTGAATTAGGGTTGAGTTGATTAGAATTGAATTAAGGTTGATTTTTTTTATTCATCTCACCCAATCTTGGTTTTCAACCCACGTTAATCCTATGGGTTTTGTGAGATGAGAGTTCATTCTTTTCTTGATTAATTTTAATGAAAAATGAAAGTATTTAAACTTATGTTAGACTCAAGTTTAGCTTGCCTAATCAAATAAGTTTTTCAAAAATTGACTTCCAGATAGTGGTGAGGCATATGACCTTCTTGGATATCAGGTGGACCACTTCCTAAGACAAAGTCAATCAAGGAATCAAATACTTAACTTGCTTTAGACTAAACTTTAGTCTAACTAGTTAAAGACTTAGTGAGTTAGCTTTAATTAGTTCCACTCAACTTAGTGCACCAGGTTGTGCCGAGGCATATGACCTTCTTGGAAATCAGGTGGACCACTTCCTAAACATGCACTTTGAAGAGCTTCCCTAACTTACTATCAGTTCACTTCGTTATAGTACTAGGTTGTGTTGGTGCAATCAACCAAGGTCATGATTGACCAGACTCGAGTGGGACTCAAGTAGGGTTTTGATGTTCACAATAGTTTACAATGTGGTTTGGCCATATGACTAATGGATGGTATGGGACATCCAAGGTCATATGAGGGAGACTATTAGAGAAATCCAAGTCGGTCAAAGTTGACTGGACACTTGGTGTGGAGAAGTCCAAGTATGGCGACTTGGCAAGGAAAAGTCCAAGTATAGATACTTGGCAAGGGAAAATCCAAGTCAGTCAAGGGAGACCAGACACTTGATGTTGGAAAGACCAACGGCAAGTTGGCGAGGGAAGTCCCAGCAGGTCTGGGAGACCATGCTTGGCAAGTGAAGTCCCGGATGAGGAGTCTTGGCAGTGAAGTCCCGGAGGCATGGGATCTTGGCAGTGAAGTCTTAGATGAGAAGTCTTAGCAGTGAAGTCCTGGAGGCATGACCTCTTGGCAATAAAGTCCCGGATGAGGAGTCTTGGCAAGGGAAGACCCAGCTAATTAGGGAGACCAAGCTTGGCAAAGGGGAAGTCCCAGAGGCAAGACCTCTTAGCAAAGGTAGACCCGAGAGCATGATGATAACTAATGGAAGCACTTGAAGTCTAGCGCAAGGATGAAGAGTCACAGACTCAAGGGATCTGGGAGGCATGAGGCTAATGGAAGTGGGTTGAAGGCTCAGGTATAGGCTTAGGGTGAGTATCAAGTATGAAGGAATCATACTTAGGGTGTTAAACCTCAGTGTTGAGGTATAACGGTCGAATTTTAGTTCGTTTCAGTCGACTGGGTTTCGTTTGTAGGCAAACTGAAGCAAGGTAACCTCAATCAGAGCCTCGACTGGGATAGCAGTCGAGGTGGCACCTCGACTAGTAAGGTGCTCACTAACTTAGGGAGTCGAGTGCTTGGCGGTGGGACTTGGGAAGTCACTCAATCAGCACCTCGACTAGAGGATAGTCGAGGCGCACCTCAACTGGTCCACTCGACTAGAACCTCGACTGGTTATGGGAGTGGGTCGTGAGAGGAATCACTCAAAAGTGAGGCAGGCTCAACCAGCGCCTTGACTAGAGGCTAGTCAAGGCGAGGTGACGTATTGACTGAACCACTCGACTAGGACCTCGACTAGATTTAGGATAGGTATGTAAATAGCTACTCAGAAGCAAGGAAGACTCGACTGGCACCTCGACTAAGATAGTAATCGAGGTGGTGCCTCAACTGGCGAAGCCACCGTTGCAGGTCGAGAAGCTTTGACAGGGCATTATTGTTGGTGCAGGGGCACTAGATAATCGAACCTATATTTTGATTATGGCAAAGACACAAAGTTAAGCTTATATCATTATCTCATGAGCTGAATTAAGTGTGCAAGGATGTTAAGCTAAGCTGAAGGTCGGCAACACCCGGAGGTTCTTGTGTTGAGAAATCATGGTAGTCGGGCGACATCGGTAGGAATTCAGAGGGAGCCGAAGAAATCAGGTGGAGACCGGAAGCAAAGCTACAAAGGTAAAACTTAAGGTAAGCTCGTGTGTGCGAGAGAATGCAAGATCGAGTCCTCCGTACGGGGACGTCCATAGGCGAGGATCCGACCAAGACTTCCCGTGGAAGGTCTAAGTTGAGATCGAACAGTAAGTGGTCGTCAAAATCACTTGTATTACTTGCATTTTCGAGCTAACTATTCATTGCAAATGGAAACCCTAGCAACAGTCGACTGATGGCTTGTATCAGTCGACTACTGCCTCCATCAGTCGACTACTAGGGTTGAGCAGTCGACTGATGTTCAAATTCCAGCCTCGAGGAGAGTCAAACCTCATCCCCTTATCCTATGGTGAGGTGACCTTTGGTGATAAAACTTGAGCTCAATGTTTAGGGTTCTCAAAGGCTATAAAAGAAGGAGTGTTCTTCACCATTTCCATCATCCATCTTGCTCTTAAAGTGCTCCCATAATGCCAAAGCTCTAACGCCATCATAACGCCGATGCAATGCCAATTCAGAATCTCTTCATCGGTAGCAAGTATTGTTTTTATTTATTGTATTCATGGTTTTAATCGTAACGAGGTGAGGTAGGTTTGTTGTCTCATCCTCGAGCTTTCAATTTTTGTGATCATTGTCTCCTACCTCCAACGAGGAGGAGACGCTATAGTGGATTTTCCCTTCTTACGCGGTCAAGGATCGTGGGGCCTTGGAGTAGCAACCATTAGGTTGTAAACTAATTAAAAATAAATTGTCTACTTATTGTATTGTCTTTATTTCCGTTGTGCTTACTCTTATTTTAACATCGAGAAGAAAGTTTCAAGCTCGCTATTCACTCCCCCCCCCCTTCTAGCGCCGCTTTCGATCCAACAATTGGTATCAGAACGGGAGCATTAAGATTTGGTGAAACCACCAATCTAGCACTTTTTTGCCTTTATTTTCATATTTTTTCAATTCGTGAATTACTCCTATTATTTCTCTCGCACTACTAATCCAAGACGAAGTCTTGGTACCCTTTTTTGGTTGTGTATTTGCAAGTATCAATCGAACTATTCGATTTTGGAGTAGTCAGCGGTAAAATAGACATAACTTTTCATACAAGTGGACCCACAAAACGTGCTACCCACGGAATCGAAGCTCTCTCATATATCTACACTTCTTTATGTAGGTTTAACCTTATAAAGAGCTATTTTCGTACCCAAAAACCAACGTTAATACCCTTTCGGGGACATCGAAGGTCGTAAGTTTCTAGTTTTTATTTAGTTTTTTTTCATTTATTTATATTTATTTATTATTATTTTCTGCATTACTAATCCAAGACCAAGTCTTGGAATTCCTTTTGGTTTTTAACGTCAGAAGAAAATTTCACGCTCGCTATTCACCCCCCACCCCCGCCCCCTCTAGCGGCGCTTTTGATCCAACAATTATAAGTGGAGGCTTGAGGGTGTCTTCGAGCAGAGGTTAGAGGGGTGATTTGAGGCAAGGTGTTGCTACATTTCAGAGCCTTCAAAGTCATCCCAAAGCAACCAACAAGCAAGCATTCAAAAGCCCTAACTTGTAAAGTGTGTTCACTTGTTTCTCATTTGCTTTTGTAGTTGTTGAATTTGCTTGTTGTATCTTGTTCTTATTGTTGTAAGAGACTAGTAAGAGGTTTCTCCACCTCCAGTGTGCCACCGAGAAGGAAAAGTTTGATAGTGGTGGTTTGCATCACTAGAGCTTGCTAGGGCTCGGCCATGGAGTAGGAACTAGGGTTCTGAACCATATTAAATTTGTGTGTTGTGCTTGTGCTATGATTTGTATGTGTATTTGTATTTGTATTCGTATTTCTGCTACGTACTAACGATCATAGACAAGCACAATGAATTCCATCAATGAAATCGACGAATTGCTATTTTCACCCACCCCCCCCCCCCTCTAGCGACGCCAACGGTCCTACAAGTTGTTCAAGTTTAACTACTTTGTTTCCTATCTAGTCCATTCTAAATTAAGCAAATAACAACTAACTAAGCATGCAAGAGTCTTATGTCATTAAAGAAACAAGTAAAGTGTTGACTCCCCCTAAGTCATAGCTCAATTGAGTTTTATTCACTAAGTGAATTTGACTCTTGTGGACCCAAAATTGGTTCAGTCCATCTTGGTTGACTAAGCTAGACTTAGGAACCCATTCTTGGACTCAACTCTTAGAATTTTAGCTAAGTAATGACATGTATGATTTGTAGGATGATTTAGCCTTGTATCCGAGTTTGTACTTGTTCTACATGGCTCGTTGAGACCCAAGCATAATGTTTAGATACTTGGAGCCTGAGGTGAACCTTTCCAACATTCCAGTGAGATCTCTTACTTGCCTTTTTAGGATTGAGTTCTCTTCCTCATGCTTTGCAACTTGAGTAGAGTCTCTATCCTCAACTTGGCAAGTCAAAGTCTTCAAGTTGACTTGCTCCTTAAGTATTTGAACTTCCTTAAGGAGTGATTCTACTTGGTTCTCGAACTTAGATAATTTCCTACTTAGGCATGCAATGATGTTATAGAGTTTATCTTCTAAGGGAGAAGCTACCTCGTCCAATCCTTTGAAAACATATGTAAATGTTAGTGCAGGGGCACCAGATAATCGAACCTAAGTTTTGATAATGGCAAAGGTTCAAAGTTAAGTTATTATAGTTATCTCACATGCTGTGTTGAGTGTGCAGGAAATGATTAAGCTAAGCTAAAGGTCAATGACACCAGGAGAATCTCGGGACGCGAATCGTGGTGATCGGGTGGCACCTGCAACCTCGTAGAGCCGAGATAAGCATCGGGTGCGGAGTGATGGTAAGGGTGTGTCCTTCGTACGGGGACGATCATAGGCAGTGATCCGACTAAGACTTCCGGAGGAAGGTCTAGGTCAAGGTCGGACAATAAGGAACTGTCATAATTACCATTGCTCAATATTTCTGTGCTAACTCTATGTTGTTGGTAAGTGATCAAAGCGACAAATCGAAGGCTAATGGCGTGGTGATTCTACCATCGATCATTCTGAAGAACATCGATCATTCGAATCAAGTTGATCAATTCGAAGATAGTCAAGATAAGAACCACAAAATGAGGGGTGATGTGGAGCTTTGACCCAGATCTGGATCTCAACGAACTAGGGCTCAAAGGGTTGTAAAAGAAAAGTTTGCTTCCAAAGTGTTCCAACAATGCTAAGACTTCAACGACAACACTATGTCGTCGTAACGCCGACATCACACCAAGCTTCTAATCCTTCGTCGATAGTTTTAATTTAAGTTGTTATTTTACTTTACTTGTGCTTTTTATTGCAACGAGGAGAGGTAGGATTGTTGCCTCTTCCTCTATCTTGTGTTTTTGTAATCATCGTCTCTTACCTCCAACGAGGAATAGACTTTTTGTGGATTGCCCCCATTGAACGCGATCTAGGATCACGGGGCCTTGGATTGGCAACCTTTTGGTTGTAAACCAAGTAAAAAAGAAAAAGGTGTTATTTTATTTTATTGTTCTTACTTCCACTTTGCTACTCGGGTTTTTAATCGACGAAAAAGAAAGTTTCTACGTACGTTGTTCACCCCCCCCCCCCCCTCTAGCATCGCTTCAATCCAACAATTGGTATGGGAGTGAGGGCGCTCAGATTCGGTGCAACCACTGGTCTAGCAAACTTATTTTCTTTTATGTTTTTCATTTTCATAATTTAATTTAAATCTTTTATCCCGCACTACTAATTCAAGACCAAGTCTTGGAAATTCTCATATTTTTCGTGTTTTTGTTTGCAAGGTTTTATTGAATGGCCCATCTCGAGGGGTATAGCACCGTCCGACCTCCGTTCTTCAGTGGAGATGACTTACGTTATTGGAAGGGTCAAATAGAATGCTACCTCAAGACCCAAGTTGAGATGTGGATAGTCATCCATATGGGTTTTACTCTACCAACTAATGAAGATGGTGAGTTCGTGGATTGCGACAAGTGGACAAATGTCATGAAGTAGTAAGTAGAGGTCAATGCAAAAGTCATGCAAATCCTACAATGCAGGCTCTCCAAAGAAGAACTCAACCGCGTTGATCCCTTCATAAGCGCAAAGGACTTGTGGAACAAAATCATCGAACTACATGAAGGGACGATCGACACAAAGGTATGCAAGCGGGATCTCTTATTAAATAAATTATTTAATCTAAAGATGCAGGACCATGAGACGGCAACACAACTCCATGCAAGGATCCAAGACATAATGAATGGTCTAAATTCAATTGGACAAAAGGTGGAGAACCGCGATGTAATAAGGTACACATTAAATGCATTTCCTAGGACCACTTTGTGAGCATCCATGGTTGATGCCTATAAAGTATCTAGAGACCTCTCAAAGATTAGGTTAGATGAGTTATTCTCGGAATTTGAATTACATGAACAATTTAACTTGGCCCTGGTCGAGAAGCGTATTGCCTTAGTTGTAGGTCAAAGAAGGAAGGGGAAAAGCAAGCCACCTCCCAAAGAAGAAGGGTACGAATCGGGGGTGGACGATGAAATGGAGACCAAGCTAGTAAATCTAGTTCAGAAGGTGATCAAGAGTAGAAGGTGACCTATCAAGCAATCCAAGGAGAAGAGACCCAAGCAAAGCTCAAATTACAAGTGTTACGAATGCAACAAAAGGGGTCACATCAAATCCGATTGTCCAAGGCTAAAGAACAAGCAACCACAAACTAAGAAAGCTCTCAACGCAACTTGGGAAGAGTTCTCAGAGGAAGAAGATGAACTCAACAACTTAGCATTCATGGTGAAACCAACCAAGTCCGAGGTTGAATCCAAACCCGACACAAACTATGAGTCCGAGACCGAGTCTGACTCTAGATCCGACACCGAGCTTCAATTCAAGACAAGCCACAGATCCACAACCAGTTCAAAAGATTCGATCAAGGTAAGTCGATCCCTAATCGATACTCTATATGGTGCAATTAAATACTTAACTAAGAAACTAGCTAAGTCCGAGTCCAAGGTCAAGTCCTTGGTTAAGGAGGTTAGGCTCCTTAAGCATGAGGCCTCCCTAACCTCTTCGACTAGTCAATTTCGAGAGGGGAACTCAACTCAAGTTGAAAAAATTGAGGAGGAGAATTCTCTCTCGAAAGAACAAGTTCAAGAGCTTAGGAAGTCGTTGGAAAGGTTTACTTTGGGATCCAAGGGTCTTGACCTACTACTTGAATCGCAAAGAGCCATGTATAACAAGGTCGGACTCGGGTTTAAGCTGACAACTACGAATAAATCGTATATGTCAATTGTTAATCAAAACAAACAAAAAGTTCAAGCAGGGGTCCCTAAGACCTTTTTGATTTCATAATTAGGATCAACCAAGTATTAGGTTCCCAAGGATCAAATCCACTATGTGGAGGACCGCATCGGTTCAATGATTTAGGGGGAGTTAATACTAAACTTGTATGTTTTACTTTATAGCTTTGCATGCTTAGTTTCCATTTGTTTTAATTTTGAGAATGGATAGATAGGACTAATAGTTAGTCAACCATGACAACATAGTATCAGGACGCGGCGAGATGATAGTATGTTAGGAAAACGAGGTCTTGTGTATCCGAGCTAGATAAGGCATATCTAGCTTGGTGCACTCGGCTAAGTTGAACTAGCTGAAGCTATTTTGCCACATCCTAAACTAGTTACACCAGGAACTAACCCTAAGTGAATTAAGTGAGCATTTTCTTAAAATTGGCTTTGTCTAAGGAAGTGGTCGTTGTTCTAATCAAAGAAGGTCTCTGTGCCTCGCCATAACCTGGAAGCCATTTTTTCGAAAGGTTCACTTAACGATCTAAAGGTTAAATCTGAATCTAACCCAAGGTTGATTAATCTTCAAATCACTAAGTTTAATCAAGTAAAATTGAAGTCATCTCACAAAACATATAAGGTTAACATTTTTGATCACGTAGAAAGAGTGAGATGATTCCTAGGCAAAAAATTTCAAACAAATTTAAAATTCTAATATTCGATCCAACTACTATATGTGTAGGATCAATGGATGTTAGACAGTGAGTGCTCCCAATATATGATTGAAGATTGACTTAAGTTTACGAAGTTCAAATTCAAAAACCAGAGATCAATAGCATTCGAAAATAACGAGAAGCTCAAAATCATCGAATCAGGTAATATTGAGCCAAACTCGAATTTCATAATCTGCCAAGTAATTTTAGTTAAAAACTTTGAATTTAATCTCCTAAGTGTTAGTCAATTGTGTGATAAGAATTATAAGGTCATTTTCTTACAAAATGAATGCTTAATTAAAAATAGTGATTGTTCAAAAACTATACTTAAGGGAACTAGGAATAGCAATATTTATACAATCAATTTACCCAACTCCTCAACCAAGTGTCTAATGACACAACAAAAGGAATCTTGGTTGTGGCACCGATGACTCGACCACTCTCATCCAAGACTCATACACAAAATGAGTCAGAGTGGTTTAGTTAGAGGTCTACCCAACCTAAATAACCTAGAAGATAAAATATGTAATGCTTGTTAACAAGGTAAACAAACTAGGACTTCACATCAACTAACTAATCAAGAAAGAACTAAAAGTGTACTTGAGCTCCAACACTTAGACCTCTTTGAGTCTCATGGAGCCAAGTCACTAAACAGAAGCCAATATTGCCTAGTTATAATCGATGACTACTCTCGGTTCATATGGGTTAGGTTTTTGAAACATAAGAGTGAAGCTTAGATCAACTCACTAATTTATGTAAACTAATAGAAAACGGAAAGAACCTAAGGATTAAGAGAATTAGAAGTGATCATGGTGGTGAATTTGAAAATTATAAGTTCATCGACTTTTGTAACCAAAACGGATACCACTATGAGTTCTCCTGCCCTAAGACCCCTCAAAAAAATGGACTAGTTGAACATAAAAATAAAACCCTACAAGAAGTCGCTTGAACCATATAAAATGAATTCAATCTACCTATTAGGTTTTGGGCAGAAGCGGTCAATACTGCCTGCTATATCCAAAATAGGATTTGACTAGTTAGACAACATCAAAAAACATTATATGAAATCTATTACAAAAAACTATCAAACATTGAGTACTTTGGGGTTTTTGGATGTAGGGTATGCATATTAAACACTAAATAATACTTAGGAAAATTCACCTCTAAAACTAGTACGGAAACTTTTCTAGGATACTCAACCACTAGTAAAGCCTATAGGGTGTATAACAATGAAACTCTAAAAATAGAAGAAACAATCAATGTAATATTTAATAAAGAAAACAAAACTACAAAATCCGAAGTAGAATTAAACAATGAACAAATTAAAAATGATGTTAGACCTAAACCAAACTTACAAAATGAATCTAGTGTAGATCCTAACCCAAATCAATCTAGGTTACAAGCAAACCATCCTATTGACCAAGTGATAGGTGATCTGAATTTAGGGGTTCAAACTAGAGCATCCTATAGGAACCTAAGTCAAATCTCACTCATTTCTAAAATTGAACCAAAAATAATTGAACAAGCTCTTCTTGACCCCGATTGGATTATTGCTATGCAAGAAGAGTTAGCTCAATTTACTAGAAGTCAAGTTTGGGAATTAGTACCCCCACCTAAAGGAAAAACGATCATTGGAACAAGGTGGGTTTTTCAAAATAAACTTGATGATAAAGAAGAAGTAATAAGGAATAAAACTAGGCTAGTTGTTAAAGGATTTAGTCAAGTAGAGAGGTTAGACTATGATGAGACATATGCACCCATAACTAGACTCGAATCAATTAGAATGTTATTAGCCTATGCTGCGCATCGAGGTTTTAAACTATTTCAAATGGAAGTCAAGTCAACATTTTTAAATGGATTTATTAAAGAAGAAGTTTATGGATTTGAAAGTCTAGACAAACCTAACCATGTACTCAAACTTAGAAAAGCTTTATATGGATTGAAACAAGCTCCTAGAGCTTGGTATGAAAGGCTTTCAATTTACCTTAAGTCTAAGGGATTTAATCAAGGTTTACTTGACCCAACCCTTTTTGTAAAAACTATAGGAAAAGAAATTTTTATTGCACAAATTTATGTAGATGACATAATCTTTGGAACAACCAATACAACGTTACTAAATGAGTTCATTTCACTAATGGAAAGTGAATTTGAAATGAACTTAGTAGGAGAACTTACCTTCTTCTTAGGGTTACAAATAAAACAAACTAGAGAAGGAATTTATTTACATCAACATAAATATGCTAAGGAACTAATTAGTAAATTTGGAATGCAAACCCCCAAGGAAAGTAATACACCAATGGCTACAAACGTAAACATAGGAGAAGACTTAGAGGGAAAAGCGATAGATTTAAAGTATTATAGAAGCGCGATAGATAGTCTTCTATACTTAACTGTGAGTCGACCTGATATACTCTTCATAATAAGTATGTGTGCAAGATTTCAGTCTTGCGCTAAAGAATCGCACCTAACGCTAGTCAAATGAATTTTTAAATACCAAAAAGGAACACTAAACGTAGGAATTTGGTACCCTAGGTCAAGCGAGTTCGAACTAATCGGCTACTCTGACTCGGATTATGTCAGTAGTAAACTCGATAGGAAGATCACGAATGGATGTTGCCAACTCCTAGGCTCAAGTCTAGTCAGCTGTTGTAGAAAGCAACATTGTATTGCCTTGTCTACCACTGAAGCCGAATACGTTGCAATGGGTGAGTGTGTAGCTCAACTTCTTTAGATGAAACACACTCTCCAAGACTTTCAATTGAACTTTAGTAATACTAAAATTTTAATTGATAACATTAGCTCTATTAATCTAACTAAGAACCCAATTTGTCACTCTAGAACTAAACACATAGAAGTTAAACATCACTTCATACGATAACATGTAGCTAATGGAACTATAAAACTTGAGTATGTTGAGTCGAAATTGAACCTAGCGGACATATTCACAAAACCCTTACCCAAAGCAGAATTTAGTCTACTTAGATGAAGATTAGGAATGTTCGTAATAGAGTAGGATTTAACTCTTACTTATGATCTATTCTTATTTCCTTTATGCTATATGGAATTATCTTAGGTCTTACCTTAGAAAGCATGCACCTATAGATTTAAGGAGCCAACACATCTCACAACACATAGGTTCAATGTGTTTGTGTACTGAGTCACGTAGATGGGCATGAGATGTTAGGACCTTACTCCTGATTCCATATATAGATATAGTGCATCGATTGAATCATGGAGTATAAATTATTCAAAATAACCAACTCTAATCAAGACGTATTGATCATCTTATATCAATTAAGTCAAAAAGAGTTGAACATATTTATTAGATGATTTATGTTGAAATTATTATTTTTTCAAAATAAAAAGGGGGCATGCTTGGACCTACAAACACATATTAGATACACATTATATACCCCCTCATTTTTCGATATATGGCAAAAGGGGGAGAAGAGGTCAAAAGTTAAGGAAGCAAAAAAAATGTTTAAAGAGAAGAGGCTAAAAGTTAAGGGGGAGAAAACAAAACTATTTAAATTTGTTTTTCAAAATTTAAAGGGTAAATTTCTTTAAGTTTTTTTTTCAAAACTCACCTAGGGTTAAGGGGGAGGTAACCTTAAGGGGGAGGGTTTGAAAAGGAACTTATTCATACATACTATTCATGCCTACTCATGCTTATTATTCATGTTTCATGCTTACTTACTACTACTACTACTACTACTACTATTCATTTTATGCTTAATTTTTCTTAACTTTGAATCTGTTTGTCATAGATCAAAAAGAGGAAGATTGTTGGTGCAGGGGAACCAGATAATTGGACCTAGGTTTTGATAATGGCAAAGGTTCGAAGTTAAGTTATTATGGTTATCTCATATGATGTGTTTAATGTGCAAAAAATGATTAAGCTAAGCTAAAGGTCAACGACACCAGGAGAATCTCAGGACGAGAAACCATGGAAGTCGGGTGGCACCAGGAAAACCTCAGAGAATCGAGGAACCTCAGTGGTAACCGGAAGCTAAGCAATAGGTCAGGAGGACAAGAGGTAAGCACCGGGGGTGGAGTGATGGTAAGGGTGGGTCCTCCGTGCAGGGGCGATCATAGGTGGTGATCTGACTAAGACTTCCGGAGGAAGGTCTAGGTCGAGGTCGGACGATAAGGAATCGTCATAATTACCATTGCTCAACATTTCTATGCTAACTCTATGTTGTAGGTAAGAGATCAAGCTAACAGTCAACTGAAGGCTAATGGCAGTTGACTAATCCTACCATTAGTTGACTGCTGAAGGGCATCAGTCGATTATTGGTCAAGCTGATCACTTCGAAGATAGTCAAGATAAAAACCACAAAATGAGGGGTGATGTGGAGCTTTGACCCAGATCTAGATCTCAACGAACTAGAGCTCAAAGGGCTATAAAAGAAGAAGGGTTTCATCCCTTTCTATCATCTAAGTTTGCTCCCAAAGTGCTCCAACAACGCCAAGACTTCAACGATAACACTACACCGTCATAACGCCAACATCATGTAGGGGATCGATATGGCCGGCTAGAGGGGGGTGAATATCCCTCGTACGTTGGACGTCGTAAATTGCTCGTCTACAAAAGATTAGCGCAAGCGGAATATACAAATACAAAGCAAAAGACAAACAATAAAACAAACGCTAACACGATGGTATAACGTGGTTCACGGCTACGCTGCTAATCCACGGTCCCCGATTCGTCCTCGGTGAATCACTCCGCCAAAACCAATCACTATCGGTCTCTCCTTTGCACAAAGCTAGGTGGAGGTAACCTTTACAACCAAGATCACTCTTCTTACAATAGGATTGAAGTAAAGACAAGTAAGAAGAGTTTAGAGCTTGTGGGGCACTAGGAAGATCGTTTGGAGTATGAGCATTTTCCTCTCAAAGGCTTACACCCTCTCTTTTTATAGAGAGGGCTAACTTCTTCCCGTTTGCCGCCATCGATCATTGCCGCCCTTAGCGATCATTCGATCCTACACCGGCATCCGTACACGTCGGATCCCGAACTTTGTAGTCCAACGGAACTCTTGGCGATCGATGGACCTCATCGATTGGGATCGATGCCTCCGTAATCGACGCCCGATCGGCTATGAACGGCTGCGGGCGAAACCCATTTGATCCGATCGATGGTCTTGGCGATCGACTACCCGCGATGGCGCCGATCACTGGCCACAATCCGCGATCCAATCGTATACCGATCGAACTCACTCGACTCGGAAGCGATCATTGCCATGACATAGCGATCGGTGGTGTCGAAAACCCATCCAACACTTGGCCAAATGGCTAAGTTTCACCTAAGAGCTACCCTTCACCGGGTTACAATCGCTCACTCTCATTTCTCAGAGTCCCTCGCCTTCGAAGTTCTCTTCGTTCTCGGCCACGTCCCTCGGCAGCATCAGGCGCACGGCTCTGCAATGCTCCTTCGCGTCTCTTGCCTCGAAGTCTACTTCCTCCGGCTTCACTCCAAGCTTCTCGTCCGCGGTCCCTCGGATGCTCCAAGCGCCACGGCTTGCAAAGCTATCCTTCACCGACTCAAGGCACGAGTCATGAGATGTGAAACTTCGCCACGGCTCCATGTGCGAATTACTAAGTCCTGCACGACTTCAACGCACATATCACATCAACATATCAAACTAACTTAAACCCTTTGCCACACCATCAAAACCATATCACGGCAAGAGATTGCCCTAACAATCTCCCCCTTTTTTATGTGTGGCAATCCGTTTAAGTTAGGTAAAAACATTTGATATAAATTCTAAGGTAAGAAAGCATGTAAAGATAAACATGATATAGCAACATGCAACTCCCCCTTAATCCATGAAACTCTCCATGCAAATTTTCTCCCCCTATCATATAATTCTCCCCCTACAATATATTTCTCCCCCTAAAGTGATTAACTTAAACATAATTATTTCTCCCCCTTTGACACCATCAACAAAGATTAACACTAAGTTATAAGCTCATGGCATCAAGTATAATAGAGGAAAAATATGACAAGTTGATTTAAAATTGGGTACCACTTGTTGATGGCATTAAGTATATTTCTACCACTTGTTGTAGGTTTACAAACTGAATTCGGCCTTCAATATTCTGATTTACAGGCCACGTGATGCTATCGATGGCGTCGGGCACAAAGGAATCTAAATTTCTGATTTTCTGGATGAATTTCAGAAATGCATTATAAATTCCAGAAAATTCTAAAAATCATGAAATTTGGGGAACATATTTCTTTTAAGTATATCTATCAAGGAAAAATAGTTTTTCATGAAAACTCATTATATTTTCTTGTTTTTTCCAAAAATCCAAAAGCTCTAAAAACCACTAGGTTTTTGATCATTCTAGTATCAAGTTAGCTACCTAGTTTTGCATCCAATTGTTTCAAAACATGAATACATGTATTTTAAGGTAAGAAATTGTTTTGAAAACATATGAAATATCCAACCATGATCTTTGGGCAATATGTCTATGAATTAAACATAAGCCTTCCCCGTGATTGGTCTATTATTGCTATGTTGATACTTTAAATGACCATCTAAATGCCATAGGCATTAGTGGACATTTGTATCATCCTAACATCTCACCCATGCTAAGTTTGCAATCAAGGTAGCCTATAGTGAGTGTGAGATGTATCCTAGGGGGTATTTGTATATACTTAACCCATATATTCATGCAATTCTATCATGGTTAAGTATCAACCTAACATTCTACATGATCATAATGACATATACCAATCAATTCTACATTATGATCATGAAACTCATGTATCCATCAAATAATAGTCATGCATTAGGTATTATACGATGATAATAAACAAATTATCACCTAAAGCATGATTTAAACCTATTTCTAGTGATAACGTGCCAAATTTTAAAATCATAAATCATGATTTAAAACATACATAGCAATTACATCAATCATCATGATTTAAGCATTATTACCTATTTATGGGTACGTTATCATCACCCAACACTATCTAAAAAAAAATGTTGTCCCGTCATCCTAAGTCAACCAAAATATGATATAGGTCAAGTTCATATGGTTGACTACCCTAGGGTTATTCTAACTCTTAAGGATGGATTTTGGAACCCAAAATAGATTCTTTCCTATTGGGTTCACTAAATACTCCTTGGGGATCCATTTCCTAGCAATTACTTTCTTTTTATCTTGTCCCCTAGCTATTAGGCATTTATAGGCCTTTTCATTTTTCTTTTCCTTGTAGCCTAGGCCTTTCTTGTTGAAACTAGCTCTTTGGCTCCCTAAGATCATGTTCAATGTGTTGGAGCCAATAGTGAATTTTTCTAGGGCTTTTGTTAAATAATCTACCTTTTCCCTTAAAGCCCTATTTTCATTTATACATGCATCACTAACATCCAAAGGCATATAATCATGTGAGCATGCATCATCTAAGCTAGAAGAAATATTTTCATTTTCATTTAAGCATGCTTTTTCTAATTTTTGTTCTAGGTCCTTAATTTGATCTAGCATGCTTTTGTTCTTCTTCTTAGCTCTAAATAAATCCTTAGTTAAACTAGAAATCATAGAAACTATTTTACTAGGTGAGAGATTGGTTACCATAGTTTCCATGTCCTCTTCTTCTTCGGATGATGAGGATGATGAAACTCCCCCTTCACTTGAGCTCTCTCCTCTTGAGCTTGAACCTTCATTTTCGGAGGAAGAGCAATCCAAGTCATCAAAGGCCATCAAGGCCAAATTGGTGACAAAGGCATTCTCCTCATTCGATGATGATGAGGAGGATGAGGATGGGTCATCCCAAGTCCTTGCCTTGAGAGCCTTAGCCTTTCCCTTCTCCTTTGTTTTCTTCTCTTCTTCCTTTTTCTTCTCTTCTTTGCTTTTGTTTAGGAGGGGACAATTGTCCCTTATGTGCCCTTCTCCTTGGCAATTGTAGCATATAACCTTCCCCCTTGGTCTTCTCATCCTATCATTAGATTTATCAAATCTAAAATTCTTAAATGCACGTCTTACCCTCCTTACCATGTAGGCTTCTTCGGTGCTATCCATGGAGGAGGAGGAAGATGCTTCGTCATCGGAGGAGGAGGTGATTTCCATCTTCTTCTTCCCCTTACTTGCCAATAATGCTACTCCTCTTGAGGGTTGAATTTTAGGCTCCTCTTGTATTCCCTCAAGCCTAGTTTCGTGGAGTTCCATTGTTGAGAAGAACTCCTCCAAGGTGCTCACTTCTAAATTCTTTGAGATATAGAATGAGTCCACCATGGAGCTCCACTTTGAGGACCGGGGAAAGGCATCTATGGCCTTCATTACCATATCCCGGTTTGATAGCTTCTCACCTACACTTGTTAGTCCATTTAAAATTTCTTTGAATCTAGAATGCAAA
Source organism: Wurfbainia villosa (assembly GCA_025175895.1). NCBI lineage: Eukaryota > Viridiplantae > Streptophyta > Magnoliopsida > Zingiberales > Zingiberaceae > Wurfbainia > Wurfbainia villosa. The sequence continues at coordinate 26,196,636 of CM045988.1, forward strand.
GAAATTAGCTTTTCTCCCTTTTCTAATTTGATGTTGGATAGTTGGGAGCGGAGGAGATCTCTCCTTGCTAGCTTTGCCTCGGATGTGCCTTCATGAAGCTCAATTAGCTTCTCCCACATCTCCTTGGCGCTTAGGCATTCTCCTATTCGGTTGATCTCTTGTTGAGGGAGCACATTGTAGAGATGGTGCTTGGCTTTGGAGTTTGCAAGGTGCTCCTCTCTTTGCCTCTTGGTCCACCTAGATTTCTCTATTGGCTTCCCTTCTTCATCCCTAGGCAAAACGAACTCGGATTCCATTGTAATCATTATATCGAAATCTGTTTCGAAAAATACCTCAATTCGCTTCTTCCACCAAGCGAATTCTCCTTCAAACTTCGGAGGATGGATGTTGGAGCCGGCCATTTTTGATGTAGGGCTTGTTGCGGCGGTTAGTCCGGTGACAAGCAACCTGGCTCTGATACCACTTGTAGGGGATCGATATGGCCGGCTAGAGGGGGGTGAATAGCCCTCGTACGTTGGACGTCGTAAATTGCTCGTCTACAAAAGATTAGCGCAAGCGGAATATACAAATACAAAGCAAAAGACAAACAATAAAACAAACGCTAACACGATGGTATAACGTGGTTCACGGCTACGCCGCTAATCCACGGTCCCCGATTCGTCCTCGGTGAATCACTCCGCCAAAACCAATCACTATCGATCTCTCCTTTGCACAAAGCTAGGTGGAGGTAACCTTTACAACCAAGATCACTCTTCTTACAATAGGATTGAAGTAAAGACAAGTAAGAAGAGTTTAGAGCTTGTGGGGCACTAGGAAGATCGTTTGGAGTATGAGCATTTTCCTCTCAAAGGCTTACACCCTCTCTTTTTATAGAGAGGGCTAACTTCTTCCCGTTTGCCGCCATCGATTGATCGCGCCTTGGCGCGATCACGCCTCCTACAACGGCCTCCGAACACGCTCGGATCCCGATCGCTGTAGTCCAACGAACTCTTGGCGGACCGATGGACCTCATCCGATCGATGCCTCGTAGTCGACCGCCCGATCGGCCGCTACGAACGGTCGGCGAACCCTTTTGATCGGTGACCGATGTTTCAAATCGATGGTCTCTTGATGATCGCCCACGTATGGCGATCGGCTGATCACGCCAATCCAATCGGGTCGTATACGGTCGAACTCACTCGACTCGGAAGCGATCGCCATGACATGGCGGTCGGGTGTCGGAAAACCCATCCGACACTTGGCCAAATGGCCAAGTTTCACCTAAGAGCTACCCTTCCCACGGGTTACAATCGCTCACTCATTTTCTGAGTCCTCGCCTTGAAGTTCTCATCGTTCTCGCCATGTCCTCGCGGATCAGGCGCACGGCTCTGCAATGCTCCTTCGCGTCTCTTGCCTCGAAGTCTACTTCCTCCGGCTTCACTCCAAGCTTCTCGTCCGGCGGTCCCTCGGATGCTCCAAGCGCACGGCTTTCGCAAAGCTATCCTTCACCGACTCAAGGCACGAGTCATGAGATGTGAAACTCGCCACAGCTCCATGTGCGAATTACTAAGTCCTGCACGACTTCAACGCACATATCACATCAACATATCAAACTAACTTAAACCCTTTGCCACACCATCAAAACCATATCACGGCAAGAGATTGCCCTAACACATCATGCCAAGCTTCTAATCCTTTGTCGATAGTTTTAATTTAAGTTGTTGTTTTACTTTACTTGTGCTTTTTATTGCAAAGAAAAGAGGTAGGTGTAAAATACTGCAAATAAATGGCTAAAGAGTGATAATAATTATTGGAAAAAAAACAAGATTAGGGATTTGATTAAAACTAACCTAGGGTTAATGGTATGAGTTTAATCGAATATAGGGTTAACCTTTATAGGGTCTCAAATCCGACCCAATTTCCCCCAAACCTGAACTGTTTTCCATTAAGGTCGAGTCGTTTCTGTCGTTTTCTCCACCAAGCATTTTGTTTTCGATTTTTCTGCACCTTCCCCAATTTCTTTCTCCCCATCGCGACTTCTCCCTACCCGCCTCATCTCTCTCTTCTAGCGACCTTCTTCCCCGTGCCTTCATTTCTTGCCCAGCCCGTCCCCTCCTCGTGGCAAACAGAGGCGATCAGACCACCCTCGACGTTCCCACAGACGAACCGGCGACAAGCGTATGTGTGGCTGGAAGCTTGCGTCGGCAACATCCTCTCTTCGTTCTGGTTGGGAGTTGCTCTGTGAATGTTGTTGGAACAAGGTAGGGCATGGTTTTCTTCCCCGATCTTGGATGAAATCCATTTCCCAATCTCAGTTCTCCCCCCCCCCCCTTGTACCTCATTGATATGTGGTTTAGGGCAGTAGGGTTTTTTTTTCTGACGAATAGGGGATAAGAGGAAATTGTTGCCGATGGATCCCAAGTGCTGGTAAGCTTGATTGATCGTCTGTCTATTAGCTATAAATTTGCTAGATTTTGTGGTTCCTATTTTAGGATTGTGATTTCTGTTGAGTGGGTGGTTATGCGGCTGTGAATAGGGGAGACGGGGTAAGGTAAGCTGCATTTACAACTTGCTTTAGGTGTTGTTCAGTTTGCCTATTGTTGTTTCATTTGATCATGGATTTGTTGGATGTGCTGCAGTTGGCTATGAATTGATGATTTTGTCGGTTGTGCGGTTGTGAGCAGGGAATTGTCGGCTGTACAACTGTGAATTGGGGATTTGTCAACTTTGTCGGAGGATTTGAGTTGGGGATCTAATTTTGGGGTTGGTTAGAGCCCTAAATGGGTGTAATCAGGGGATGTGAAGGTTGTGCATGTTGTATGTGTTCTGTACGGGGGCAAGGAATGGGCTGGAGCAACTCGATCTCAGTTGTGATGCATTAAGGTTGTGAATGGGTTAGTAGGAGCTGGAGTTGATTTGGAATGGTAAGGTCTTTAAATTGGATGTGTTTGGAGGGTGTATCGAGATGTTGTACATGTATTCAGTAGGAATATAGGGTCGGTGTAGAATTTGGGTTGTATGTTTATTGTGTGCTTGAACATAATCGTAGTTGATAATATTTGCAGGGTGTGGATACGAGGCAGGTCCGCGGGCATGAATATATTTATCACGAGCTTCATAATAGATGGGTAATATTTCCTACCCTGGTCAAGTAGTAGCTAAACCCTGATGCATGAGATTGCATATTGTTGTCACTTAGATCTTGACTCCACTCTAATTTTTCTGTTTCTTGATACTTGCCTTTGCACTTAAATGCTCTGTCATTGTTGTTATCTATTCATTCATCATTGTTATGAATTATAGAGGTTATGGTAAGTCGACCTATAGTGGTTTACCTACGTATACATAGCTAAATTCGATTGTAGATTTGTATTGTACAATTTAGACAATTCATCCAGGGGATGGGTGATGACCTAGATGTAGAGTTGATTGTCATATTACATTCCTTACGTGGTATGAAGGTTACGGATCACGTATCCATTTCGAATCATGTGTTTATGTATGGTCATATGAATTGTGGATAGTGTGTCACTACGGACCGGTGGTCCTAGCTTGGTTGTGATAAATTAGGTATGACTCTCTGTAGGATAGAGAGTGTGTTGATCAGTTGAGTATGACTCTCTGCAGGATAGAGAGTGTATTGATTAGTTGAGTATGACTCCCTGTATGATAGAGAGTGTGTTGATCAGTTGAGTATGACTCTCTACAGGATAGAGAGTGTATTTATTAGTTGAGTATGACTCTCTATAGGATAGAGAGTGTGTTGATCAGTTGAGTATGACTCTTTGTAGGATAGAGAGTCTGTGGTGGATGTATGTATGTGTGATTGTGCATTCATGTTATTTACATGTATGCTAGCGACTTGGTCTCCTTTGTGGTTGAGAGGGTCGTCAATCATCCTGCCTCCCAAGTTACTCATGGTGGAGTAACTGGTGTGAGGGTAGAGCATTTGTTGTGTCGCACTCGCCCCACTATTGACAGTGGTTGTTGGAGTAGTGTGCAGTTGTCCTAGGTGCATGGCACTCGACCACTCATGGGTAGTGACAGTCAGAGTGGCCAGTAGTAGGGACCCTTGTTGTGTAGCTAGCTCTTTACGCTTATATGCTACTTGTTCATACTGCTCACTCGGCCACTTGAGAGCGATGGTTGTTGTTGAGTTGAGACAGTTGTCATGTTGTGCCACCTAGGCCACATTGGGGTCGTGGTAGCTAGTAGGGTGCGCAAACATGACCATATATATATATATATATATATATATATATATATATATATATATATATATATATATATATATATATATATATATGGTCAGACTGTTGTATACCTTTGACCAGTACCTTGAGGTGATACGGGATGGACCCGGTTCATTATTGTATTTACCATAGAATGTTAGTACGGTGGTTTTGTTGATTATAGAGTTAGTATTACTCTACCATATTGTAGGTGTTATATTATAGTACTTATACTCAGGTTGTATAAGTTGCACCGCTGTCGATCTTCAGGTACGTCAGTACCCTATGTTATTATTATTGATCTGTTGGTTATACAGTTATTATATCATACTGGTGTATATCTGTTGTATCTTTAATCAGTATATTGTTGAGTTTTGTACTCACCACCATAGACCTTGGGTTTCTTGTCGCCCAGGTAACATGTAGTCGACTTCATGATGGGCTTGGAGCAACGTTGGCTAGCATCATCTCATCTCACTTCCAAGGGTCCTAATTTTTGGTTTATCATAAGTGTTTTGTTATGGACTTGGTTTCATATGATGTTTTGTGGTGTTGGACATTATTGGTGTTGTACCTGGTCTTTCTGATTTTGGTTACGATACTTTTTTATTTTGGTGTTAGTCATACCAGTATGCGGGGATGTCGAGTGTTTTACTCTATCTGATAGTTTTCGCTGTGTTTTCTTACATATACATTTATATATGTTGTTGTGGTTGTGGCTGAATGGCTTGTATCAATAGGATATGGTGTCATGTATAGGGGAGATACTGTCCATTTTTTCGGCTCGGCATACTCTCGGGGCGTGACAGTTGAAGCTCGTGATGTACTCAATGCAATGTCATTCATTGGTTGTGAGCCTAATCAGGTTGTTTGATACCCTCAGTGATAGATTTTGCAAAGTTGGCAAGGTTGATAATGCATAGGAGGTATTTGTTGGAATGACGATTTTACCAGGAGATAATTTTATTTGTATCAATGTTGCTAAACACTGATATTGTAGAAGGAAATGAATATCCTTTGTTGTAGATAAATGATCTGTTTAGATCAGCTAAAGGACACCTGTGTAGACTCTAGGGTTGATTTAAGATTAGTGTGTTGATATTGTAGTGACTTAGTGTCATACAATTATCATTGTCTGTGCGATGATTGATATATCATCAGCTTAGATTAAAAAGGATGCAGGTGTATGGAGGATGACATTTCATACTTAGTATGAATTTTATGAGTTGTTGATAATGTTGTTAGGCGTATTTAACGATCTAGTCGTCCATGGATTTGAGAAATCGTGTATTCTTGACACGATTGGATCAATTTATGGTTGTTAGAGTTGCATAACTTAGCCACTATTGATGGTGGTAGTTGGAGTTGCGTACTCAACCACCGTAGATAGTGGTTTCCTTGTATGATTTGGTTATTACTATAGATGTGGATAGAATGTTTGGCATTACTATACCACGGACTTGTTTGACCAAGAGAGTGATGGAATTCACTTAGTCGAAAGCTGGTGAAACCAGTTTATAGGACCTACGGTGGTTAACTTTTGCACAAGTATTAGTTAATCCTTTCAGGGTAAATGGAAGGATGTTGTACGCAGATGCATTGTTTCAGGGATCGAAGCGATCCCAATGCAGTTGAATGAGGCGTATCTTAAGCTTATGACAGTTGAGGAACTGCGAGACAAGCTGTCATACACATGACATGGACTTAGTGGATGTTATCCTGATTTGTAGATGTATGGAGCAGGAATGCTCATGGGATTTTGGCTAGCAACTGGGTAGCTACTATAGAGCTGCTAGAACATGGACTGATTCAACAAGGGAGAGTGGCCATTATCATCTCCCAGTCACTTCTAGTTCTGTGTGATAGAGTGGATTATGAAAAGTAGATGGATTTCTCGAGTGACGAGAATGGAGTACTACATTTCCGTGGACAATTATGTGTTTCAGACACACATCCAGTTAAGGAAGAGTTGTTACAAGAAGTACATCATTCGAAATTTGCTATACATCCTAGTGGTCCTCAGATGTACCAAGATTTGAAACGCTTATACTAGTGGAACGGTATGAAGAGAGATATTGCAGATTTTGTTGCTCGATGTTTAGTATGTCAGCAGGTAAAGGATAAACATCAGAAACCCGCTGGGTTGCTTCAGAAAATTCTAATTTTGGAATGGAAGTGGAGCATATCACTATGGATTTAGTTACGAGATGGCCTAAAACCCGTAAAAGACATGATGCGATTTGGGTGATTGTGGGTCGCTTAACCAAAATCACTCATTTCCTTCCTATTCGTGGGACAGACTCGTTGGACCGTCTGGAAGAGTTATACTATTGAGATATTGTCAGATTACACGGAGTACATTTGAGTATTATATCTGATAGAGACCCGCGATTTTAGTAGAGCCTACAGTAGGCCATGGGCATAGAGCTTCGACTCAGTACAGCATTTCATCCGCAGATAGACAGACAGATGGACAGTCTGAGCATACCATTCAAACATTGGAGGATTTATTGCGATCGTGTGTCATGAATTTCGGAGGCAGTTGGGAGGATCACATTCCTTTAGTGGAATTTGCCTAAAACAACAGCTACCACTCTTCTATTCAGATGGCCCCTTCCGAGGCATTATACTACAGACCCTATAGATCTCCTGTGCTGTGGGAGGAAGTTAGAGAACGACAGCTATTGGGGCCACAGAGTATCCAGCATAATGCAGAGTTGGTATGCATCATCAGATGGCGATTATCAGAGGCACAAGATCAATAGAAGAGTTATGCAGACCGAAGGCGAAGGCCTTTGGAATTCTCAGTAGGGGATCATGTATTTCTATGTGTTTCACCTACAAAAAGGAGTCAAAAAGATTTGGGCTAAAAGGAAAATTAGCTCCACGCTACATTGGTCCATTTGAGATATTGGAGCGGATTGGCGGTGTAGCTTATCGGTTAGCCTTACCTCTGACACTTGCGAGTGTTCATAATGTATTTCATGTTTCTATGTTGAGGAAATATGTACCACGAGCTGATCATGTTCTGAATGAGGTACCAATCCCACTTCAGCCTAATGCGTCTTATGAGGAAATTCCAGTGTGAATCCTTGGTCACAAGGAACGTCGATTGAGGAACAAAACCATCCGACTGGTAAAAGTTGGATTGCAGCATCATACTGATGAGAAGGCTACATGGGAGTTAAAGGATACTATCTGAGCTCGATACCCTCATCTGTTCACTTGAAGTATGTGATGGTTTCGAAAATTTCTTGAATTGGTTCTTACATTTAAGTACGAAATTTGGGGACCAAATTTTATTAAGTGGGAGAGAATGTAAAATACTACAAATAAATGGCTAAAGAGTGATAATAATTATTGGAAAAAAATAAGGTTAGTAATTTGATTAAACCTAACCTAGGCTTAATGGTATGGGTTTAATCGAATCTAGGGTTAAGAGTTATAAGGTCTCAAATCCGACCCGATTTCCCCCAAACCCGACCCGTTTGCCATTAAGGTTGAGTTGTTTCTGTCGTTTCTCTCCACCGAGCATTTTGTTTTTGATTTTTTTGCACCTTCCCCGATTTCTTTCTCCCCGTCGTGACTTCTCCCTACCCACCTCGTCGCTCTCTTCTCGTGACCTTCTTCCCATGCCTTCATTTTTCGCCTAGCCTGTCCCCTCCTCGTGGCAAACGACAGTGACTGGACCACCCTCAACGTTCCCATGGATGAGCCAATGGCAAGCAAATGTGTGGCTGGAAGCTTGCATCGACAGCATCCTCTCTTCGTTCTGGTTGGGAGCTGCCCTGTGAACGTTGTCGGAACAAGGTAGGGCATGTTTTTCTTCCCCGATCTTGGATGAAATCCATTTCCTGGTCTCATTTCATTTTCCCCTTGTAACTCATCAATACTGTGGTTTAGGGCAGTAGGGTTTTTTTTCCCGACGAACAGGGGATAAGGGGAAATTGTTGTCGGTGGATCCCAGGTGCTGGTAATCTTGATCGATCCTCTGTCTGTTAGCTATAAATTTTCTAGATTCTGTGGTTCCTATTTTAGGATTATGATTTATGTTGAGTGGGTGGTTGTGCAGTTGTGAATAGGGGAGACGGAGTAAGGTAAGCTGAATTTACAACTTGCTATAGGTGTTGTTCAGTTTGCCTATTGTTGTTTCATTTGATCCTGGATTTGTCAGATGTCCTGCGGTTGGCTGTGAGTTGATGATTTTGCCAGTTGTGCGACTATGAGCAGGGAATTGTCAGTTGTACAACTGTGAATTGGGGATTTGCCGACTGTGCTGGGGGATTTGATTTGGGGATCTGATTTTGAGGTTGGTTAGAGCCCTAAATGGGTGTAATCAGGGGTTGTGAAGGTTGTGCAGGGTTGTATGTGTTCTGTATAGGGGATGGTAACGGGTTGGAGTAGCTCGATCTCGATTATGATGCCCCATTTTAAGGTTGTAAAGGGGTTAGTAGGAGCTGGAGTTGATTTGGAATGGTAAGGTCTTTGAATTGGATGTGTTTGGAGGGTGTATCGAGATGTTGTACACGTATTCAGTAGATTAAGAGAATACGGGGTTAATGTAGAATTTGGGTTGTATGTGTGTTGTGTGCTTGAACATAACCATAGTTGATAATATTTGCAGGACGTGGATACGAGGCAGGTCCACGGGCGTGAAGATATTTATCATGAGCTTCATAGCAGGTGGGTAATATTTCCTACCCTAGTCAAGTAGTAGCTAAACCCTAATGCATGAGATTGCATATTGTTGTCACTTAGATCTTGACTCCACTCTAATTTTTATGTTGCTTGATACTTGCCTTTGCACTTAAATGCTCTGTCATTGTTGTTATCTATTCATTCATCATTGTTATGAATTATAGAGGTTATGGTAAGTTGACCTATAGTGGTTTACTTACGTGTACGTAGATAAATTCAGTTGTAGATTTGTATTGTGCAATTTAGACAATTCATCCAGGGGATGGGTGATGACCTAGATGTAGAGTTGATTGTCATATTACATTCCTTATGTGGTATGACGGTTACGGATCACGTATCCATTTCGGATCATGTGTTTATGTATGGTCATGTGGATTGAGGATAGTGTGTCGCTACGGACCGGTGGTCCAATCTTTGTTGTGATCAATTGGGTATGACTCTCTGTAAGATAGAGAGTGCGTTGATCAATTTAGTATGACTCTCTGTGGGATATAGAGTGTGTTGATTAGTTGAGTATGACTCCCTACAGGATAGAGAGTGTGTTGATCAGTTGAGTATGACCATCTATAGGATAGATAGCGTATTTATTAGTTGAGTATGACTCTCTGCAGGATAGAGAGTGTGTTAATCAGTTGAGTATGACTCTCTGTATGATAGAGAGTCTGTGGTGGATGTTTGTATGTGTGACTGTGCATTCATGCTATTTACATGCATGTTGGCAACTTGATCTCCCTTGTGGTTGAGAGGGTTGTCAGTCATCCTGCCTCCTAGGTTACTCATGGTAGAGTAACTGGTGTGAGGGCAGAGCATTTGTTGTGCCGCACTCGCCCCACTATTGACCGTGTTTGTTGGAGTAGCATGCAGTTGTCCTGGGTGTGTAGCACTCGACCACTCATGGGTAGTGAACGTCGGAGTGGCCAGCATTAGGGACCCCTGTTGTGTAGCTAGCTCTTTACGCTTATATGCTACTTATTCATACTGCCCACTTGGTCACTCGAGAGTAATGGTTGTTGTTGAGTTGGGATAGTTATCATGTCGTGCCACCTAGGCCACACTGGGGTCGTGGTAGCTAGTAGGGTGCATATATATATATATATATATATATATATATATATATATAGATATAGTTGAGGGTGATGAGAATATATATAGATAGAGTCTATATATATATATGATCATTGTGATGTTGCATTTGTTTGAGCTATGCTTGCTGCATTTAATTGTACATCATCTTGCATTCCACTTGCATATTCTATATGGTCATATGCAGATTACCAGTGTTGAGTTAGTCAGACTGTTGTATACCTTTGACCAGTACCTTGAGGTGATACGGGGATGGACCCGGTTCATTGTTGTATTTGCCATAGAATATTAGTATGGTGGTTTTGTTGATTATAAAGTTAGTATTACTCTACCATATTGTAGGTGTTGTATTATGGTACTTATACTCAGGTTGTATGAGTTGCACCATTGTCGATCTTTAGGTACGTCAATACCCTATGTTATTATTGTTGATCTATTGGTTATACAATTGTTATATCATACTAGTGTATATTTGTTGTATCTTTAATCAGTATATTGTTGACTCGCATGTGATATATATATGTATTTATTATGTATGCACTTCTATTCTTATTACCGTTGAGTTTTCTACTCACCACCACAGACCTTGGGTTTCTTGTCGCCCAAGTAACAGGTAGCCGACTTCGTGATGGGCTTATAGCAACGTTGGTTGGCATAATCTCATCTCACTTCCGAGGGTCCTGGCTTTTGGTTTATCATAGGTGTTTTGTTATGGACTTGGTTTCATATAATAGTTTGTGGTGTTGGACATGTGTTGTACCTATTCTTTCTGATTTTGGTTACGGTACTTTCTTATTTTTGTGTTAGACATATCGGTATACAGGGATGTCGAGTGTTTTTACTCTATCTGATAGTTTTCGCTGTGTTTTCTTACATATACAATTATATATGTTGTTGTGGTTGTGGCTAAAAGGCTTGTATCAATAGGATATGGTGTCACGTACAGGGGAGATGTTGTCCCTTTTTTCCGGCTCGGCATACTCTCGAGGCATGACAGTAGGCTTGTTGCCTCTTCCTCTATCTTGTGTTTTTGTAATCATCGTCTCTTACCTCCAACGTGGAAGAGACTTTTAGGGGATTGCCCCATCAAATGCGATCTAGGATCGTGGGGCCTTATACTGGCAACCTTTTAGTTGTGAACCAAGTAAAAAGAAAAAGGTGTTATTTTCTTTTATTGTTCTTACTTCCGTTGTGCTACTCGGGTTTTTAATCGACGAAAAAGAAAGTTTCTACATACGCTATTCACCCCCTCTAGCGTCGCTTCGATCCAACAGCGAATTCGTGGCTTCTCTCGAACTTGGACTCGGACTCGAAACTTGATTCGGCTTCGGACTCGTTTGCAGTGATGAATGCTACGAAGTTTCTCTTTGGCTCTTCCAAGTCCGACTCCTCCCAAAATGACTCATCCCGAGTCACCTTTAGTACCTTCTTCTTCTCTTCCTTTTTGGGTTTCTCTTCCTTTTTTAAGTTTGCGCATTCTGACTTGTAGTGACCCTTCCCATTACGTTCGTAGCACGTCACTTCTAATCTAAGTCTTGGTTTGTTCTCGGCCACCTTCTTGGCATCTCTCTTAGTGAACCTCTTCTTCCAGTTGAACATTTTCCAACCATGTTCACTATCTCTTCCTCTCTATTTAGGTCCGATTTCGACTCATCTTCGGACTCACTCTTGGTTTTCTTTTCCTTTCTAGTCTAACCTACCACTAAAGCTATACCATTCTTGGTTTGACCCGAGTTAGCTTGTTCATGTAGTTCGAGTTCATAAAATAGTTCATCTAGTCTAATTAAGGAAAGATTCCGGGAGACCTTATAGGCATCGACGATGGATGTTCATAAGACATTCCAAGGAAATGCCTTAAGAGTGTACCTAATTATATCCCTATTTTCAATTTGATGACCTATTAGTTGAAGTCCATTTAATGTCTTTTATCCTAGTCTGAAGTTGACATGCATTTTTATTTTCCAATATTTTGTTAGTAATATATGAGAGATGTCCTAAGGCAATCGCCTTATGTATGAACCATTTATATGATAAATGAAGATTCACTATTTGAGTATACATGTTTTATGTATTTGATTGGATCTTAAACTCATTTACTGAATGTCCACGATACGATTCACAGCATGAGAGAATTTGTGATTGGATCACAACTAGTGAGTATCTCTACATGTGTAATTGTGATGTATCGAAATTATCCCTAGTCGATGAATTGATGGATTTGGACACCATCAATTCTGTCGAGACTAGCACGAGGTATACTCCTTGGTGTATCCAAGCAGCTGATTCTCACTGGCTGGAGACATTGTGATGTCCGGAGTTAATCGTGGATGCTAGTTATGGTAACTAGTTCATTGGAGTGACCAGCCGTAAGACTTCATATGGTTCTCTGCATATAGATATGTCAATGAAGTTCTTACTGTGGCTTAAGTGCGATGTTCCTTTGACTTGCGGTATTCAAGTCATCTTGATCATGGAGACTTATGCTTTGACATCTTAAGCAAACATCTCCGAGGAGATGTGACCCCGGGATGATTGGGTATAAGTCGAAGTGATCGAAGGTGTTTGAATAGCCTAGAAAGGATTCACCACTCCTTGCGAGGAGATGTATACCCATGGCCTCTCGTCGGATTGTTACTAAAGTCTTTGGCCAAAGCATTACATGTTTAGAGTAAGGTACTCTTCGATACATGTGGAGTAACTAGAATCCGTGGACGAGGAAATGATACTTGGGCTAGGTGTGACGTAGTCAGCCTAGTGGGGACTGACACAATAGACCATGTCCTGAACCAAGTGGGTATAAGATGAGTGAAAGGAATGGGGCACGATTCATTCGAGCTACTGAAGGGTTTCAGAAATAGTTCTGGATCAACCGTTGATCTTTTCGGTTAATTGGGGATCATGATGTACTACTAGGTGCCACTCATGATCGTTCTATAATTAATGGTTAATTATAGACGGCCAACATAAACCGAGAACCTATTTGGTCACACGCACAACGAGTGTAATCCAAAGGATTTAAAATGAGCTTGAGAATGGGATTCTCAGACCGAGAGAAACTATGTTTGGTTGGACCAAACATAAAGCGAGCATGAAATTGTTTCAGTCGCAATGGAAGCGTGGATGGGCCGTGTCTTATGAAGACATAATGGATGGACCAAAATGGTTTGGTTCTAATCAAATGGATGAGAATAAACCAAAGGGTTTGGTTTATTTTAAACGAATGAACCAAAAGTTGGTTCGGTTCGTTTTAACTTAAAATAAACCATCATGGTTTGGTTTATTTTAACTTATCCTAATGGAGCGGGTTAACGGGCTTTATGGATATGATCCATTAACCATTAAGAGAATTAGTTCTCTATAAAATAGGGCTTAACCTAACCTAACCTAATCTAGTTTTGGCCGCCCAACCTAGTTGCGCCAACCTCCTTGGAGTTTTCGGCGCCCAACCCTAAGTGCCGCCGCCCAGCTTTTGTGCAGGTAGTCAACTTGTTGCCGACCAAGCTTCAGCCATGAACCTCCGCGACCCTCGGTGATCTCCTCTAGGTTCGGTGATAAGGTGAGCTTCCATCTCTCCTTGGCCGGCCTCTATTCCTCCACCAAAAGCTGTCCAGTTTTTCTGGACAGCTTGTTTCTTTGTTGTCGGAGCGTCATTTGGATGACGGTTAGTGCTCCGATAGCGCCTAACTTACTGGGGATTTGATCTCCGATAATCCTCTGAGGTGGAGGATGAAGGATTCGTCAATTGGTTGACGAATACCTCTCCGGAGAAGCGAGTTTTGAGAACTCGTTTTAGGATCCGAATTTGGATTCGGATCGTGATCATCTCTCGATCACGTCGTCTTCAACACGAGGCTAGTAACCCGCATTTAAGACGAAGCTCGTGACTTAGCGAAGTCATCCCGAGGAGCTCGGCGTGGATACGGATAGAGACGATTCTTACGAGGATCGTTCCGGTTGATGCCGTTCCCGCTACACGTCATACGAAAGGTATAACGTAGATAATTTCTTTTATTGCAAATTTTAATTTACGGTTATGTCTACACTTGTTGTAATATGCATGTGTGTGTTGTGTGTGTTGTAATAAATATAGATTTATTATTTTTAATTGCTTCCGCTGTGCTCATGTTTACGAAACATGATCGAACACACACACGCCACGGTGCCGGAAACCCAACAGTGGTATCAGAGCCCAGGTTGTATTTCGACATAATCGTAAAATGGTTTTGCGATAGTCATAATTTATTTCTGGAAATTTTCTAATTTTGGAAATTTAGAAGTATTTATGGAAATTTTTCAATTTTGGAAAGTCTAGAAGTATTTATGGAAATCTTCCACTTTTGGAAAGTTGGAAGTATTTATGGAAATTGATATTTTCCATAAATAAAATATTTGATTAGATTCTGGAAATTTGTTTCCTAATTTAATCATGATTTGATTTGGGAAATTAAATCTTAAAATATTTTATTTCCATAAGTAGTTTTAATGATTTAGGAAATTGGTTTCCTAAATAGATTTTCCTTAATCAAATAATTCCATGAATAAAATATGTGATTAGATTTGGAAATATGTTTCCTAATTTAATTATGATTTGATTTGGAGAATCAAATCTTAAACATATTTTATTTCCATAAATAGTTATGACATATAAGGAAATTATATACATGACATAATTGTATGCCATGTAATTGCATTAGATGCATAACATTATGCCATGCGTGTCGTGACATGTAGATGTATGTCATGTATGTCATGCCATGTAGATAATAGTTATTTGCATGCAAAGAGGATGAGACATAAAAACCCTTAATCAATATTAAAGCCTACACCTTCCATTAATATGGTTAGAACCAGAGTTCTGTTTCTTGTTTGGGTTGTTGGACTCTCTCCAAGCCCGGCTCGAACCTGAATATGTTCAAACCATGGAATAGTTTAATACTAATATGGTAAGAGTCAGAGGTCAATCGTTAGATTTGGTTGTTGGACTCTCTCCAAGCTGGGCTAATTGGTTGAATGCGCTCTAACCATATTAAAACTATGTCCTGATTAATGGGTTGGCTTTAACCTGGAGCATCGGCTTGTTGGACTCTCTCCAAGGTCGATGTAAAGGGAGGTGAAGTTGGGTGCTATGCATATGATGCATACTTGTTAATGTGTTAACAACCCGATGTATGTGTGAACATTCAATTAGTTGATAGCACATTGTGATAGTTGCATATACGGGATATGCAATCGGTATAGATGATACCTACCGTCGTAGTTATGAATGGCTTGTTGGACTCTCTCCAAGGTTGTTCATAACTATGATGGATATCTGCCCATTCGGAGATGGACCTACAATCTCCCGAAGTGATTTTGGGGTTTTTGAAATTCGAAAAATGAATGGGATTTATAAATGTATATTGATGCATTTTAAAATCATTTTCTCATATATGCTCGTTTTGTATTTCTAGGTCAATAAATTGATCATGACGTCTTTGAATTTGTGCACTATTTTGGATTCGAACAAACTGACTGGGCCTAACTTCCTGGACTGGCTTAGAAACCTGAGAATTGTTCTCAAGGCGGAAAAGCTTGCATATGTCCTTGAAGAGCCTCTTCCTGACCATCCTAAGGACGATGCAACTCCAGACCAAATGTTGGTCTATCAGAAACATGTGGCAGATTCTGAGCTGGCGAGTTGCATCATGCTAGCGGCGATGGTACCTGAGCTGCAAAAGCAGCATGAGCATATGGATGCTAATACTATGGTCTTCCATCTTCATGAGTTGTTCGATGAGCAAGCGAGATCCGAAAGGTTCGAGGTCTCTAGGCTCCTCTTCACTACGAAGATGCAAGAAGGTTCGTCTGTAGTGCAGTTTGTGCTAAAGATGAACGGGTACATCGAGCGGCTAGCTACCCTCGGTTTTGTGATGGATCATGAGTTAAGTATTGACTTAATTCTGCATTGTTTGACCAAGAGTTTCTCGCAATTTGTGATGAACTATCGGATGAACAAATTGGAATCCACCATTCCCGAGCTCCTCAATATGCTGAAGACTGTGGAGCCTTCTGTAAAGCATGAGGAGAAGGCGGTTCTGTTAGTTGATTCCTCAAAGAAAGGTTCTAAGAGGAAGGCAAAAGAACAGAAGAAAGGAAAGAAAAAGGCAAAGAAGGCGGAACCAGCGCAAAAGGGCACTTGCCATCACTGTGGCAAGGAAGGCCACTGGCGAAGAAACTGCAAGATTTATCTTGAGTCCATGAAGAAGAAGAAGGCATCCGATGCCCCATCCTCTTCAGGTATCTTCGTTATTGATTGTCATTCTATTTCCTTAGACACTTGGGTATTGGATACTGGGTGTAGCTCACATATATGTAATGACATACAGGGGCTAAGGAATAGAAGAAGACTTGTCAGAGGGGAGTCAAATTTGCGAGTTGGCAATGGAGCAAAGGTTGCTGCGGTCGCCATCGGAACTTATTTGCTGAAGCTCCCTAGTGGACTAGTCTTGGAACTGGACAATTGCTATTATGTTCCTTCTCTAATAAAGAACATTGTTTCTATTTCCTGCTTAAATAGAAATGGTTTCCATTTAACGTTTAGTAACAATTGTTGTTATATAACTTTGAATGGCGTACTTTATGGAACCGAACTTTGAGTAATGGCATTTATACGCTGACGTATCCAAAGGACATTTTCAATATCGGCGAGCAACACGCGCGTTCGAAAGGATAATCACATAGACTCCTATATGTGGCATTGTCGTCTTGGCCATATAAGCAAGAAACGCATGTCCGAATTACACCGATGTGGAATTCGGAATCGCTTGAATTGGATTCATACGATACATGCGAATCATGCTTAAAAGGCAAGATGACTAAGTTACCTTTACCGAAAAGGTGAACAAGTGGGAGAGTTACTTAGGTCTAGTACATACCGATGTATGTGGACCTATGTCAACTCAAGCTTTAGGAGGCTATAGCTACTTCATTACCTTCACCGATGATCACTCACGGTTTGGGTATGTGTTCTTGATGAAACACAAGTCTGAAGCCTTTGAAAGGTTCAAAGAATTCAGAAATGAAGTAGAGAAACAACATGACAAAAGTATTAAAATACTTCGATCGGATCGAGGTGGTGAATACTTAAGTCAAGAGTTTCTTGATTATCTAAGAGACAATGGCATATTGTATCAATGGACTCCGCCCTATACACCACAGCATAATGGTGTATCTGAGAGGCGTAACCGGACCTTGTTGGACATGGTCAGGTCAATGATGAATCATGCAACTCTACCCAAGTCCTTTATGCAGATTGCTTACTTGTTAAAATGTAATGCCTACCAAGGTAGTCTCAACTACTCCATATGAGATATGGAATGGTAAGAAACCTCATGTATCTTACTTGAAGATATGGGGTTGTCTCCGCTTATGTGCGATCAGACGCATAAATGGATGCTAAGTCTGATAAATGTCTATTTATTGGATACCCTAAGGAAACAAGGGGTTACCAATTCTATCATCCTGTGGAACAAAAGGTGTTTGTTTCAAGGCATGTTGTGTTTCTAGAGAAAGAGTTTCTCTTGCAAGAAAACAGTGGAAGTGTCGTCGAGCTTGAGGAGGCTCGAGAGACTCAAATAGACATTGATGAGATACCTGGTGAAGCACAACAGCCGACAACTCATAGTGATGAGCAATCGGCTGGACCTATTGTAACACCACATCTTCGTAGATCTGGTAGAACACGCAATATTCCTGAGAGATATGGATTTCTCGTAAGTGAATCGAACGACGTGTTACTCATTGATGATGAGGAGCCTACCAGTTATGAAGAAGTGCTGACAAGTTCAGAAAGGGATAAGTGGCTTGGTGCCATGAAGTCGGAAATGGATTCCATGTACGAAAACCAAGTTTGGAACTTGGTTGACCCACCTGAAGGCATAAAGCCTATAGGGTGCAAGTGGGTTTTCAAGAAGAAAACCGACATGGATGGTAATGTGATTACCTATAAGGCTAGATTGGTGGCGAAAGGATATCGTCAAAAGCAAGGTGTTGATTATGATGAAACCTATTCGCCTGTAGCTATGCTTAAATCCATTCGGATGCTCCTGGCCATAGCGGCTCATTATGATTATGAGATATGGCAGATGGATGTGAAAACAGCTTTCCTTAATGGAAACCTGCTCGAGGACGTGTATATGATACAGCCTGAGGGTTTCACATCGGTTGATAAAACCAAGGTATGCAAAATTGCGACGATCCATTTATGGATTGAAGCAAGCATCCAGGAGCTGGAATATCCGTTTTGATGAGACGATCAAAAAGTTTGATTTCTCACAAAATCCAGACGAACCTTGTGTGTACAAGAAGGTTAGTGGGAGTGCAGTCGTGTTCCTAGTATTGTATGTCGATGACATATTACTTATAGGAAACGATGTGTCAATCTTACTAGCGATTAAGGTTTGGTTATCCAAGACATTCTCCATGAAAGACTGGGAGAAGCAACCTACATCCTTGGGATTAAGATCTATAGAGATAGATCGAAATGGTTGCTTGGTCTTCGCAGATCTCATATATATGAGCCGAAAAGTGCTAAAGAGGTTTAGCATGTCGGAATCCAAGAAAGGTTATCTCGCCCATCGGGCATGGGGTACACCTTTCAAGTTTATGTGTCCGCGCACGTAAAACGAGAGGATTTGCATGAGTAAGATTCCTATGCATCCGCAATAGGATCTATCATGTAATGTTATGTTATGTACGAGGCCCGATGTATCATATGCCTCGAGTGTCACGAGCAGATACAATCCGATCCAGAATGGATCATTCGTTAAGACGATCCTTAAGTACTTGAGAAGAACTAAGGATGTGTTCCTAATATATGGAGAAGGGACATGGTGATACGCGGTATACGGATGCTGCCTTCCAGACAGACAAGGATGATTCTGTGTCTCACCGATACGTGTTCACCTTGAATGGGGCGCAGTGAGTTGGAAAAGTTCCAAACAAGAGATCAGAGCGGATTCTACCATCGAGGCGGGAATACATTGCGGCGGGGCAGAAAGGAAGCGGTTTGAATCAAGAAGTTCGTTCATGAACTTGGTGTGATTCCGGCCATTGTTGAAGTAATACCGATCTACTGTGACAACAATGGAGCAATTGCACAGGCGAAAGAGCCAAGGTCTCATCAACGATCCAAACATGTGCTTTGTCGCTATCATCTTATCAGAGAGATCATCAGTAGGAACGAAATACAAATCGAGAAAATTCCCACTGAAAGGAACTTAGCGGATCCTTTGACTAAGGCATTACCTCAAAATAAGTTTGAGGGTCATGTTCGAGCTTATGGTATTGGATACCGTGAGCGATTGGCATTAGGCCAAGTGAGTCTGTTAGTAATATATGAGAGATGTCCTAAGGCAATCGCTTTATGTATGAACCATTTATATGATAAATGAAGATTCACTATTTGAGTATACATGTTTTATGTATTTGATTGGATCTTAAACTCATTTATCAATGTCCACGATACGATTCACAAAGATGAGAGAATTTGTGATTGGATCACAACTAGTGAGTATCTCTACATGTGTAATTGTGATGTATCGGAATTATCCTAGTCGATGAATTGATGGATTTGGACACCATCAATTGGCAGGTATACTCCTTGGTGTATCCAAGCGGTTGATTCTCACCGGGCCGGAGACATTGTGATGTCCTGAGTTAATCGTGGATGCTAGTTATGGTAACTAGTTCATTGGAGTGACCAGCCGTAAGACTTCATATGGTTCTCTGCATATATAGATATGTCAATGAAGTTCTTACTGTGGCTTAAGTGCGATGTTCCTTTGACTTGCGGTATTGAAGTCATCTTGATCATGGAGACTTATGCTTTGACATCTTAAGCAAACATCTCCGAGGAGATGTGGACCCGGGATGATTGGGTATAAGTCGAAGTGATCGAAGGTGTTTGAATAGCCTATAAAGGATTCACCACTCCTTGCGAGGAGATGTATACCCATGGCCTCTCGTCGGATTGTTACTAAAGTCTTTGGCCAAAGCATTACATGTTTAGAGTAAGGTACTCTTCGATACATGTGGAGTAACTAGAACGTAGGACGAGGAAATGATACTTGGGCTAGGTGTGACGAGTCACTAGTGGGATCGACACTATAGACCATGTCCCAACCAAGTGGGTATAAGATGAGTGAAGGGAATGGGGCACGATTCATTCGAGCCATCAAGGGTTTCAGAAATAGTTCTGGATCAACCGTTGATCTTTTCGGTTAATTGGGGATCATGATGTACTACTAGGTGCCACTCATGTTCGTTCTATAATTAATGGTTAATTATAGATGGCCAACATAAACCGAGAACCTATTTGGTCACACGCACAACGAGTGTAATCCAAAGGATTTAAAACGAGCTTGAGAATGGGATTCTCAGACTGAGAGAAACTATGTTTGGTTGGACCAAACATAAAGCGAGCATGAAATTGTTTCAGTCGCAATGGAAGCGTGGATGGGTCGTGTCTTATGAAGACATAATGGATGGACCAAAATGGTTTGGTTCTAATCCAATGGATGAGAATAAACCAAAGGGTTTGGTTTATTTTAAACGAATGAACCAAAAGTTGGTTCGGTTCGTTTTAACTTAAAATAAACCATCATGGTTTGGTTTATTTTAACTTATCCTAATGGAGCGGTTAACGGGCTTTATGGATATGATCCATTAACCATTAAGAGAATTAGTTCTCTATAAAATAGGGCTTAAACCTAACCCTAACCCTAATCTAGTTTTGGGCCCAACCTAGTTGCCGCCAACCTCCTTGGAGTTTTCGGCCCAACCCTGCCGTAGTCGGCTTTTGTGCAGGTTCAACTTGTTGCCGGCGACCAAGCTTCAGCCGGTGAACCTCCGCGACCCTCGATGATCTCCTAGGTTCGGTGATAAGGTGAGCTTCCATCTCTCCTTGGCGACCTCTATTCCTCCACCAAAAGCTGTCCAGTTTTCTGGACAGCTTGTTTCTTGTTGTCGGGAGCGTCGTTTGGGCGACGATGGTTAGTGCTCCGATAGCGCCTAACTTAGGGGATTTGATCTCCGGTAATCCTCTGAGGTGGAGGACGAAGGATTCGTCAATTGGTTGACGAATACCTCTCCGGAGAAGCGAGTTTTGAGAACTCGTTTTAGGATCCGAATTTGGATTCGGATCGTGATCATCTCTCGATCACGTCATCTTCAACACGAGGCTAGTAACCCATACGAAGACGAAGCTCGTGACTTAGCGAAGTCATCCCGAGGAGCTCGGCGTGGATACGGATAGAGACGATTCTTACGAGGATCGTTCCGGTTGATGTCGTTCCCGCTACACGTCATACGAAAGGTATAACGTAGATAATTTCTTTTATTGCAAATTTTAATTTACAGTTATGTCTACACTTGTTGTAATATGCATGCGTGTGTTGTGTGTGTTGTAATAAATATAGATTTATTATTTTTAATTGCTTCCGCTGTGCTCATGTTTACGAAACATGATCGAACACACACACGCCGCGGTGCCGGAAACCCAACATATTTTTCAATTAAATAATTTATTACAAAGCATATCTCTTTTAGTTATCCTAGTGTCATTAGTGCATTCATATAATTCTTTTAATATATCCCAAAGTTCCTTAGGATTTTCAAAGGGTCCGACTCTATTGAGCTCTTCTTTAGTTAATCTGCATTGCAAAGTATTAAGGGTCTTGTAATCTACTTAAGCTCGTTTCCTAATGTCCATGGTCCATTTCTCTGAATCTAACAATTCTCCCGAGTCATCTGCTAAAGGAACGAAGCCTTTCGTAATTGAAAACATAACCTCGAGGTCGGTTTTCAAGAAACACACTATTCGTCTCTTCCAATAAGAAAAGTCCTCTCCATTGAAGAGAGGAGGGCGAACGGTGCTATGTCCCTCTAGGTGTGACATTCTCTATTTCTATTAAATAAAATGCAGAATATTTTTCAAAAAAAATTACACTAGTGCAAAGTTTTAAACTAAGCAAAATAAAGCAAGATTGGAAATTGTACTAAAAAAATTCTAGTGCAAAAATTCAAACTTATACTAAAGCAAGCAAAATGAATAAATATTAGAAAAAATAATTTGATGCAAGAATTAAAACTAAAGCACTGAAAACACAAGTTAAAAAAAAAAATCTTCGCTCTCTTAGTGGTTGCATCAAAATCGGAGCGCCCCCGCTCTGATACCAATTGTAGGATAGAGATTTCCGAGAGAGGGGGGTGAATCTCGAAAGTTATATTTTTTTTAACTTTTAAAACTTTTCTTTTTATCTATTCAAATCAAGAGTTATATAGTGGAAATGTAAAGCAAGAAAAGTAAATACACAATTTTATTGGTGTAATCGGCCCAGGTCACGATTGACTAGATTCGAGGTTGACTCGAGTAGTATTTTAATGTTTGACGATGAGTTGACTATTAGGTTGACTATATGGTTGACATGGGGTTGACTATATGGTGGAGAATTCCAAGTGGGACATTTGGCATGGAAAGTCCAAGTCTTATGTACTTTGCATGGAAAGTCCAAGTCTTGAGTATTTGGCATGGAAAGTCTAAGCGGTCTTGGCAATGGTAATGTCCAAGTCATGGGTGTTGGTGCAACAATGCCCCAAGCATTTATATATGTTTTGATGTTTGGTTAAATCATCTAAGTTAGGCAATGCTTTGTGATCTAATTGTGCACATGTTTAAGTGACAGGGAAATCCAAGGATGAAGACTTGGTAAAAGAGAAGTCCAAGTATGATCTTGGCAAGGAAAGTCCAAGGGACGGACTTGGCAGCATAAGACCAAGCTTGTAGTCTTGGCAGCGTAAAGTCCAAGTGAACCTTGGCAAAGAAAGTCCAAGGGATGGACTTGGTAGCGTAAGACCAAGCTTGGAGTCTTGGCAGCGTAAAGTCCAAGTGAACCTTGGCAAAGGAAGTCCAAAGTAAAGTCTTGACAGCATAAGTCCAAGCTTGTAATCTTGGCGGCATAAAGTCCAAACATTTGGCAACCCAAGACATGACGAGGCCGAAAGAAACTCTTGAAGGCGGGTGCAAGGCTGAAGGAAGAGTTAGAAGGTCAAGTCTAGGTCTAGGGAGTCAATTCAAGTATGAATTATTCATACTTGACTAGTATCAGTCGACTGATACGATGTATCAGTCGACTGGTCAGGTGCTCGACTGAGTCAGGATGAAACCCTGACTATCAGTCGACTGCTTGGTCATAGCAGTCGACTGATGAGGCAATCAGTCGACTGCCAATCCAGGCAGTCGACTGATCGAGTCGAAAATGGGCACAGAATGGAGTCTCACTCGACTCCTCGCGGCGATCACTCGACTGATCACCTCATCAGTCGACTGATGAGGCGATCAGTCGACTGATCGACCTCCCGTTAGAAATGACAGCTGCGAATCCCCACGGATCGGCTTTGTCAGAAGCCGTTAGCTTCGACGGTAGTCGACTGATGGTGATCATCAGTCGACTGATCAAAGCCCAATGGGAAAAATAGCCCTTCTTCTATAAGAAGGGGCCTTGGGGAGCTTGGTGATGCTAGTGCTCTCATTCCTAACTACACCCTCATGCTCAGCAAGTTTTCTCCAAGTGTTTATGTGATTCTAAACCTCCTCTTCTCTAGTCTTCATCTTCCATCATTGTAAAGAAGAGGAGTGCATTGTAATACAAGGTTTCTCCACCTTGGTTCATCCAAAGGAGGATATAGTGAAGCTTGGCTAGGGCTAATCCACCTTACGGATTACCGTGGAGTAGGAGCATCATCTCCGAACCACGTACATCGGGTGTTAGCATTGTTTTTCTTGTTTCTTATTCTTATTCGTATTTGTATTTGTATTGCTTCTGCTAACGTATTTGTAGAAACAAAGAAAGGCTAATCACCCCCCCCCCTCTAGCCGTTACAAAGATCCAACAAGTGGTATCAGAGCCAGGTTAGCTTGGAAGATTTCACCATCAACCAAGGCATCAATGGCTCTTCAAGAGGGATATAGCACCGCCAAGCCACCGCTCTTCGATGGGAGTCACTTTGCGTATTGGAAAGGTAGGATGAAGTATTATCTAATGAGTAATATTGAGATTTGGCATAGCATTGTAGATGGCTTTGAGGAACCGGTGGATGAACATGGAAACCCTATTCCAAGCAAGGATTGGACAAGGGAAATGAATAGGAGGTTTGAATCAAATGCAAAGGCAGTACTCACCATCCAATACGGTATTACAATGGAGCAACTCAACAAGGTGGGGCCTTTCGAATCCGCCAAGGAATTATGGGAAAAGCTCATTGAGCTAAATGAAGGATCTAAGGAGTCAAAGAGGGCCAAGAAGGACTTACTAATTGGACAACTTCAAGCCTTCCAAATGAAGATGCATGAAACCGTAAGCCAAATGCATGGAAGGTTTAAGGAGATTGTGAATGGACTCCACATCATAGGTGAGCGAGTTGACAACCGGGATTTGGTAAGGTATATTCTCCAAGCATTTCCTAGAACTTCTCTTTGGACTTCTATAGTTGATGCTATTAAGGTAACTAGGGATCTTTCTCAAATTAAAATTGATGAATTATTTTGTGAGTTTGAATTGCATGAGCAAAATAACATGTCCTCTAAGGAAAAAGGTTTAGCTCTATTTGTTGAAAAGAAGGAAAAGAATAAGAAAGAAAGGAAAGAAGTGTCATCATCATCCGAGTCGGAGCATGATTCAAGTAGTGATGGAGACTCATCTGGTGAGATGGCCAACTTTGTCAAGAAGCTCTATAGAAAATCAAAGGACTTCAAGAATAGAGAAGCAAGGAAGGGGTCTCATTCTTCAAGAGGTAAGTTTAGTGGTAATTCAAATTTTAATAATAATGTGATTTTTCATGCTTTCTATAAGAAGGGGCACATAAAGTCAAATTGCCCGGAGCTAAAGAAGAAGGAAGAAAAAGAAAAGAAAAAGAAGGATAAGAAGGAAAAGAAGAAGAAGGAGGTCATGATGGCTCAAACCACATGGGACACACCGAGTGTTGAAGATTCCTCCTCCGATGATGAGCTTTGCCACATCACACGCCATGTGGCACTCATGGCCCAAGGAGATGACTCTGGTACATCAAGTCAAGAAGAAGACTCTTCAAGTGATGAATCGTCATCTAGTGACGATGAGGTAATGAATTCTCTAAAAGTTAAGCTTCTCTATAAATCAATTGCTTATCTTAAAGAGGCTCTAGATAAGTCTAAATCTAAGGTTAGAAGCATGAAAGTAGAACTAAAGGCCATTAGGAATGAAAAACCTTCACATGTTGATTCTTGCATACTTAAGGAAGAGAATGACAAACTTAAGGATGAGGTTAGTGACCTAAAGGCATGCTTAGAGAAATTTATGAATGACTCAAAATATCTTGACATGATCCTTAGCCGACAAAGAGCCGTTTACAACAAGGCTGGTTTAGGATATAAGCCAAAAGAAAAAGAAGTTGCTTATATCTCATTGATTAATAGAAAAGCAACCACTAAGGGTAAGGTTAAGAAAGCATGGGTACCTAAGAAGTTTTTTACTTAATGTTACCGGACCAAATGTTTGGGTACCAAAAGCTTGTATTTTTCATGTGATGTAGGTATGTGTGCAAGATATCAATCTTGTGCCAAAGAATCACATTTAGTAGCCGTTAAGAGAATTTTAAGATATATTAAAGGCACCCTAAATGTAGGACTTTGGTATCCTAGGACTAGGTCTTTTGAGTTGCTTGGCTATACCAATTCTGATTATGCCGATTGCAAATTGGATAGGAAGAGTACTAGTGGTTGATGCCAATTTCTTGGGTCCTCCCTAGTTAGTTGGAGTAGTAGGAAGCAACATTGTGTTGCTTTATCAACCACCGAAGCGGAATATGTGGCTATGGGTGGTTGTGTAGCTCAATTACTTTGGATGAGACACACTCTTGAGGACTATGAGCTACACTACTCTAACATTAAAGTTTATTGTGACAATGTGAGTACCATCAACTTGACCAAAAATCCGGTACATCACTCTAGGACCAAGTACATTGAAGTGAAACATCACTTCATAAGAGATCATGTGGCAAGAGGAGACATTGAACTTAATTATGTAGAATCTAAGTCTAATCTTGCCGATATCTTCACCAAAGCTCTTCCGAAAACCGAATTTTCATCATTAAGGAGAGAGCTTGGTATGTGCTTTGTAGAGTAAAATTCTAGGTTTGCATGATCCCATATTCATAATGTTTAACCTTATACCTCGATGCATCTCACAAAAAGCCTTTAGAAACCTTGATTTTTGTATTGAGACACTTAGGAACATGTGAGATGATAGGGAAGGTGTACTTGGCTCATCATGCTTGTTATGATGCATTACTATGAGCCAATGACACACCTAGAAACATGAATACTTCATGGACCAATCATTGGGAAGGCTTGTATTCAAGTAATGAATACATAGCTATAAGAACATGGTTGGAAATTCCAAATCATATATATTTTAAACTATGTTTATCATATTTTGAAAAACAGTTTTCAAGTGGAACACAAAAGTGATACAAAGTTTGCAAAATTTTTAGAACTTTTGTTAGCTTCCAAGTTTGTATCAATCTTGGAATCTGGAAAACATAAATTTTTCAAATTATTTTTCCTTAATAAAGTATGATCTCAGAAATGTGTACACAAAATTTCGTGATTTTTTGAGGTTTCTAGAATTTCTAACGCATTTCTGAAGTTGGGATGAAAAGGCTGAAATTAATTTAGATAGCAGCGGTTTAGACAGTCTGATACGCTGTGTTTTCTGATAAATAGCTCCATTTTCTGATATTTAGTGTATCTTTGATGTCCTAAAACTATAGCATGATAATATTGAGTATAAACAAACTTTTAGGATTGCTTAATGCAGTATTTTAGGGGGAGTTTCATAAAATATATCCTTTTCATCCCCAAACTTACATTGTTGGTGCAAAGTTAGGACTTAACTTTCGAACTTTTGTTATGCTTTGCTTCAAACGTTATTCACACATCATGAAGTATATCTTGGATTAAGGGGGAGCTTAATATCAATCTTATACCTTAGTCCAAGATACAACAATCTTAATTCTTTCATGAAATTTATGAATCCTTCTCTTTTTTATGCATGTCAAAGGGGGAGAAGGAATGTTTAAGTTAGAATTCATATTATGATTATGTAAAGACCTAAATTAAATGTTTGTCAAACATCAAAAAGGGGGAGATTGTTGGTGCAACAATGCCCCAAGCATTTATATATGTTTTGATGTTTAGTTAAATCATCTAAGTTAGGCAATGCTTTATGATCTAATTGTGCACATGTTTAAGTGATAGGAAAATCCAAGGATGAAGACTTGGTAAAAGAGAAGTCCAAGTATGATCTTGGCAAGGAGAGTCCAAGGGACGGACTTGGCAGCATAAGATCAAGCTTGTAGTCTTGGCAGCGTAAAGTCCAAGTGAACCTTGGCAAAGAAAGTCCAAGGGATGGACTTGGCAGTGTAAGACCAAGCTTGGAGTCTTGGCAGCGTAAAGTCCAAGTGAACCTTGGCAAAAAAAGTCCAAAGTAAAGTCTTGGCAGCATAAGTCCAAGCTTGTAATCTTGGCGACATAAAGTCCAAGCATTTGGCAACCCAAGACATGACGAGGGCGAAGGAAACTCTTGAAGGCAGGTGCAAGGTTGAAGGAAGAGTTAGAAGGTCAAGTCTAGGTCTAGTGAGTCAATTCAAGTATGAATTATTCATACTTGACTAGTATCGATCGATACGATGTATCGATCACCAATCGTCGTGCTCGAGTCGGGATGAAACCACGACTATCGATCATTTGCGATCGTGATCGTGAGGCAATCGATCGTACCGATCGAGCGATCCAGATCGAGTCAAAAATGGGCAGAATGGAGTCTCACTTTCGACTCCTGACGCGGCGATCACTCATTGATCGCCTCATCAATCGGCCCGATGAGGATCGGTCGGTGATCGATCTCCGTTGGAAATGACGGCTGCGAATCCCCACGGATCAACTTTGTCAGAAGCCGTTAGCTTCGACGGCAGTCGACTGATGGTAATCATCAATCGACTGATCAAAGCCCAACGGGAAAAATATCCCTTATTCTATAAGAAGGGGCCTTGGGGAGCTTGGTGAAGCTAGTGCTCTCATTCCTAACTACACCCTCGTGCTCACCAAGCTTTCTCCAAGTGTTTTTGTGATTCTAAACCTCCTCTTCTCTAGTCTTCATCTTCCATCATTGTAAAGAAGAGGAGTGCATTGTAATACAAGGTTTCTCCACCTTGGTTCATCCAAAGGAGGATATAGTGAAGCTTGGCTAGGGCTAATCCACCTTACGGATTACCGTGGAGTAAGAGCGTCATCTCCGAACCACGTACATCGGGTGTTAGCATTGTTTTTCTTGTTTCTTATTCTTATTCGTATTTGTATTTGTATTTCTTCCACTAAAGTATTTGTAGAAACAAAGAAAGGCTAATCACCCCCCCCCTCTAGCCGTTACAAAGATCCAACAATGGGTACTTGGCAATTAGAAAGTCTAAGTCATGGGTACTTGGTACTGGATAGTCCAAGCATGGGTCTTGGCAATTGAAAAGTCCAACAAGGAGTTGGCAAGGGAAAGTCAAAGGGTGTGGTATTGGCGGCATAAAGTCCAAGGGATGGTCTTGGCAGCATAAGTCCAATGTTTGGCGGCGTAAAGTCCAAGCATGTGTCTTGGCAGTATAATCCCAAATGTGCCTTGCCGGTGTAGACCCGGTTAGCATGACAATAGCCTATGGAAGCACCTGAAGGCTAGCGTACAGATGAACAATGTTAGGGATCGTTTGGAACGGCTAGAGGGGGGTGAATAGCATCAATGTAATTCTTTCGCATTTGTTTCTACAATTTCGTTAGCGCAGCGGAAATAGAAAAGTAATAATGATAACGAAATTCACAACACGCTAACACAACGATATAACATGGTTCGGAACCGCACGGTTCCTACTCCACGGATCGGGTTCGTACGAACCCTAGCGATGCCAATCACACACCACTATAACAATAACTCCTTCTCGGAAC
Source organism: Wurfbainia villosa (assembly GCA_025175895.1). Classification (NCBI taxonomy): domain Eukaryota; kingdom Viridiplantae; phylum Streptophyta; class Magnoliopsida; order Zingiberales; family Zingiberaceae; genus Wurfbainia; species Wurfbainia villosa. The sequence goes on from CM045988.1 coordinate 26,225,688, forward strand.
AATCCGGAGGCGGAGAAACCTCGTACAATATGATTACAACAATAATCAAGTAGATACAAGCAAAAACAATATGAAATACAAATGCAAGTAAAGAAAAAACACTTTACAAGAGCTTTGGATTGCTTGATCTTTGATTGCCTTGAACTAGCTTTGAAGGACTGGAAAGCACCAACTTCCCTCTTCAATTTCGCTCAAGAAAATCGTTATCTTTTCCTCCATCATGAGCTCCTTATATAGTTTCAATCTGTGCTGGAAAAGGTCGATCAGTCGACTGATCACACTGTTGCTGTGAGACAACGGTGTAATCCACGCTGGAAAAAATCCAACGGCTAGGACATCAGTCGACTGATCATGACCATCACGATCGATGAGCCATCACCGATTGCTCGTCGGCGGTCGAGTGAGACTCCATTCGTGGCCGAAAATCCGAGCATCGGTCGATCGATCACATGATCCGATCTCATCCATCGATCGACTACCTAACAATGCAAATGCCGCTCTACTTCCGCAGTCAAACCCTAGTTGACTTGGTCCAGTCGACTGCCACATGGCATCAGTCGACTGACACATCTCAACCATGAGGTTTTAACCCAAGTATGGTTCCCCCATACTTGCTAGACCACCCTTAGCCTAGACCTAAGCCTTCTAGCCACCTCCATCAGCCTCACGCCTCTCGGATCCCTCCAAGTCATCCATGACTTGTTCATCCATCGCGCTAGCCTTCAGGTGCTTCCATCGGCTATGTCATGCTAACGGTGTCTACACTGCCAAGGCACATTGGACTTACGCCGCCAACCATTGGACTTATGCTGCCAAGACTCCCGCTTGGACTTTACGCTGCCAATATCAAACCCTTGGACTTCTCAAATGCCAAGGCTCAAGCTTGGACTTTCCCTTGCCAACCCATGTTGGACTTTCCAAGCCAAGACCATGCTTAGACTTTCCATGCCAAGTACTCAAGACTTGGACTTTACCAAATGACAATTACATTTTCATATGTTTTTGTCGAAACATCAAAACATCACTCAAGTCAAACTCGAGTCCTGGTCAATCGTGACCTGGGTCGATTGCACCAACAATCTCCCCCTTTTTGATGTTTGACAAAAACCAAATAAATGATTGAGTTCCAAATAAATGATTGAGTTAGAACACTAACTCAAATCCTTTACCAATTATCCAAAATTGGTAAATACTCTCCAAATGTTCTCCCCCAAACATTCTCCCCCTTTTTGACTAACATCAAAAAGGTTTTCTCTCCAAGGAGGTCAATGTCTCATGTCCCAATGAGATCTTACAATCTCCCCCTTGGTCCAAAAATACCTAGGATGCCTACCATCTTCCTAGTGATAAGTCATATATCACTCAAGAGAGGCAATCCTATTTACTCTCCCAATTTCCAAATTGGGTATCAAAAACCCATCAATTTTCTCAATTGATGATACTTTCCCAATAACTTTTCCTTTTCAAGGAGAAAAACACATCCATCATCCAAGATGGATACCTCCCCCTAAAGGCTTGCTCCCCCTTGACCATTGCACCAACAATGTCCTTGGGAAGCCCCTAAGACAATAGGAACTCTAAGCCATCAAAAATTAAGGGTAGAAATTCAACATTGAACTTTCCAACACCTTGAAATTGATACAAACCCTAAACACTTCTCCTAATCCATATCCAATGGATTTTCACCCTTCATCATGCTTCCCAAGGCATATCCTAGGGTCAGGAGTGGTTAGGGACCTTAACCGCAGCTGAAATCGGGTTAAACAACTTTGGTTACCCCGAAATCAGGCTATCAGTCGACTCTGTCGACTACCGATCGATGATATGTCCATCGATCGTGACGAGGCAACATCGAGTGATCTCGATCGAGTCAACGCGCCCATCGATCAGATCAGAAGCGTGATCGATAATCAAAACCGATTTTGAAATCAGACTCAACTTTTGGAAATTCATAAGTAATTCTACGTAAATCAAAAAATCACGAAACTCGATATGTATATTACTTATCACACATACAATCGGTGAAAAATTTTGGAAAAATATTTTTACCATTGAAATAGGAGATTGATACAAAGTTCAAAACTATTAAAAACTTTAAAGTTTTTGATCCACTTTGTATCAACTTCTACAATGATGATGGCTATCAAAAGATAGACTTCACCAAGGTTTTCTAAATTGATTTTAAAATATTTTTGAAAACCTATTTTGAACCATAATTTATTGGCTAAATATACATAACTTGTATATTAGCTTTCCTTATGATTCTTGGTGATAGTTGAAATAAGTTTGAGTTCATCTAGATGCACTACCCAAGCACCTTGAACCTAACTTATTATCCTAGCATCTCACATGTATCTAAGGTGTATAAATACACATACATGTCAATGTGATGTGAGATGTGGGTTTTGATTTACTTTATCTAGGGTTTCATGCATTTTCTAGGCAACTCTACTTGATTCCCTTATAAGTGAGACTTCAAGTCATGCCATTTTCCTTAAATCAATGTTCAATCAAATTAATGCATGAAATGATCATGGCATAGTGATGGCAAAATAAAAACATGACCAATGATCATGATGTCATGGCATATGATGAACTTTAAGAACACATGACATCTAAAATAACCCTAAACAACGACATGACATGGTATATGATAGGATGCGATTTCATGTCATGATATATCAACTTTTATAAGCAATACAATAATACAAGTACTCATCCGGACACACAGATTTTCGAAACACAAATTTCATTTAACTTAAAAATTTAGTCTTTTACATTCAAAATGGAGATTGGCTATGCTCAATCTCACTACAAAAACTGACAACCACAGAAAATCTAATATCCTCAATATCTAATTGTCTTCAGGAGGTGGCGGTGGAGGAGGCTGCTGACTCAAGGTCCAGGCCTGCATCATCTCTAACATATCGAGATGATGCTGCTCGATGCGGCTATGGGACTCCTCCATCCGATCAAGACGTGCGAAGATGCTCGGCACTCGCCAATAACTCGGCCCTAGAGTCAACCGATCACGATAGTCTGAAATGACTCCGTGCCACGACGATCTGATGGACCCACGATGTGTGATCTGATCATCCTCATCAGTGGCGTCTGCATCCTCGTAGTCCTCTGTCGCCTCTTTGGGTACCGGAGGAGGCTCTCTACGTGCCCTGGGTGGTGGTCGAGGCGCCAACTCCATCTGTCCAGCCCCCATCCGTAGCTTTGCTAACGAGAAGTTACGAACTAATATACAGTCGTACACCTTCGATAGCGCTCTCAGAGAACCCCTGTGAATGTTAACGCCTACGGACTCTAGCCATGCTGTGATGATATGACCATATGGCATATGCACTTTCCTTATGCGGGAAGTGAAAATGCAATCTGATGAAACATGTTTAGTGCAAAGTTAATGTCTAACCTATGACGCATGGCATATAAAAGAAAGAGATGGGGAGGCTGGATCTTGGCCAGACCCCGAGTGACGATAGGAAGAAAACACCCAACAATGACCTTGTAAAGTACATTGTCAGGTGCAGATAACTCAGTGATAGGGAATAAATTTTGGGTCGGTGGACGAGGATAACCAAAGATATGCTCATGCATGGACTCCATAGAGATATGGTCAAAGGGCTCGGGTAAAGGAAAATCCATGGTAGGGAAAAAGATAAAAGTATCATCTGAGGGCCTACACTCGAGAAACTCCTGTAGTATCGCAGGAGTGAACTCTAACTCGCGTTTTGCAATGCGAGTAATGTAGGTAGGGCCGTCATCCACCTTTTTTAGGTTTTGATAAAATTCCTTAAGAAGGTCATCATTAATTGGATGCGTGCATAAGACGATTTTCATGAGATTGTAGTATGCAATTAATTCCATGACATCACTACAATGGCGGTTGAAAAAGTCCCTATCGATGTACCTAACTAACATAGGTTGGTACAATAGAGATTCACCCTCGGGTGGATCATTCCTACGGGCTCTCCTATTATGAATGCAATGTAATGATATGACATGCAAGGACATAATACATGATTAGATAAAAACTAAATTCTAATGGAAAGACAAATTAGGGCTTGGGTAAGAAGAGCATTACTTAGGCGCCATTTGGAGGTGTGGCCGGAGGAAATGCTCAGATATTGCTGAGGGGTCGCCGGAAGGTTCGCCGGAGAACTCAGATGCCGGAACCTAATCGGAAAAACAAGGAGATAAACCCTAGAACGAGTGAAACACGGCTTGAAATAAGTGAACTAAGGCAAATTAGGGCTCATCTAACAAACCTAACACCTTAAGGTAGCGCGGTAAGAAGGATCGATCGGAGAAAAGATGGTCGATCGGAGAAGGAGAAAAAGAGAAGAAGGTGCGTCGGTGAAGACGCGAACCCTAGTGGTTCGGCGTTATAAAATCGCGATGATGATTGATGTGAGAATCGGTCGGTGATCGCGATTTATTACCGAAGTTTTTCGGCCGATAGATCGATCCGCTCAAACGATCGATTCGGCTAGCCTTACGCGCGATGCTCTGATCACATCGGTCGTGATGTTCCCATCGATCGGTGATGTCGATCATCGTCGAGCACTCGTCGAGCGCCCCTGATGCCTCGGCCGGTGAGCGATTGTATCGATCGATTGATGTATCCATCGATCGGTGATGTTCAGATCGATCAGTCATTTCTTCATCTAATTAATCCATTTTATCATGTTTATTCTTGTATATCGAATATATTGATGTTACACTTACATTCATGTATTTGTTAATGTGTTTTAATGTTTTATTTCATTTTTGCAAACATTAACATTCAATGATTTCAAATCCTAACATCTCACCCTTTCTAAGTGTTGAAATACACAATCAAGGTAAAAGACTTGTTTTGTGAGATGCAATCCATCCTAGACATTCCTTTCATGCAAACATATGGTAAAACATATGAAGCATGGTGAGTACAAGACATCAAGTTGTGTGACACTTGAGTATCACTCTTGATGTTACTTTTACATGAACTTTTAAAGTGTGCCAACAATCAAAGTTACACACTATGACCTCTAAATCTAGATTGTGCCACTTTTATTGATTTTCATGTTTTTCAAAAACTATATTGGCACATCCTAAAATCCTTTAGGATTAAAGCTCAAATGTTTTTCCAAGGCACCCATAACCTTGAAAATAACCTAAAGTGTCATCTTTACCATGGTTGAGTTAACTACTCATCCAATCATGGTTGGCACATTCTAATCCATTTAACGTGAATCAATCACGCTCTTTGGAACCCAAAATCTATTTGAGCTCATTGAATTAACTAGGTATTCCTTAGGGATAACCTCCCTAGATACCTTCCTAGTGACCTTTCTAGGCTTATTAGCCTTGGTCATTTTGGTTTTGCCTAGGTTAACCTTAGGGATTGCCTCCCTAACAACCTTCTTAGCGGCCACCCTAGGTTTTTTCGAAACCTTGGCCACGAGGCACAAACCTTAGTCAACTCTAGGGATGATTTCCCCATTGACCTTGGTCTTCCTAGACCTAGTTAGTGTTCTATAGTCAAATGGAACACTATGATAAGTCACCTTGGACTTAGGTTTGTGACCTAAACCATTCTTGCCCTTGGTTGACTTTTGACTCTTAGGTCCTAGATGTTGACTTTGACTTCTTGACCTAGGAGTTTGACCATTAGACCCTTTAAAATGATTTTGCATAGTATTGAGGGTCTTCTCAAGTTTTTCAAGCCTTGACCTCAAGGCTTGGTTTTCTAATTCTAATTGCCCAATTTTAGAATTTTGATTTAAATCTTGGGCATTGGACTTCCTTGGCATATGCCTAGTCCATTTTGGATTAACACCTAGATGTTCTTGTATTTTCTTAATAGATTCCCTAGGTATGGTTTTTCTAGGGACATTAGTCCCAAATTTCTCCTTATTACTAAAATGGACACTTTTAGCTCCTAATAAAAAACATTTATTCCTATTAGCATGCTTTTCATAAATTGCAGGAGAATTTAAATTCCTAGCATGCTTTTTAACATTTAAATTAGAAGATGCACTACTAAAATGTACCTTAGGGTTAACCTTAGCTCCCCCTACTTGTGATGCTTCTTCTTGGGTCTTTTCCTCCCCTAGAGCATTGACTTCTATAATGCCCTTTTGATGGCACTTGAAGCATATAATATGCTCCTTGCTCTTTTGACTTGGGGAACCAAAGCATCCTTTGACTTTTGTTGACTTTTGGGCGGAGAAGCTTTCCTAACCTTATTTGGGCATTTGCTCTTGTAATGCCCATACTCTCCTACACTCAAAGCACATTATATGATTTTTATTGGAAGATAAAGTGTTTGAGTTACCTAGGGTAGTGGTAGGTGCGGAGTTGAATTTTTAGCTTCCTCATCTTGATCGGATGTTGAAGGCTCTTCTTGAGGTTGCTACGGTGTAGAGGATGGTCTCTCCTCCTCAATCCTAGAAGTAGATGCTTCTTCCATCTCTTCTACTTCTTCTTTCTCCGATCCGGAAGTTGACTCCATCTCAACTTCCGATTCCTCACTTTCACTTGAGGATGAACTCTCCTCATGGAATCTTGCCAATTTTCTCCATAGCTCCTTGGCATACATGTAATCCCCTAGCTTGCACAAAACATCATTAGGGATTAAATCTTCCAAAAGTTTCGTTACCTTAACCCGGTCTTGAGCTTTTGGCGTTGCTCTTGGGTCCACTTTTTCAATTTTAGGACATTCCCTTCTTATCCCTAGGGGTTCAAGGCTTTCAACGAGGATAGACCAATCCTCTATGTTCATCATCAAGAATGTTTCCATTCTTGCTCTCCTTGAAAAATCTTACGGATCATATGGAGGTGGAGTATTGATATCCCATCCAAGCTTGTCTTGGAATTCCATCTTCACCCTCTAGCCTTTTGTCTTAGCTCCGGGCGGTTAGTCCGTAGAAGAGCCCCGGGCTCTGATACCACTTGTTAGGGATCGTTTGGAACGGCTAGAGGGGGGTGAATAGCGTCAATGTAATTCTTTCGCGTTTGTTTCTACAATTTCGTTAGCGCAGCGGAAATAGAAAAGTAATAACGATAACGAAATTCACAACACGCTAACACAACGATATAACGTGGTTCGGAACCGCACGGTTCCTACTCCACGGATCGGGTTCGTACGAACCCTAGCGATGTCAATCACACACCACTATAACAATAACTCCTTCTCGGAACAATCCGGAGGCGGAGAAACCTCGTACAATATGATTACAACAATAATCAAGTAGATACAAGCAAAAACAATATGAAATACAAATGCAAGTAAAGGAAAAACACTTTACAAGAGCTTTGGATTGCTTGATCTTTGATTGCCTTGAACTAGCTTTGAAGGACTGGAAAGCACCAACTTCCCTCTTCAATTTCGCTCAAGAAAATCGCTATCTTTTCCTCCATCACGAGCTCCTTATATAGCTTCAACTTTGTCTTTGGAAAAGGTCGATCGATCGATCGTGATCGAGACCATGAGTCGGATCCTGCTGCTTTGTGAGACAACGGTGTAATCACGCTGGAAAAAATCCAACAGCTAGGACATCAGTCGACTGATCATGACCATCGATCGTGATGCCATCACTCATTGCTCATCTCTCAGCGATGAGTGAGACTCCATTCTGTGGCCGAAAATCCGAGCATCAGTCGACTGATCACATGATCAGTCGACTGCTCGTCCATCAATCGACTACCTAACAATGGCAGTCGACTGCTAGGCCACTTCCCACAGTCAAACCCTAGTTGAATTGGTCCAGTCAACTGCCACATGGCATCAATCGACTGACACATCTCAACCATGAGGTTTTAACCCAAGTATAGTTCCCCCATACTTGCTAGACCACCCTTAGCCTAGACCTAAGCCTTCTAGCCACCTCCAGCAGCCTCACGCCTCTCGGATCCCTCCAAGTCATCCATGACTTGTTCATCCATCGCGCTAGCCTTCAGGTGCTTCCATCGGCTATGTCATGCTAACGGTGTCTACACCGCCAAGGCACATTGGACTTACGCCGCCAAGACTCCGCTTGGACTTTACGCCTCCAACCATTGGACTTATGCTGCCAAGACTCCCGCTTGGACTTTACGCTGCCAATATAAAACCCTTGGACTTCTCAAATGCCAAGGCTCAAGCTTGGACTTTCCCTTGCCAACCCATGTTGGACTTTCCATGCCAAGACCATGCTTGGACTTTCCATGCCAAGTACTCAAGACTTGGACTTTACCAAATGACAATTACATTTTCATATGTTTTTGTCGAAACATCAAAACATCACTCAAGTCAAACTCGAGTCCTGGTCAATCGTGACCTGGGCCGATTGCACCAACAAACAAGTCAGGGATGACTTGGAGGGATCCAATAGGCGCGAGGCTAATAGAGGTGGCTAGAAAGCTTAGGTCTAGGCTAAAGGTGGTCTATCAAGTATGAAGGGATCATACTTGAGTTAAACCTCATGTTTGATGTGTGTTAGTCGACTGGGGTTGTGGATCAGTTGACTAGTCGAGTGTTTAACACTTGACAGCCTAGTCAACTTTGATCAGGGGACTGGAGTTACGAGCAGTCGACTGGTGGGAGTCGACTGAAGCTCGACTATTGTTCTGTGGTCCAGTAGTCGATTGTTCTACATTAGTCGACTGCCTTGAAGGGCAGTCGACTGTTCAAGATGGACACGAGCACAAAAGCTTCGGTAGCCAACGGATCAATCGACTGTCAGGCTAGTAGTCGATTATTGGTAAGGGTAGTCGACTGATAGTGTATCCGTTGGAGTTTTCCAATGTAGATTGAGTCATTGTGAGACAATGGCTACAGGGGCAATCGACTGGTAGGCAAAAATTAGCCCGAGTTGTAGCTTTATAAGGAGCTCAAAGAGGAGGATTTTGGCTAGCTTTTCTTGAGGAATATGAAGGGGAATTGCAACTGAATTCCAGACCTTCAAGGCATTCCATAAGCAACCAAAGATTAAGCATTCAAAGCTCACATTTGTAAAGTGTTTTTCTTTACTTGTATTCATTTACTTAGTGTAATTGCTTGTATCTCTATTCTTATTGTTGTAAGACTATTGTATGAGGTTTCTTCATCTCCGATGTGTTGGGTTTCCGGCACCGCGGCGTGTGTGTGTTCGATCATGTTTCGTAAACATGAACACAGCGGAAGCAATAAAAATAATAAATACTCCTATTTATTACAACACACACAACACACGCATGCTATTACAACAAGTGTAGACATAGCAGTAAATTAAAATTGCAATAAAGGAAATTAAACTACGTTATACCTTCCGTATGGCGTGTAGCGGAAACGGCATCAAGCGGAGCGATTCTCGTAAGAATCGTCTCTATCCGTATCCACGCCGAGCTCCTCGGGATGACTTCGCTAAGTCACGAGCTTCGTCTTCGTACGGGTTACTAGCCTCGTGTTGAAGACGACGTGATCGAGAGATGATCACGGTCCGAATCCAAATTCGGACCTAAAAACAAGTCCTCAAGACTTGCTTCTCCGGAGAGGTATTCGTCAACCGATTGGCCAGATCGCCGTCCTCCACCTCAGAGGATTACCGGAGATCAAATCCCGGTATGTTAGCGCTGTCGGAGCACTAACCGTCGTCCAAGCAGCGCTCCGGCGGAAGGAGAAAAAGCTGTCAGAAAACTGGACAGCTTGGTGGAGGAGATAAGCGCCGGCCAAAACAAGGAGAGAAAAACTCACCTTGATGCCAAACCTAAAGAGATCAGCCGGAGGGTCGCCGGAGGTTCAGGCTGGAGCTTGGACGACAACGACTTGACTGCTGCACAAGCTGGGCGGTGGTGCTCTGGGTTGGCGCCAAATCCTTCAACAAGAACACGTTTTGATTAATTAGGGTTTAACAATCCCTTAAGCCCACTTTTATAGAGAACTAATTCTCTTAATGGTTAATGGATCATATCCATAAAGCCCGTTAACCCGCTCCATTAAGATAAGTTAAAATAAACCAAACCATAATGGTTTATTTTAAGTTAAAAGCGAACCAACTTTTGGTTCATTCGTTTAAAATAAACCAAACCCTTTGGTTTATTCTTATCCATTGGATTAGAACCAAACCATTTTGGTCCATCCATTACGTCTTCATAAGACCACGCCCATCCACGCTTCCATTCGGTGAAACAATTTCATTCGCTTTATGTTTGGTCCAACCAAACATAGTTTCTCTCGATGCGAGAATCCCATTCTCAAGCTCGTTTTAAATCCTTTGGATTACACTCGTTGTCGTGTGACCAAATAGGTTCTCGGTTTATGTTGGCCGTCTATAATTAACCATTAATTATAGAGCGATCATGGTGGCACCTAGTAGTACATCATGATCCCCAATTAGCAGAAAAGATCAGCGGTTGATCGAACTATTTACGAAACCCTTGATGGCTTCGAATGAATCGTGCCCCATTCTCTTCACTCATCTTATACCCACTTGGTTGGGACATGGTCTATTGTGGGTCCCCACTAAGTGACTCGTCACACCTAGCCCAAGTATCATTTCCTCGTCCTCTAGTTCTACTCCACATGTATCGAAGAGTACCTTACTCTAAACATGTATTGCTTTGGCCAAAGACTTTAGTAACAATCCGACGAGAGGCCATGGGTATACATCTCCTCGCAAGGAGTGGTGAATCCTTTATAGGCTATTCAAACACCTTCGATCACTTCGACTTATACCCAATCATCCCGGGTCCACATCTCCTTAGAGATGTTTGCTTAAGATGTCAAAGCATAAGTCTCCATGATCAAGATGACTTGAATCTATAAGTCAAAGGAACATCGCACTTAAGCCCAGTAAGAACTTCATTGACATATCTATATATGCGAGAGAACCATATGAAGTCTTACTACGGTGGTCACTCAATGAACTAGTTACCATAACTAGCATCCACGATCAACTCGGACATCACTATGTCTCGGCCCGGTGAGAATCGGTGCTTGGATACACCAAGGAGTATACCTCGTGCTAGTCTCGTGCGAATTGATGGTGTCAAATCCATCAATTCATCGACTAGGGATAATTCCGATACATCACAATTACACATGTAGAGATACTCACTAGTTGTGATCCAATCACAAATTCTCTCATCTTTGTAGAATCGTATCGTGGACATTGATAAATGAGTTTAAGATCAATCAAATACATTAAACATGTATACTCAAATAGTGAATCTTCATTTATCATATAAATGGTTCATACATAAGGCGATTGCCTTAGGACATCTCTCATATATTACTAACAGACTCCCACTTGGCCTAATGCCAATCGCTACGGTATCCAATACCATAAGCACCAACATGACCCTCAAACTTACTTTGAGGTAATGCTTTAGTCAAAGGATCCGCTAAGTTCCTTTCTGTGGGAATTTTCTCGATTTGTATTTCGTTCCTACTTATGATCTCTCTGATAAGATGATAGCGGCGAAGCACATGTTTGGATCATTGATGAGACCACATCAAGTTCAGAGATGAACTTCTTGATCCAAACCGCTTCCTTTGCTGCTTCCAAAGCTGCAATGTATTCTGCCTTAGTGGCAGAATCCGCTATAGTGTCAAGCTTGGAACCTTTCCAACTTATTGCGCCTCCATTCCAGGTGAATACATACCCAGACAAAGACATGGAATTATTCTTGTCTGTCTGGAGCTGGTATCCGTATACCCACGTATCACCATGTACCCTTCTCCATATATTAGGAACACATCCTTAGTTCTTCTCAAGTACTTAAGGATCGTCTTAACAGCCGCCCAATGATCCATTCCTGGATCGGACTGGTATCTGCTCGTGACACTCAGAGCATACGATACATCGGGCCTCGTACATAACATAGCATACATGATAGATCCTATTGCGGATGCATAGGGAATCTTACTCATGCAAATCCTCTAGTCTTCTGTGCGCGGACACATAGACTTCGAAAGGTGTCCCCATGCCTAATGGGCAGATAACCTTTCTTGGATTCCGACATGCTAAACCTCTTTAGCACTCGGTCTATATATGTAGACTGCGAAAGACCAAGCAACCGTTTCGATCTATCTCTATAGATCTTAATCCCAAGGATGTAGGTTGCTTCTCCCAGGTCTTTCATGGAGAATGTCTTGGATAACCAAACCTTAACTGACTGTTAGATTGACACATCGTTTCCTATAAGTAATATGTCATCGACATACAATACTAGGAACACGACTGCACTCCCACTAACCTTCTTGTACACACAAGGTTAAATGCGGATTTTGTGAGAAATCAAACTTTTGATCGTCTCATCAAAGCGGATATTCGACTCTGGATGCTTGCTTCAATCCATAAATGGATCGTCGCAATTTGCATACCTTGGTTTTATCAACCGATGTGAAACCCTCGGTGTATCATATACACGTCCTCGGCGAGTTTCCATTAAGGAAAGTTGTTTTCACATCCATACGCCATATCTCATAATCATAATGAGCCGCTATGGCGGGAGCATCGAATGGATTTAAGCATAGCTACTGAGGCGAATAGGTTTTCGTCATAATCAACACCATTGCTTTTGCGATATCCTTTGCCACCAATCTAACCTTATAGGTAATCACATTACCATCCATGTCGGTTTTCTTCTTGAAAACCCACTTGCACCCTATAGGCTTTATGCCTTGGTGGAGTCAACCAAGTTCCAAACTTGGTTTTCGTACATGGAATCCATTTCGACTTCATGGCACCAAGCCACTTATCCCTTCGAACTTATCGGCACTTCTTCATAAGCTGGTAGGCTCCTCATCATCAATGAGTAACACGTCGTTCGATTCACTTACGAAATCCATATCTCTCGGGAATATTGCGTGTTCTGCGGATCTACTGAAGATGTGGTGTTACAATAAGTCGGTAGATTGCTCATCACTATGAGTTTGTTGTGCTCACAGTATCTCATCAATGTCTATTTGAGTCTCTCGAGCCTCCTCAAGCTCGGCGACACTCCCCTTTGTTTTCTTGCAAGAGAAACTCTTTCTCTAGAAACACACATGCCTTGAAACAAACACCTTTTGTTCCACAGGATGATAGAATTAGTAACCCCTTGTTTCCTTAGGGTATCCAATAAATAGACATTTATCGGACTTAGCATCAATTTATACGTCTGATCCGCTTCACATAAGCGGGACAACCCCATATCTTCAAGTAAGATACATGAGGTTTCTTACTAGCCCATATCTCATATGGAGTAGTTAGAGACTACCTTGGTAGGCATTACATTTAACAAATGCAATTGTATGCAAGTGCATAACCCCAAAGGACTTGGGAAGAGTCGCATGATTCATCATTGACGACCATGTCCAACAAGTCGATTCGCCTCTCAGATACACCATTATGTTGTGGTGTATAGGGCGGAGTCCATTGAGACAATATGCCATTGTCTCTTAGATAATCAAGAAACTCTTGACTTAAGTATTCACCACCTCGATCCGATCGAAGTATTTTAATACTTTTGTCATGTTGTTTCTCTACTTCATTTCTGAATTCTTTGAACTTTTCAAAGGCTTCAGACTTGTGTTTCATCAAGAACACATACCCAAACCGTGAGTGATCATCGGTGAAGGTAATGAAATAGTTATAGCCTCCTAAAGCTTGAGTTGACATAGGTCCACATACATCAGTATGTACTAGACCTAGTAACTCTCCCACTCGTTCACCTTTTCTAGTAAAAGGTAACTTAGTCATCTTGCCTTTTAAGCATGATTCACATGTATCGTATGAATCCAATTCAAACGATTCCAGAATTCCATATCGGTGTAATTCGGACATGCGTTTCTTGCTTATATGGCCAAGACGACAATGCCACATATAGGAGTCCATTTGATTATCCTTTCGAGCATGCGTGTTGCTCGCTTCGATATTGAAGATGTCACTGGATACGTCCAACGTATAAATGCCATTACTCAAAGTTCCAGTTCCATAAAGTACGCCATTCAAAGTTATATAACAACAATTGTTACTAAACGTTAAATGGAAACCATTTCTATTTAAGCAGGAAATAGAAACAACGTTCTTTATTAGAGAAGGAACATAATAGCAATTGTCCAGTTCCAAGACTAGTCCACTAGGGAGCTTCAGCAAATAAGTTTCGATGGCGACCGCAGCAACCTTTTCTCCATTGCCAACTCGCAAATTTGACTCCCCTCTGACAAGTCTTCTTCTATTCCTTAGCCCCTGTATGTCATTACATATATGTGAGCTACACCCAGTATCCAATACCCAAGTGTCTAAGGAAATAGAATGACAATCAATAACGAAGATACGAAGAGGATGGGGCATCGGATGCCTTCTTCTTCTTCATGGACTCAAGATAAATCTTGCGATTTCTTAGCGATGGCCTTCCTTGCCACAGTGATGGCAAGTGCCCTTTTTGCTTAGTTCCGCCTTCTTTGCCTTTTTCTTTCCTTTCTTACATTCTTTTGCCTTCCTCTTAGAACCTTTCTTTGAGGAATCAACTATGAACCGCCTTCTCCTCATGCTTCACGAAGGCTCCACAGTCTTGACATATTGAGAGCTCGGGAATGGTGGATTCAATTTGTTCATCCGATAGTTCATCACAAATTGCGAGAAACTCTTGGGCAAACAATGCGAATTAAGTCAATACTTAACTCATGATCCATCACAAAACCGAGGGTAGCTAGCGCTCGATGTACCCGTTCATCTTTAGCACAAAGCACTCTGACGAACCTTCTTGCATCTTCTTGGTGAAGAGGAGCCTAGAGACCTCGAACCTTTGGATCTCGCTTGCTCATCGAACAACTCATGAAGATGGAAGACCATAGTGTTAGCATCCATATGCTCATCGCATCTGCGGCTCGGTACCATCGCCGCTAGCATGATGCAACTCGCCGACTCGAGAATCGCCACATGCTTACGATAGACCAACATTTGATGCAGGTTGCATCGTCCTTAGGGAGTCGGGAAGAGGCTCTTCAAGGACATATGCAAGCTTTTCCGCCTTGAGAGAACAATTCTCGAGTTTCTAAGCGATCCAGGAAGTTAGGCCCGGTCGGTTTGTTCGAATCAAATAGTGCAAATTCAAAGCGTCATGATCAATTTATTGACCTAGAAATACAAAGCGAGCATATATGAGAAAATGATTTTAAAATGCATCAATATACATTTATAAATCCCATTCATTTTGAATTTCAAAAACCCCAAAATCACTTGGAGATCGTAGGTCCATCTCCGAATGGGTGATATCCATCATAGATAAGAACAACCTTGGAGTGAGTCCAACAAGCCATTCTTAGCTATGATGGTGGGTATCAATATCATTACATATCATGTATATGCAACTATCACAATGTGCTATCAACTAATTGAATGTTTACATACATTGGGTTGTTAACACATTAACAAGTATGCATCATATGCATAGCACCCAACTTCACCTCCCTTCACATCGACCTTGGAGAGAGTCCAACAAATCGATGCTCAGTTAAAGCCAACCCATTAATCGAAATAGTTTTAATATGGTTAGGCGCATTCAACCAATTAGCCAGCTTGGAAGAGTCCAACAACCCAAAGCTAACGATTGACCTCGGCTCTTACCATATTAGTATTAAACTATTCCATGGTTTGAACATGTTGAGGTTAGGCGGGCTTGGAGAGTCCAACAACCCAAACAAGAAAGCGGAACTACTGGTTCTAACCATATTAATGGAAGGTGTAGGCTTTAATATTGAGTTAGGGTTTTATGTCTCATCCTCTTTGCATGCAAATAACTATTATCTACATGGCATGGCATACATGGCATACATCTACATGTCACGACACGCGTGGCATAATGTTATGCATCTAATGCAATTACATGGCATACAATTATGTCATGTATATATTTCCTTATATGTCATAACTATTTATGGAAATAAAATATGTTTAAGATTTGATTCTCCAAATCAAATCATAATTAAATTAGGAAACAAATTTCCAAATCTAATCACATATTTTATTCATGGAATTATTTGATTAAGGAAAATCTATTTAGGAAACCAATTTCCTAAATCATTAAAACTACTTATGGAAATAAAATATTTTAAGATTTGATTTCCCAAATCAAATCATGATTAAATTAGGAAACAAATTTCAGAATCTAATCAAATATTTTATTTATGGAAAATATCAATTTCCATAAATACTTCCAACTTTCAAAAGTGGAAGATTTCCATAAATACTTCTAGACTTTCCAAAATTGAAAAATTTCCATAAATACTTCTAAATTTCCAAAATTTAGAAAATTTCCAGAAATACATTATGACTATCATAAAACCATTTTTACGATTATGTGAAACACAACTACAGGCTCTGATACCCTTTGTTGGGTTTTAGGCATGGCGTGTGTGTGTTCGATCATGTTTAGTAAACATGAACACAGTGAAGCAATAAAAATAATAAATACTCCTATTTATTACAACACACACAACACCGCATGCTATTACAACAAGTGTAGACATAACCGTAAATTAAAATTGCAATAAAGGAAATTAAACTCGTTATACCTTCCGTATGGCGTGTGTAGCGGAAACGGCATCAGCGGAGCGATCCTCGTAAGAATCGTCTCTATCCGTATCCACGCCGAGCTCCTCGGGATAACCGCTAAGCCCGCGAGCCGTCTTCGTGCGGGTTACTAGCCTCGTGTTGAAGGCGGCGTGATCGAGAGATGATCACGATCGAATCCAAATTCGGACCTAAAGCAAGTCCTCAAGACTTGCTTCTCGGAGAGGTATTCGTCAGCGATTGGCGAATCCTTGTCCTCCACCTCAGAGGATTACGGAGATCAAATCCCGGTAGTTAGCAGCTGTCGGAGCACTAACCGTCGTCCAAGCGGCGCTCCGGCGAGAGGAGAAAAGCTGTCCAGAAAACTGGACAGCTTGGTGGAAGAGAGATAGGCGCCGGCCAAAACAAGGAGAGAAAACTCACCTTGATGCCAAACCTATAGGGGATCACGGAGGTCGCGGAGGTTCACCCGGCTGGAGCTTGGGCGCCTTGGCAACAAGCGGCAGCGGCACAAAGCTAGCGGTGGCGCTTGGAGTTAGGCGCGAAATCCTTAAGGGAACTAATTCTCTTAATGGTTAATGGATCATATCCATAAAGCCCGTTAACCGCTCCATTAAGATAAGTTAAAATAAACCAAACCATGATGGTTTATTTTAAGTTAAAGCGAACGAACCAACTTTTGGTTCATTCGTTTAAAATAAACCAAACCCTTTGGTTTATTCTTATCCATTGGATTAGAACCAAACCATTTTGGTCCATCCATTATGTCTTCATAAGACACGGCCCATCCACGCTTCCATTGCATTGAAACAATTTCATGCTCGCTTTATGTTTGGTCAACCAAACATAGTTTCTCTCGATGCGAGAATCCCATTCTCAAGCTCGTTTTAAATCCTTTGGATTACACTCGTTGTGCGTGTGACCAAATAGGTTCTCGGTTTATGTTGGCCGTCTATAATTAACCATTAATTATAGAGCGATCATGAGTGGCACCTAGTAGTACATCATGATCCCCAATTAACCGAAAAGATCAACGGTTGATCCAGAACTATTTCTGAAACCCTTCAGTAGCTCGAATGAATCGTGCCCCATTCCCTTCACTCATCTTATACCCACTTGGTTGGGACATGGTCTATTGTGCCGGTCCCCACTAAGTGACTCGTCACACCTAGCCCAAGTATCATTTCCTCGTCCTCACAGTTCTAGTTACTCCACATGTATCGAAGAGTACCTTACTCTAAACATGTAATGCTTTGGCCAGACTTTAGTAACAATCCGACGAGAGGCCATGGGTATACATCTCCTGCGCAAAGTGGTGAATCCTTTATAGGCCCTATTAAACACCTTCGATCACTCGACTTATACCCAATCATCCGGTCCACATCTCCTTAGAGATGTTTGCTTAAGATGTCAAAGCATAAGTCTCCATGATCAAGATGACTTGAATACCGCAAGTCAAAGGAACATCGCACTTAAGCCACAAGAAGAACTTCATTGACATATCTATATATGCAGAGAACCATATGAAGTCTTACTACCGGGTCACTCCAATGAACTAGTTACCATAACTAGCATCCACGATCAACTCCGACATCACTATGTCTCCACCAAAGGAGAATCACCGCTTGATACACCAAGGAGTATACTGCGTTAGTCTCGATGCAATTGATGGTGTCCAAATCCATCAATTCATCGACTAGGATAATTCGATACATCACAATTACACATGTAGAGATACTCACTAGTTGTGATCCAATCACAAATTCTCTCATGCCGTGAATCGTATCGTGGACATTCGAAATGAGTTTAAGATCCAATCAAATACATTAAACATGTATACTCAAATAGTGAATCTTCATTTATCATATAAATGGTTCATACATAAGGCGATTGCCTTAGGACATCTCTCATATATTACTAACACGATGTGTCACCGAGAAGGAGAGATTTGATTAGTGGTGTGTGCATCACTAGAGCTCACTTGAGCTCACCCCGTGGAGTAGGAACCCTAGGTTTCGAACCACGTATATCCTTGTGTTGATTGCACTTGTAAGTTTGTGTTTGTGTTCATAATATATTTCTATATTTTGTTGCATTAACAAGTTTTTTATACAAGCACAAAAGGGATCGAATTCCAAGCGAATGAATGAATGTGCCATTCACCACCCCCCCCCCTCTAGTGCAATGCCAACAATCCTACAAGTGGTATCAGAGCGAGGTCGCTCTTCAAGGATTAACAACCAAGGGAGCACGCTAGAGGTGGAGAACATAGAAAATGGTGGTTGAAGAAAGATTGAGTGATGACATCAATGTGCCTCCTCCATATGAACTCCATAGAGCCAAGAATGAAATAGGAGGTAAGAATGAAATATTTTCCTATATGCGATTATGATAATTAGATTAGTGTGATAGTTGGGTTCGACGCTCTGAAGGATGAGAATAGAAGGATACTCAAGAAGAAGAAGTGAAGCAAAGAGCAACTGCGATACTTTGACATAAACAATAAGGTAATGGGTATATTAGTTAGTGTAATTCCTAATGATATATTGTATGGATTAGGAGATTGTAAGGATGCCAAGGAACTGTTGGATCGAAAGTGTCGCTAGAGGGGGGGGGGTGAATAGCGATACGGTGTCGTTAAAAACTTTTGCAATAAGTAAAAAGCAAGTAGAGAATGCACAGCGGAAATATAAAGTAGACAAGATATTTTTACGTGGTTCACAATCTTTCGATTGCTAATCCACGGCCCTAGTGATCCTTGATCACGTACGGAGGGCAATTCACTAAAACCACTCCTCTTCGTTGGAAGTAGGAGCAACGATTACAAAAAGAAATCAAGGCAAAGGGACACTCCCCCTTTCCTTGTTACGATTAAAGCACAAAGACAATTTAAAGAAGTAGAACTTAAATAAATATACCGACAACTCTTATAAGTAGACGATGTAGCTTTCGTTGTCGGCGGCACTTCGTCGTAGCAAATGTGAGTAGTAGTAGCGGCGTTACGACGGCGTGTTGAGAGCTCTTGAATTCTTGTATTTTGCTTGGAGTGAACATGTCTATTTATGGATATTGATCTATGAATTTAGACATAGGTAGTGTCCAAGGTGAGGTTCTTATCCCAACTCAAGGATGAGGTGTTTCATCCAACCACCTTGTGCCACCTCCAACCTTCTTGTGCGCCAACTCAAGGATGAGGTGTTTCATCCAACCACCTTGTGCCACCTCGCCTCCTTGGGCGCCAACTTGAGGATGAGGTGTTTCATCCAACCACCTTGTGCCACCTCCAACCTTCTTGTGCGCCAACTCAAGGATGAGGTGTTTCATCCAACCACCTTGTGCCACCTCCAACCTCCTTGGGCGCCAACTTGTTGGAGCCATTCAACTTGACCCACATCATGGGAGCCAACCATCTTGTGCCAACTCACCTTATTTTGGGCGTCCACCACAAGGAAGCTTGGTGATGGTTTGGATGTCCACCTTGATGCCACATCACCCTTTGTACCAAAACACGAGTCAAGTCCAAATTCACCCCCTTGAAATTCGAGCTCTTCTCGAGGCTAGAACTTGACTAGCAGTTGACTGTAGTCAAAGGGTTTTGGACTGCAGTACAAGTTAGCTTAAAATATAAAGTACGATGGTTCTAACCATCTGATCTCGACCTAGACCTTCCATTGGAGGTATTGGGTCGGATCTACGCTTAACGACCTTGCTTCGCTTTCACACGAGCTTACCTTGTAGCCTCGCTTCCGGTCTTCACCCGAGTACCTCGGCTTCCTCCGAAGTCCCTCTGGCGTTGCCCGACCACCTCGGTTCCCACCGGGTGTCGCAGACCTTCCGCTCAACTTTAGCATTTCTGCACACTTAATTGAGCTCGTAAGATAACAAATATACCCTTAACTATTGAGCCTTTTGCCATAATCAAAATACCGGTTCGACTTTGGTGCCCACTGCACCAACAGGAACTTTAGAGCAAGCTAGCTAATCTCCACGAAGAACCCTCGACGACTCAAGAAATAGAGGAGCTCAAGGAACAAGAATGCTCATCGGCTCATTTGGAGAAGGAGATCGAAGAAGCAAGCTCACCCTCACAATAGCCTGAAAATTTAGAGGTTGAAAGGTCATCAACATCTAAGGAATAAGTGGAGGAATTAGAGGAAGCCTCCACCTCTAGGATTGAGGAGGAGGAGATTAGGTGTTCCATGTCAGAGCAAGAAGAACATGAACCATATACCTCCAGTCAAGATGAAGAAGAAATTGAAAATTCTCTTACCATGGAAGGTAACTCAAACATTGTCATTAAGAATAAAAATCACATTATATGTTTTAAGTGTAGTGAAGTCGAGCACTATAAGAGCAAGTTTCCAAAGAGAGTCAAGAAGGGTCAACCAACACAAAAAGTCTTCCGTTGTCAACAAAAAGGCCATTATAGGACTCAATGCCCTAAGGGAAGAAAGCAAACCAAAGGCAATGAAGGAGCATCACATGTAGGGGGAGCTTCTAAAGCAACCCCTAAGGCATATTCTATTAATGCACCTTCAAGTTTCAAGGTTAAAAAGCATGCTAGGAATAATTTTAATTCACTTGATATTACTCATGAAAAGTATGCTAGAAGTAACAATAAATATTTTTGCCTAAGTGCTAAGAGTGATAATTTTAGGCCTAAGGATAATCCAAGTAATATTTTACCTAAAGAAACCATTAGGAAGATAGAAGAAAATCTAGGCATTAACCCTAAGAAGGGTAGACATATGCCTAGAAGAAAAGAAAATGCCCAAAGAATGAATGAAAACTCAAAAATTGGGCAATTAGAATTAGAACAAGTCTTGAGATCAAGACTTGAGAAATTAGAGAAGACCCTTAAAAACACTACAAATTCAATTAAGGGGTCTAAGAGTTAAAGTTAAGGTGTTATGAGGCAAGAGTCTTCCAAGGATAGAAAAGGTTTGGGTCACAAACCTAAGTCCAAGGAAGTTATGACAACCTACCACAATATTCCATTTGACTATGAAACAAGTTCTAGGTCTAGAAGAACCAAGGTTAGAAGGGAAGTTATCCCTAAGGTTTAACCATGGTGTGTGCCTAATGGCTAAGGTTTCAAGGAAACCTAAGGAAGCCACTAAGAAGGTTACAAGGGGAGTTACCCCTAGCGTTAACCTAGATAAGACCAAAATGACCAGGACTTCAAAGCATAAGAGGGTCATTAGGAGGGTATCTAGGGAAGTTATCCTTAGTGAATACCTAATAAACCCAAGGAGCTCAAATAGGTATTAGGTTCCTATGAGCGTGATTGATTCACGCTCAATGGATTAGGTTGTGTCAATCTTGAATGGATAGGTAGTTAACCTAACCATAGCAAAGTTGACACTTTAGGTCATCTCCAAGGTATTGGGATACTTTAGAAATAAGTTTGGATTTATATCCTAAAAGATGTTAGGATGTGCCAATAGAATTTGACAAGTATGGAAAATTGATCAAAATTGACACAATTAGGGTTAGAGGTCATGGTGTGTCATTTTGAATTTTGGCACACTTAGGAGATTGATCTATCAAGGCAAAATTGTCTTAATTTTTAGAAAATGACAATTGGGTCTAACACTTAGGTATTATATATCTTTGTATGTCATACACTTATTATGCTTCATATGTCTTATTGTATGCCTCCATGAAAGGTGTGTTTATGAAATATTGCATCTCACAAGAAAATAGGATTCACCTCGATTGTGTATTTCATACATCTTAAAAGGGGTGAGATGATAGGAATAAAATTTTTGGATGTTAATGCTTGTGAAAATAGAATAAAAATGTCAAAACACATTAACAATTGCACAAATACACAAGCATAATACTGATATAACTGATATAATGCATAAACACACTAAAATGAAACAAGATTAAGTAAACAAATCAATTCCATCCAAATAATCAAGGATCAGTCGACTGCTTCAGTTGAGCAGTCAATTGACGTTATTGTAGCTCAGTACAGAGAGTTGAGCAATCGACTACTGAACCCTAGCAATCAACTGCTAGCATGGTGACCCGGTCACAGAACCTTTATTAGTCGACTGCTCTGTGACGACAGTCAACTGATCACCACATTTTTATATCCTGACCCGCTAGGGCTCGGCTTCTTCATGTGAATTCTCTTCCTCCTAACGCTTTCGACACTTTCGCCCCTTCATGTCAAAGTGCACCTCGGTGATTCTAGCCCTCGGTAAGCCTAGTTCTTGAACCCTAATCTTGTTTACCCTATTTTTGTCTCTCCATCGCGCTAATGCAGCCCTATTTTTGTCATTTCTTCCCAAGCAAGGGTTTTAGGTGCAAGAGATCGTTTCCTGTCGCTTTTCTCCAACAATTGCTTGCTCCAGTCATTTCTGCAACCTCAAATCAAATGGAACCTAAGTAACTTCTCTAACCCAAACCCTAATCATTTTACTTATGCAATGCCTTGATTTAACCACATTTTTGTGCTCTTTTATTGCATTCATCACATTCATATAGACAACAACACAGGACAGAGCCTGGTGAAGGATCACAAGCTCCATCACAATCATACCAGGCCATGGCTATGAGATATTTAGATGAGCCATTTTTCTGATCCTACTATTGTGATGTCATCCAGATTATCATGCATTACCAGTTAGTAAAATTAGTTTTCTGCACACATCTAATTAATATTGATCTACTCAACGCGATTTAGAGTTCACTCTTGCGATCCTACAGGAGTTTTTGGAGTGTTGACCATCTGACGACACCTTCATTTTTTATCCTACTCCAATGAGCCTTTTCCAACCCCATTTGATCACATCACTCTAGAGTCCATGCATGAGTTCTTCTTTCATCGACCTCATCCTTTGGGTCAAAATCTCTTTTCAATCAATTCTTTATCTGCTCCTGACAATGTGCTTTATAAAGTCATTGTTCGATGTCTTTTACCTATTGTGACCTGGGGTCAGGCCAAGATTCATCCTCCCCATCTATTTCTAATGTATGCAATGTGTAATCTATTATATATCAATCTTGCATTGAACATTTTCCATTGCATAGTCCATTTTGTGTCCCCTATCTAAGGGAAGATTCACATGCCTTTTGGTCATATCACCACTGCATGGTTAGCATCTAGGGGGTAAATGTCTTCAGGGGTATCTTGAGGTCGTTATTTTATGCTCGAACATCGACCTACTTGCTAGGAATTGGATCTCCGGAAATGCTCATAGGTGGAGGACCAAGGTTTCATCAATTGGTTGACGAAAACCACTTCCGAGAAGTGAGTTCGTGGAGCTTGTTTTTAGATCTGAATTTGATTCAGATTGTGATTGTCTCTTAGATCATAACATCTTCGACACGAGGTTAGTAACTCTTGTGAAGATGGGGCTCGTGACTTTGTGAAGTTATCCCGACGATACTCGGCGTGGATAAGATAGAGGTGATTCTAGCGAGGGTCGCTATGGTTGATGTCATTCCCGCTACATGTGATACGTCAAGTATAACTAAAATAAATTTCCTTTTATTACAAAATTTTAAATAGCAATTATGTCTACACATATTGTATCCTGCATGCGTGTGATGTATTTGTTGTAATAAAATTAGTTTATTACTTGTTTTTTCTTCCGCTGTGTGCATGTTTACAAAACGTGTTTGAACACACACTCATCGCAGTGCCGTGGAAACCCAACAGTGGTATCAGAGCCAAGTTGTGTTTTGACACAATCGTAAAATTATTTTACGATAGTCATAATTGTATTTATGGAAATTTTTTACTTTTGAAAAGTTTAGAAGTATTTATGGAAATTTTAATTTATAAGGAATTTCAAACTGGAAGTTTCCTAATATGATTAGGAAATTACAATTTAGGAAATTTATTTCTTAAATTAGATTTGACTTTCCTTAATTAATAATTTCCATAAATAAAATATGTGATTAGATTTGGAAATTTGTTTTCTAATTTGATCATGATTTGATTTAAGAAATCAAATCTAAAACATATTTTATTTCTAAAATAGTTATGACAAATAAGGAAATTTTTGTACATGTCATAATTGTATGTCATGTAATTGCATTATATGCATATCATTATGTCATGCATGTCGTGACATGTAGATGTATGTCATGTGTCATGCCATGTAGATAATAGTTATTTGCATGCAAAGAGGATGAGACCTTGAATCCCTTACACAATATTAAAGTCAACACCTTCCATTAATATAGTTAGAACCAGAGTTATATTTCTTGTTTGGGTTGTTGGACACTCTCCAAGCCCGGCTCAAACCTAAACATGTTCAAACCATTGGAATAGTTTATTACTAATATGGTAAGAGTCAGAGGTCAATCGTTAGTTTGGGTTGTTGGACTCTCTCCAAGCCTGGCTAATTGGTTGAATGCACTCTAATCATATTAAAACTATTTCTCGATTAATGGGTCGACTTTAACTTGGAGCATCGGTTTGTTGGACTCTCTCCAAGGTCAATGTGAAGGGAGGTGAAGTTGGGTGTTATGCATATGATGCATACTTGTTAATGAGTTAACAACCCGATGTATGTGTGAACATTCAATTAGTTGATAGCACATTGTGATAGTTGCATATATGTGATATACAATTGGTATACTTGATACCTACCATCGTAGCTAAGAATGGTTTGTTGGACTCTCTCCAAGGTTGTTCTTATCTTTGTTGGATATCAACCCATTCGGAGATGGACCTATGATCTCCCGAATTGATTTTGAGGGTTTTTTATTTCAAAATATGAATGGGATTTTGTAAATGTATGTGGATGCATTTTAAATCATCTCTCTCATATATGCTCGATTTGTATTTCTAAGTTAATCGTTTGATCATGATGTCTTTGAATTTGCGCTCTATTTTGGATTTGAATTAATTGACTGGGCCAAACTTCTTGGACTGGCTTAGAAACTTGAGAATTATTCTCAAGGCTAAAAAGCTTGAGTATGTCCTCGAAGCACCTCTTTCCACTCGTCCTAGTGATGATGCAACTCCAGACCAATTGTTGGCCCATCAGAAACATGCGAGTGATCTGAACTGGCGAGTTGTATCTTGCTAGTCGCGATGGCACCCGAGCTTTAGAAGCAACATGAGCATATGGATGCTAATACCAGTCTTCCACCTTCATGAGTTGTTTGATGAGCAAGTGAGATCCGAAAGGTTCGAAGTCTCCAAGCTCCTCTTCACCTCTAAGATGCAAGAGGGTTCATATGTGGTGCAATTTGTGATCAAGATGAATGGGTACATCGAGCGACTGGCTACACTCAGTTTTGTGATGGATCATGAATTAAATATTGACTTAATTCTGCATTGTTTGCCCAAGAGTTTCTCACAATTTGTGATGAACTACCGAATGAACAAGATCGAAACCACAATTCCTAAGCTTCTCAATATGCTGAAGACTGTGGAGTCTTCTGTAAAGCATGAGGATAAGACGACACTGTTAGTTGATTCCTCAAAGAAAGGTTCTAAGAGGAAATCAAAAGAATAGAAGAAGGGGAAGAAGAAAAAAGCTAAAAAGACAGTACCAGCTCAAAAGGGCACTTGCCATCATTGTGGTAAGGAAGGTCATTGGCGAAGAAACTGTAAGATTTATCTTGAGTCCATGAAGAAGAAGAAGGCATCTGATGCCCCATCCTTTTCAGGTATCTTCATTATAGATTGTCATTCTATTTCTTTAGACACCTGGATATTGGATACCGGGTGTGGTTCACATATATGTAATAACATACATGGGCTAAGGAATAGAAGAAGACTCATCAAGGGAGAGTCAAATTTATGAGTTAGGAATTGAGCAAAGGTTATTGCACTCGCCATCAGAACATATTTATTGAAACTCCCTACAGGACTTGTCTTAGAATAAGACAATTGCTTTTATGTTCCTTCGTTGATAAAAAACATTATTTCTATTTCTTGTTTAAATAGAAATGGGTACCATTTAACTTTTAGTAACAATTGTTGTTACATTACTTTGAATGACATTCTTTATGGGACTGAAACTTTAAGCAATGATATTTATACGTTGGACGTATCCAATGACATTTTCAATATCAAAGCGAGCAATAAGTGTGCTCAAAAAAATAATCAATTAGACTTCTACATGTGAAATTGTCGTCTTGGTCATGTGAGCAAGAAACGCATATCTAAATTACACCGATGTGGAATTCTGGAATCGTTTGAATTAGATTCATATGATACATGTGAATCATGCTTAAAGGGAAAGACGACCGAGTTACCTTTTATTGGAAAAGGTGAACCGGTGGGAGAGTTGCTTGGTTTAATACATACTGATATATGCGGACCTATATCAACTCAAGATCTAGGAGGCTATAACTATTTCATTACCTTCACTGATGATCACTCACGGTTTGGGTATGTGTTATTAATGAAACACAAGTCTAAAGCCTTTGAAAGGTTCAAAGAATTCAGAAATGAAGTAGAGAAATAACTTGGTAAGAGTATTAAAATACTTTGATCGGATAGAGGTGGTGAATACTTGAGTCAAGAGTTTCTGGATTATCTAAGGGACAATGGTATATTGTCTCAATGGACTCCGTCGTATACACTACAGCATAATGGTGTATCTGAGAGGCAAAACTGAACCTTGTTGGACATGGTTAGGTCGATGATGAATCACGCGAATCTTTCAAAGTCCTTTTGGGCTTATGCTGTAACGCCCGTAAAATTCTAAACTATGCCAAGTAATTATATAGGTTTTAAGGTCATAAAAGGTTTAGAATAAAATAAAAATAAAAGATGGTTATAGGTAGGATTTGAACCATGAACCTCCTAATAGGGAGGTAGCCTTGACACCACTAGACCCTAGGATAATTTATAGATAAGACATATAAAGAATATACAAAGAATATAGATGGGAAGATGAGGAGTTGGTTCATCCCCTCCCATGAAAGGATGGAGAGTGTTCATTCCCTAGGTATTAAAGAGGAGAATTAAGAAAAGAGAGGAAGTAAAACCCCACTTTCCTTCTTCATTCTCCTTCTTCTTCATCCTTGGCCGAATTCCCCATTTCCCTTTCCTCTCTTTTCATCCCAAGCTCTAGAAATTTTATAATAATTTTTGTATGATTATAATAGGCTTTATGTGGGCTCTTTCAAAAATAAAAGAAAATGAGCCAAAAAAAAAGATGCAAGGCCTAGGAATTGAACCCCAAACCTCTAGAGATAGCCAAGCCCTATAGATGCATCCACTAACCAGAAGCCCAATGAGATGTTATTAGTGGAGGAATAAGGGAAATGATATTTAAGGGTAAGGGAGGCTAAGGGACACTTCAAGAGAATAAATAGGGAATGAAGGGACAAGAGAAAGGCCACTTCTCCCTCTTCTCTTCTTCTTCCTCACCGAATTCTAGAGCTCCCTCTTCATCCTTTGGCCGAAACCCCATCCAAGCAAGGAGAAGGCTAGGTTTTGTTTCCTTAGGTCATCTTCCCACTCAAAGCAAACCGAAGGATGTAAGATTCCCTCACCTGCAGTATATTTGTTCTTGTAGATACATGAAAGAATATGATGCTTGATACCCTACATGTTTCGGCCAACCAAGGTTGTTGGGGCTAGGGTTGCATGAAAATGATTCTAAGGAAATTTTTATAGGTTGTATGCTTCATGTAGGAAGTTTTAGGTGACAAAAATCCAAGCTTTGAGCCCCTACATGTTTCGGCCAAACAAGGTTTTTGGGGCTAGGGTTGCATGAAAATGCTTCTAAGGAAATTATGAGATGTTGTATGCTTCATGTAGGAATTTTAGGTGACAAAAATACAATGCTTGATACCTTACAAGTTTCGGCCAAACAAGGTTGTTGGGCTAGGGTTGCATGAAAATGATTCTAAGAAAATTTTTATAGGTTGTATGCTTCATGTAGGAAGTTTTAGGTGACAAAAATCCAAGCTTTGAGCCCCTACATGTTTCGGCCAAACAAGGTTTTTGGGGCTAGGGTTGCATGAAAATGCTTCTAAGGAAATTATGAGATGTTGTATGCTTCATGTAGGAATTTTAGGTGACAAAAATACAATGCTTGATACCTTACAAGTTTCGGCCAAACAAGGTTGTTGGGCTAGGGTTGCATGAAAATGATTCTAAGGAAATTTTTATTGGTTGTATGCTTCATGTAGGAATTTTTAGGTGACAAAAAATCCAAGCTTTGTGCCCCTACATGTTTCGGCCAACCAAGGTTTTTGGGCTAGGGTTTCATGAAAACACCCCTTATGAAGTTATGTTATGTTGTATGCCTTCGTGTATGAATTTATGTAACAAGAATCAAATTTTGGTACCCTCCAAGTTTCGGCCAACATTGGGTTTAGGGCTAGGGTTTCATGGAAACACCTCTTATGAAGTTATGTTATGTTGTATGCCTTCATGTATGAATTTATGAAACCAAAAATAAAAGTTTGGTACCCTCCAAGTTTCGGCCAACAATGGTTTTAGGGCTAGGGTTGCATGAAAACACCCCTTAGGAAAGTAGGATATGTTGTATGCCTATGTGATGAACATGGTTTATGATTTTAATATGCCTATGTGATGAACATGTTTATGATTTTAATATGTCATGAACTATGCATATGTGATGAATATGTTTATGATTCAATATGTCATGAAATATGCCTATGTGATGAACATGTTTATGATTTTAATGTCATGAACTATGCCTATGTGATGAATATGTTTATGATTCAATATGTCATGAAATATGCCTATGTGATGAACATGTTTATGATTTTAATATGTCACGAATTATGCCTATGTGATGAACATGTTTATGATTTTAATATGTCATGAACTATGCCTATGTGATGAATATGTTTATGATTCAATATGTCATGAAATATGCCTATGTGATGAACATGTTTATGATTTTAATATGTCATGAACTATGCCTATGTGATGAATATGTTTATGATTCAATATGTCATGAAATATGCCTATGTGATGAACATGTTTATGATTTTAATATGTCATGAATTATGCCTATGTGATGAACATGTTTATGATTTTCATATATCATGAAATATGCCTATGTGATGAACATGTTTATGATTTTCATATGTCATGAAGTATGCCTATGTGATGAACATGTTTATGATTTTAATATGCCATGAATTATGCCTATGTGATGAACATGTTTATGATTTTAATATGCCATGAAATATGCTTATGTGATGAACATGATTATGCTTTAAGACCCCTTTAGGGTATTCTTATGTTATGAATGCATACATGCTATGAAATGTCTAAGGAGATGCTTCCCTTTCAAGTAGGGATTAAGAGCTCTCCTTATGATAAAATAAGACGGAGATGCTTCCCTTTCAAGTAGGGATTAAGAGCTCTCCTTATGATAAGATAAGACGGAGACGCTTCCCTTTCAAGTAGGGATTAAGAGCTCTCCTTATGATAAGATAAGACGGAGATGCTTCCCTTTCAAGTAGGGATTAAGAGCTCTCCTTATGATAAGATAAGACTGAGATGCTTCCCTTTCAAGTAGGGATTAAGAGCTCTCCTTATGATAAGATAAGACGGAGATGCTTCCCTTTCAAGTAGGGATTAAGAGCTCTCCTTATGATAAGATAAGACGGAGATGCTTTCCTTTCAAGTAGGGATTAAGAGCTCTCCTTATGATAAGATAAGACGGAGATGCTTCCCTTTTTAAGTAGGGATTAAGAGCTCTCCTTATGATAAGAATGCTTATGATTATGTCATTTATGCATGTTTAGGATTTTATGATATTATGAATGCTTATGTTTAAGTTTAAGAATGCTTATGATTATGTCCTTTATGCATGTTTAGGATTTTATGATATTATGAATGCTTAGGTTTAAGTTTAAGAATGCTTATGATTATGTCCTTTATGCATGTTTAGGATTTTATGATATTATGAATGCTTAGGTTCAAGTTTAAGAATGCTTATGATTATGTCCTTGATGCATGTTTAGGATTTATGAAATTATGAATGCTTATGTTCAAACATTAAGAATGCTTATGATTATGTCCCTTATGCATGTTTAGGATTTATGATATTATGAATGCTTATGTTCAAGTTTAAGAATGCTTATGATTATGTCCTTTATGCTTGTTTAGGATTTACGATATTATGATTGCTTATGTTCAAGTTTAAGAATTCTTATGATTATGTTCTTGATGCATGTTTAGGATTTACGATATTATGATTGCTTATGTTCAAGTTTAAGAATGCTTATGATTATGTCCTTTATGCATGTTTAGGATTTATGATATTACGAATGCTTATGTTCAAGTTTAAGAATGCTTATGATTATGTCCTTTATGCATGTTTAGGATTTATGATATTATGAATGCTTATGTTCAAGTTTAAGAATGCTTATGATTATGACCTTTATGCATGTTAGAATTGAGGATGTTATGAATGCTTATGGTTAAGTTTAAGAATGCTTATGATTTATGACCTTTATGCATGTTTAGGTTTGATGATGTCATGTAAATTTTATGCCATGCTTATGTTTCATTATGTTAGTATGCTGATGTGTAGTGTTGTTATGCACTACTTATGTTGTTTATGCTAGTATGCTCATGTTGTCTAATTATTTGATGAAGTTTGTGGCTTTTGTGAGTAAGCAAGAATCTTACTAAGCTATATGCTTATAGTTTATGTTGTCCATATACTGCAGACGAAGGAAACATGAACTAGAGGAAGTAGCAGGAGGGGCCAAGTGTGTGTGATAGTGGCATGGTGGAGAAAGACCCTATTACTATCTGCTTATATTTATGTGCTCAATGAACAACTTAAGACATTGCTTCCGCTTATAAGACTTGTGATTTATTAGTACCATGTTGGATGTTGCTTAGTTATATTACTGTTCAATTACTTAAGAAAGTTTGATATGTTAGAACTCATGAATGAATCTTCATGTTATGCATGTTATAAAATGAGATAAGATATGTTAACATGCTAATTATGAATATGATATGCGATGCATGTATAAAAGAAGGTTTAAGCCATGATAACATGTTTAAGTATGTAGATTGTGAAATGATCCATATATGTTATGTTAAAAAAAAAAAAAAGTAGCGTCGCCCTGAGGGCAGATAAGGGCGGGCGTTACATATGCACTTCAGACTACTATTTACTTGTTAAACAGAGTCCCAACCAAGGTAGTCTCAATTACTTCATATGAGATATGGAATAGTAAGAAACCTCGTTTATCTTACTTGAAGATATGGGGTTGTCCTGTTTATGTGAAGTGGACTATGTCAGACAAATTGGATGCTAAGTCTGATAAATGTTTATTTATTGGATACCCTAAGAAAACGAGGGGTTACCAATTCTATCGTCTTGTGGAACAAAAGGTATTTGTTTTAAGGCATGCTATGTTTCTGGAGAAAGAGTTTCTCTTACAATAAAACAGTGTGAGTGGCGTTGAACTTGAGGAGGTTCAAGAGACTCCAATAGGCATTGAAAAGATACCTGGTTAAGTACCTCAACTGATAACTCATAGTGATGAGACTTCGGCTGAACCTATTATGACATCACATCTTCGTAGATCTGGTAGGATACATAATATTCCTGAGAGATACGGATTTCACATAAGTGAATTGAATGACGTATTACTCATTGACGATGAGGAGCCTACCAGTTATGAAGAAGTTCTGAAAAGTTCAGAAAGGGACAAATAGCTTGAAGCCATGAAGTCGAAAATGGATTCCATATATGAAAATCAAGTTTAGAACTTGGTGGACCCACTTGAAGGCATTAAGCCTATAGGGTGCAAGTGGGTTTTCAAGAAGAAAATTGACATGGATGGTAATGTGATTACCTATAAGGCTAGATTAGTGGCAAAAGGCTATCATCAAAAACAAAGTGTTGATTATGACGAGACCTATTCACCAGTAGCTATTCTTAAATCCATTCGGATGCTCCGGGCCATAGTGGCTCATTATGATTATGTAATATGGCAGATGGATGTGAAAATGACTTTCCTTAATGGAAACCTACTCGAGGATGTGTATATGATACAACCTGAGGGTTTCAAATCGGTTGATAAAACAAAGGTATGCAAACTTTGACGGTCCATATATGGAGTGAAGTAAACATCTAGGAGTTGGAATATCCGTTTTGATGAGGCAATCAAAAGGTTTGATTTCTCATAAAATCTTGACGAATCTTGTGTCTACAAGTAGGTTAGTGAGAGTGCAGTCGTGTTCCTAGTATTGTATGTTGATGACATATTACTTATAGGAAATAATATTTCTATCTTACAGTCAGTTAAAATGTGGTTATCCAAAGCATTCTCCATGAAAGACCTAGGAGAAGCGACCTACATCCTCGGGATTAAAATCTATAGAGATAGATCGAAACGGTTGCTTAGTCTTTCACAGTTTACATATATAGATCGAGTGTTGAAAAGGTTTAGCATGTCAGAATCCAAGAAAGGTTTTCTTTCTATCATGAATGGGATTTACCTTTCGAAGTCTATGTGTCCGTGCATTGAAGACGAAAGGATTTGCATGAGTAAGATTCCCTATACATCCGCAATAGGATCTATCATGTATGTTATGTTATGTACGAGGCTTGATATATCATATGCTCTGAGTGTCATGAGCAGATATCAGTCTGATCCAAGAATGGATCATTGGTTGGCTGTTAAGACAATCCTTAAGTACTTAAGAAGAACTAAGGATGTGTTCCTAATATATGGAGAAGGTGATATGGTAATACGCGGGTATATGGATGCCAACTTACAAACAGACAAGGATCATTCCAGGTCTTAGTTTATGTACATATTTACCTTGAATGGAGGCGCAATAAGTTGGAAAAGTTCCAAGCAAGACACTATAGCGGATTCTATCACTGAGACAGAATATATTGCAGCTTCGGAAGCAGCAAAGGAAGCATTTGTTGGTGCAGGGGCACCAGATAATCGAACCTGTGTTTTGATTATGGCAAAGACACAAAGTTAAGTTTACATCGTTATCTCACGAGCTAAATCGAGTGTTCATAAAAGTACTAAAGCTAGAGCTGAAGGCTAGCAACACCCAGAGGAAGCCGCGGTGGTCGGGCGACACTCGAGTGACTTCGGAGGGAGCCGAAGGAATCGAGTGGAAGGCCGAAAGCGAAAGCAACACAGTAAGAATCAAGGTAAGCTCGTGTGAGTGAGAGATAGTAAGGTCGTGTCCTCTATACGGGGACGACCGTAGGCAGCGATCCGACTAAGACTTCTTGTGGAAGGTCTAGGTCGAGATCGGACGGTTAGAAACCGTCGTATTTATCATTTTTCGAGCTAACCTCTCACTGTAGGGAAGTGGCCAGGCTGGCAGTCGACTGTTGGACATGGGGCAGTCGACTGATGCTCATCAGTCGACTGATGGGAGGCATCAGTCGACTGATGGCGATGAATCAGCCCTTGCGCTAGGTCAAAACGGATAAGGTTTGACGCGGCCACTTCGCGATAAAATTTATACAACTTCGTGATCTGTTCCGAAATATGAGGAGATAAATTCAAAGGCCAAAATCTATAAAAGGAGGGGAGGATTCCAACTCCAAACATTATCAAGTTTATTCATCAAGTTCTCCTGCAACGCCAACGCTCCAACGCCGTCATAACGCCGACGCGATGACAAGTTCAAATCTCCTTCGTCAACAGCAATAGCAAGTAATTATTTTTATTGTATTCTTTGTTTTAATCGTAATGAGGTGAGGTAGGCTTGTTGTCTCATCCTCGTACTTCCGGTTTTGTGATCGTTGTCTCCTACCTCCAACGAGGAGGAGACATTATAGTGTTTTGCCCTCCGTACGCGGTCTAGGACCGATAAGGCCTTGGAGTAGCAACCGCTGGGTTGTGAACCAAGTAAAATAAATGTGTCTCTTTATTTTTCACTATGCTTACTCATTTAATTGTCTACTCGAACGAAACAAACGAAAATATTTACGATCGCTATTCACCCCCCCCCCTCTAGCGACGCTTCTCGATCCAACAGCATTTTGGATCAAGAAGTTCGTCTCTGAACTTGATGTGGTCTCATCAACGATCCAAACATGTGCTTTACCACTATCAT
This sequence comes from Wurfbainia villosa, assembly GCA_025175895.1. Taxonomy (NCBI): domain Eukaryota; kingdom Viridiplantae; phylum Streptophyta; class Magnoliopsida; order Zingiberales; family Zingiberaceae; genus Wurfbainia; species Wurfbainia villosa. Next base: position 26,260,230 of record CM045988.1, read on the forward strand.
TTGATCAGAGAGATCATAAGTAGGAAGTAAATACAAATCGAGAAGATTCCCACTGAAAAGAACTTAGTGGACCATTTAACTAAGGCCATACCTCAAAGAAAGTTTGAGGGTCATGTTAGAGCTTATAGTATTGGATATCATGGCGATTGGCATTAAGCCAAGTGAAAGTTTGTTAGTAATATATGAGAGGTGTCCTAAGGCAATCGCCTTATGGTTGTACCATTTATTTGATAAATGAAGATTCACTATTTGAGGATACATATTTTCATGTATTTGATTGGATCTTAAACTCATTTACTGAATGTCCGCAATACGATTCACAGCATGAGAGAATTTGTGATTGGATTACAACTAATGAGTATCTCTACATGTGTAATTGTGATATATTGGAATTATCCCTAGCTGATGAATTGATGGATTTGGATGCCATCGATTCTGTTGAGACTAGCACGAGGTATATTCTTTGGTTTATCCAATCAGCTGTTCCTCACTGACCGAAAACATTGGGATGTCCAGAGTTAATTGTGGATGCTAGTTATGGTAACTAGTTCATTGGAGTGACTAACTGTAAGACTTCATATGGTTCTCTGCATATATAGATATGTCAATGAAGTTCTTACAGCAGCTTAAGTGCGATGTTCCTTCGACTTACGATATTCAAGTCATCTTGGTCATGAAGACTTATGCTTTGACATCTTAAACAAGCATCTCCGAAGAGATGTGGACCCGGGATGATTGGGTATAAGTCGAAATAGCCGAAGGTGTTTGAATAGCCTACAGAGGATTCATCGCTCCTTATGAGGAGATGTATACCCTATGACCTCTCGTCAGATTGTTACTAAAGTCTTTGGCCAAAGCATTACATATTTAGAGCATGGTATTCTTGGATACATATGCAGTAACTAGAATCCAGAGGACGAGGAAGTAATACTTAGGCTAGGTGTGACGTAGTCAACCTAGTAGGGACTGACATAATAGATCATGTCCTGAACCAAGTGGGTATAAGATGAGTAAATGGAGTGGGGCACGATTCAGTGTAGTTGCTGAAGGGTTTCAGAAATGGTTATGAGATCAACCGTTAATTTTTCAGTTAATTGAGGATCATGATGTACTACTAGGTGTCACTCATGATCATTCTATAATTAATGGTTAATTATAGACGACCAACATAAACTGGAAATCTATTTGGTCACACGCACAACAAGCGTAATCTGAAGGATTTAAAACGAGCTTGAGAATAGGATTCTCAGATTGAGAGAGACTTGATTTGGTTGGACCAAAAAAAGAGTGAGTATGAAATTGTTTTAGTCACATCAGAAGCATGGATGGGTCGAGTCTTATGAAGACATGATGGATGAGCCAAATCGGTTTGGTTCTAATCCAATGGTGGAAAATAAACCAAAGTGGTTTGGTTTGTTTTAAACGAATGAACCAAAGTTGGTTCGGTTCATTTTAACTTAAACTATACCAACGTGATTTGGTTTATTTTAACTTAAGTTATTAGAGCAGGTTAACGTGTTTTGATTATGAACCAATAATCGTTAGGAGAATGTGTTCTCTATAAAAACATGGCTTAAGGGTTTTTCGTGGAGAATTAATTGGTTCAAGGGTTTTGAAAACCCTAGCCTCCTCTCCTATTCCTCCTCTAGGGTTGTAGCCCATCTCTTGTGCCACCGCCCAAGCCTATTGCAGGTCCTCCTCCTCGCTGTCGGCCACCCACCAGCCACCGTCGACTCCTCCGGCCATCCTCCCTTAGCCTCCGGCAACCAAGGAGTAATCGGCCATTGATTGGTCGACCATCTTCTCCACCAACACAAGTTGTCCAATTTTGGACAGCTTGTTTCTATCTTCGTAGAGAGGTCGTTTGGTCCGCGTTTTATGCTCCGACAGTGACCTACTTGTCGGGGATTGGATCTCCGACAATCCTCATAGGTTGAGACCAAGGTTTTGTCAATTGGTTGATGAAAACCGCTTCCGAGAAGCGAGTTCGTGGAGCTCATTTTTAGATCTGAATTTGATTCGGATTGTGATCGGCTCTTGGATCACAATGTCTTCAACATGAGACTAGTAACTCTTGCAAAGACAAGGTTCGTGGATTTGTGAAGCTATCCCGACAATACTCGACGTGAATACAGATAGAGGCGATTCTAGCGAGGGTCGCTACTATTGATGTTATTCCCGCTACACGTGATACGTCAGGTATAACTAGAATAAATTTCCTTTTATTGAAAATTTTAAATAGCGATTATGTCTACACATGTTGTATCCTACATGTGTGTGATGTGTGAGTTATAATAAAATTAGTTTATTACTTATTTTTGCTTTTGTTATGTGCATGTTTACGAAACGTGTTCGAACACATACTCACCGCGGTGCCGTGAAAACCCAACAAACTCGACATCCCAGTCGATTGGACCTCAATCGACTGGATACTTGTAAAACAATGTTAGCACAAAACACACTATGAAATGAAATCGTAGTAGTAATACTATCCGATCTCCACTTCTTAGTCCCACACGGACTATCCGTCAAATCGACACCTATCTTGTCCCTCTACATAGGATTCACCTTCACCTCTTCACTCAAGGCTTGCCTACCAGCTGCCTAGCTAGACTTACCATGCTTGACATCTGATCTAACTTACTAGGGCTTTCCGCCAATTGTCCAATCTCCTTGACCCAGTTGGACTTCATGGCAGTTGTCCAGTCTCCTGACCCAACCGGTCTTCATGCTAGTTATCCGGTCTCCTAACCCATCTGGACTTCTTGCCTGATATCTGATCCACCTGATTTGTCAAGTCTTCTATATAATATCTAGTCAATACAACCTACTTATACTTTCCTATTAAGCCTGCACACTTAACATGCACATTAAAACACAAGTAATTCCTAACTTTAACTATAGTTCATACATCAAAACTAAGGGGTGATGCTCCCTGCATCAACACAAGGGTGTAGTTTTGATCGTAAAAGTCCAAGTGTGCAGTCTTAGCGGCGAAAGTCTAAGTATGAATACTTGTCAATAGGAAATTCCAAGGGGTGTAATCTTGGTCGTGTAAGCCCACAGGTGGAGTCTTGGCAGTGTACCCGTTAGCATGACAAAGTCAATGGAAGCACCTAAAGGCTAACACGAAGGGTGAAGGAGTTGTAGAGGACTTAGATGGACCCTGAGAGCATGAGGCTGATGGAAGTGACTTGAAGCCTTAGTGTTGGTGCAATCAGCCCAGGTCACGATTGACCAGACTCGAGTTGTACTCAAGTAATGTTTTGATGTTTGACATTGATGTTGACAATGTTTTGAGGAGATTGTTGGTGCAATCGACCCAGGTCATGATTGACCGAACTCAAGTTTGATTCGAGTGGTATTTTGATGTTTGATGATGGTTTGACCATTGTTTGACTATATGGTTGACATGAGGTTGACCATATGATGGAAAGTCCAAGTCTTGGGTACTTGACATGGAAAGTCCAAGCATGAGTCTTGGCAAGGAAAAGTCCAAGCTTGAGTCTTGACAATTGGAAAGTCCAACATGGGTTGGCAAGGAAAGTCCAAGTTATGGGTACTTGGCAATTGGAAAGTCCAAGGGTTGATATTGGCGGTGTAAAGTCTAAGAAGGAGTCTTGGAAGCATAAGTCCAATGGTTGGCTGTGTAAAGTCCAAGCGGGAGTCTTGGAAGCGTAAGCCCAATGTGCCTTGGCAGTATAGATCAGCTTAGCATGACAATAGCTGATGGAATCACCTAACGGCTAGTGTATGGATGAACAAGTCATGGATGACTTGGAGGGATCCGATAGGCGTGAGACTGACGGAGGTGGCTAGAAGGCTTAGGTCTAGACTAAGGGTGGTCTAGCAAGTATAAGGGCATCATACTTGGGGTTAAACCTCATGTTTGAGGTTAACAGTCGACTAGAACTTTAGACTAGTCGACTGATCAAGTGTTTTAACACTTGGCAGTCGAGTCGACTTGGAGCAGTCGACTAGGATTATGGCCAGTCGAACTGCTCGAACTCGACTGGCGCTCTATTTCAGGAAATGGCCTAGCAGTCGACTGCTAATATTGGGCAGTCGACTGATGGCTTGAGCAGTCGACTATCATAGATGGCAGTCAACTGCTTGTCAAGGTTACAGGAGCAGAACGCTCGGTAGTCGACTGGTCAGTCGGCTACGACCCTGGTAGTCGACTGTTTGTGTAACCATTGGCTTGAATATCGATGTAGATTAAGTTGTTGTCTCACAACGACACTTTTGGTAGTCAACTGGGGTCTTATGGCAGTCGAATGTCAGGCGCAAAATCAGCCCGACGAAGGTTATAAAAGCAGCTCGGGTGGGAGAATTTGGCAGTGATTTTCTTGGGCAATTTGGTGGGGATTTGCTGCTACAATTTAGACCTTCAAGGCGAGTCCAAGGCGATCAACAAGCAAGCATTCAAAGCAAAGTGTTGTAAAGTTTTCTTTACTTATCTTTCGTATTTTCTTGTTGTATTTAGTATTACTATTGTAATTGTTTGTACGAGGTTTCTCCGCCTCCGGATTGTTCCGAGGAGTATTTATTAGTGGTGAGTGCATCACTAGAGCTCATTGAGCTCAACCCATGGAGTAGGAATCCTAAGGTTACGAACCACATTATATCGCTTGTGTTATGATTGTATTTGTTTCTACATTTGTATTTCTATATTCTGCTATGTTAATGACGATTGTAGAGATGCAAACACGATCGAATTCCATCACGCAACATCAAACAAGCTATTCACTCCCCTCTAGCGACAGTCAAATTCCCAACAAGTGGTATTAGAGCGAGACCGCTCTTCATTTAGACTAACCACCAAGGGAGCACGCTAGAGGGCAAGTTGGATCATCAAGAGAAATTGGGTGACGACATCAACATTCCACCATCCTTCGACCGCAAAGATTTCGCATATTGAAAAGGTAGAATGATGCACTTTCTTATGTGCGATTTTGATAATTAGATTAGTATCATAGTAGGTTTCAACACTCTAAAGGATGAAGAAGGAAGAAAACTCAAGAAGAAGAATTGGAGCAAAGAGTAACTCCAATACTTCAACATAAATAATAAGGTAATGGGTATATTACTTAGTGTAATTCCTAATGATATATTGTATAAGATAGGAGATTGTAAAGATGCCAAGGAGCTTTGGAGTAAGTTGGCAAGATATCATGAAAATCCATCACCGCCACATGAAGTAGAAGAGGAGTCCAAGGAGGAGTGCTCATCCTCTCAAGCTCAAGAAGAAGCAAGCACATCTTCATCCCAAGAGCTTGAGGATTCGGAGGTTGATAGGGAATTAACATCCGGATCGGAAGAGGTGGAAGAAGTGGAAGAAGTCTTCACCTCTAGGATTGAGGGGGAGGAGACTAGGCCATCTTCAATACCGGAGCCAACTCAAGATGAACCATTTACCTTCGGTCGAGAAGATGAAGAAGTCAAAAATTCCACCACCATTAACCTAGGTAACTCAAGCATATTAATTCAAAATAAAAATCATATTATGTGTTTTGAGTGTAAGGAATATGGGCACTATAAAAGCAAGTGCCCTAAGAAGGTCAAGAATGCCTCACCGACACTAAAAGTCAACAAAAACTCAAAGGATGCCGGAGTCCCCACTAGTAAGAGTAAGGAGCACGTGGTGTGCTTTAAGTGCCATCAAAGGGGACACTACCCGCCAAATTAGAGAAATTAGAGTTAGAGAACCAAGCCTTGAAGTCAAGGCTTGAGAAACTTAAAAAGACCCATAGAAAGATGCAAAATTCAAGTAAAGGGTCAAATAGTCAAAATCTAGGGTCTAGAAAGCAAGGTCCATCCAAAGGCAAGAGAGGTTTGGGTCACAAACCTAAGCCCAAGGAGACCTATCATAATATTTCATTCGATTATAGAATACAACCTAGGTCTAAGAAGACCAAGGTTACTAGGGAATTCATCCCTAAGATTAACCATGGCAAATGCCTAGTGGCTAAGGTTTCGAAGAAACTTAGGGAAGCCACTATGAAGGTTATAAGGGGAGTCACCCCTAGAGCTAATCTAAGCAAGACCACAATGACCAAGGCTACCAAGCCTAGGAGGGTATCTAGGGAGGACATCTCTAAGGAATACCTAGTAAACCCAAGGAGCTCAAATAGGTTTTGGGTTCCTAGGAACGTGATCGATTCACACTAAATGGGTTAGGGTGTGCCAACTTTAAATGGATGAGTAGTTAACCTAACCATGGTAAAGGTGGCATTTTAGGTAATTTTCAAGGTTATGGATACCTTGGAAAAAGGGTTGAATTTTATATCCTAAAGGATTTTAGGATGTGCCAAGATAATAATGGAAGCTTGATAATTTGATCAAATTGACACAAATTAGGTATAGAAGTCTTGGTGTGTCATTTTGGATTTTTGACATACTTTGGGGATAATTAGTAATATGACAAAATGAACTTAATAATAACAAATGACGATCAACATTAAAATTTAGGTATTATTTTACCTATATATTTTATTTGTCATGCCTTGATTATCATATGTAATGTCATGACATTATATTTATTTTTATCATATAATATGTCATGATCATGCTTAGGTTTTAGTTTTAGTGTCATGTATGCTTAGGATTTAATCATATGTCATGACATCATGATTATTGGTCATGCTTATTTATGCTATCATTTATATCATGATCATATTTCATGCATTAATAAAATTGATTTAAGGACTATGATATGACTTGAAGTCTCATGTATATGGGAATCAAGTAGTATTGTCTTAGAAAATGCATAAGGCCTTAGTATAGGTATAACCATAACCCACATCTCACATTACATTGACATGTGTGTGTATTGATACACCCTGGACACATGTAATATGCTAGGAAATGAGTTAAGTTCAAGATGCATAGTTTTTGCATCTAGATGAACTCAAACTCATCATATACCATGGGTGGATTATGGAAAAAGCTAATGTGCAAGTCATGTACATTAAGCCCATTGATCATGATCCAATATAGGTTTTCAAAAATATTTTAAAATCATTTTAGAAAACCTCAATGTAGTCTATCTTTTGATAGGAATCACCATTGAGAGAGTTGATACAAAGTACGGCAAAAATATTAAATTTTTCAATGGTTTTGAACTTTGTGTCAATCTCATTATTTTATGGGTAATTTATTTTTCAAATATTTTTCACCCATAATGATTGTTATAAGTATTATATATATAAAGTTTCACTATTTTTCAAACTATGTATAATTACTTATGAATTTCAAAAATTCATTTCGCAAATTTCATTTAGTAAAATCGTCAATCGTTATGATGATCATTTGGATAAATAACGATCACTAATTTCAGATAAACAAGGGTTGTTTAGCCCATGTTCAACCATTTTTAGGTTCCCTAACTGCTCTTAATCCTAGGATATGCTTTGGAAAGCATTGAAAATGGTGAAAATCCATTAGATAAGGATTAGGAGAGTTGTTTAGGGTGTGTATCAATTTTCAGGTGTGTGAGAGTTCATGTTTGAACTTTTGCCCTAAATTTTGATAGTTTAGTATTTTTATAGGCTTAGGGACTTTCCAAGGACATTATTGGTGCAATGGGCATAGGGGAGCAAGCATTTAGGGGGAGGTATCCATCATGGGATGATGGATGTTTTCTTCCTCATGAGGGAGAGAATTAGGAGAGTTTATAGGAAGTCTCTCTTAAGTGATATGTGACTTATCACTAGGAAAAGTGAAGACATCCTAAATGTTTTTGGACCAAGAGGGAGATTATAAGATCTCATTGGAATATGAGGCATTGATACCCTTGGGGAGAAAACCTTTTTAATGTATGTCAAAAAGGGGAGAATTTATGAAATTATCAATTTGAAAAAATTGGTAAGGATATTTGAGTTAGGTAGTCAAACTCAAAGGTATTTGTGTTTTTTTTGTCAAACATCAAAAAGGGGAAGATTGTTGGAGCAATTAACCCAAGTCACGATTGATCAGACTCGAGTTATACTCGAGTAGTGTTTTTATGTTTGACATTGATGTTGACAATGTTTTGGGGAGATTATTGGTGCAATCGATCCGGGTCATGATTAACCGGACTCGAGTTTGACTCGAGTGGTATTTTGATATTTGACGTTGGTTTGACCATTGTTTGACTATATGGTTGACATGGGATTAACCATATGATGGAAAGTCCAAGTATTGAGTACTTGGCATTGAAAGTCCAAGCATGGGTCTTGGCAAGGAAAAGTCCAAGCTTGAGTCTTGGCAATTGGAAAGTCCAACATGGGTTGAAAAGGAAAGTTCAAGTCATGAGTACTTGGCAATTGGAAAGTTTAAGGGTTGATATTGGCTGCGTAAAGTCCAAGCGTGAGTCTTGACAGCATAAGTCTAATGGTTAGCAGCGTAAAGTCCAAGCGAAAGTCTTGGTAGCGTAAGCCCAATGTGCCTTGACAGTATAGATCATCTTAGCATGACAATAGTGTTAGTAATATATGAGAGATGTCCTAAGGCAATCGCCTTATGTATGAACCATTTATATGATAAATGAAGATTCACTGTTTGAGTATACATATTTTCATATATTTGATTAGATCTTAAACTCATTTACTGAATATCCACGATACGATTCACAGCATGAGAGAATTTGTGATTGGATCACAACTAGTGAGTATCTCTACATGTGTAATTGTGATATATCGGAATTATCCCTAGTCGATGAATTGATGGATTTGGACACCATCAATTTTGTCGAGACTAGCACAAGGTATACTCCTTCGTGTATCCAAGCAGCTGATTCTCACTGGCTGGAGACATTGTGATGTCCGGAGTTAATCGTGGATGCTAGTTATGGTAACTAGTTCATTGGAGTGACCAGCCGTAAGACTTCATATGGTTCTCTGCATATATAGATATGCCAATGAAGTTCTTACTGCAGCTTAGGTGCGATGTTCTTTTGACTTGCTGTATTCAAGTCATCTTGATCATGAAGACTTATACTTTGACATCTTAAGCAAGCATCTCTGAGGAGATGTGGACCCGGGATGATTGGGTATAAGTCGAAGTGATCGAAGGTATTTGAATAGCCTATAAAGAATTCACCACTTCTTGTGAGGAGATGTATACCCATGGCCTCTCGTTGGATTGTTACTAAAGTCTTTGGCCAAAGCATTACATGTTTAGAGTAAGGTACTCTTAGATACATGTGCAGTAACTAGAATTCGTAAGACGAGGAAATGATACTTGGGCTAGGTGTGACGTAGTCAACCTAGTGGGGACTAACACTATAGACCATGTCCTAAACCAAGTGGGTATAAGATGAGTGAAGGGAATGGGGCACGAATCATTATAGCTGCTGAAGGGTTTCAGAAATAGTTCTGGATCAACCATTGATCTTTTCGATTAATTGGGGATCATGATGCACTACTAGGTGTCACTCATGATCGTTCTATAATTAATGGTTAATTATAGACGGCCAACATAAACCGAGAACCTATTTGGTCACACGCACAACGAGCGTAATCCAAAGGATTTAAAATGAGCTTGAGAATAAGATTCTCAGACCGAGAGAAACTAGGTTTGGTTGGACCAAACAAGGAGCGAGCATGAAATTATTTCAGTCGCAATGGAAGCATGGATGGGTCGTGTCTTATGAAGATATGATGGATGAACCAAATTGGTTTGGTTCTAATCCAATGGTGGAGAATAAACCAAAGGGGTTTGGTTTGTTTTAAACGAATGAACCAAAAGTTGGTTCGGTTCGTTTTAACTTAAAATAGATCAAATCGGTTTGGTTTATTTTAATTTTAATTAATGGAGCAGGTTAAAGGGTTTTTGGTTATGAACTAATAACCATTAGGAGAATTTTTTCTCTATAAAATAGGGCTCAAGGGTTTAATGAGAGCCCTAATCCAAAGTTATCGCCCCTCTCCCTCATCTCCTCTTGTGGTCGGCGCCCAAACCCTAGCCACCGCCCACCTCTTGTGTCATCGTCCAAGTTGTTGTCGGTGTCCATGTTTCAGCCGGCGACCCTCCGGTGATCTTCCTTGGCTCCAGCGACAAGGTGAGCATCTAGCTTCCTTATTTGGCTGACGCTAATCCTCCACCAAAGCTGTCCAGTTTTCTAGACGTCTTGTTTACTTCGTGTAGGAGCATCGTTTGGACGATGTTTGGAGCTCCGACAGTGGCTTCCTTGCCGGGGATTCGATCTCCGGTAATCCTCATAGGTGAGGACGAAGGATTCATCAAACGGTGGGCAAATACCTCTCCGGAGAAGCGAGTTTTTGAGGACTCGTTTTGAATCCGAATTTTGATTCGGATTGTGATCTTCTCTCGATCACATCGTCTTCGACACGAGGCTAGTGACTCGTACGAAGACGAGGCTCGTGACTTTGTGAAGTCATCCCGAAGATACTCGGCGTGGATACGGATAGAGGTGATTCTAGCGAGGGTCGTTCTGGTTGATGTCTTTCCCGCTACACGTGATACGTCAGGTATACGTAGAATAAATTTCCTTTTATTGCAAAATTTGAAACTACGGTTATGTCTACACATGTTGTACTATGCATGCGTGTGGTGTGTGTGATGTAATAAATTAGATTTATTGCTTTTTATTTCTTCCGCTGCGCATATGTTTACGAAATATGTTCGAACACACTCATCGCGGTGTCGAAAACCCAACAGTGGTATCAGAGCCCAGGTTGTGTTTCGACATAATCGTAAAATTATTTTGTGATAATCATAATTATATTTATGGAAATTTTCTACTTTTGGAAAGTTAGAAGTATTTATGGAAATTTTCTAATTTTGGAAAGTCTAGAAGTATTTATGGAAATCTTCTACTTTTGGAAAGTTATAAGTATTTATGGAAATTAACATTTTCCATAAATAAAATATTTGATTAGATTTGGAAATTTGTTTCCTAATTTAATCATGATTTGATTTGGGAAATCAAATCTAAAATATATTTTATTTCCATAAATTTTAACAATTTAGGAAATTTATTTCCTAAATTAAAAATTGACTTTCCTTAATTGAGATCTTCCATAAATAAAATATATGATTAGATTTGGAAATTTATTTCCTAATTTAATCATGATTTTATTTTGAGAATCAAATCTTAAACATATTTTATTTCCATAAATAGTTATGACATATAAGGAAATTTTGTATATGTCATAATTGTATGTCATGTAATTGCATTAGATGCATATCATTATGTCATGTGTGTCGTGACATGTAGATGTATGTCATGTATGTCATGTCATGTACATAATAGTTATTTGCATGCAAAGAGGATGAGACATAAAAATCCTAACATAATATTAAAGCCTACACCTTCCATTAATATGGTTAGAACCAGAGTTCTATTTCCTATTTGGGTTGTTGGACTCTCTCCAATCCCGGCTCGAACCTGAACATGTTCAAACCATGGAATAGTTTAATACTAATATGGTAAGAGTCAGAGGTAAATCGTAAGCTTTGGTTGTTGGACTCTCTCCAAGCCAGGCTAATTGGTTGAATGCGCTCTAACCATATTAAAACTATTTCTCGATTAATGGGTTGGCTTTAACCTGGAGCATCAGCTTGTTGGACTCTCTCCAAGGTCGATGTGAAGGGAGGTGAAGTTGGGTGTTATGCATATGATGCATACTTGTTAATGAGTTAACAACCCTATGTATGTGTGAACATTCAATTAGTTGATAGCACATTGTGATAGTTGCATATATGTGATATGCAATCGGTATATATCATACCTACCATTGTAGCTATAAATGGCTTGTTGGACTCTCTCCAAGGTTGTTCATATCTATGTTGGATATCAGCCCATTCGAAGATGGACCTATGATCTCCCGAAGTGATTTTGGGTGTTTTTGAAATTTGAAAAATGAATGGAATTTATAAATGTATGTTGATGCATTTTAAATCATCTTTCTCATAAAAGCTCGATTTGTATTTTTAGGATAATTGATTGATCATGATGTCTTTGAATTTGCACTCTATCTTGGATTCAAATAAATTGACTGGGTCAAACTTCTTGGACTGACTTTTGGATTCAACCTGAGAATTGTTCTTAAGGTTGAAAAGCTTGCGAATGTCCTCGAAGCGCCTCTTTCCACCTGTCCTAGTGACAATGCAACTCTGGACCAATTGTTGGCCTATCAGAAACATGTGACTGATTCTGAAATGGCAAGTTGCATCATGCTAGCCACGATGGTACCTGAGCTACAGAAGCAGCATGAGCATATGGATGCTCATACCATAGTCTTTCATCTTTATGAGTTGGTTGATGAGCAAGTGAGATTCGAAAGGTTCAAAGTCTACAAGCTCCTCTTCACCTCTGAGATGCAAGAAGGTTCATTTGTGGTACTGCTCAACATATTGAAGACTATGGAGCCTTCTGTGAAGCATGAGCAAGGGACGGTGTTGTAAGTTGATTCCTCGAAGAAAGGTTCTAAGAGGAAGTCAAAGGAATAGCAGAAGGAGAAGAAAAAGGATAAAAAGGCAGAACCAGCTCAAAAGGGCACTTGTCATCATTATGGCAAGGAGGGACATTGGCGAAGAAATTGCAAGATTTATCTTGAGTCCGTAAAGAAGAATAAGGCATCAAATGCCCCATATTCTTTAGATATCTTCGTTATTGATTGTCATTCTATTTTCTCAGATACTTGGGTATTGGATACTGGGTGTGGCTCACATATATGTAATGATATAATGGGCTAAGGAATAGAAGAAGACTCGTCAAGGGAGAGTCAAATTTGCGTGTTGGGAATGGAGCAAAGGTTGCTGCACTCGCCATCAGAACGTATTTATTGAAACTCCCTACAGGATTTGTCTTAGAACTGGACAATTGCTTTTATGTTCCTTTATTGATAAAGAACATCATTTCTATTTCTTGTTTAAATAGAAATGGGTACCATTTAACTTTTAGTAACAATTATTGTTACATAACTTTGAATGGCGTTCTTTTTTAGACTGGAACTTTAAGCAATGGTATTTATACGTTGGACGTATCCAGTAACATTTTCAATATCGAAGCGAGCAACAAGCGTGCTCGAAAAGATAATCAATTAGACTCCTACATGTGACATTGTCGTCTTGGCCATGTGAGCAAGAAACGCATGTCCGAATTACACCGATGTGGAATTTCGGAATCGTTTGAATTTGATTCATACTATACATGCAAATTATGCTTAAAAGGCAAGATGATCAAGTTACCTTTTACTGGAAAAGGTGAACCGGTGGGTGAGTTGCTTGGTCTAATACATACTGATGTATGTGGACCTATGTCAACTCAAGCCTTAGGAGGTTATAGCTACTTCATTACCTTCACCGATAATCACTCACGGTTTGAGTATGTGTTCTTGATGAAACACAAGTTTGAAGCCTTTGAAAGGTTCAAAGAATTCAGAAATGAAGTAGAGAAATAACTTGGCAAGAGTATTAAAATACTTCGATCGGATCGAGGTGGTGAATACTTGAGTCAAGAGTTTCTAGATTATCTGAGGGACAATGGTATATTGTCTCAATGGACTCCGTCGTATACACCACAACATAATGGTGTATCTGAGAGGCGTAACTGAACCTTGTTGGACATGGTCATGTCAATGATGAATCATGTGAATCTTCCCAAGTCCTTTTGGGGCTATGCACTTCAGACAGCTATTTACTTGTTAAACAGAATGTCAACCAAGGTAGTCTCTACTACTTCATATGAGATATGGAATAGTAAAAAACCTCATGTATCTTACTTGAAGATATGGGATTGTCCTGCTTATGTGAAGCAGACTGTATCAGAAAAATTGGATGCTAAGTCTGATAAATATCTATTTATTGGATACCCTAAGGAAACAAGGGGTTACAAATTATATCATCTGTTAGTGCAATCAACCCGTGATATGGTTTTGATGTGTGTGGCAAAGGGTTTAAGTTAGGATGTTGTCATTTGAAATGTGCGTTAGAGTCTTGCAGGACTTAGTAATTCACACATGAAGCTTTGGCGGGTTCACCACTCACAACCTCGTGCTTGAGTCGAAGAAGGAGCATTGCAGAGTCGTGCGCTTGATGCTGCCGAGGGACCGCCGAACGAGATGACTTGAAGCGAAGCCAAGGAAGCAGACTTCGGAGGCAAGAGACGCGAAGGAGCATTGCAGAGTCGTGCGCCTGATGCTGCCGAGGGACGTGGTCGCAAACGAAGAGAGCTTCGGTGAGGGACTTCGAGTGAGATGAGAGAATGAGTGAAATGTAAGTATCTCATTAGGTGAACTTGGTCAAATGACTGAGTGTCGGAGGCTTGACCGCAAGGGTAGAGGTTTACCCGACCGCCGGAAGCTCAAACGAATGTTAAGTTTGAGTTTCACACGACACCAGTCAACTGCCATGAAATGATAGTCGATTGCTCTAAGTCGAATGGGGTTCGACTGATGTTCGACTGATGGGTTTAGGCCCAGCAGTCGACTGTCATGGAATGGTAGTTGACTGCCAGACGAAGTTGCAGGTACAGAACCTCCCGTAGCCGACTGACTAGTCGACTACGAAGGCAACAGTCCACTGATGGATACATCAGTCGACTGCCAAGGGATCCATTGGACTACAATGGTCGGGATCTGACGTGTTCGGAGGCCATTGTAGTGGCGGCAGTCAACTGCCAAGGGCAGCAGTCGACTGATGGCGGCCAACGAGAAGAAATCATCCCTCTCTATAAAAAGAGAAGTTGTGGGGCTTTGGGAGGCTAATGCTTATGCTCTAACCTTTTCCCAAAGCACCCTAAAGTTTTTCCATCCTCTTACTTAGTTTTATTTACATCATATTTGTAAGAGGAGTGAATTCTTGTAAAGAGGTTACCTCCACCTAGCTTGGTGCAAAGGAGAGAATAGTAGAAGCTTGCGGAGTGATTCATCGTGGACGAATCAGACCGTGGATTAGCGGCGCAGCCGTGAACCACATTACATCCTTTGTTAGCGTTTGTATTCTTATATATATTTGCTTGTCTTGTTTTGTTTCCGTTGCGCTAATATTCTTTGTAGACAAACAAATTCCATCATCGTAAGAAGAGGGCTATTCACCCCCCTCTAGCCAGCCAACCACATCGATCGACCCTACAAGTGGTATCAGAGCCGAGTAAAGCTTGTCGAGGACTAACTGCCACAACAAGCACATTCAAGAATGGCCGACTCGAACATTCATCCACCGAAATTTGAAGGAGAATTCTCTTGGTGGAAAAATAGAATGGAGGTATTTTTCGAAATCGATTTTGAAATTCTTTTAATTATGGAAAACGGTTTCGAAATGCCTAGGGATGAAGAAGGGGAGCCATTGGAAAAATCAAGGTGGAGCAAGAGGCAAAGGGAAGAGACTTGGCAAACTTAAAAGCCAAACATCACCTCTACAATGTACTCCCCCAACAAGAAGTAAACCGGATAGGAGAGTGTGCTAGCGCCAAGGAGATGTGGGAGAGACTAATAGAGATTCATGAAGGCACATCCGAGGCGAAGCTAGCAAGGAGAGATGTCCTTCGCTCCTAATTATCCAATATCAAACTCAAAAAGGGAGAGAAGGTAAAATCCCTACACTCTAGATTTAAGGAAATTCTAACCGGTTTGACAAGTGTAGGTGAAAAACTCTCCAATCGGGATATGGTAATGAAGGCCATAGATGTCTTTCCCCGGTCCTCAAGATGGAGCTCTATGGTGGACTCCTTCTACATCTCCAAGAATTTGGAAGTGAGCACCTTGGAGGAGTTCTTCTCAACTATGGAGCTCCACGAAACAAGGCTCGAAGGAATAGTAGAAGAGCCAAGGTTTCAACCTTCAAGAGGAGTAGCCTTGATGGCTAACAAAGGGAAGAAGAAGATGGAGACCCCCTCCTCCTCCGATGAAGCTTCCTCCTCCTCCTCCATGGATAGCACGGAAGAAGCTTATATGGTAAGGAGGGTAAGGCATGCATTAAAAGGTTTTAAATTTAATAAATCTAATGATAGGAGAAGAAGACCAAGGGGGAAGATGATTTGCTACAATTGCCAACAAGAGGGACATATAAGGGATAATTGTCCCCTATTGAACAAAAGCAAGGAGAAGAAGAGAAAGAAGGAAGAAAAGAAGAAGAAGAAGGAAGAAGAGAAGAAGGCTAAAGAAAAAGGGAAGGCCAAGGCACTAAAAGCAAGGACATGGGATGACCCCTCTTCATCATCTTCATCATCATCGGAAGAGAAGAATGCTTTTGTCACCAACCTAGCTTTGATGGCCTTTGACGATCTAGATTCCTCCTCCTCCGAAAATGAAGGATCAAGCACAAGTGAGGAGAGCTCTAGTGAAGGGGGAGCTTCTTCACCATCCTCATCCGAAGAAGAGGAAGACATGGAGACTATGGTAACAAATCTCTCACCCTATAAAATAGTTTCCATGATTTCTAGCCTCACTAAGGACCTATTTAGAGTCAAAAAGAAAAATAAAAGCATGCTTGATCAAATTAAGGATTTAGAACAAAAATTAGAAAAATTATATTTTAATGATAATAACGATGATGCATGCTCACATGATCTTTATATGCCATTAGATGTTAGTGATGCATGTATGGATGAAAATAGGGCTTTAAGGGAAAAGGTAGATCATTTAACCAAAGCCCTAGAAAAATTCACTATTGACTCCAATACCCTTAACATGATAATTGGGAGCCAAAGAACAAGCTTCAATAAGAAAGGCCTAGGATATAAAGAGAATAAAAATGAAAAGGCCTATAAATGTTTAATTGCTAGGGGTCAAGACAAAAAGAAGATAATAGATAGAAAATGGATCCCTAAAGAATTTTTAGTGAACCTCATAGGAAAGAATTTATTTTGGGTTCCTAAATCCATCCTTAAAAGTTAGGAAAACCCTAGGATAGTCAACCATATGGAATTTACCTATATCATGTCTTTGGTTGACTTAGAATGGCGGGACAATATTTTTGAAATAGTGTTGGGTGATGATAATGCACCCATAAATAGATAAATCATGCTTTAGGTGATATTGGCCTTATTATCATGATGGAATACGTAATGTATGATTATTATTTGATGAATACATTTGTTTCATGATCATAATATGAAATCAATGCATATGTATATTTATGATCATGTTGGATGTTAGAATGATACTTAAACTTGTATAGAATTGCATGAAAATAATGGTTAAGTATATACACATACCTTTAGGATACATCTCACACTCACCATAGGCTACCTTGATTGAAAACTTAGCATGAGTGAGATGTTAGGATGATACAAATGTCCACTAATGCCTATGGCATTTAGATGGTCATGTAAAGTGTCAAAATAGCAATAATAGACCTATCATGGGGAAGACTTATGTTTAATTCATAGACATATTGCTCAAAGATCATGGTTGGATATTTCATATGTTTTCAAAACAATTTCTTACTCTAAAATCTGTGTGTTCATGTTTTGAAACAATTGAAAGCAAAACTAGGTGTTAAAATTGATACTAACATGATCAAAAATCTAGTTGTTTTTGAAGCTTTTGGATTTTTTGCAAATCTTTGAAAATATAATGATTTTTCATGGAAAACTATTTTTTGTTGATAAAGAACCCTAAAAGAAATGTGTTCCCCAAATTTCACTATTTTTCAAATTTTCTGAAATTTATAGTGCATTTTTGAATTTCGTCCAGAAAATCAGAAATTTTGGTTTCCTTGTGTCAGTCGACTGCCATGCTGATAGCAGTCGACTAATCTACTATGCAAGAGCACAGTAACCTGATTTTATCAGGTTTTTAAGTGTTTTTGATTTTTGCTTCTCTCTAGACTTGATGTCATGCCATATAAACCCTGTTTAATCTTTTTGATGGTGTCAAAGGGGGAGAAAGATATATGTTTAAGTAAGGGGGAATGTATTTAGGGCGAGTTTCATGTATTAAGGGGGAGAGTTGCTAATCATGTTATTTAAATATTTTCTTTCCTTAATATTTTTATCAAATGTTTACCTAACTTAAACGGATTGCCACACATCAAAAAGGAAGAGATTGTTAGTGCAATCAACCTGTGATATGATTTTGATGTGTATGATAAAGGGTTTAAGTTAGGATGTTGTGATTTGATATGTGCGTTGGAGTCTTGCAGGACTTAGTAATTCACACATGAAGCTTTGGCGGGTTTACCACTCACAACCTCGTGCTTGAGTCGGAGAAGGAGCATTGCAGAGTCATATGTTTGATGTTGCCGAGGGACCACCGGACAAGATGACTTGAAGCGAAGCCAAGAAAGCAGACTTCGGAGGCAAGAGACGTGAAGGAGCATTGCAGAGTCGTGCACCTGATGCTGCCGAGGGACGTGGCCGCGAACGAAGAGAGCTTCGGTGAGGGACTTCGAGTGAGATGAGAGAATGAGTGAAATGTAAGTAGCTCATTAGGTGAACTTAGCCAAATGGCTGAGTTTCGGAAGCTTGACCGCAAGGGTTGAGGTTTACCCGACCGCCGGAAGCTCAAACGAATGTTAAGTTTGAGTTTCACACGGCACTAGTCGATCATTTATGAAATGGCGGTCGTTATCTCGAATGAGGTTCGACCGTGTTCGATCGATGGATTTAGGCAGCGATTGCGCCATGGAATGACAATGATCGCCCGGAGGAAGTCGCAGCAGAACCTCCGTGGCCGTACGACGATCGACTAGAGCGGCCGATGATGGATACATCGATCGCGCCAAGGATCTGTTGGACTACAACGGTCGGGATCCAATGTGTTCGGAGGCCGTTGTAGTGGCGACAGTCGACTGCCAAGGGCATCAGTCGACTGATGGTGGCCAACATGAAGAAACCAGCCCTCTCTATAAAAAGAGAGGGTGTGGGGCTTTGGAAGGCTAATGCTTATGCTCTAACCTTCTCCCAAAGTGCCCTAAAGTTTTTCCATCCTCTTACTTAGTTTTATTTACATCATATTTGTAAGAGGAGTGAATTCTTGTAAAGAGGTTACCTCTACCTAGCTTGGTGCAAAGGAGAGAATAGTGGAAGCTTGCGGAGTGATTCACCGTGGACGAATCAGACCGTGGATTAGCGGCGCAGCCGTGAACCACGTTACATCCTTTGTTAGCGTTTGTATTCTTATTTATATTTGCTTGTCTTGTTTTGTTTTCGTTGCGCTAATATTCTTTGTAGACGAGCAAATTCCATCATCGTAAGAAGAGGGCTATTCACCCCCCTCTAGCCGGCCAACCACATCGATCGACCCTACATCATCCAGTGGAACAAAAGATGTTCGTTTCAAGGCATACTGTGTTTCTAGAGAAAGAGTTTCTCTTGCAAGAAAACAGTGGGAGTGTCGTCGAGCTTGAGGAAGCTCGAGAAACTCAAATAGACATTGATGAGATACCTGGTGAAGCACAACAGTCAATAACTCATAGTGATGAGCCATCGGCTGGACCTATTGTGACACCACATCTTCGTAGATCTGGTAGAACACGCAATATTCCTGAGAGATATGGATTTCTCGTAAGTGAATCGAACGACGTGTTACTCATTGATGATGAGGAGCCTACCATTTATGAAGAAGTTCTGACAAGTTCAGAAAGGGATAAGTGGCTTAAAGTCATAAAGTCGGAAATTGATTCCATGTATGAAAACCAAGTTTGGAACTTGGTTGACCCACCTGAATGCATAAAGCCTATAGGGTGGAAGTGGGTTTTCAAGAAGAAAACCGATATGGATGGTAATATTATTACCTATAAGGCTAGACTGGTGGCGAAAGGATATCGTCAAAAGCAAGGTGTTGATTATGATGAAACTTATTCACCTGTTGCTATGCTTAAATCCATTCGGATGCTTCTAGCCATAGCGACTCATTATGATTATGAGATATGACAGATGGATGTGAAAATAGCTTTCCTTAATAGAAACCTACTCGAGGATGTGTATATGATATAGCCTAAGGGTTTCACATCGGTTGATAAAACCAAGGTATGCAAATTGCGACGGTCCATATATGGATTGAAGCAAGCGTCCAGGTGCTAGAATATTCGTTTTGATGAGACAATCAAAAAGTTTGATTTCTCACAAAATCCAGACGAACCTTGTGTGTACAAGAAGGTTAGTGGGAGTGCAGTCGTGTTCCTAGTATTGTATGTCGACGACATATTACTTATAGGAAACAATGTTTCAGTCTTACAGTCAGTTAAGATTTGGTTGTCCAAGACATTCTCCATGAAAGACCTGGGAGAAGCAACCTATATCCTCGGGATTAAGATCTATAGAGATAGATCGAAACGGTTGCTTGGTCTTTCACAGTCTACATATATAGACTGAGTACTAAAGAGGTTTAGCATGTCAGAATCCAAGAAATGTTTCCTACCCATCAGGCATGGGATACACCTTTCGAAGCCTATGTGTCCGTGCACAGAAGACGAGAGGATTTGCATGAGTAAGATTCCCTATGCATCCACAATAGGATCTATCATATATGATATGTTATGTACGAGGCCTGATGTATCGTATGCTCTGAGTGTCACGAGTAGATACCAGTCTGATCCAGGAATTGATCATTGAGCGACTGTTAAGACGATCCTTATGTACTTGAGAAGAACTAAGGATGTGTTCCTAATATATGGAGAAGGGGACATGGTGATACGCGGGTATATGGATGCTAGCTTCCAGACAGACAAGGATGATTCCAGGTCTCAGTCTGGATACGTGTTCACCTTGAATGAGGCGCAGTGAGTTGGAAAAGTTTCAAACAAGACACTGTAGCGGATTCTACCACTACGGCAGAATACATTGTAGCTTTGGAAGCAGCAAAGGAAGCGGTTTGGATCAAGAAGTTCGTCTCTGAACTTGATGTGGTCTCATCAATGATCCAAACATGTGCTTTGCCGCTATCATTTGATTAGAGAGATCATAAGTAGGAAGGAAATACAAATTGAGAAAATCCCCACTGAAAGGAACTTAGTGGATCCTTTGACTAAGGCATTACCTCAAAGTAAGTTTGAGGGTCATGTTAGAGCTTATGGTATTGGATACCGTAGTGATTGACATTAGGCCAAGTGGAAGTTTGTTAGTAATATATGAGAGATGTCCTAAGACAATCGCCTTATGTATGAACCATTTATATGATAAATGAAGATTCACTATTTGAGTATAAATGTTTTCATGTATTTGATTAGATCATAAACTCATTTACTGAATATCCACGATACGATTCACAGCATGAGAGAATTTGTGATTGGATCACAACTAGTGAGTATCTCTACATGTGTAATTGTGATATATCGAAATTATCCCTAGTCGATGAATTGATGGATTTGGACACCATCAATTTTGTCGAGACTAGCACAAGGTATACTCCTTTGTGTATCCAAGCAGCTAATTCTCACTGGCTGGAGACATTGTGATGTCCGGAGTTAATCGTGGATGTTAGTTATCGTAACTAGTTCATTGGAGTGACCAGCCGTAAGACTTCATATGGTTCTCTGCATATATAGATATGTCAATGAAGTTCTTACTGCAGCTTAAGTGCGATGTTCTTTTGACTTGCGATATTCAAGTCATCTTGATCATGAAGACTTATGCTTTGACATCTTAAGCAAGCATCTCTAAGGAGATGTGGACCCAGGATGATTGGGTATAAGTCGAAGAAATCGAAGGTGTTTGAATAGCCTATAAAGGATTCACCACTCCTTGCGAGGAGATGTATACTCATGGCCTCTCGTCGAATTGTTACTAAAGACTTTGGCCAAAGCATTACATGTTTAGAGTAAGGTACTCTTGGATACATGTGCAGTAACTAGAATTCGTAGGACGAGAAAATGATACTTGGATTGGGTGTGACATAGTCAACCTAGTGGGGACTGACACTATAGACTATGTCCTGAACCAAATGGGTATAAGATGAGTGAAGGGAATGGGGCACGAATCATTATAGTTGCTGAAGGGTTTCAGAAATAGTTCTGGATCAACCGTTGATCTTTTCGGTTAATTGGGGATCATGATCCACTACTAGGTGTCACTCATGATCGTTATATAATTAATAGTTAATTATAGACGGCCAACATAAACCGAGAACCTATTTGGTCACACGCACAACGAGCGTAATCCAAAGGATTCAAAATGAGCTTGAGAATAAGATTCTCAGACCGAGAGAAACTAGGTTTGGTTGGACAAAATAAGGAGTAGCATGAAATCGTTTCAGTCGCAATGGAAGCGTGGATGGGCCGTGTCTTATGAAGACATGATGGATGAACCAAATTGGTTTGGTTCTAATCTAATGGTGGAGAATAAACCCAAGGGATTTGGTTTGTTTTAAACGAATGAACCAAAAGTTGGTTTGGTTCGTTTTAACTTAAAATAGACCAAATCGGTTTGGTTTATTTTAATTTAAATTAATGGAGCAGGTTAATGAATTTTTGGTTATGAAACAATAATCATTAGGAGAATTTGTTCTCTATAAAATAGGGCTCAAGGGTTTAATGAAAGCCATAATCCAAAGTTACCGCCCCTCTCCCTCCTCTCCTCTTGTGGTCGGCGCCCAAACCCTAGCCGCCACCCACCTCTTTGTTAGTTATAGCCCTAGAACCAAACATGTGATGGTTGAATAGGGAACATTTTGTATCATATTCTATAAAGGCAAAGGATTGGTTATTATATATTTACGTCTTGCTTGTGCCAGCTAAATTAAATATATAATAATGCCCTAGAAAAGTAGGTTCTTATCTACAGCACATCAATTGGTAGAATTGATTATGAGAGGCTGTAGAGAACACTTTCCTAAATGTTCCTAGTCAAGTATTAATATGCAAGGGCAATATTAATACATAAAGACTAGCATGTAGGTCAATTGATGACTTGATCTCACAAGTCATGGATATATGATATCAAGTTGACACATGGGTATATATTAGAGAATATATACTGAACTGACCCACCATGAGAAAGTTTCATGGATTGTCATATGAGTGTCATAAACTTTCTCATGTGACTATTGATATGAATAGTCCTCAAACCTGAAGTCACTACGGTTCCCTACATAAAGAGTTATGTACTTTGGTATCGTCAAACGTCACCCGTAACAGGGTAGACCATAAAGGCGATTACTGGGTATATAACAAATTATGCGGAGGGATGTGAGTGATGTAGATGGGATCTATCCCTCCCATATGACGGGAGTGATATCTGTGGGCCCCTTGATTGAGTAGAACTACTAAAACGCATGGTCATGCTCGAATGAGTCAATATGAGATATTGAGCTCATTTGTTTGAGTTAGTTTACTCAGGGATCAAGAAACACATAGATTGATCGAGGATGACATGGTCTATGCCTCATTGGTCAATCTGATATCAAGGATAGAAGGACACGGTCATACATTATAGTAGTCACGGAAAGGTTAGTCGGATCTTGACTTATTTCGTAACTTGGGTAGCAATGATGTATTGCTAGATGCTGCTCATTGCTTTTGTATCTAAAAGAGTTTAGATCCACTGCCAACGTTATGAGAGCCTATAGGGTCACACACAAAGAGCATGATGATTAGAAGAATTAGTGCATTCTAGTTTGACTAGAATAATTTGGGAATAAGCTTAAGTACAAAATGGTTTTTGGACTTTAAGCTTAATGAGAATTTTAGCTTATTGATTTAATGAGATTAATTCAATATGCTAAGCAATTGATTTAATAAGATTAATTCAATATGTTACCTTATTGATTTAATGAGATTAATTCAATATGATAACATAAGCTTATTGAATTAATAAGATTAATTCAACATCCATGAATGCCACATAAGCATGCCACCTAAGCATGCCACATAAGCATGCCACCTAAGCTTGATGAGTTGGAAGGAGACAAAGGGTTTTGACCCTTGGATTTCCTCCACATGTGGCTGGCCAAAACAAGGAGGATAACTCCTTGTTTAATTATCTTTCAATGCCATTGATTGCATTGAATGTGATAGGAGATGAAAGGTTTTTCAAATCCTATAAAACACCCCATGGGGTGGCCGGCCAAATGAGTTGAGTTAGAGCTTAAGGCTTGGTGAGAGCTTGGTGGGAGAGGCTTTTGTTGTGTGGTTTTGTGAGTGTAAGCTAGCAAGAAGAGTAGTCTTCTTCTTCCTTTCTCTTCTTCCCTACCTTCCTCTCCTTTAGAGACTTCTCTAGCAAGAAGTAAAGGAGAGATCTTCTAGTTTTCTTTTGTGAGACAAGAGCTTGCTCATGTGGATACATATAGAGGCACGGACATTTGAACGTGCTAAAAGATCCAACACATCCAAGGAAAAGCGGGATTGCAAAGGGCACGCAACAAAGGTAGAACTCTCCTATAAGATAGGTTTTCTTTTGAGAAATTTATTTTTGTACGAGTTTTTCTTTCGCAAGGATCACTTGGAAGGGATCCTAATTTTTCCGTTGCGCATATGCTATTTTGCATAAAGAGATCCCAGCGAAAGGGTATCAGAGCCACTTGCGAAAGATCGTATAAAAATAGGTTTTCTCTATTTTATATATGATATAGAAGTAGGATAAATTTTATTATGAGTTGATAATTGCATTAGCAATTTATCAAACATAATAAAATATCCGATGTCTTTTAAAAGTTAAAAATGACATGGTGCATGGTTATGGCCTAGTCCCAAAAAGTTTGTGAATGTGTGTTGTAATTTTAATTCTTACGATGCAAGTGCCTTTCTCCTAAAAATCTTGTTGTAAAATTAGTTTTAGACTCGAATGTAACTCGAGTATTTCTCCTTTTGTAATATACACAACAAAGATGGAGGGTCCATTGGAAGATGATGTTACAAGGAGGAAGTCAACAACACACGACAACCAAAAGGAAGCACTTGGGAGAAGATGTTATCCCTAGGTTGACCAATCAATCTTCTCATTGGCTTGAGAAGATTGTAGAATAAGGGTCATAACCATGACACGCTTAGTATGCTAATATGTATGTGATGCATGTTAATTTAGCTTATATGTGACGTATGCTAATATGTATGTGATGCATGTTTAAGTTTATTTCTTAATAAGTCTAAACGATATGCCTACCAAAGTTTGGTACTCACTACTTCCTTGATCATTTGTTATTGGGTTTGCCAAAGCAAAGCAATGCATTTTATCTTGGAAGAGTGCGAGTGGACAATCGTGATGTCCCGCTATCAAACTTGGTTAAGACTTAATTAAGTTTTTAAAGTAGAGGCATATATTAGCTTTGAACATAAGTTTAAAAATTAGTTTTGTGTGATTTCCGAACATCAGCTTTGTCTTAGAAGTGGTCGTTGCTCCGATATCCAAGAAGGCCTCTGTGCCTCGCCACGGCCTGGAAGCTGGTTTAGGAATAAGCACTAAACTAATCTAAACTTAACCAAAGCTATTAAAGAGTTACATCAGATGTAATTGGCAAAAGATTGCCTACCTAATCATACTACGTCTTGGGCGATTAGCCAAAGCTAACTCAAGACGAATTATGATGTGGATCTTTATCCCATATAAATTTATAGCTAAATAGAAGCTAATGATGTAAGCAAAATGTGTTTGCCTACATCAATAATTAGCTCATATCAAAGCTATGAGAATTTAGTGGGAGCCTCATTTAATTAAAGGCCTAATTAAATGACTTAGGTATGATACTAAATTTTGCATATTAATGTTGTAGATCACCATGTCATCTAACACGACACACCCCCTCAACTTGCGATCTGTCCTTGAGAAAGACAAGCTCAATGGAGCTAACTTTCTAGACTGGTATAGGAACTTGAGGATTATCCTCAAGCAAGAACGTAAATGTATGTCCTAGAGCGTCTATCCTGAAACACACCCGCCTACTGCCACTCGTGCTGAAAAGGATGCTTATAAGAAGCATCAAGATGACGCATTAGATGTGTCATGTCTTATGCTTGCCACCATGAACTCTGAGCTTCAGAAGCAACATGAGAACATGGATACCTATGATATGGTTGAGCATTTAAAACAACTATATCAAGGACAAGCAAGGCACGAGCGTTTTGAAGTGTCTAAGGCTCTTTTTGCATGCAAGATGCAAGAAGGAACACCTGTAAGAACTCACGTACTTAAAATGATTGGAGATGCGTTGAGAACCTTGAAGACTAGGTTTTCCATTGAGCCAAGAATTGCAACCGATGTTATCCCAATCGTTGTTAGGAAGCATATAATCAATTCGTCATGAATTATAACATGAATGAAATTGATAAACCTTTGCCTGAGATTCTCAGCATGTTAAGAACTGCTGAACCGAATCTCAAAAAGAAAGTTAGTAATGTACTAATGGTCAAAAAGGGCAAAGGTAAGTGCAAAGGCAAGGGTAAGACCCAAGCCAAAAGCAAGGCCAATTCATCCACTTCAAAGGGTAAAGGTAAAGTACCTAAGGAAGGGGACTGTTTCCATTGCGGTGAGACTGGACACTGGAAGCGGAACTGCAAAGTCTACCTTGAGGAAGTAAAGAATAAAAGAAGTGGTACTTCTGCCTCAGGTATACACGTTATAGAAGTTAATCTATCTATTTCTTCTACATGGGTATTAGATACCGGATGTGCATCTCACATTTGTACTAATGTGCAGGGACTGAGAAATAGTAGACTAATGGCAAAAGGCGAAGTGGACCTACAGTAGGCAATGGCGCAAAAGTTCTTTGTTGTAGGCTGGAACATATTTTTTTGTCTTTGCCCACTGGGCTTATCTTAGAACTAGAGGAGTGCTTTTATGTACCTGCATTAACAAAGAACATAATCTCTGTATCTTGTTTAGACAAGAAAAACTTCTCTTTTATAATAAAGGACAAATGTTGTTCCATTTATTTGAATGAAATGTTCTATTGTAATGCACCACTTATGAATGGTCTCTATGTTCTAGATTTAGAAAATCCAATTTATAACGTAAATACCAAACGGTTCAAATTGAATGATTTGAACCAAACATATCTCTGGCACTGTCGCCTAGGTCACATAAATGAAAAACGCATATCCCAACTCCATAAAGATGGATTATTAGACTCATTTGATTTTGAATCATATGAGGTATGCGAATCTTGTCTTTTAGGAAAGATTACTAAAACTCCATTTAGTGGACATGGCGAGAGAGCGACGGACTTGTTAGGACTCATACATACTGATGTATGTGGCCCTTTCAATGTCGAAGCCAGAGGAGGCTATAAGTACTTTATTACTTTCACTGATGATATGAGTAGATTTGGCTACTTATATTTGATGAGACATAAGTCAGAATCCTTTGAAAAGTTCAAAGAATTCAAGAATTAAGTACAAAACCAACTTGGTAATCGTATTAAGCTACTTCGATCAGATCGAGGTGGTGAATATCTTAGTCAAGAATTTCGTCATCACCTGGCTGAGTGTGGGATAATATCCCAACTCACTCCACCTGGAACACCACAATGGAATGGTGTATCTGAGAGGAGAAATCGTACTCTATTAGATATGGTACGATCAATGATGAGCCAGACTGATCTACCTACTTCCTTTTGGGGTTTAGCTCTAGAGACAGCCGCTTTCACACTTAATCGCGTCCCATCAAAAGCCGTAGAAAAGACACCATACACGTTATGGACTGGGAAGAGTCCCAAAATGTCTTTTATAAAGATTTGGGGTTGTGAAGCTTATGTTAGACGTCAAGTCTTAGATAAACTAGGACCCAAATCAGATAAGTGTTATTTTGTAGGATATCCCAAGGAAACTAAGGGATATTACTTTTACAATCCCACACATGGCAAGGTGTTTGTTGCCAGAAATGCTGTCTTTCTAGAAAGAGAATTTATTTCTAGAAAAACTAGTGGGAGTAAAATTCATCTTGAAGAAATTCAGGATGAAGATAACACTAAGGCTTCGATGGAAAATGAATAGGCACCACAAAGTGTTGTGGATGAGGAAATTGTTGCCCAAAGAGTTGTGGAGCAAACACCTGTTCAAGTAGACCAACCTCTTCGTAGATCTGATAGGATCCGTCGTCGACCCGAGAGATATTCTTTTCTCTTGGTAGCGGTGAAGTATTGCTTGTCGATCTTGACGAGCCTACATCCTATCAAGAAGCTATGATGAGCCCAGATTCTGAGAAATGGCTAGAGGCCATGAGATCCGAAATGGAATCCATGTACACTAATCAAGTATGGACTTTGGTTGATCCACCTGAAGGGGTAAAA
Organism: Wurfbainia villosa; assembly: GCA_025175895.1. Lineage (NCBI taxonomy): Eukaryota > Viridiplantae > Streptophyta > Magnoliopsida > Zingiberales > Zingiberaceae > Wurfbainia > Wurfbainia villosa. Next base: position 26,288,339 of record CM045988.1, read on the forward strand.
CCTATTGGGTGTAAGTGGGTCTTTAAAGTAAAGACTGACATGGATGGTAATAAGCATACCTATAAAGGTAGATTGGTGGCTAAAGGATTCAAACAAATTCATGGTATTGACTATGATGAAACCTTTCCACCAGTTGCGATGCTTAAATCCATTCGGATCATACTTGCTATTGCGACTACCACGATTATGAAATCTGGCGGATGGATGTCAAAACCGCTTTTACAATGGAAAGCTACTCGAGGATGTGTACATGACCTGACTGAGGGTTTTGAAGATCCAAAGCATCCGAAAGGTATGCAAGCAAAGGTCCATTTATGGACTAAAGCAAGCCTCTCGAAGGGAATCTTCGATTCGATGATGCAATCAAGGAGTTTGGTTTCATCAAGAATGAAGATGAACCTTGTGTCTACAAGAGAAATAGTAGAACATTGTATTTCTTATCTTGTATGTAGATGACATACTTCTCATCGAAATGATATTCCCTCACTCCATGCTGTGAAGATGTGGTTAGGGAATTGTTTCTCGATGAAAGACTTAGGTGAAGCGCCTATATTTTAGGCATCAAGATCTATAGAGATAGATCTAAAAGATTACTTGGCCTAAGTCAGTACATACATTGATAAAGTGCTAGATCATTTTGCTATGCAAAATTCCAAGAAAGGATTTCGCTTTATCACATGGTGTGAGTCTTTCGAAGACTCAATGTCCCTCTTCTAAGGAGAGAGAGAGATCGCATGGATAAGATCCCTTATGCATCTAGCCATAGGGTCTATCATGTGCGTATGCTTTGTACTCATCGACGTCTCGTATGCTTTGAGCATGGCAGTAGATACGTCGGATCGGTGAAAGTCATCGGATAGCAATAAAAATATTCTTAAATACTTACGAAGAAGCGAAAGAATATTTCACGATATTTGGAGGCAATGAGGAGCTAGTGTAAAGGGTTACAGTGATGCAAGCTTCCAAAGCACAAGGATGACTATAGATCGCAATCGAGTGCGTGTTTTGCTGAATGGTGGAGCCGTGGTGGAAAAGTTCAAGCGAGGACACGATTCTTGATTCTACAACAATAGTATATTGCTGCGTCTCGATGCGAAAGGAGGCTTTGGCTCCGCAAGTTCATCGATGAACTTGGAGTAGTTCCTAGCATTGCAGATCCAATAGACCTCTATTGTGACAACAATGGGGCTATTGCACAGGCTAAAGAACCTCGATCACATCAGCGGACCAAACACATACTGCGGCGCTTCCATCTCATTCGAGAGATCATCGATAGAGGAGATGTGAGGATATGCAGAGTACCGACAGAAGCTAACATCGCAGATCCATTGACCAAGGCTTTGGCAGTACGGAGGAAGAATGATGGTCACACTATGTCACTAGGTATTAGATATCATAGTGATTGGTACTAGTGCTAGTGGGAGATTGTTAGTTATAGCCCTAGAACCAAACATGTGATGGTTGAATAGGGAACATTTTGTTAGTAATATATGAGAGATGTCCTAAGGCAATCGCCTTATGTATGAACCATTTATATGATAAATGAAGATTCACTATTTGAGTATACATGTTTCATGTATTTGATTGGATCTTAAACTCATTTACTGAATGTCCACGATCGATTCACGGCATGAGAGAATTTGTGATTGGATCACAACTAGTGAGTATCTCTACATGTGTAATTGTGATGTATCGGAATTATCCCTAGTCGATGAATTGATGGATTTGGACACCATCAGTTATGTTGAGACTAGCACGAGGTATACTCCTTGGTGTATCCAATCAGCTGATTCTCACTGGCTGGAGACATAGTGATGTCCGGAGTTAATCGTGGATGCTAGTTATGGTAACTAGTTCATTGGAGTGACCAGCCGTAAGACTTCATATGGTTCTCTGCATATATAGATATGTCAATGAAGTTCTTACTGTGGCTTAAGTGCGATGTTCCTTTGACTTGCGGTATTCAATTCATCTTGATCATGGAGACTTATGCTTTGACATCTTAAGCAAACATCTCTAAGGAGATGTGGACCCGGGATGATTGGGTATAAGTCGAAGTGATCGAAGGTGTTTGAATAGCCTATAAAGGATTCACCACTCCTTGCGAGAGATGTATACCCATGGCCTCTCGTCGGATTGTTACTAAAGTCTTTGGCCAAAGCATTACATGTTTAGAGTATGGTACTCTTGATACATGTGGAGTAACTAGAATCCGTAGGACGAGGAAATGATACTTGGGCTAGGTGTGGCGTAGTCGACCTAGTGGGGTGACACAATAGACCATGTCACGAACCAAGTGGGTATAAGATGAGTGAAGGAATGGGGCACGATTCATTCGAGCTCTTGAAGGGTTTGAGAAATAGTTACGGATCAAGCGTTGATCTTTTGGTTAATTGGGGATCATGATGTACTACTAGGTGCCACTCATGATCGTTCTATAATTAATGGTTAATTATAGGCGGCCAACATAAACCGAGAACCTATTTGGTCACCACGCACGAGTGTAATCCAAAGGATTTAAAGCGAGCTTGAGAATGGGATTCTCGGACGAGGAGAAACTATGTTTGGTTGGACCAAACATAAGCGAGCATGAAATTGTTTTGATCGCAATGGAAGCGTGGATGGGCCGTGTCTTATGAAGACATAATGGATGAACCAAAATGGTTTGGTTCTAATCCAATGGATGAGAATAAACCAAAGGGTTTGGTTTATTTTAAGCGAATGAACCAAAAGTTGGTTGGTTCGTTTTAACTTAAAATAAACCATCATGGTTTGGTTTATTTTAACTTATCTTAATGGAGGCGGGTTAACGGGCTTTATGGATATGATCCATTAACCATTAAGAGAATTAGTTCTCTATAAAGGGCTTAAGGATTGTTAAACCTAACTAATCAAACCCTAGCTTGAGTTGCCGCCCACCTCCACCTTGGAGTTAATTGGTGCCAACCCTAAACTGCCGCCCAGCTTGTGTGTTGCCGTCAAGTCTTGCGGCGTCAAGCTTCAGTGGAGAACCTCCGACCCTCCGGTGATCTCCTTTGGGTTGGTGATCAAGGTGAGCTTTTCTTTCCTTGTTTGGCGGCGCCTATTCCTCCACCAAGCTGTCAGTTTTCTGGACAGCTTGTTCTCGTCGGGCGTCGTTTGGGCGGCGGTTAGTGCTCCGATAGCGGCTAACTTACCGGGGATTTGATCTCCGGTAATCCTCTGAGGTGGAGGACGAAGGATTCGTCAATTGGTTGACGAATACCTCTCCGGAGAAGCGAGTTTTGAGAACTCGTTTTAGGATCCGAATTTGGATTCGGATCGTGATCATCTCTCGATCACGTCGTCTTCAACACAAGGCTAGTAACCCGTACGAAGACGAAGCTCGTGACTTAGCGAAGTCATCCCGAGGAGCTCGGCGTGGATACGGATAGAGACGATTCTTACGAGGATCGTTCCGGTTGATGGTAGATAATTTCTTTTATTGCAAATTTTAATTTACGGTTATGTCTACACTTGTTGTAATATGCATGTGTGTGTTGTGTGTGTTGTAATAAATATAGATTTATTATTTTTAATTGCTTCCGCTGTGCTCATGTTTACGAAACATGATCGAACACACACTGCTTGATGTCGGAAACCTTGATGGTATCGAGCCCGGGTTGTGTTTCGACATAATCGTAAAATGGTTTTGCGATAGTCATAATGTATTTCTGGAAATTTTCTAAATTTTGGAAATTTAGAAGTATTTATGGAAATTTTTCAATTTTGGAAAGTCTAGAAGTATTTATGGAAATCTTCCACTTTTGGAAAGTTGGAAGTATTTATGGAAATTGATATTTTCCATAAATAAAATATTTGATTAGATTCTAGAAATTTGTTTCCTAATTTAATCATGATTTGATTTGGGAAATCAAATCTTAAAATATTTTATTTCCATAAGTAGATTTAATGATTTAGGAAATTGGTTTCCTAAATAGATTTTCCTTAATCAAATAATTCCATGAATAAAATATGTGATTAGATTTGGAAATTTGTTTCCTAATTTAATTATGATTTGATTTGGAGAATCAAATCTTAAACATATTTTATTTCCATAAATAGTTATGACATATAAGGAAATTATATACATGACATAATTGTATGCCATGTAATTGCATTAGATGCATAACATTATGCCATGCGTGTCGTGACATGTAGATGTATGCCATGTATGCCATGCCATGTAGATAATAGTTATTTGCATGCAAAGAGGATGAGACATAAAACCCTTAATCAATATTAAAGCCTACACCTTCCATTAATATGGTTAGAACCCGAGTTCTGTTTCTTGTTTGGGTTGTTGGACTCTCTCCAAGCCGGCTCGAACGAATATGTTCAAACCATGGAATAGTTTAATACTAATATGGTAGAGTCGAGAGGTCAATCGTTAGCTTTGGTTGTTGGACTCTCTCCAAGCTGGGCTAATTGGTTGAATGCGCTCTAACCATATTAAAACTATTTCTTGATTAATGGGTTGGCTTTAACACAGGGCATCGGCTTGTTGGACTCTCTCGAGTCGATGTAAAGGGAGGTGAAGTTGGGTGCTATGCATATGATGCATACTTGTTAATGTGTTAACAACCCGATGTATGTGTGAACATTCAATTAGTTGATAGCACATTGTGATAGTTGCATATCGTGATATGCAATCGGTATAGTTGATACCTACCCGTCGTAGTTATGAATGGCTTGTTGGACTCTCTCCAAGGTTGTTCATAACTATGATGGATATCAACCATTCGGAGATGGACCTACGATCTCCCGAGATGATTTTGGGGGTTTTTGAAATTCGAAAAATGAATGGGATTTATAAATGTATATTGATGCATTTTAAAATCATCTTTCTCATATATGCTCGTTTTGTATTTCTAAGATTGATCATGATGTCTTTGAATTTGCGTTCCATTTTGGATTCGAATAAATTAACTGGGCCGAACTTCTTGGACTGGCTTAGAAACTTGAGAATTGTTCTCAAGGTGGAAAAGCTTGCGAATGTCCTCGAAGCGCCTCTTCCCGCCCGTCCTAGTGATGATGCAACTGTGGACCAATTGTTGGCCTATCAGAAACATGTGAGTGATTCTGAACAAATGAGTTGCATCATGCTAGCCGCGATGGAACCCAAGCTACGAAAGCGACATGAGCATATGGATGCTCATATCGTAGTCCTTCATCTTTGTGAGTTGGTTGATGAGCAAGTGAGATTGAAAGGTTGAAGTCTCAGCTCCTCTTCACCTACGAGATGCTAGGAGGTTCATCTGTAGTCTTGCTCGATATCTTTGAAGGCGTGGAGTCTTACGAGAAGCATGAGCGAGGGGCAGTCTTTGTTAGTTGATTCCTCGAAGAAAGGTTCTAAGAGGAAGTCAAAGGAACAACGAGAAGGGAAGAAGAAAAAGGCTAAGAAGGTAGAACTAGCACAAAGGAAACTTGCCATCATTATGGCAAGGAGAGCCATTTGAAGAAAGTGCAAGATTTATCTTGAGTCAGTGAAGAAGGATAAGGCATCGGATGCCCCATCTTCTTGAAATCTTCTTTATTGATTGTCATTCTATTTCCTCGGACACTTGGGTATTGATCTTGGGTGTGGCTCACATATATGTAATGACATACATGGGCTAAGGAATGAAGAAGACTCGTCGAGGAGAGTCAAATTTACGTGTTGGGAATGGAGCAAGGTTCTTTCGCACTCATCGAGCGTATTTGTTGAAACTCCTGTAGGACTTGTCTTAGAAGTGGACAATTGCTTTTATGTTCCTTCGTTGATAAAGAACATCATTTCTATTTCTTGTTTAAATAGAAATGGTACCATTTGACTTTAGTAACAATTGTTGTTACATAACTTTGAATGGAGTTCTTTATGGAATTTGGAACTTTAAGCAATGGTGTTTATCGTTGGGCGTATCCGATGACATTTTCAATATCGAAGCGAGCAACAGCGTGCTCGAAAGGATAATCAAATAGACTCTATATGTGGCATTGTCGTCTTGGCCATATAAGCAAGAAGCGCATGTCGAATTACACCGATGTGGAATTCGGAATCGTTGAATTGGATTCATACGATACATGCGAATCATGCTTAAAAGGCAAGATGACTAAGTTACCTTCGGAAAGGTGAGCAGTGGGAGAGTTACTAGGTCTAATACATGCGATGTATGTGGACCTATGTCAACTCAAGCATTAGGAGGCTATAGCTACTTCATTACCTTCACGATGATCACTCACGGTTTGGGTATGTGTTCTTGATGAAACACAAGTCGAAGCCTTTGAAAGGTTGAAGAATTCGAAATGAAGTAGAGAAACAACATGACAAGAGTATTAAAATACTTCGATCGGATCGAGGTGGTGAATACTTAAGTCAAGAGTTTCTTGATTATCTAAGAGACAATGGCATATTGTCTCAATGGACTCCGCCCTATACACCATAGCATAATGGTGTATCACGAGGCGTAGCTTAGGACCTTGTTGGACATGGTCGGTCAATGATGAATCATGCGACTCTTCCCAAGTCCTTTTGGGGCTATGCACTTGAGACATTTGTTTACTTGTTAAGCAGAATGCCTACAAGTAGTCTCAACTACTCCATATGAGATATGGAATAGTAAGAAACCTCATGTATCTTACTTGAAGATATGGGGTTGTCACCTTATGTGAAGCGGTATGTATCGGACAAATTGGATGCTAAGTCATAAATGTCTATTTATTGGATACCCTAAGGAAACAAGGGGTTACCAATTCTATCATCTGTGGAACAAAAGGTGTTTGTTTGAGGCATCTTTGTGTTTCTAGAGAAGAGTTTCTCTTGCAAGAAAGCAGTGGGAGTGTCGTCGAGCTTGAGGAGGCTCGAGAGACTCAAATAGACATTGATGAGATACAGTGAAGCACAGCGGTAGACAACTCATAGTGATGAGCAATCAATTTGGACCTATTGTAACACCACATCTTCGTAGATCTGGTAGAACACATGATATTCTGAGAGATATGGATTTCTCGTAAGTGAATCGAGCGACGTGTTACTCATTGATGATGAGAGCCTACAGTTATGAAGAAGTCTTGACAAGTTGAGAAAGGGATAAGTGGCTTGGTGCCATGAAGTCGGAAATGGATTCCATGTATGAAAACCAAGTTTGGAACTTGGTTGACCCACTGAAGGCATAAAGCCTATAGGGTGCAAGTGGGTTTTCAAGAAGAAAACCGACATGGATGGTAATGTGATTACCTATAAGGCTAGATTGGTGGCGAAAGGATATAAAAAAACAAGGTGTTGATTATGAAACCTATTACTTTGTAGCAAATCCATTCGGATGCTCTGGCCATAGCGGCTCATTATGATTATGAGATATGGCGGATGGATGTGAAAATAGCTTTCCTTAATGGAAACACTGCTCGAGGGCGTGTATATGATACAACTGAGGTTTCACATCGGTTGATAAAACCAAGGTATGCAAATTCGATCCATTTATGGATTGAAGCAAGCATCCGAGGTGGAATATCCGTTTTGATGAGACGATCAAAAGTTTGATTTCTCACAAAATCGAGACGAACCTTGTGTGTACAAGAAGGTTAGTGGGAGTGCGATCGTGTTCCTAGTATTGTATGTCGATGACATATTACTTATAGGAAGCGATGTTTCAATCTTCTGATCGATTAAGGTTTGGTTATCCAAGACATTCTCCATGAAAGACACAGGAGAAGCAACCTACATCCTCGGGATTAAGATCTATAGAGATAGATCGAAGCGGTTGCTTGGTCTTTCGCGTCTACATATATAGGCCAAGTGCTAAAGAGGTTTAGCATGTCGGAATCCAAGAAAGGTTTCGCCCATCGGGCATGGGGTACACCTTTGAAGTCTATGTGTCAGCGCCTGAAGGCGAGAGGATTTGCATGAGTAAGATTCCCTATGCATCATAGGATCTATCATGTATGCTATGTTATGTACGAGGCCCGATGTATCGTATGCGCTCACGAGTGTCACGGCGGATACGATCCGATCGAGGAATGGATCATTGGCGGTATTAAGGCGATCCTTAAGTACTTGAGAAGAACTAAGGATGTGTTCCTAATATATGGAGAAGGGACATGGTGATGCGTGGGTATCACGGATGCGACTCGAGACGGACAAGGATGATTCCATGTCTCGATGCGGGTATGTATTCACCTAGAATGGGCGCAATAAGTTGGAAAGGTTCCAAGCTTGACACTATAGCGGATTACGCCACTAAGGCGAGAATACATTGCGACTTTAGGCGTGAAGGCGGTTTGGATCGAAGTTCATCTAGAACTTGATGTGGTCTCATCGATGATCCAAACATGTGCTTCCGCTATCATCTTATCGGAGAGATCATCAGTAGGAGCGAAATACAAATCGAAAATTCCCCTTTGAAAGGAACGTAGCGGATCCTTTGACTAAAGCATTACCTCAAAGTAAGTTTGAGGGTCATGTTAGAGCTTATGGTATTGGATACCGTAGCGATTGGCATTAGGCCAAGTGGGAGTCTGGTAGTAATATATGAGAGATGTCCTAAGGCAATCGCCTTATGTATGAACCATTTATATGATAAATGAAGATTCACTATTTGAGTATACATGTTTAATGTATTTGATTGGATCTTAAACTCATTTACTGAATGTCCACGATCGATTCACAGCATGAGAGAATTTGTGATTGGATCACAACTAGTGAGTATCTCTACATGTGTAATTGTGATGTATCGGAATTATCCCTAGTCGATGAATTGATGGATTTGGACACCATCAATTCTGTCGAGACTAGCACGAGGTATACTCCTTGGTGTATCCAAGCAGCTGATTCTCACTGGCTGGAGACATAGTGATGTCCGGAGTTAATCGTGGATGCTAGTTATGGTAACTAGTTCATTGGAGTGACCAGCTGTAAGACTTCATATGGTTCTCTGCATATATAGATATGTCAATGAAGTTCTTACTGTGGCTTAAGTGCGAGGTTCCTTTGACTTGCGGTATTCAAGTTATCTTGATCATGGAGACTTATGCTTTGACATCTTAAGCAAACATCTCCGAGGAGATATGGACCCGGGATGATTGGGTATAAATCGAAGTGATCGAAGGTGTTTGAATAGCCTATAAAGGATTCACCACTCCTTGCGAGGAGATGTATACCCATGGCCTCTCGTCGGATTGTTACTAAAGTCTTTGGCCAAAGCATTACATGTTTAGAGTATGGTACTCTTCGATACATGTGGAGTAACTAGAATCCGTAGGACGAGGAAATAATACTTGGGCTAGGTGTGACGTAGTCAGCCTAGTGGGGACTGACACAATAGACCATGTCCTGAACCAAGTGGGTATAAGATGAGTGAAGGGAATGGGGCACGATTCATTCGAAGCATCTTGAAGGGTTTGAAATAGTTACGGATCAACCGTTGATCTTTTGGTTAATTGGGGATCATGATGTACTACTAGGTGCCACTCATGATCGTTCTATAATTAATGGTTAATTATAGGCGGCCAACATAAACCGAGAACCTATTTGGTCACACGCACAACGAGTGTAATCCAAAGGATTTAAAACGAGCTTGAGAATGGGATTCTCAGACCGAGAGAAACTATGTTTGGTTGGACCAAACATAAAGCGAGCATGAAATTGTTTTGATCGCAATGGAAGCGTGGATGGGCCGTGTCTTATGAAGACATAATGGATGAACCAAAATGGTTTGGTTCTAATCCAATGGATGAGAATAAACCAAAGGGTTTGGTTTATTTTAAACGAATGAACCAAAAGTTGGTTCGGTTCGTTTTAACTTAAAATAAACCATCATGGTTTGGTTTATTTTAACTTATCCTAATGGAGCGGGTTAACGGGCTTTATGGATATGATCCATTAACCATTAAGAGAATTAGTTCTCTATAAAAGAGGGCTTAAGGGATTGTTAAACCCTAACTAATCAAAACCCTAGCCCCCTTAAGTTGCCGCCCACCTCCACCTTGGAGTTAATTGGCGCCAACCCTAAAGCTGCCGCCGCCCAGCTTGTGTGCTGCCGTCCAAGTCTTTGCCGGCGTCCAAGATTCAGTCGGAGAACCTCCGGCAACCCTCCGGCGATCTCCTTTGGGTTCGGTGATAAGGTGAGCTTCCATCTTTCCTTAGTCGGCCTCTATTCCTCCACCAAAAGCTGTCCAGTTTTTCTAGACAGCTTGTTTCTTTGTTGTCGGAGTGTCGTTTGGACAACGATTAGTGCTCCGATAGCGCCTAACTTACCGGGGATTTGATCTCCGGTAATCCTCTGAGGTGGAGGACGAAGGATTCGTCAATTGGTTGACGAATACATCTCCGGAGAAGCGAGTTTTGAGAACTCATTTTAGGATCCGAATTTGGATTCGGATCGTGATCATCTCTCGATCATGTCGTCTTCAACACGAGGCTAGTAACCCGTACGAAGACGAAGCTCGTGACTTAGCGAAGTCATCCCGAGGAGCTCGGCGTGGATACGGATAGAGACGATTCTTACGAGGATCGTTCCGGTTGATGCCGTTCCTGCTACACGTCATACGAAAGGTATAACGTAGATAATTTCTTTTATTGCAAATTTTAATTTACGGTTATGTCTACACTTGTTGTAATATGCATGCGTGTATTGTGTGTGTTGTAATAAATATAGATTTATTATTTTTAATTGCTTCCGCTGTGCTCATGTTTACGAAACATGATCGAACACACACACGCCGCGGTGCCGGAAATCCAACACATTTTGTATCATATTCTATAAAGGCAAAGGATTGGTTATTATATATTTACGTCTTACTTGTGGCAGCTAAATTAAATATATAATAATACCCTAGAAAAGTAGGTTCTTATCTACAGCACATCAATTGGTAGAATTGATTATGAGAGGCTGTAGAGAACACTTTCCTAAATGTTCCTAGTCAAGTATTAATATGCAAGGGCAATATTAATACATAAAGACTAGCATGTAGGTCAATTGATGACTTGATCTCACAAGTCATGGATATATGATATCAAGTTGACACATGGGTATATATTAGAGAATATATATTGAACTGACCCGCCATGAGAAAGTTTCATGGATCGTCATATGAGTGTCATAAACTTTCTCATGTGACTATTGGTATGAATAGTCCTCAAACCTGAAGTCACTACGGTTCCCTACATAAGGAGTTATGTACTTTGGTATCGTCAAACGTCACCCGTAACAGGGTGGACCATAAAGGCGATTACTGGGTATATAACAAATTATGCGGAGGGATGTGAGTGATGTAGATGGGATCTATCCCTCCCATATGACGGGAGTGATATCTGTGGGCCCCTTGATTGAGTAGAACTACTAAAACGCATGACCATGCTCGAATGAGTCAATATGAGATATTGAGCTCATTTGTTTGAGTTAGTTTACTCAGGGATCAAGAAACACATAGATTGATCGAGGATGACACGGTCTATGCCTCATTGGTCAATCTGATATCAAGGATAGAAGGACACGGTCATACATTATAGTAGTCACGGAAAGGTTAGTCGGATCTTGACTTATCTCGTAACTTGGGTAGCAATGATGTATTACTAGATGCCGCTCATTGCTTGTGTATCTAAAAGAGTTTAGATCCACTGCCAACGTTATGAGAGCCTATAAGGTCACACACAAAGAGCATGATGATTAGAAGAATTAGTGCATTCTAGTTTGACTAGAATAATTTGGGAATAAGCTTAAGTACAAAATGGTTTTTGGACTTTAAGCTTAATGAGAATTTTAGCTTATTGATTTAATGAGATTAATTCAATATGCTAAGCTTAATTGATTTAATAAGATTAATTCAATATGTTACCTTATTGATTTAATGAGATTAATTCAATATGATAACATAAGCTTATTGAATTAATAAGATTAATTCAACATCCATGAATGCCACATAAGCATGCCACCTAAGCATGCCACATAAGCATGCCACCTAAGCTTGATGAGTTGGAAGGAGACAAAGGGTTTTGACCCTTGGATTTCCTCCACATGTGGCTGGCCAAAACAAGGAGGATAACTCCTTGTTTAATTATCTTTCAATGCCATTGATTGCATTGAATGTGATAGGAGATGAAAGGTTTTTCAAATCCTATAAAACACCCCATGGGGTGGCCGGCCAAATGAGTTGAGTTAGAGCTTAAGGCTTGGTGAGAGCTTGGTGGGAGAGGCTTTTGTTGTGTGGTTTTGTGAGTGTAAGCTAGCAAGAAGAGTAGTCTTCTTCTTCCTTTCTCTTCTTCCCTACCTTCCTCTCCTTTAGAGACTTCTCTAGCAAGAAGTAAAGGAGAGATCTTCTAGTTTTCTTTTGTGAGACAAGAGCTTGCTCGTGTGGATACATATAGAGGCACGGACATTTGAACGTGCTAAAAGATCCAACACATCCAAGGAAAAGCGGGATTGCAAAGGGCACGCAACAAAGGTAGAACTCTCCTATAAGATAGGTTTTCTTTTGAGAAATTTATTTTTGTACGAGTTTTTCTTTCGCAAGGATCACTTGGAAGGGATCCTAATTTTTCCGTTGCGCATATGCTATTTTGCATAAAGAGATCCCAACACTCTTGTGCCGCCGTCCAAGTTGTTGCCAGTGTCCAAGCTTCAGTCGGCGACCCTCCGTTGATCTTCCTTGGCTCCGACAACAAGGTGAGCATCTAGCTTCCTTATTTCGCCGGCGCTAATCCTCCACCAAAGCTGTCCAGTTTTCTGGACAGCTTGTTAACTTCGTGTCGGAGCATCGTTTGGATGACGTTTAGAGCTCCAACAGTGGCTTCCTTCTCGGGGATTCAATCTCTGTTATTCCTCATAGGTGGAGGACGAAGGATTCGTCAAACGGTGGACGAATACCTCTCCAGAGAAGCTAGTTTTTTAGGACTTGTTTTGAATCCGAATTTTGATTCAGATTGTGATCTTCTCTCGATCACATCATCTTCAACACGAGGCTAGTGACTCGTACAAAGATGAGGCTCGTGACTTTGTGAAGTCATCCCGAAGATACTCAATGTGGATATGGATAGAGGTGATTCTAGCGAGGGTCACTCTGGTTGATGCCTTTCCCGCTACACGTGATACGTCAGGTATACGTAGAATAAATTTTCTTTTATTGCAAAATTTGAAACTACGGTTATGTCTACACATGTTGTACTATACATGCGTGTGGTGTGTGTGATGTAATAAATTAGATTTATTGCTTTTCATTTCTTCCGCTGTGCACATGTTTACGAAACATGTTTGAACACACACTCGCCGCGGTGCCAGAAACCCAACAAATAGCCGATGGAAGCACCTGAAGGCTAGTGTATAGATGAACAAGTCATGGATGACTTGGAGGGATCCAATAGACGTGAGGTTGACGAAGGTGGAAAGAAGGCTTAGGTCTAGGCTAAGAGTGGTCTAGCAAGTATGAGGACATCATACTTGGGGTTAAACCTCATGTTTGAGATTAACAGTCTACTGGGGCTTTGGACCAGTCGACTGGTCAAGTGTTTTGACACTTGATAGTCGAGTCGACTTACAATGATCGAGATTATGGCTCGAATCGCTCGGACTCGGGGTGCTTGACCGCGAAATGGCCTCGATCATGGTATTGAGCGATCGACTATCATGGATGATGATTGGTGATGGTCGAGGTTACAGAAGCAGAATGCTCGGTAGCCGATTGGTCAGTCAGCTACGACCTTGGCAGTCGATTGCTGGGTTATGGCAATCGACTGTCAGTATAATCGTTGGCTTGAATGTCGATGTGGATTAATCCGTTGTCTCACAACGACACTGTTGGCAGTCGACTGAGGTCTTATGGCAGTCGATTGTTAGTGTAATCGTTGGCTTGAATGTTGATGCGGATTAAGCCGTTGTCTCACAACAACACTGTTGGCAGTCGACTGAGGTCTTATAGCAGTCGATTGCCAGATGCGAAATCAGCTCGATGAAGGTTATAAAAGCAGCTTGGATGGGAGGATTTGGCAGCGATTTTCTTGGGCGATTTGGAGGGGATTTGCTGCTGCAATCCAGATCTTCAAGGCTAGTCCAAGGCGATCAACAAGCAAGCATTCAAAGCAAAGTGTTGTAAAGTTTTATTTACTTATCTTTTGTATTTACTTTGTATTTGCTTGTTGTATTTTGTATTATTGTTGTAATCATTTGTACGAGGTTTCTCTGCCTCCAGATTGTTTTAAGGAGGAGTATTTATTAGTGGTGAGTGCATCACTAGAGCTCGTTGAGCTCAACCGGTGGAGTAGGAACCCTAAGATTCCGAACAATATTATATCGCTTGTGTTGTGATTGTATTTGTTTCTACATTTGTATTTCTATATTCTGCTGTGCTAACAACGATTGTAGAGACGAAAATACGATCGAATTCCATCACGCAACGTCAAACACGCTATTCACCCCCTCTAGCGACGGTCAAATTCCCAACACTTTAGTCTAGGCTAAGGGTGAGTGTCAAGTATGAGGGAATCATACTTGGGTTAAACCTCACTTTTGAGATTGACCAGTCGACTGATTGAGTGCTCGACACTCAATGGGCTCAGGAGACTCGAGCAGTCAACTGAGATTATGACCTAGTTGACTAGTCAAGTAGTTGACTAAGATTCGACTACTGATTGTGGCTCTAGTAGTCGATTGGGCACTACCAGTTGACTGACCTTAAGTTGACAGGGCACAAAATATTTCTGAGTCGACTGATGGCTATGACAGTCGACTGATGTGTCTGAACAGTCAACTGATCGACTGTTTTCGACGTGGATTAGTCCGTTGTGAGATAATAGATAATTGGATAGTCGACTGGTGGGTAAGGTCAGTCGATTGGTGGGTGAAAAATTAGCCCGAGTGATGCTTTAAATAGAGGTTGTGAAGGAGGTTTCGAGCTGTCAGTTTCTAAGGATTTTGAAGGGGAATAATTGTTACTTTCCAGACCTTCTAAACCTTCCATAACAACTAAATCAACAAGCGATCAAAAACAACTTGTGCAAAGTGTTTTCACTTCTTTCATTTCATTTGCTTCTTGTATTTAGTTGCTTCTTTATGTAATCTATTGTAAGATTCATATTGTTAGAGGTTTCTCCACCTCTGATGTTATTTCGAGAAAGAGACAAGTTTTAATAGTGTGGACACTAGAGCTCGATCGTGGAGTAGAAACTAAGGTTATGATCCACATACAATCCTTGTGTCAGTTTGTTGTGTTGTGCATTTGTATTTGTTGTTATGCTTTTAGTTTCCACTGTGCTAACATTGTTGTAGATAAGCACAACCGATACGAATGCAATCGAAGAAATCATGAATGCTATTCGCCCCCTCTAGCGACTCTAAAGGTCCTAATAAGGAGTAGAGTGACTTGGGAAGGGTCGAAGGTCGAAGTAATATGAGTTGAGAGGGGAGCAACTCGAAAAGGGTTGAGGGTAGAAGTTGGTCGAGCCGAGAGCGGGGCAACTCAAGAAAAGTAGAAGACTTAAAGTAAGACAAGTCAGGAATGGAGCGACTCGAGGAGGATAGAAAACTGAAGTAAGATGAGTCAAGAGTGGAAGCGACTCGGGAAGGATCTGGAGCCGAAGTAGTCAGAGTGGGGAGTGAAGTGACTTGGGAAGGGTCAAAGGCTGAAGTATGACGAGTCGGGAGAGGAGTGACTCGGAAATGATTAAGGGTAGAAGTTGACCGAGTCAGAAGCACTCAAGAAAAGTAGAAGGTAGAGATAAGCCGAGTCAGGAAGCGTAACGACTCGAGAGGCAGGGACCACCCAGGAAATTCCCTTTTTAGGTGGAGTATGAATGGTTCCCTAATGACCTTTTCTAATAATAACTCTCATAAATACATGGCCCGCTACGTGGAGATTCCTGGTAGAGGTTGCCCCTTAAGAGCTTAATAGGCAACATTACAAGCAGATAACCTAGTTGTGCAATGGACCTTAGAGATACTATATAAAGGCAAGCTAAGGTAAAGGGAAGCTCTCCCTCGAACTCTCTGGTCTTTTCTTTCTTCTTGGCCATAACTTATACTATTTTTTCTTCATCGTTCCTGTCTAACTTAAGCATCGGAAAGTTGTAAGTCGAGAATCCTAACGGTATGTTTTTTACGTGTGTTGATTTTAACAAAGATACTATTACAAATGTGAGAAGTCTATCTCTTTCGAAGGTTCGACGAAAGATATCTAAAAAACGACCGCATCAATTACCATTATTATTATTGTATTTGCCTTTATTTGTTTGAATCTCTTATGCTTCTAAAATAATTGAAACTATAAGAGATTTTTTTATCTCTATAAGATGTGAAGATAAAAAAAAAATATATTTGTGTTATTGGGAGTGATTCATCGAAAAATTATAAGTTGTAAAGTATGAATTTAAATTTTCAAATAATGTAAATTGATTTATGTATTATTGTTTTTTTAAACTTTTTATTTATTTTCATTGTAGTAAGTAATGATCCAATGATGAAATTGATATGTGCCTATTCACCTCCCTCTAGATATAACATTTGTTTTGACATGTCTCCATGAGGATGGTGTGGTGACTAAGACACGACGAAACTTGCAGATAAGAAAAAAGTCAATTTCGAAAGAGGTCTAAAGCTCTTTTTTGTATTCAGATAACTCACACGTATTTTGAGTACCACGTGAAGACCTATAGAATTCTCCGTGATTTATCTCTCTTATAATTATTGTGGGACAGATCGATGAGGACCGTTAGATTCTAATCTTTTATAGATTTGTTTCGATATTCCTTTATTCCTTTCTTTTTTCTTCATTTTTTCTATAATAGTTTTATTCCTAAAGATCATGCATCCCTCAACTATCCATTTTCAAAAGTAAACTACACCTAAAAGTAAGGGTGAAGTTTCCTTTCTCAATGAGCGAGCACAGTAATTTCTTTAAAAATTAAGTAATTTTGTGTTCTTCTATAAAATATTAGAATTCATTAATTTAGTGATCTTCATCAATCTGTCTCATAGCTAGATAAATCATGAAAAATTCTATAATCGATGCTATGTACTTTAAAAAAACTATTTTAACATAGAAGAAATATTAATAAAATAAAATGATATTTGTCTACACATAGATCTAACACGAAGATGAGGTGCTATTTTAAGAACGACCAGCCGAATAATTTTAAAATGAATATAAAGAATAAAAAAAGGAAGAAAAAAAATAAAACAATAAAAAAATAAAATTACAAATAAACTTCGTCTCTCTGCTTCCTTTCCACTCAAGTAAACCACTCTTTGTAGTTGATTGGAGTTAACGGATTGGATCCAGTTTTGAAGGAGGTGCCATCTAAAGCGGGCTCTTGATCCGAACCGTTTCCCCGGTGGGGAGCGCGTCTCCTCCATTTTCCCCTCAAAAACCCACTATCCCTGTTCGCTGTCTGCCGCCGCTCAGCGCAATCTCTCCACTAATATTCTTTATTTCGTCGTCCAGTGCCTCGTTCTTCCTTTCTCACCTCGCTCGCTCGCGCACCGGGTCACTACAAATCCTCTGATTTAGGTCACGCTGATCCATCTGGCGCACTCATGGCTTCTGCGGCTGCCTCCAGCCGGGAGGAAACGCAAGTCTTGAACAGTGACTCCCCCGAGTACGGTATGTTGCAATGTACCCTAATATTTCTTATGCCAGTGATCTGAGGAAGGGAACTTTTTCTTCCATTTTGGGAGATGATAGATGGTTGTTTTTATGCTTTTGCTTTCAGGGGAAATACCAATCTTGTACGGGGAGACCCAAGCCCTAGATGGCTCCGACGGTCGATGGGTTGACGAACGGGGAACGACGCAAGAGGTGGACGTCCATGAGGAAACTGCAGAGTTTTACGACAGTGGCGAAGGTACAGATGGAACCGAGGTGTTTAGCGGTGATGAGGAAGGGTTCTCCGACGAGGGTGCTGTTGCTCATTGTGGAGATGGAAAGAATGGTGCTGGTGTTGAGTCCATAATACTGGCGATTGGAGGAGACACTTTGTGCTTGGATGATAAAAAGACAGATGTTTTGGTGGATTCTGATGCTACGACTGATGATGACGATGATCATGATAGTGATAAGGGTGAAGATGCAGGTAGTTTTTGCTTGTATTATTGTTTTTTTTTGCATTTTTTTTAATATTTTGCAATGGCTATCTCTAATATAACCAAGTGGATCCACAGTTTTAGATGCCTTCTCAAGTTGGACAAGTAAGCAAATGTATTTTCTTGATTGCACGCAATTGTTTTTTTGAAGATGATATATACATGTTCAGACTATATCAACAAGCTTACTTCCTACTCTTCGTGGCCTGAAGGGCCCTTCCTTCTCAATGAGGAAACAGTACCCATCACAATCCAAGGGATACTTCCTTCTCTAAGGAGGTAACTACACCCCTAGTATCTTGATAATTTCTTTACGAAACCAACCACACGTCACCAGCAAGCACAAATACCATATAAATTGCTCAAATTCAACTTCGAAATGGAATAACATAACATTAAGATTATAAATAATACGGACAATTTGAAACACCATTAAAATCAACATAAAAGATGGCATCCTATCCTCAAACAAAACAAGAAGGCAAAATAACCATACATAACCTAAAAGAAAAGAAATAAACTAATTATTTCTGCATAATAACACTTTATTGAAATTTTTTCAGCAACACTTAAATGAATTGGCATGATGCAAAACTATAACTCAAGTTTGCCATATAGAGGGATGGCAATGGGTCCAATACTTGCCATTTACCCCACTATCTAGACTCATATCTAACTATTTGTTCGATGGTATTCATTACTAAATACTCATATACAACAACAATTAAGTTTTATCCTACTAGGTGGGGTCGATTTTATGAATCCTTCTATGCAATTAGGTTGCGTTCTCTATTATATCATTATCAATATTTAAATAAATTTGATCATTGTTTATCATAGTTTCACATTTTCTAATTTGAATATTTATTGATTTTCTAAGTACGTGTCTGTACTATCTTAAATGGGTATTTCGGAATTTTCTTTCAATAGGCTTAACTTTAATTCTTTCTTTAATGTTCTCATTCTTTATTTTGTTCATTCTCATGTGTTTACACATTCACCTTAATACTCTTATCTCTATGACTTTTATTTTTTGCTTATATGCTTGAGTTATAATCAACATTTAGCTTTATTTAACATAGTAGGTTTAATTGCCCAACATAGTAGGCTTAAATACCTATATAAAATCTTAAAATCAAAATCTATATCTAGATGCTTAACTAAACTTGCATTTGAACTTTCCCAGGGGAGCATTTATATGAAAAAAAGAAATATGTGGTATCAACTATCCAAAGAGAAGGGTGGCTATGCAAGAGAGTTGACAAGGTGCTCATGTGACAATGGTAGAGAAATTGGTAGAGGTTGTGAGCCCAATCATTGAGGTTGGTGAGCAAATGGTTTCCAACAACAACAACAACAACAATAACAAAGCCTTATCTCACTAGGTGGGGTCGACTATATGGATCTTTCTATGCCATTTGACTCTATTCCCTACTATATTGATACGGGCCCAACCCAACTTAACAGCTCTATAGTGATGGACCGACATTACCGACACGACCCCTTCGATGCTCAAGTTAGAATCGCAAGTATAAAGTAGTAGAATGAAGAAGAAGAAATGAGAAGAGATCTTTGTGTACCGAATAGAGAAGAAAAAATCATCCATTTCCATTCATCTCCGCCCCCTTTTATAGAAGATTTGCCCGCTTTGTTCCCAAATGAATTTACTTTAATGCCTCTACTAGCCTGATGAGGCGTAATTGCTTTTCTCGCTCATTTTCAAAATAATTCCTTCCATGTCTTCCACGTGTCCCTCCTTTTTTTTTTCCTTACCAGTTACCTAAAAAATAAACCAATCACAAATTTCTAACAAACAATAATAAAAATACTTTTTATTCAAAAATCCCCTTGACATCCTTTTTAATCGTATCCAAGAACATCCATGTCGTTTACCCTTACTAAATTCGAGAATCCTCCTGAAACTTAGAAAACAACAAAGCACTTGGGAAATACATATGCTGGTCGGGAAATACACATCCTGTTCGGGAAATATACATACTGCTTGGGAAATGCATGAGAACCTTGGGAAATACATAGAGTGCTTGGGAACTATACATATTACTCAATACTAACACCTCACATAGCAGAGCTCTGAATCAACTACACTGACCATCCTTACTGAGCTCGGGAAATACATAGGCTGCTTGGGAACTGCACATACTACTCAACACTAACACCTTACGTAGCAGAGCTCTGAATCAACTACACTGACCATCCCTATTGAGCTCGAGAAATGCATATGCCGGTCGGGAAATACATAAATTGCTCAAACTTCACAAAACTGAGCTCTGGATCAACTACTCTGCTACTGAGCTCGGGAAATACATAGGTTGTTCAGGAAATATATAAACAACTTGGGAAATACATAAACTGTTCAAACTTTACAAAATTGAGCTTTGGATCAAATACTTTGCTACCGAGCTCGGAAAATACATAAACTGCTTTGCACAACCCAAAGTGCTCTAGAATCTGCAAATACACTTAATGCTTTGTAAATACAAAGAAGTAATTTGAAAGCATACTAGGAACTCTACTTTAGCTAAATAAAATCCCGACTCCATCATAAGTTTCCCCTCTTTAGTAAAATTGAAGAGCAAAGTCGAATAAAGTTTTACAAGTATCCATTGAAAATACTATACTGAACTCAAGCAAGCAAAATATTATACTGTACTGAACTCAAACAAGCAAAATATTCTGCCTTAGCTAAAAAATCCCGAACCCATCATAAGTTCCTCCTTTTTAGTAAAATTGAAGAGTAAAGTCGAATGAAGTTTTGCAAATAACTACTGAAAAATACTTCACTGAACTAAAGCAAACACAGTATCATGCCTTGGCTAAAAAATCCTGAATGCATCATAAGTTCCCCCACTTTAGTAAAACTGAAGAGCAAAGTCGAATGAAGTTTTGCAAATATCCATCATGTCATTAAGTGTAGAACCTGAATAATTTATTTTAGTCTTCAAGCTGTCCCATTAGGCACTGGGCTCAAGAAAATTTTACCTAGCCACTATAGCAGGCTATTATAATCTCGCTGAGGGAGTGTAATTACCTAACTCTTGGGCTATTATATTAGGCGTAAAACCTTGAAATTTTACTTAGCCATTATAGCGGGTTATTATAAAAGTGTAATTACCCCTTTGGCTGTTATATTAGGAGTAAAGCCTTAAAATTTTACTTAGCCACTATAGTGGGCTGTTATAGTCCCGTAGAGGGAGTGTAATTATTTAGCCCTTAGACTGTTATATTAGGCGTAAAACCTTGAAAAAATCACCCACCTCCTGTAAAAGAAGCACACCTTATATTAGGTGTAAAACCTTGAAAAAATCACCCACTTTCTGCAAAAGAAGCACACTTTATATTAGGCATAAAGCCTTGAAAAAATCACCCACTTCCTGCAAAAGAAGCACACTTTAATAAAATATCACTTAATTTTTTGAGAAAAAATACAAAAAATCCTCTTAACAATATTTTCCCCTTTTTATCTGTCCTTTTTCACTTCATTTTCTTTTTTCCTTTAAAAAAAAAACCTCCTCCTCGCTTAACATAACTTGGCTCCGTTTCTCAAAAATCCTAACCCCCTTCGTCCCTGACACCTTCAAAACCTTTGCAACCTCCTCCTCCAATGGCTTCTTCCTCTACCTCCCTTTCTTGGTATGAAACCACTCCCAACCAACTAACTCTCAACAACTCCTTTTGTCACGAACCTAAATATATCCCAGAGGGCTTCTTCGCCATCATCTCGGCTCCTCATCAGCGACCTCACTAACCCCCAATTGGCACCAACACTCTCTTCATAGGCCAACTTGAAGGAGGCCTCCGCCTTCCTATCCCCAAACCTTTCTTCGACATCCTAGTCTTTTACGATATGCCTATTAATCAACTGACCACCAATTCCATCCGAATCCTCATCGGAACCTTAATTGTCTTTAAACACTTTAACATTTCCTAAACTCACACATCTTACACTGCTTATACCAACTCAAAATGGCCGATACTGGAGTTTTTTATTTTATGGCCCGCTAAGATTGTCAATTCCTTACTGATATGCCCACATCTCATAAAGGTTGGAAAGACTTATATTTTTTTGTCCCCATGGATCCCATTTTACAGTTCTCCTTGACCTGGAGAACTATCCATCCCTGACTCCCCGAGCTCAAAGGCATCAAATCCTACTACAACTGTTTCTCCATTGAACCCCTACTAAAAAACAAACGATTAAACATTGCTGATCTCTTGCAAGAACCCATACTGTCTTACTATGAGTTGTCTCCTATTTCCTCCAATGAAGCTCATCCCATAGGTAAACATTACTTATTGTGTACTTACTTTGCTTTTATTTCCAAATGTTTACTATCCTGTAGAGGACATGATGCACATAGCCATCGCTAGAACTCTACCAAAAAGACAAAAGAGAAGGAAAATTCTAGCAACAATTACTTCTACTTCCAGCAAGCGACCTTCATCCTCCTCTGTAAGTACTCACAACTACACTAGTGATCATCTCAATTATTTCTGTTCAACATTTAAAAATATCTTTAAAAAAACTTTACATATCTTTGCAACAGGTTCCTCTTGAATTCTTGGACAACCTAGTACTAACCATCGAAGAACTAGAAAAAACCCCCTTTTCCATCACCCTTACCGATCTAATCTATATTCCTCCAAACTCTTCCCCATTTCCCCTTTCTCAAGAACTACCACCTCCTACAGAAGCACCCACTTCATTTCCCAACCCCTCTGATACTCCCATCGACCTTTCCTCCTCCTCTTCCCCGACTTCTTCTGCAGATAACCTTCCCTTAGCTTTCCTTTTTCCTACCAAACATCAACATCCATCTCCTCCTCCTAGCCCCACAATTCCTGACATCCCAACATCATCTCCCCTTGATCTACTAGTACAAGCCGTATCAAACGCCTACACCACCAATCCTCCAAGCTCTCCCCAGGCACTTCCTATGCTCCCATCCGGTCCGGGCTCTCCTAACATACCCCACTTATGCTCCTCCATCTTTCTAGAAATTCTCACTGCTAACTCCCCACAACCCTAAATTATTCCTTCAATCGCCAACTCATATCCCCTAATTTTTACAAGAACTTCATCAGATTCTCACTATGGTACACTTCCCTTCTTTTATTAATTCATACAAATGTACAAACAGATTTCTAATGTTACTTTTATTTGTTTACTTACAGAGTACTTCCAAGTTGTACAACTTTAGCTAATGGTTTTCAGAATTTCAAGCTCACCATCTTCAACCACCCCCATGTACAGAAACACCAACTATTATTCCTTCCTCAGAACCCTCGACCTCTTCAAAGGGCCTCCAAACAAGCCCCTCTGAATGCCATGAATGGGCTGCAAAAGAAGAAGCATATATACAACAACAACAAATAATGCAAGCTCAAGTACAAGCCTTTATTGTAGAAAGAGAACATCTTTATCCAACACTGACACGAGAAACAGGAGGTGGAATGGAGAAGTATCTGCAAAGACACAACCATCGGCATGCTCCGAGAAAGGATGAACTTCTACAAACAGCAAGTAAAACCACTACAATTAGAATTGTCTGCAACCCAGGAGCAAAAAAAAAAACTAGTGTAGAAAGAAAAAGATTGGTACTTCCAGTCGGGCCAGTGCTTCTAACTTCTGCATGACCTCAAAAATTCCTTTGACGAACTTAATTAGAGGACCAGTTACAGTATAGCAGAATTCCAATTTCATTTTTCTATACTTACACAACATTTTCAGAGGCTATTAGAGGTTTGTAATGAGCAAACTCGTCGTGCTGTACAACTTCACAGAGAACTATCCACCATGCAGGAGACTGAGGCAGAGGGTGGACAACCCAAGAAGCTAAACTCCTAACCAAAATAACATCAAAATATGAGAGATATTTTCAGAGGGGATTTGAGGGGGCAATCCAGGAAGCTAATGACAAAGGCCATCTCCACTTCGACCAACCCACCGCTACCTTAGACATACATGGAGGTCGTATTCAAAAAATCCCCCCCCCCCAGCCCAGAGACTTTTGACACTGAATCGGATACTAATTCAGATTAATAATACTGTAACTCCCACTTCTGTAATAAATACTCATTACTCATTTGTTTAATGAACACATTTATTTCCTATTTGTACTTGGAATGATTTTGAATATATTATGCTTATATCCAATATGATTGTTCCTGTGATGCATTCGTATTTCCAATCTCATTATTTGTGCTTTGATGTGCTTATTTTCCATGTCAGAATACAAACAATTCTTTACACATCTTGTACACTTTATCTAGATCATCACCTGAAATTAACAACGCACTTTAATAAGTCTGATAACTAAAAATGGGCCCTTCCAGAATCACCTACTTATCCATTATCTTTACCCTAATGAACTAATTTGATTCCCTGACCCCATCTTTTCTTTTACAAAGAATAAGCGGGAAAAACTGTTATTTCCCCTCTTTTTTCCCTTCCTATTTTCTTGCTTTATTTTCCTAAAAATACAACCCATAGAGATGCAACCTCTTTCCCAAAACCCTCGTCCATGGTTCACATCTACTCGCTTTAAAGTAATGGTAATCAATGCAGATCCCTATCCCACTAGTTTCAAATTCCTTTTGAATATTATCTGATTCCAGCTACCTCTACCAAATGCCCCCATTTACCTCCCCACCGTACCAAAGCATTCTTCATAGAACAACTAGAAGCTAGCTTACATTTTCCCTTTCACCCTTTCTTCCTTGAAGTATCTCAGTATTTCTCTATTACTCTGAACCAACTAAGTTCTCCCTCTTTAGTAAAATTGAAGAGCAAAGTCGAATGAAGTTTTGTAAGTATCCATTGAAAATATTGTACTGAACTCAAGCAAGCAAAATATGATACTGTACTGAACTCAAAGAAGCAAAATATTCTGCCTTAGCTAAAAAATTTCGAACCCATCAAGTAACAATACTAAAAATATATATATAAAACACACACATCAATTCTCCCAGGCTTAAATCTTTGCTTGTCCTCAAGCAAAACATGCAATTGAAACTTATATGTGTACTAGATGCATTGTGATCTTGAGAGAGTTTAGTCTAATTCTATCAAACAGTTTCACTAATGAGCGAAGGAATATGAATCATCTTAATACGACCTAACCAAAAGTCTGTGTATAATAAGAAAATGACTCGACCTTAAAGCATGAATTACCAATTCTAGTTAAGTTTTCATCTTATTGTGTTCCCAAGGTTTTCAATGCAAAAGCCACTTAACTGCCATACGCAAGGATAATCTCCTCTAATCCTACATAAGATCTCAAAGGACCACTCAGTATCGAAAAAAATTGATCGATATTTCTCCAATAACCTCGGGATCTCAAAGGGGCATTTAGCTTGGTGTTTCTCCAATAATCACTGTCTCAAAGGGGTACCGTATCGTTTCCACTCATAGTCAAGACAAAAAGAAATTTTCCTTCTAAATTTTTTTCCAGAATCAAGCAAAAATCAATTTTTTTTATGAGATGCACGATTTGAGTGTTACTCCAGTTACCAAAAATTTGATGGAGTCCCCTAGAAAATCAAGGTACTAGTCTAACATAATGAATCATAATTATTTTCGATTATCGGCTATCATAATCAAGTATAAGATCAAAATAAAATACTAAGCAGTTAGGTTGACGCTAAGATTGTTTGACTCAACATTGCTCCAGTTGTGCTACTGTCGATAGAAGAAAATAATTCATTTTAGATACAATCGGGCTATCATAAAAATAGAGTTTATCATTCTAGCTCATGCTATAAGAGGAAGACAAGTAAATGCATGATGACGTGGTAAACATGATAAAACGAAAAAAAATATACGATGAAATAGGCAAACTAAATAAAAATCAACTAAATAAGCAAATAAACTAAACGAACAAACTAAACCCCTCAGACTTGAAATATGCATTGTCCTTAATACTACATATTAAATTAGGGAAAATACCGAGTGAAGCATGCCAAACATTAGCTATATGACCCTTTACCTGTGAAACAAAACAAGAACACAGACAAAAGATAAGAAAAGGAAAAAAGAATAAGAAATATATTTGGGTTGTCTCTCAAGAAGTGTGCTTGTTTTAGGCCATAAGTTCGACCCCTGTCATAATCAGCTCAAAGCTTTTGCCTTAAGGGGTGTGTGTTATCCTCCTTTGTTGGGAATTTTCTTAGGAAGTTCGATTTTTACCTTTGCTCTTGTCGGAATGATGTACTTGTTGGACTTCCTCCTTTGGTCCTCTATCACGATCGCTCGAATCCGGTGAATCAATTGTCGATTGCTTAGGAGGATTTACTTGTCGCCTGTGTACACCATCTACTCTGCAACACATTCCCAAAATGCAATTTGTCAGTGATATTAGATAAATCAAAGTCAATTTTGTCCTCGCCAATCGCTAAAGAAAGTTTATGGTTCTTCACATTGATCGTAACTCTCGATGTCGCTAAAAAGGGTCTCCTCAAGATGATAGGGATCTTGGGATCTTCGTCTATATCTAAAACAATAAAATCAGTTGGTACCACAAAATTTCTTACCTTCATCTGAACGCCCTCTAAAATGCCTAAAGGATATCTACAAGAATGGTCAACGAGTTGTAGAGTCATTGTAGTTTGTTTCAAATCACTAAATTTAATTTCTTACAAATCGAGAAGGGCATGAGGCGTACCCTTGCTTCAAGATCACAAAAACTTTCCTGATTTTAGTAGTACCAATAAAACAAGGAATAGAAAAACTATTTGGATCTTTTAGTTTCGAAGGTTGTTTGTTTTGAAGCAATGCGCAACTCCTCCGTCAGAGCAATAGTTTTTTGTTCCTCGATTTTCCTCCTAAGTGATAGGATATCTTTCATGAACTTAGAGTACATCGACATTTGTTGTAGCGCACCCAGAAGGGGTATATTAACACAGATTTTTCAGATGCTCTAGAAATTTTTCAAATTGTTCGTCCATCTTTGCTTTTGCTAGGCATTGTGGGAATGGAACTGGAAGCGTGTAAGTTCTTATTGGAGCTTTTAAGGTAGACTCTTCAATGATCCTATCGGGTTCTTTTGTGTGGCCAATGTCTTTGTGTGTGACATGGGTCCTTCATCTTGCTTGTTCAAGGCCACGACTTTCTTGTGTACGTGTGGGTCCTCTAAAGTTCATCTGCTCTGCAAAGTTACGACACTGCAATGTTCTACGGGGTTCTTCTCATAGTGCCCTAGAAATCTCCTCGGAGTTTTTGTCGCGGAGTTGACAATCTGCTCAATTTGAGTTTCAAGCATTTTAGTATGGTTGGCCAAGTTGTCAATCTTATCATTTAATTGCTTGATCTCTTCCCCAGTCGCAAGGTGTAGCTGTTGGAATTCTTTATTTTGCTTTGATTGTGTTGCAACAAAGTTCTCATGCAAACTCTCTAGATTGGATTTTGGTGCTTGTTGAAATCTGGATGGTAGTCTAAAATTGCTCTGTCCTTGATTGTTCTTGTAGGATTGTATGTATTCAAGTAAGGATTATTCTGCCTTTGGTTGAAGGTATTGATTGCGTCCACTTGCTCGACTTAATTTCCTTGGGAAGTAGTTATTCCAACTTGACAAGCGGTTGCCATGTGTCCTACTACACCATAAATCTCATAAGAAATGTTAGTGTTCACAGTATTACCATTAAAAGAATCAAACTTCTTAGCAAGTATATCCATCTTAGCCACAATCAAATCAAGAGTACTGGCCTTATATTTACCTACAGTTTTAACCGGATTACCTTGCTCATTTGCCCATTGATGGTGGTTTAATGATACACTTTCGATGATGTTGTAGGCCTTGCCCAACCCCTTGTTTATGAGTGCCCGACCAGCTGCGAAGTCTAAGGAAACCTTTGTGGCATAATTTATTCTGTTGTAGAAAGTGTGTAGAATCAATCACCTTTCGAGGCCATGATGGGGGCACTACTGAAGTAGTCCTTTGAATCAGTCCCAAGCTTCTAATAGAGAGATTCTCCTTTTTGCATGATGCTTGTGATGAGGTGCCTCAGATGAGCTATTTTGCTGGGTGGGAAATATTGATCCAGAAATCACTGTTTGAGTTGTTCCCATGTCGTGATGCATTCAATCAGTAGCAAGTGTAGCCAAACTCTCGCCTTATCCCTCAGAGAAAAGGGAATAGGCGCAACCTAATCGCATTTGCAGAAGCACCATTATATTTTAAAGTATCATAAATTTCTAGAAATATCTCAAGATATAAATTCGGATTGTCAGTAGGTGCTCCTCCAAATTGATGCTGCTAGATCATGGAAAATAAAGCAAGCTTGAGCTCGAAGTTGCTTGCATCTACCGGAGGTCGTGATGCTAGGCCTTAATCTTCTTGCACTGGGTGCTGTATAATCCTTGAGGGGCTTGTCATCGTTAGCCATAGCATATGTGGATTTCTCTTACTTTGCCTCGTACTGCTTTTATAGATTCCTTCTTTTGCATAAAGTCCAGTCGATTTCTGGTCCAGATGAAGTATAATCTCCGATCTATCATACCTTCACATAAAAAGAAAACCTATCTACCTAAAAAGGAAAGTTCAAAAACATAGCCGATAGACTAAAACAAGAGAAATAGAGAAAAATAAAGGAAATAAGACAAATAAGGAAAGAAAAATCTGCTATAAAAATAGCAAATTAAGATTGCAGAAAAAGTAGAAAAAGGAAAGAAATCTAGATTAGCCAAATCACACATGGATCCAAAAACTTGACGTATCAATTTTGCAAGTGTACAAATGTCATCAAGTAATAAAAAAATTATCGTCCTCTAGGACCGTAAGTGAATTACTAGACCGAATGCAAAGTGGGCTATCTAAATGATCGAAAGTCGAGAGAAAAGTTATGAGAGTCGAGAAATTGAAAAAACAAGTGAAAAAGATGGAGAAAATCAATTTAGGAAGGCAATTTTAGGATTTCGATTTCACCACGATGACTGTTGATATCCTAAGGATAATTTACTCTTCTATTTCAGTGTTCATATATGCAGGTGGTCTATCCCGAGGTACTCGATATTTTTCAGTTAAAGTATATCGGAGTGCTAACCCTAACGCAATGCTTACTTTTCATGGTAATCTTACTAAGTGACTGCTTTCTCCAGGAGGTTCTTGTGGTCTTTAGGGGCTATCCCCTACTATTATATTTGAGGTGTTCTAAGGCAATCACTTTTAACGTTATCTTAGATGTTTGATTAATAAAATTCACTATTTGGGTATACATTCACTATGTTTTTGATTTGCTCTTCAAATCCATTTACTGAAGTCTACGATACAATGTATAACATGAGAGAAATTGTGATTAGATCATGAGTAGTGAGTATCTCATCATGTGAAATTATATACGTATTGAAATATTTCCTAATTCTTGAATTAATGAGACTGGAGATCATCAATTCTGTGAGATTAACATGTGTTATACTCTTTTTGATTTATCCAAACATTTGATCGTCACCGATTGGAAACATAGAGATGTTGAGAGTTGACATGTGGAAGCTAGTTAAAGGTAACTAGTTCATTGGATATGATCTGCTATGAGACTTCATATAGTTCTATATATGTATGTCAATGAAGATCTCATTGCAGCTTGAGTGCAAGTTTTCTTAGACTTGAGGTATTCAAGCCATTTTGATCATGGAGGCTTATATTTTGACATCTTAATAAGCATCTCCAACGAGGTGTAATTCTGGAATGATTGAGTATAAGCTAAAGTGTCCGAAGGTGTTTGAATGACATATATAGGATTCATCACTCCTATTAAAGGAGATATATATATTCTATGACCTCTTGTTAGGATTATTACTCAGAAGTCTTTGACCAAAACAAACATGTCAAGAAGATGATCTTATTAAATATATGTTTTTGAGTAATTTGAATTCACAAGATAAGGAATTATACTTGGGTTAGATGTGACGTAGTCAACCTAGTGGGAAATGACATATACCATGCCTAGTGGGTTAGGTGTGACGTAGTCAACCTTCTAGGATGATTGAGTATAAGTTTTCTTAATAGCTATTTCCTATATGAGATTTCCTATTTAGAAATTATTTCATAATGTCATTTTAATATTTATTTCCTATATGAGATTTCCTATTTGGAAATGGTTTTCTAATGTCATTTTAATAGTTATTTCCTATATGGGATTTCTTATTTGGAAATTATTTCCTAATGTCATTTTAATAGTTATTTCATATATGGAATTTTCTATTTGGAAATTTTTTCCTAATGCCATTTTAAGGCCCAAGTTTCCTTTTGAATATGATTAAGAATAATAAAGGATATTCATATGTTTTACCGAAAGGATAAGACTTTTAAATTAAATAGTTTACTTAAATATATGGCGATCATAACCTGCAATGTAAATAGTTTACAATGCATGTATGCTTGCCTTGTGATTGATTGGTGAGACATAATGTATGATTATGACTTAAATCCCTTGTGCAAATATTAATGCTAACACCTTCCATTAATATGATAAGAATTCGAATCCAATTTCTTGTTTAGGTTGTTGAACTCTCTTTAAGCCCGGTTTGATATTGGACATGTTCAGATCATTGAGATATGTTCTCATGATTAATGAGTTGACTTTAACTTGAAATATTAATTTGTTGGACTCTAAGGTTAATATAGATATAAGTGAACTTGAATGATATACATATGATGTATATATGTTAATGAGTTAACAACCTGATGTTTTATGTAAATATCAATAGTTGATAGTATAATGTGATAGCTATATATATGATATATGATTAACTTACCATAATGGATATCAATCCACTAAGAGATAACTTACCATCTTTCGAATTCAAAGTGAGGGTTCTTGAATTTGAACAAAATAGTGGAGTTTTATTAGTGCGAATTGTTCGCATTACATATTTAATTCATCTCTCTTGTATACTCATTTTGTATATCTAGGTTGTTTAAAAGGTATAACTTCCATGAATTTGCATTCGATTTTGAAAACAAATAAACTGACTGCGTCTAACTTCTTGGAATGACTTCGAAATCTGAGAATTATTTTTAATTCTGAGAAGATTGAATATGCCCTTGAAGAGGTTTTTCCTGAACAATTTGCTGACAATGCTATTGGTAATCAAAAGTTGATCTATCAGAAACGTGGATGATTTCAAGCTAGTAGGCTACATCATGCTAGCTTCGATGTTTCTTAAGATGCAAAAACAGCATGAACATATTGATGCTTATACTATTGTCTACCATTTTCGTGAGTTGTTTGATGAGCAAATGAGATTCGAATGGTTTGAGATCTCTAAACTCTTCTTTCGCTCAAAGATGTAGGAGGGTTTATCTGCGGTGCAACATGCACTAAAGATGAATGACTATATTGAGCGGTTGACATCGCTTGAGTTTATCATGGATCATGAATTAAGTATTGATTTAATTCTATGTAGTTTGCCTGATAGTTATTTATAGTTTGTGATGAACTATCAGATGAGCCATCTGTAATCCATAATTTCCAAGCTGATTAATATGATCAAGACAGTGGAGTCATCTGTTAAGAAAGAACAGAAGATGGTGATGCTGATTGACTCTTCTAAGAAAAGTTCTAAGAGGAAGTTAAAGACTATAGGAAAAGGGAAGAAAAAGGCCAAGAAAGAGGAATCAACTCCAAAGGGATCTTGCTATCACTGTGGTAAGATGAGACATTGGAGAAGAAACTGTAAGTATTATTTTGAGTCCTTAAAGAAGAAGGCATTCGATGCCCAATCTACTTTAGGTATCTTCGTTATTGAATATCATACTGTTTCTTCCAACACATGAGTATTAAATACTGGGTGTGCCGCACACATATGTAATGACATACAGGGGCTAAAGAACAATAGACAACTAGTTAAAGGGGAAGAAAATTTATGAGTTGACAATGAGACAAAAGTTGTTGCTATAATCATAGGAACTTATTTGTTGTAACTCTCTATTGGACTAGTTTGAAATTGGATAATTGTTATTATGTTTCTTCTTTAATAAAAAATATTATTTCTATTTCTTACTTAAATAGAAAGGAATTTCATTTAACTTTTAGTAACAATTGTTATTACATTACGTTAAATGGTGTTCTTTATGGGACTGAATATTATTCAATGAGATCTACACATTAGATATATCCGGCATATTCAATATCGAAATAAATAGCAAACACGTTAAATGAGACTATAAACTAACTTCTTATATATAATAGGACAACCTTAGTCATATAAGAAACATATCAAATTGCACAAGTTCGACATTTTGTAGCCTTTTAAATTAGGTTCATTTGATACATATGCTTCATGCTTTAAAGATAAGATGACTAAATTATCATTTAAGAGAAAAGGTGAACAAAAACCTGATGTTCTGGGCCTTATACATATCGATGTATGTGAACCTATATTAACTCAAGCACGAGGAGATTATAATTACTTCATTATCTTCATCAATGATCGCCCATGATTTGAATATATGTATCTGTTAAGATACAAGTCCGAGACCTTTGAAAAGTTCGATCAAATCGAGGTGCTGAGTACTTAAGCCAAAAGTTTCAGAATTACCTCGAGGACAATGATATATTGTCTCAATGGACTCCGCCTTACACACTGCAAATATAATGGTGTGGCTGAAAGATGAAATTGAATTTTGTTGAACATGGTTAGATCGATGATGCATCATACAAATCTTCTTAAATCTTTTTAGGGTTTCGTACTCGAGACAACTATTTACTTGTTAAACAGAGTCCCGACTAAGGTTATTTCTACTATTCCATATGAGATATAAAATTGTAAGAAAAAATCTCATTTGTTTTATTTAAAGATATGAGATTGTTCTGTTTATGTTAAGAGGATAGAATCAGACAAGCTAGATGTTAAGTCTAATAAGTGTCTATTTATTGGTTATTTTAAGGAGACAAGAGATTACCAATTCTATCATCCCTTAGAACCAAAAATATTTATTTCAAGGAATGCTATATTCCTAGAGAAAAAGTTTCTCTTATAGGAAAATAGTGAGTGAGATTGAGACTCCAATAGATACCGAAGAGATGCCTAGTCAAGAATCATAATCAATTACTTATAAGGATAAGATAATGATTGAATCTGTTAATACACCTCTTCGTAGATCTAGTAGGACACGTTAAATTCTTGAGAGATATGAATTCCTCATAAGTAAATTAAATGATGTGTTGCTTATACAGGATGAGAAGCTTACTAGTTATGAATTTTTTTTTGAAAAGTTCAGAAAGGGATAAGTGACTAACAACCATGAAGTTGGAAATATATTTCATGTATGAAAGCCAAATTTAGAATTTGGTGGATCCATCCGAAGGCATAGGTGCCTATTTGGTGCAAGTGGGTTTTAAGAAGAAAACTGACATGGATGGTAATGTGATCATCTATAAAGCAAGATTAGTGGCGAAAAGCTATTGACTATGACGAAACCTTTTTGTCAGTAACCATGCTTAAATTTATTTGGATACTCCTGACTATAGTAGCTCATTATGATTATGAGATATGACAGATGAATGTTAAAATAATTTTCCTCAATGGAAATCAGTCCGAAGATGTGTATATGATACAACCAAAGGGTATCACATCTGTTGACAAAAATAAAGTATGCAAGCTTCAATAATCTATTTATGGACTGAAGCAAGCATCCAGAAGTTAGAACATCCATTTTGATGAGGTAATCAAAGAGTTTGATTTCTCATAAAATCTTGACAATTCTTGCATGTACAAGAAGGTCAGTGGGAGTGCAGTCGTATTCTAGTGTTGTATGTCGACGACATATTGTTCATAGGAAACAATGTGCCTGTTCTACAATCAATTAAAGTTTGGTTGTTCAAAACATTCTCCATGAAAGATATGGGAGAAACAACCTATATCTTGGGGATTAAGATTTATAAAGATAGGTTGAGTCGGTTGCTTGATGTTTCTTAGTCTACATACATAGATAAAGTGTTAAAACGGTGTAGCATAGAAATCTAAGAAATGTTTCGTTCCAATGAGACATTTGAATTACCTTTCGAAGTCTATATATCCACGTACAAAAATGAGAGGATTCTCATGAGTAAGATCTCATATGCGTCAGATATATGATCAATCATGTATGCCATGTTATATATTATACTCAACGTATCATACGCTCTGAGTGTCACGAGTAAATACTAGTCAGATCCAAATATAGATCATTGGGTGGTTCTCAAGGTAATCCTTAAGTACTCGAGAATAACTATGTATTTTTTTTGGGTATATTGAGGAGGTGATATTGTTGTATGCGGGTATATTGATGTCAGCTTTTAGATGGATAAGAATGCCTCCAAATCTTTGTTTGATATATATTCACCTTAAATGGAGATGTGGTGAGTTGAAAATGTTTCAAATAAAAGACCGTTGTTGCTTCTACCACTAAGGCGAGTACATTGCGGCTTTTGATGCAGTCAAAGAAGCCGTTTGGATTAAAAAGTTCATCACTGAACTTGGAGTAGTTTCGAGCATTGTTGAAAAATTACCGGTGTACTATGACAATAATGGAGCCATTGCACAGGACAAGAAACTTAGGTCTCATTAGCGATCTAAATATGTACTTCGTTATTATCACTTGATCAGAGAGATCGTATGTAGGAAAGATATACAAATTGAGAAAATTCTCATGGATAGGAATCTAACAGATCTTTTGACAAAGCCTTTTCCCTAAGAAAAATTTGAGAGATGTGTAGAGACCTTTGGTATAACATACCAATGCGATTGACTATAAGCCAAGTGAGAGTATGTTATATTTGAGAGGTGTCCCAAGGTAATCACCTTTAATGTCGTCTTAAATGTTTAATTAATAAAATTCACTATTTTGGTGTACATTCACTATGTTTTCGATTTGATCTTAAAATCTGTTTACTGAATTTCATAATATAATGCATAGCATGAGAGAAATTATAATTAAATCACAATTAGTGAATGTCTCATCGTGTGAAATTATGTACGTATTGAAATCTTTCCTAATCATTGAATTGACGAGATTGGATATCATCAATTCTGTGAAATTAGCACATGCTATACTCCTTAAACTTGAAGTATTCAAGTTATCTTAGTCATGGAGACTTATACTTTGACATCTTAGCAAGCATCTCCAAGGTGTAATTTTGGGATGATTGGGTATAAGCTAAAGTGCTCAAAGGTGTTTGAATAATCCACAGAGAATTCACCACTCTTATCAAAGGAGATGTATACCTTATGACCTCTTGTCAGGATTATTATTCAGAAGTCTTTGGTCAAAGAAAACATGTCAAAAAGATGATCTTCTTGGGCATATATTTTTGAGTAATTTGAATCCACTGGACAAAGAATTATACTTGGGATAAGTGTGACGTATTAGAGTAGGTGCCCTACAAGTCAATTGTTGGCTAGGGCTTTGTTGACTCTTGTGTACAAACATACTTTATTTTAATATAATTCAAATAAGTGTGACATTTACTTTATCTTGATACCCATGCTAGTTGCATAGATAAAGTCCTTGAATATACCATAGTGAGATGTGGTGGTAGATATGATGATCATCATGAAATACATCAATATTCACTGTATATTCTAAATATGTTCCTAGTCAATTGGGTCGTCAATAAACAAGGATAAATGATCGCTCGAGCTAGAGACTAGTATCTGTGATGTAGTGTACCACGTTTCATTGGTAAGGATATAGAGATTTTCAAGCATACAGATGAGTGCTCATGTGATGTGTTCATCGAACTACCTTCACTCGGACTTTCTAAGTGGTTATCATTTATCGAGTGGATAAGTCCTTGGTTGTGGTTGTACTCTAGTAGTCCTTATGATCTAGGACAACACTGAGATTCTATATGCTAGGGTTGTACTGACTCATTTACCGACTCTATTGGGGTTATCAGGTGGTGAGATTGGGTGCAATAACGAAATATATAGGAGTCAGTGCATTGTAGTTGAGGATTCGCCACACACCTACGGGTGTGGATATCCTATGTAATGTATTGTTCTATAGTGAATGAAGTCTTTGATCAAAGTTGTAAAATGTGCTTTAGGAAAGGAGTTTCCTAGTTGCACATGCGATGTCACTATAAGATACATCACATGGTTGTCAAATCAATATACAACTCTCGATATACCAATGGTTGTAGATTTGACCGGGATATATGAGTTGAAGGGATTGGACTGTACGTTAACCATAATCAATTGGTTCTTGTAGGCACTATTCAGTGATACATAGGAAGTCATGGGGCGGTGCTGCTAGACGCTCTTACCATGATTCGTTGGATACTAATCAGAATTAGTTCTGACGTCCTATAATCAAAGAGTTGATCATAGGATAGGGTTATTAAGGGTATGCCCGAATAAAAGAAAAGTATAGTTCTGAATCACAGAGAGTTGTGAACCCATGACTATCTGTATTCCTGAACCATTGAGGGTCGCACAAGTATTGATTTTTCTATTTCCCGTTGAGAAAGTTAAATTCAAGGAGTTGAATTTGACGAATGAAGTTTGATGTGATCAAACGGTATAAAGTTTGATATGATCAAATATTATGATTCATAAAAGAGTTTATGAATGAATGAAAATAAGGAGAGTGGAATGTTCCACACTTGGTATATAATTGAATTCATGATGATATTCATAATTGGGTTATAGAAAAGTTCTAAAACCGAATGGGTCAAGTTGGAAGATGGATAATGGGCTAAGATGGAAGATAGACATGATGAGAAGGGCAAAAGGCCTGGATGAGTAAGAGAAGACAAATTTGATTTCTCTTCGATAATGGACTAAGATAGAAGATGGACAATGAGCCATAATCAAGCCCATTATTAGCTCATCATGATGTAAAGGGTAAAAGGCATGGATGAGTAAGAGAAGATAAATTTGATTTCTCTTCTAAAACTCTTTCACTTCCTATTCCACTTCACCTTCCATTAAAGTGGCCATGGAGGTCAGATAAGATCTTCTTAAAACCTCCATGAAGAAGTCTTATGAAATTCTTGTAACCTCCCACCTCCACTCCTTGATGAGTTGGGTGGTCACATTAATAGGGTAGGTTGGGAGTTACTTTTCAAGTGGGGTGGGAGTCACTTTTCAAGGTTATATAAGCAAGAGAAGATAAGAGATCTTAAGAGAGTGAGTGGTTCTTGTTGCATGCCTCTTGCTTCTTGCTTCTTGCTTCTTAAAAAACTCTTATCCTTCTCTCCTCCTTAGAGATAGTGGTCGCCCTCTGAAGCCAATCATGACTTTCTGGTCAATTGGGATTCATGATGTACTGGTAGGTACCACTCATGATCTATTCATAATTAATGGTTAATTATGAATGACCAATATGATCGCAAACTTATTGGGTTATACGCTATACGAGTTTTTTGATAGATGTAAAATAAGTTTGAGAATGAGATTCTTAAAGAGATTGTATTTGGTTGGACTAGACTAAAAGGCAAAAATGTGTGAGGTAGAGCACTCCACAGTTAGGACGTGGATTACTCCACGATCATAGAGCACTTTGCCTAGACGTAATGGGAGAGGCAGAACACTCCATGATCATGGAGTGCTCCGTCGACATGACTTATGCCAAGGTCGAGTTAAGCCTTGTCGTGGGCCTACTTACTGAAATTATATGATAATTTCGGAAAACCTAATTATATATGTCACGTTGCTCTTATGTCCTAATCAAGAGATATAAATAGATCACTTGTTAAAGGAAAGGAGATTTGATCTTGAGTGTGACGTCTTCTCCCTCCCTCCCTCTCTCTCTCTCTCTCTCTCTCTCTTAGTTTCGTCTCCTTCGTTGGCTAGCACCAATAGGAGACAAGAACTTATGACTTGTAAAGTTCTCTTGAAGAGATCTCGGCGTGGATACTTGTAGAGGCAAGACTCATGAGACTTGCTAGTTGACTTTCTAGTGAATCAGTCATTCACGGAAGGTATAAATTCTCTAAACCTTTTATATGGTTATGTCACAACACTTGATGTGATCTTGGTTGTATGAGATGTAAGAAATTTTTTATTATTCCGCTGCGTGTTCGTCCTAAAAACCCCAACACCTATTTCGTGACGTCGAATTAGGACAAACCTATTAAGCTTTGTGATAGCCAATGGTGCCCTCAAAAGGTCTTGAACTACTTTCGTGGTAGTCGTATATGAGAATTGTTGGTTGGGATACCTCTGTCACTGGAACACCTACAATCCATAGACTTCAACCCTTACTCGTGAATAATTCCTCAAGAACGGTATTTATGGTTCGAAGATGGGAGTCACCGGCCAATATTTTATTCACATCTCTAAGGTATGCCAAAGTGCTATCCCTACAATAACATATAAGTGTGATAACATCGAATCATGCAAAGAACACATCATGTAATAAAAGAAGCAATTTTATAAAGAGTTAATGTTAAAAAGTCCTCGGGTTATTTCCTTATCCTAGAACTAAGAGAATCTACTCCATGGAGATGGAGTTACAAGGCGAAGACATAAGGAAAAGCATACTACAATTTAGAAAAGTAAGAGAGAAAAGTTTATTGTAGAGTAGACATCATCTTACTTGAACTCTGATCTCCGGTGATGGACGATTGTTGGCGGTTCCTTGGAATGACTCTCCTAGGATTCCTTGTCACGGGGAACACCCTTGATGTCTTGGATAGGAGGTTTAGGACCTCTTTTATAGCTCCAGAATTGACTAGGTCATAATAGAGTTTTTAAAAATATAGGGCCATGGCACGTGCCATGGTCGTGACCGGCGTTGGGACGCTGGGCACGACATGACTATTGGGCACAACCTCTGGCATGGCCGTGCCATGCCAGGTGGCACGACTTGCTTGTGCTGTCTTATGGAGACTCCCCTTCTTGCTTTGTTGTGTGTCCTGTTTCTCATATGAACCACAACCGTGTTTGAGGGCGACCATGCTGTGTTAGCTGTTGGAATGGCATTTTAAAGAGGCATTTTGGTTCCGTTTTTATTCCAAACTTGTGTCCTATCAAAGGAAGTGCTCAAAGAGCAGATCTCCAAACAAAATAGATAAATTAAGTGCAAAAGTAATCAAGATATGCAAATATATGATCATGAATGCATGAGTAACCATTCTAAAAATATATACATGAAATACACACATCAATAAGCAGTCAACTCAGCTAACTGGATTGATCTGACTAATTAAAGGGTGCCATTTATCTTGGATTTGTGATCCAACTTTTCCATTGCTTCAGTGCTACATTATGTGATATTGATAGTCCTAGAAATTCATCATTTCCACCTGATTTTTTTTCTTTTATGTGTCACAACACTTTAACGATTGAAGCAATCCCCTACTCTATCCTTATTGTCATTCTTATGTATTTTTTCTTTCATATGTTCCGTATCCTTCCAATTGTTAATTATGTAGTGCTGTATTTTCATTTTTTAAGGACCTGCAAGGAGGAGCTTTGCTGCAGTTCGTGTGGCAGCAGTACGTTCATCTGGTCTTGCTGCAGCTCAATGCTTTGCTTCCAGGATGTCTGGGGATGTATCAAGATCTTTTCTCAATTCCAAAAATTGTGAAATGGGAGATAACTCTGTGGGTGGCCATAGAGACTTTGCAGGAATTATTGTTGATGAATTGTCAAATATTAGAAAGCATCCCAGTTCTCTCAGCACTGAAGTTGGTAAATGTAACCTGGATTTTAATGTTGCAAGTTTTCAGAAGTCTACGACTTGCCTTAAAGATGGAACCAAAAGCAGATGCTTTAACAAAGATGGAACCAAAAGCAGATGCTTTAACATGAGGGTCAAAAGGCTTTTCAATGAGCTGTTACCTTCTGAAATGGATCAAAATGCTGATGTGGTTTGTAATATTTCCAAATTTAACACATCCCATTTGCTTACAAGTGATAATGATGCTGCAGGATTAAGCTATGTTGTTTCCCAGGAACCTAGTGATTTGTCTCAGTCAAATGCATTGGACATTGTAGATCAGTTTCTTTTAATCAATGATGTGGGTTCATCTCAAGAAAATAAAATTGTGGGAACTGATAGTTTAAAGTCACCTCATGTTTCTGGTGCAAAGATTGTACAACTTTTGGCTGAAAGAACAAATTGCACAAGTCCAGTTGGGAAGCCAGAAGTTTTTGACTGGAATGACAGTCTTGAAGATGAAGGTGGTGGTGAAATTTTTACTAAAAGAAAGGATTCTTTCTTTGATGGAAAATGGGGTGGTCCGAAAAGTCATAGCCACCCCCAAAAGTCTAGGCAAGACATCTCATCTAAAATAAGAGATGAAATTGGTAAGCACGGAAGGAATGATGCAAGCTTTGAAAACACTGAAATAGGGAATGCTTCAGCTCATTCAGATTCAAGGTTTGTAAGATCAAATGTTGTAGGTAGTGGAAAAATTCATATATCTGAAACAAACAAAAAAAAGAATTTGTTCAATGATAAAAATGAAGAAGCAAACTCAGTTCCTTTACAGAATCAATTGGATGCTTCTGATGCAGAAGGTGGATTGGAAGGTTCAATTGAGGCTGGTCCTGATACTCAAATGGCAGCAGAGGCAATGGAAGCTCTATTCCATGGATCACCATTTAATGAAGAAAATGGGATTGTACTTCCTGCAGAGAGGAATCCAACTCAGGATGTCAGCAAAAATCTGACGATAAAGAGGTTTTCAATTCCTCTGCAAAAGAGTGATGGCATTATTACACGCTCTAAAAAGAGAAAAATGCTTTCAACAAAATCAAAGGAAACAATCCCTAAGTTCCTTAAAGTTGGTTCTACTAGTTCAAAAATGAAAAATAATTTGGTGGGCAGAACTGTTGCAAGCAGGGACAAAGAGAGGTTAGTTGGTCAACCAGATGATGTTGGCTTAGTTAGTGGCCATGATTCTTTTAATTCCTCTAAGAAGAATCCACAAGAAATTGTGGCAAATGAGAAAGAAAGGCAAGAGAATCATATTTCGGTGAACAATCAGTTTGCTTATCAGACTAGGAGTTCTAAAAGATTTGAACAAAAAAAGACTTTATTTGATGATGCAAATCACTCTAATACATTTACTGATGCACTAGTTTCTAAGGATGTAAAAGGTGGGAATGCTCATTTAGCCAATGTGTCTGGACCATTAGAAGTTATGGGCTCAGATCTATCCTGCAAAGTACACAAGCATCCAGCAACTAAAACTAAGCCATTAAATTGTACTCCGCACAGGGAAGAATTGCATACTTTATTTTCAATTGATGGCTCTCACTATCCAAAACGAAGAAGAACAAATCATGTAACTTCAGGCAACTTGAACTGCACCCTGAATAAAACATCTGAGGCAACTGACTTGTCCTGCAAACAAGGAATGAAGAAGAAAATATTTGTAAGAAGCATAGCAGAGATCCTTGATAAGACTAAGCGGAAAAGGCGTTCCAATTTTACATGCACTAGAGAGCCTTGGAATACTACAGTGCTACGGATGATTTATGGTACTGAAACAAGATCATCACTTAAATCTCCTTCAGTTAAACCAGTTTCAGATGGTGGCAGATCAACTAGGATCAATTTCCTTCAAAAGTCAGTCAATGGCAATATTCAGGACAAGATTTTGGATACTGAAAAATCAAAACTGCCCACAATAAGTGAAAAACATGATGAAGATGCCACACCTGATACATTTTATGAGTCACCAGCTGCAAAAGTGCAACAACATAAAAATTTGGTATGTAGAAAAACTAAACATACAAATGTCGACTCACCTATTTGTACAGCTAATGATCATCCTAGATTGTGCATCAAAACCGTATCATCATCTATAGCTGCTAGAGAATTTCAAAGATTAGAAGCCTTTACTAAGGATTCACTTAACTTGCTGAAAGATACACAGAGACGAAAAAATATGACTCGTGTTCGTGTTTTATTTAGTCATCATTTGATCGAACAGACTATAAAACAGCAGAAGAAGGTAATTTGAATAAGATTTCCATGGTTAATCATTTAAAGGTATTGGTTACCAGTTATCAAATGATATGAGATGACACTTGCCTTTTTTCTCTTTTCATTTTGAGTAGATATTAGCACGTTTGGGACTTCCAGTTGCTTCTTCAATTTCAGATGCAACTCACTTTGTCACAGACAAGTTTGTTCGGACACAGAATATGTTGGAAGCGATTGCGACAGGCAAACCTGTAGTCACACCTATGTGGCTTGAAAGCTGTGGACAAGCAAATTGCTATATCAATGAAAAAAACTATATACTGAGGGATACAACGAAGGAGAGAGAGATAGGGTTCAACATGTGTGTGTCTATTGCTCATGCATGTCAAAGTCCTCTTTTGCAGGTAATTCTGGAGGTTTGAAGTGAGCTAAATTTATGGTTATGTTGTTATCCACTAGGCATTTCGGCAATGTAGTTGAATACGTTAATCTTTTTTCTCATCCTTAAAAGTTCTTTGCAGGGCAAAAGGGTGTTCATAACATCAAATGTCAAACCAAATAGAGAACTAATTGCAAGCTTAGTCAAGGCATGCAATGGGCAGGTTATTCATCTTTTCTTTTCTACATATCAAAGTCCAACTGTTAAATTCCTATTCCTTTTCATTTTTACAACTCATTCACCAGTTGTTTCTAGTATTGCATATTAACAGTACACTGCAATATAATTTAGAAAATATAGTCAGTATAATAAACTACAATTTAATTAATGAATTAATAGCATCCATGTAACGGACCCTAATTTAATGAATTAATTACATCCATGTAGCCAACCCCAATAGTTATGGCAAATATGTCTTGAAGATGATGATGATATTAACAACATTCTGAAATAAAACCACTCAATTACCTAAGTGTACGATGCTTAGTTTATTTGCAATTTTCTCTTACATTGACTACTCATAAATCCTTCTCTGAGTTCCTGTTGATAGAAGTTTACAAACTAATGGACAGAAGGAACTTTATTATTGCAAGTGCTATGTTCAAAGATGGATGCTAGATTTGTAAATGTAGTAAGAATGGTGGATGTAGCACATGGCCTGCTGGCTGAATATCACCCATCAGCTGTAAGGCATGAGATAAAATTCACTATGATTTAAGCTAAACGGAACTATAAAAATGAAAATTTATCTTCCCATTTCCGCATTTTTTTTTATATCGCAAGCTAGTTCATATCTGGCATTTGCAACATGATGTGCTTTTATTTTCTTTAGATTGGATAGACTGGAAACAATATGCCACATAGCTCAGAGATAATCAGTTTTCACTCACTAATAAATTGCAATTTGTCAACTTTACTCAGGCAATCAGGGGATTTGGGAGATCAGCAAAGAATCAAGGAAAGGTACCAGATGACCTTTTGGTTATTTCGTGCGAAGAAGATTACTGTGTCTGTATCTCTCTGCTTGAAAAAGGTAGTATATCTCCCTTTTAATTAATTGAGGTTCAGGGTTGCATTAGGATTATAGAAGAGATGGTATAGATAGTTACAAGTGAAAACCCTCCCTTCAGGTGTTGGCATTTTCAACACGGAGCTTCTGCTCAATGGTATAATCATCCAGAAGCTAGAATACGAGAGGTTAGTACTACTTTATTGAGATCTCAAATCTATGATACAAAGTTCCAGACCTAATACCTTTTGTTCTCAACCATTACAGGCATCAGCTCTTTCTAGATCATGTGAAACAAACCCGGTCAACAATCAACGATGTGGCTGAGACACAAAAACTCATCAGTTTTTTCCTGTCACCAAAAGTGCATAGTGCCTCAACTGGTTCTCACAAATGTGTCCTTTCACAAGGTAGCCACTAGATTATAAATTTGTCAACTTTCTGATGCGAAGTCTGAAGATTGCCACTCTTCATCTCAGCAGTTGTCGTGGCCGACCCTTTGTTTATCAGTTTACAAGCTGTTTCTTGCTAATCTTGTAACTAAACTGCTAAATCCTGAAGGAAACTCCCTCACAA
This sequence comes from Wurfbainia villosa, assembly GCA_025175895.1. NCBI lineage: Eukaryota > Viridiplantae > Streptophyta > Magnoliopsida > Zingiberales > Zingiberaceae > Wurfbainia > Wurfbainia villosa. The sequence continues at coordinate 26,332,304 of CM045988.1, forward strand.
ATTGAAGTAACCAAAGTCTTCATTTAGGATGTATGAATGGTTTGGTTGACTAATTACAACAGATAATTAATTAATTTCAAGGTAACCGGTTTGCCAAATGAGTTAGTATGTAGGCGAACTCAATAAGAGGTGTTTTATTGTGTTACAGATGTGACTCCGGTATAATTTTATAAGATAATGTTTTTAAAAATTATGCTTTCGATGTGTTGATTTTTTGTCAGCAAATTGTCACTTTGCTGGTCTTCACATTGACATGTAATATTGCTTATTTTCTTGCAAGGTGAATTACATTAGTGAATTTTTAGTGTACTCATGGTCTCCATGGCGGCAAATATCTTTGCATCAATCACGGATTTTACCACAGCAAATTTACCATGGACATATGCACAAACCTTTTCGGTGCTTCTGGAATCAAATTTGGAATTTTTCCATTTACATACTTCACCCCATCCTGTTATACAACCATCGGTTTCAAGTATGATGTAAGCTTGCTCTGGTGGAAGTTCCAGATTCGGAAGTTGTTGGATTTGGGCCTTTATTTCTTTCACTAAGGCCCAATCTGATGACTTCATTCTTTTATCACCATGTATGGAAGTTTTCTCGTATAGTGGTCCTAATTTGACACTTAAATTTGGGATATATGTCCTAGCATAATTGAGAATCCCTAGTCAAGATCTTAATCCTTTCTTTTCTTTGAGACTTTCTTCTTTGAATTCAGCGATCTTCTTAATTATGTGAGGTTGTAATTTCAGTTTGCCTTCCCCAATCTCTGTTACCAGGAACTCAATCTTCGAGACCGCTAATTTGCATTTGGTTGGTGATAAAACCAGTCCATTCTTCTCACATGTATTCAGCATAATTTTAAGATGCTTTATGTGCTCTTTTTCTGAATTTGAAAAGACAAGAATATCATCAATATATATAGAAATGAATTCTTCTGTACTTTTAAAGCACTGATCCATTTTTCGTTGAAATATTGCTGGTGCATTTTTTAATCCAAATGGCATTGCTAGCCATTCATAAAGACCAGATGGGCAAATAAATATCGTCCATTCAATTGATGATGGATCCATAGCCACTTGATGAAATCCAGACTTCAGATCAAATTTTGAATAAATCTTTGAATTCTCGACCTTCTTGAGAATTGTATTAATACCTGACAGACTGTATTGGTCTGATGCCATCTGCAGTATGTCAGAAGGCGAAAATGCAACAGAACAACACTGCAATATTGCAACCAGTGTTCTTCCTATTACTGAGTCTATGTTTGTCTTAATAGGTGAACCGCAAGGGTGGCAAGTTCAAGTGGATATGCCAGAAGAAAAATTCTACTGTGAGCATAAATGGCAGGTAAATCAAGAAATAAGTACTCCATTTATCAAATGCAATTTTTGTGGTGCAGTCACTACACAAAGGGCGAGAAGGCATTGTTCAGAATGTAGGTGCACAGCTTGCACGCTATGTTCAGATTATTATTTGAAGATTGAAACCCCAACTATGCCACCAGTACCTAGTAAGTACGAGGAAAATAACTTAATAACAGAATTGTTTGGTTATATTGAGTACTTACAGGCTGAGATAAAAAGATTGCAAGCTGAGTTGGAAAGAGTTCTAAAAAGAAATCATGAAGCAGAAGCAACACTAAGTGAAGAATTAGCTGAGGAACTTCAACAGTTAAATCTCAGAGATATACAGAGGGGGAAAGAGCAACTGCATTTCCTGGAAGTATCTGTATTCCAAGCAATAAGTGGCCAGTATCATCCAAAGAGAACTTTAAACATGCTATATCACATGATGGTATTTTGCAGACTCTTTATCAAGACTAGTCTCTGACAAAGAAATAATCTCGGTATTAACAACAAGCAAAGGGAAGGGAAAAATGGATGAAGAGCAACAAATTACTGAAGGAATTCGTTACAAAGACGAAGAAGAAGAGGCTGCTACAGAACTAGCTGCCTCCAAACGACGTCTACTGAGAGATCAGTATGAAGAAGTCATGCGAGACATAGGCAAAAATATTCTCACTCCACCAGAGCATCAAAAAAGAAGGATGCTAGATGATATTGAAGAACAAGCATCGCAAAATGAAGGAATCCGACTTTACCAGCAGAAGCACTTGAGGATTACGCTTTTAGTTCCCAAGTTTAAACCAGAAATTCTTTTTGACAGATCGCCTATTGCTCCTTCAAGCTCCTTTGGTGCTGAAGTTGATGCACTTGAGGCTTGCTTAAGATTTTTGACTTGGTTTTGAAGGTCCTGCAACTGATTGTGTATTTCAATTATAAGAGATAATAGGGTATTATTTTATTTTATTAATACCCTCTGGAAATCAAATGTTGATTTTGATTGCGATGATATGGAAAATCCTTGAGCAGGTGCTTCTATACTTTCTGTTGCTTTTAAGGTGTTAATATAAACTGGGTTTTCTGCTTGCTTATCCCAATTCATCCGCCAATTAAGTCCTTCACTTCTTGTAGAACTGATTCTACTTCTCTAACCTTTTTCTTTAAATCTTCAGCCGCTCTGACTATTTCTTTTTCAACTACCTTAGGTTGATTTAAGCCTCAGCTATCACTGTTCTTATTTCCCTTTTTGTTACAGGTTGAGTTTTTAGAACTTCTTTTTCCAGTAGACTGACAGCTGTTCTAAGCTTAACAATTTCACTTTTTAACACCTTGTTTTCCTCCTCTAGTGAATAAAAATGTTTTAATGATACTTTTGAGAGTAAGGAAATTTTGTAATGAATGATTTCAAGGTTGTTTGCCAAATTGCTAGTTGATGGTTTGGGTTTCTCTGCAAGATTAAGATAGTCTAGGTTCGGGTTCCGGGTTTTCTCATACCAATCCCTTATATTTTTCTCGAATTTCTCACTCATTAAGAAGATTTATCAATCTTACCCTTACTTACAGCTTAGGAACCCATAAAATTTTCATGCTCACCTGACGGACTCGGCTCCTTCTTGGAGACTTATAAGTACTGCAGTCTTTTGCAATCAATTAGTCATGCATAACCTTTTTTTTTCTAAAAAAAAAATTCGACTTGAGACCGCATCACGAAGACATGTATATTGATTAGAATTGTCATTCAATTAGATCCATCAAAGCATTCTATGATGATTAAGATTCATAACCCCTGCGGGAAGGGTCTAGTGGCTAGCGTATGCAGACGTTGCACCAGAGGATAACGGGTCAATCTCTCGCAAATGCGAAGGTGTCATCTCTCCATGCGTTAGTTACTAGTCTTAAAGGTCAAAGGTCTACCGTGATTTATCTCCTTTACGATGGTCCGAGGGTGGGCTGGTAGGGGTCGTTAGGTTGACAGATTTCAATCTTTTTTTGCACCAGATGATTAAGATTCATAATTCCATACTCTGGTGCAAAAAGGAGAAACCATTTGTAGGGGCCTCTTCTCTCTCATCTCATCGTGACGAGAGGGAGTAAATTATAGGTGGTCTATGATCTCGGTCACGTTGGCTAGTGCGGTGGAGAGCAGACACTTTGATATGACTCTTCCGTCTAGTTCGGGGATCAACCTTTGTTCTTTGATGGAAGTCTGTACTGTACTAATCAACGCACCATCTCCGTGGGGATTTCATAATGTTAGGGACTATTTGGTGCGTTAGAGGGGGTGAATAGTGATTCTTCGATCGTTTTTGTCTACAAACATAAGTACGCAGCGGAATACAAATACAAAGCATAACACAAATACGACACAAGGATTTTTACGTGGTTCGGAATCCTAGTTCTTACTTTATGGTCGAGCCCTAGTGATGCATACCACTACTATGAACTCCTTTTCGGAAACACTCTAGAGGTGGAGAAACCTCTTGCAATGAGTTTATACAGCAAATACAACCGAAATATAAGACAAGAATGAAATACAAATACAAAGAACACTTTATAAAGAGCTTTTTATTGCTTGTTTGCTTGGTTGCTTTAAGATGTTTGGAAGGTCTGGAATGCAACAACAAATCATCTTCAAGAACTGACTTTCTTCTCCCTTCACGGAGTCTCCTTATAAAGTTGTAACTCGAGTTGATTTCTGCTTAACAGTCGACTGACCTTACCCACCAGTCGACTGTCCACCTATTCGTTGTCTCATAACGGACTAATCCACGTCAGCTTCTATTCGACCAGTCGACTGCCCTTACTTAGCAATCAACTGCTAGTGGTCAATTGACTTGTGTAAGCCAACAGTCGACTGTCAGAGTCATTGGTCAGCAGTCGAGCCTCAGTCGATTATTTGACTAGTCGACTGGTCAATACCACCAGTCGATTGGTAAACATCAAAATTGAGGTTTAACCTAGTATGATCCCCTCATACTTGATATTTACCATAAGCCCAAACCTAAGCCTTCAAATCACCTTCATCAACTTCACGCCCTCAAAGTCCATCCGAGTCCTCCACGACTTTTTCACCTTTTGCGCTAGCCTTCAGGTGCTTCCATCGACTTTGTCATGCCATCTAGTACCCTTAGCTTAGACCTAAGCTTTCAAGCCACTTCCATTAACCTCACGCCCTTCGTTCGAGTTCATGACTTTTTACCCTTGGTGCTAGCCTTCAAGTGCTTTCATCGGCTTTGTCATGCTAATGGATTTCCTTTGTCAAGTCTCTATACTTGGACTTTCGTCGCCAAGGCTACACTCTTAGACTTACATGACCAAGACTACACCCTTGGATTTTTTTCTTTGCCAAGTATTCATATTTAGACTTTCCCTTGCCAAGAATCCACCCTTGGATCTTTCCTTACCAAGTATCTATAATTAGACTTCTCCATTGCTAAGAATTCATTCTTGGACTTTTCCTTGCCATGTATCTATTCTTAGATTTCTCCATTGCCAAGACTCACCCTTAGACTTTTTCTTGCCAAGTATCCACACTTGGACTTCTCTATTGCCATGACTCTAATCTTGGACTTTTCTTTGTCAAGTCTCCAAACTTGGACTTCACTCAATTCTCACTCGAGCTTGGTCAACTTTGACTTGAGATCGATTGCTTCAATAATCTCCTCAACAATCTCCCTCATATGATCTTGGATATTTCAATCATCCACTAGTTATATAGTCAACATATGATCAAACACATATTGTCAAACAATTGACAAACCCATTGTCAAACATCAAAATCCTATTCAAGTCCCACTCGAGTTTGATGAATCGTGACCTGGATCGATTGCACCAATAATCTCTCTTTTTTTGATGTTTTACAATACCTTTAAGTTAGGTGACAATACCTCTGAGTTCGGCTATCCCATAAGCCCAACTCGACTCTTCTTATGCCATAGCATAATGAAGATTTACCTAACTTAAATCCTCATTTCTCTCCCTTTGACATACATAAAAAAGTCTACCAAGATTTTCAATGTCTCATCTTCCAATGAGTTCATTCTCCCCCTTGGTCCAAACTCATCTTAGATGCCTTCACTCTTCTTAGTGATAAAATCCTATCACTAAATAAGAGGCAATCATTTATTCTCTCCCATAAAAAAAATATCCATCATCCCTTGATGGACAAACTCCCACTTGACCATTGCACCAACAATGCCCTTGGAGAGTTCTTAAACCTATAAGAAATCTAAACCATAAAAAATAAGGGTAAAAGTTCAAACTTGAACTTTTGCCTCTTTTAAACTTTGATTCTCACCCTAATTAACTTTTTAATTCATTTTCAATGAATATTTCACCTTTCCAATATTTCTCTAAATATATCATAGGGTTAGGAGTGATTAGGGTATATAGGAGTGCTGATAAATAGCTAAAAAACCCTTGTTCAATCAAAATCAACATCAACAGTCGACTGTGCCAACAATCAGTCGACTGCCACTATCACCAATCGATTGCTTACCTTCAACAATCGGTTGGAGTCTGATTTTTTAGAAATCAGACTTTCAGAAATGAGATTTGAAAATTAATATACATTTTTCAAAAAATCTTAAAATTGCATATGTACATTACTTATGTTAAATACAATAGGCGAAAAATAATTTTATATGAAAAATCCATAATTTTGAAAGAATGATACAAAGTTTAAAAGTATTGACACCTTCAATGTTTTGCCTAACTCTGTGTCAGTCTTGTCAATTGTGATTTATCAAAAGATAGACTTCATCAAGATTTTTCAAAATATTTTTGAAATTATTTTGAAATCTTAATTTTAATCATGGTTAATGAGTTAGATGTACATGACTTGTACATTAGTTTTTTCTCATGATTTCTTTATGTTATATTATGAGTTTGAATTCATATAAATGTACTATATAAGAACATGAACCTAACTCAATTTTGTAACATCTTATATGTATCTATGGTGTATCAATACAGACACATGTTCTCTTATGATCTTTGTGAGATGTAAGTTTGATTTTTTTCTAAATCTAAGGGTTCATACATTATATCTAGGCATATCCATTTGATTCCTCTATCTAAGACATCAAATAATGCCACTTGTTCTTAATTTCAAATCGATTAACCTTAATGCATGAATTATGATCATGATATAAATAATTTACATAATTTAAGACATTGCTAATGATGCATGATATTATAATATAATTATAAAAACCTAAGTACTATCATGACATTTTAGTTAATCATATGAAATATGATGTCATGACATATGAGAAATAAAACAAGACAAATATATAAAATACAAAAGTATAGAATACCTAATTCTTAAATCAAATTGTCATTTTATATAGTTATTTCCAATTTGCCATAATGACTTTATCTCCCAAGTATGTCAAAATCTAAAATGACACATTTTTGACTCTAAACCTACTTGTGTCAATTATAATCAAATTTTCATCTTCTATGAAATCCATTGGCACATCCTAAAATCTTTTAGGATAATATTTTTTATCTCATTTCGAAGGTATCACATCACCTTGAAAATGTCATAAAATGTCAACTCTACCATAGTTAGGTTAACTACCTATTCATTTAAGATTGACATACTCTAAATCGATTTAGCGTGAAGGAATCACGCTCCTAGGAATCCAAAATCTATTTGAGCTCCTTTGATTTACAAGGTACTTGTAGGGACCGTTGGTGGCCGCTAGGGGGGGGGGGGTAAATAGCCCATTTTTGTTGAAGATGGAAATCGATCGTGTTTGCGTCTACAATTGTTATTAGCGCAGCAGAAACAAAGAAAATAAAGTAATAACAAAAATACAAGCACACAAACGCAATAATATAACGTGGTTCGAAATCTCAATATTCCTACTCCACGGGTTGGGCTCGAATGAGCCCTAACAATGCCAAACACCACTAATAATCAAATACTCTTTCTCGACAACAAGTCGGAGGCGGAGAAACTTCGTACAATGATTCTTACAACAATAACAAATAATAAATAAGCAAATACAAGCGAAATACACAAAAGAATGTAAAGAACACTTTACAAACGATCTTTTGGAAGCTTGCTTGTTGATTGCTTGAACTGTGCTTGAAGACCTTGATTTGCACTAGCAAATCGCCTCAAAAATACCCAAGAAATCATTGTGGAAATTCCTCTCGTCGAGCTCCTTTTAAGCCTCCTCGCGACCTGGATTTTTGCCTGGCAGTCGATTGCCATAAGTCCCCAGTCGACTACCAACAGTACCATTGTCTCACAATGAACTTAATCCATGTCGATATTCAAGCGAATGGTTACATTGGTAGTCGACTGCCATTACTCAACAATCAACTGCCATGGTCGTAGCCGACTAACCAGTCGGCTACCAAGCATTCTGCTCCCGTAATCCGACCAGCAGTCGACTGCCATCAGTCGACTGACCAATCCTAGTAGTCGACTACCAAGGCATTTTCTACAGTTGAACATTAGTCGACTCTGAGCAGTTCGACTGACCATAATCCTAGTCGACTGCTAAGAGTTAACTCGGTTGTCAAGTGTCAAAACACTTGACCAATCGACTGGTCCAAAGCCCCAGTCGATAGATAACCTCAACCATGAGGTTTAACCCTAAGTATGATGCTCTCATACTTGCTAGACCACCCTTAGCCTAAACCTAAGCCTTCTAGCCACCTCCGTCAGCCTCATGCCTTTCGAATCCTTCAAAGTCACCGTTGACTTGTTCATCCATACGCTAGCTTTCAGGTGCTTCCATCGACTATTGTCATGCTATGTTGGTCTATACCACCAAGGCACATTGGGCTTACACTGCTAAGACTACCGCTTGGACTTTACACCGCCAACCATTGAACTTATGCTGCCAAGACTCCTGCTTGGACTTTACGTCGCCAATATCACCTCTTGGACTTCCCTTGCCAACCCACGTTGGACTTTTCAATTGCCAAGACTCAAGCTTGGACTATCCCTTCCCAAGACCCATGCTTGGAATTTCCATGCCAATCTATGTTGGACTTTCCAATTGCCAAGTGTCCCACTTGGACTTTTCATGCCAAGTACCCATGACTTGGACTTTCCCATACATTTTGTCGAACATCAATGTCAAACATCAAAACACTACTCGAGGCAAACTCGAGTCCGGTCAATCGTGACCTGGGCCAATTACACCAACAATCTTCCCCTTTTTAATGTTTGAAAAAAACCACAAACACCTTTAAGTTAGGCCACCTAACTCAAATCTCCTCACAAATTCTCCCAAATTGGTAATTTCAAATTCTCCCATAACTTCTCTCCCTTTTTGACATACATAAAAAAGGTTCTCCCCAAGGAGGTCAATGTCTCATATCTTAATGAGATCTTACAATCTCTCCCTTAGTCCAAAAACATCTAGGATGCCTTCACTCTTTCTAGTGATAAGTCACATATCACTAAAGAGAGACAATCCTACAAACACTCTCAATTTTAAAATTGGACATCTCACATTCTCAAATAATTCTCCCTTTCATGAGGAAGAACACATCCATCATCCCATGATGGATACCTCTCCTTAAAGGCTTGCTCCCCCTTGACCATTGCACCAACAATGTCCTTGGAGAGTCCCTAAGCCTATAGAAACACTAAACCATCAAAATTAAGGTTAAAAGTTCAACCTTGAACTTTCACACACCTTAAAATTGATACACACCCTAAACAACTCTACTAATCCATATCCAATGGATTTTCACCCTTTCCAATGCTCTTCAAAGCATATCTTAGGGTTAAGGAACAGTTAGGGTAGCCTAACATAGTTGAAATCAGGCTAAATAATGTTGGTGCAACAATGCCCCAAGCATTTATATGTTTTGATATTTGGATAATCATCTAAGTTAGACAATATTTGTAATCTAATTGTGAACATGTTTAAGTGACAGGAAAATCCAAGTATGAAGACTTGGTAAAAGAAAAGTCCAAGTGTAAATCTTGGCAAGAGAAGTCCAAGGAAAGGTCTTGGCGGCGTAAGTCCAAGCATGGAGTCTTAGCAGCGTAAAATCCAAGCGGACTTTGGCAAAGGAAGTTCAAAGATAAGTCTTGGCAACGTAAGCCCAAACATGTAGTCTTGGCGGCGTAAAGTCCAAGCATACTTTGGGAAAGGAAAACCCAAGACATGACGAAACCAAAGGAAGCTCTTGGAAGCAAGCGTAAAGGATGAACAAGTCGAGGACTCGGAGGGATCCTGGAGGTGCAAGGCTAAAGGAAGAGCTAGAAGGTTGAGTCTAGGTCTAGGGAGGCAATTCAAGTATGAATTACTCATACTTGATGAGTATCAGTCGACTGATACGACGTAACAGTCGACTGATAGGATACTCGACTGATGCAGCTGAGAAAGCAAGGCATCAGTTGACTGCCTAGAGTTGGCAATTGACTGCTGCCGCCATCAGTCGAATGCCAAGCCTAGGCAATCGACTGATCAAGTTGGCATCGGACACAGAATGGAGTCAGACTCGACTCCTCGTGGGGATCACTCGACTAATCGCTTCATCAGTCGACTGATGAAGTGATCAGTCGACTGATCAACTTGCCGTTGGAAATGACGGCTGTGAATCCTTGCGGATCCGCCTTGTCAGAAGTCGTTGGCTACGATGACAGTCGACTGATGGAGACCATCAGTCGACTGATCGAGGCTCAACGGGAAAAACAACCCTCTCTCTATAAAAAGAGGGCATGAGGTGCTTGAGGAGGCTAGTGTTTACATTCCAACCATACTCTCACGCTCCCACATTTTTCCTAAGCTTTCTAAGTGCTTTTAATTCCCCTCCTCTCTAATCTTCATCTTCATCTTTTGTAAGAAGAGGAGGGTCTTGTAAGAGAAAGTTTTTAGTGGAGAATTGCTTGGATTGATCCACCTTAAGGATCGCCATGGAGTAGGAGCTTAATCTCTGAACCACGTAAACTCCTTTGTTAGCGATTGTATTTGTTTGCTTCTTAATTTCTTTTAGTTTCTTGTTTTGCTTCCGCTAACCTTACTTGTAGAAATGAAAAGAGGCTATTCACCCCCCTCTAGCCTTCTAAGGATCCCCAACAAATAAATCTTGCTTACTCGAAATCATGCATGATAGTCGACTCTTACAATCAGCAGTCGACGCTGTTGACGCCAGTGGACTGCCATAAGCGACAGTCGACTGATTTCTGTAAATGCAGAAATTCAATTTTCATAATCTAAATTTCAGAAATTCATAAGTAATTATAAACAAATAAAAAAATCATGAAATTTCATATGTATAATACTTATATCAATCATAATGGGTGAAAAATATTTAAAAATTAAATTACCCATAAAATAATGAGATTGACACAAAGTTTAAAATCATTGAAAAGTTCAATGTTTTGGCCCTACTTGTTGGTGCAATAGGCATCTAAGTCGAACCTGAGTTTTGATTATAGCAAACGATACAAAGTTAAGCTTATATTATCTCACGAGCTAAATCGAGTGTGAAGAAAAGTGCCAACGCTGGAGCTAAAGGCTAGTGACACCCGGAGGAAGCCGCGGTGGTCGGGCGACACTCGAGTGACTTCGTAGGGAGACGAAGGAATCGAGTGGAAGGCCAGAAGCGAAAGTGACACAGTAAGTATCGAGGTAAGCTCGTGTGTGTGCGAGAGTAAGTGAGGTCGTATCCTCTTTATGGGGATGATATTAAGCATAGATCCGACCAAAGACATTCTATAGGTGGTCTAGGTCGAGATCGGATGGTTGGAGGCCGTCGAAATAATATTTTTGTTAAGCTAACTTTGCCTTGCAGCTAGCATCAGTCGACTGCCAGCTTGGAGGACTCGACTGCCGTCAATCAGTCGACTATCTGCAGTCAACATTCGACTGATGCTACCATCAGTCGACTGATGATGGCTATCAGTCGACTGATGGTCAAGGATCAGCCTCGAGGAGTCAAGCCTTATCACCATTTTTCAAGGAGCCATGTGCCTAATTTCCATTGGTTGAAGGTCCTCTCGAAAAGGGGCTCAAAGGCTATAAAAGGAGGGTCTATCCTAGGGTTTCTTCATCAATTCTAAGCTTCCAAAAGCCTCCGCCAAGCTACAACTTTCTGACAACGAAGTGCTTCTTCTCCGACATCTAGGTTTTAATTGCTTTCTTTTTATAATGTCGGTTTAAGTTTTTATTTCAGTTCATTACTTTCAATTCTCGGAGCTTTTATCGTAACGAGGAGAGGGGGAGTGTCCCTCTACCTTAAGCCTTGTGTTTTATTTGTATCGATTAACTCCTACCTTAAATGAGGAGGAGTTCTTTAGTGTTTTTGCCCTCCGTACGTGGTCAAGGATCACTAGGGCCTTGGAGTAGTAGCCGAAGGCTACGAACCAAGCAAAAAATATTTGTCTCCTTTTATTTATTGCTTATCTTTCCGCTGTAATTAATTGTCTACTCGAGTTTTAACGAACGAACGAAAAGAAAAAAAAAGAAAAGGTTTTATCGCTATTCACCCCCCCTCTAGCGATCCGCTTCGATCCAACACTACTTTGTATCAACTCTCTCAATGGTGATTCATATCAAAAGATAGACTACACTAAAGTTTTCAAAAATAATTTTAAAAACCTATATTCGATCATGATCAATGGGCTCAATGCACATGACTTGCACATTAGCTTTCCCCATGATCCACCCATGGTCTAAGATGAGTTTGAGTTCATCTAGATGCAAAAATTATGCACCTTGAACTTAACTCATTTTCTAGCATCTCACATGTGTCTAAGGTATATCAATACACACACATGTCAATGTGATATGAGATGTGAATTTTGGTTATACCTATACTAAGATCTCATGCATTGTCTAGGTAATACTACTTGATTTCCTTATACATGAGACTTCAAGTCATGCTATATGTTGGGTTTTACGAGCCGCAAAAACCGCTTTTTGCGTTGCGGAAACCTCGGAAGCCCCGGCCACGGATCCGTACGAAGATGTATTAAAAACAAAACATGTATGTGTTTATATAAAACCCTAGATCTACCTTAGATCTACATGATAAGGATGTTACCCTCGTAGCGACGCCCTTCGCAAATCCCGCTCGTCCAAAAGGTTCGCCGGAACTCGAGAGTGTCAAGTGCACACCCCTCTATTGGTATCCACACAAGCAATAGGTGGAGAAAACACACCCTTGAGTGTGCTAGCACTCTATGGATGGTTCGGCCAAGGAGGTTGGGAGAGGGAGAGAGCTTGAGGGAAGTTGATCCAAGGTTGAAGATGAAGTTGTGTAACCCACACAAAATGAATTACCACATGAATAACCATCAAGTGGCCGACCACTTCATGGAGAGGGGGTTACATGCATGCATGTAACTCCCATGACCCTTGGTCTCCCTCATGAGATGGCACCACATGACAAAGTCAATGATGATGTGGAGCATCATCATTGGCCGGCCATGCCAAGTCATCATCATGACATGACATTTGGTCAAGTCAAACTTGACCTTTCATCTTCCCTCTCAAGTCAAGTCAAACTTGACCTCTTATCTCCCATGGTCGATCAAATCCAACCATTTGATTCAAGTCAATTTTAATTTAATGAATCTCTATTCATTAATTTAAATTGATTTGATGAATCAAATCTAAATTAGACTCATTCAACACTTGAATCAACTTGAGTCTAACTCAATTAGTCTAATTTGGATTACTCTTAATCTAATTTGGTTCATCCCATGAACCTAATCCTCATGGTTCATCATATGAACCTAATCTCCATCTAATTGCCCTTATGTGTGTGACCCTATAGGTTCTTGTAACATTGGCAATGTCTCTAAACCGATTTAGGAACATAAGCAATGAGCGGTATTTAGCAACACATCACTGCTACCCAAGTTACAAGAATGTTGAGCTCCAACATCACCTTTGTGACTACTAATTGTGACTCTCACAATATGTGACAATGTCCCTCTATCCTTGACATCTATATTGACCAATCGAGGCATAGACCGTGTCATCCTCGGTACAATCTAAATCTTGAACTCCAAGTAGACTCACTCTAATCAAATGAACTCAATATCTCATATTGATTCATTTGGGCATGGCCATGCACTTCGTGGTCTCACTCTATCAAGAATATCGATGTCTCTCCCATCATATAGGAGGGATAGATCCCATCTACATCACTCACATCCCGCCGCATAATTTGTTACATACCCAGTAATCGCCTTTATAGTCCACCCATTTGTTGGGTTTCCGGCACCGCGGCGTGTGTGTGTTCGATCATGTTTCGTAAACATGAGCACAGCGGAAGCAATAAAAATAATAAATACTCCTATTTATTACAACACACACAACACACGCATGCTATTACAACAAGTGTAGACATAACCGTAAATTAAAATTGCAATAAAAGGAAATTAAACTACGTTATACCTTCCGTATGACGTGTAGCGGGAACGACATCAACCGGAACGATCCTCGTAAGAATCGTCTCTATCCGTATCCACGCCGAGCTCCTCGGGATGACTTCGCTAAGTCACGAGCTTCGTCTTCGTACGGGTTACTAGCCTCGTGTTGAAGACGACGTGATCGAGAGATGATCACGATCCGAATCCAAATTCGGATCCAAAACGAGTTCTCAAAACTCGCTTCTCCGGAGAGGTATTCGTCAACCGTTTGACGAATCCTTCGTCCTCCACCTCAGAGGATTACCGGAGATCAAATCCCCGGTATGTTAGCCGCTGTCGGAGCACTAACCGTCGTCCAAACGACGCTCCGACGAGAGGAGGAGAAGCTGTCCAGAAAACTGGACAGCTTGGTGGAGGAGTAGGCGCCGGCCAAAACAAGGAGAGAAAAGCCTCACCTTGATGCCAAACCTATAGGAGATCACCGGAGGGTCGCCGGAGGTTCACCGGCTGAAGCTTGGTCGCCGGCAAGGAGCTAGACGGCAGCACAATCAAGCTGGGCGGCAAGGAGGTTGGGCGGCACAACCAGGTTGGGCGGCAACTCCTTGGAGGCTAGGGTTTTGATTTTGGATTAGGGTTTAACAATCCCTTAAGCCCACTTTTATAGAGAACTAATTCTCTTAATGGTTAATGGATCATATCCATAAAGCCCGTTAACCCGCTCCATTAAGATAAGTTAAAATAAACCAAACCATGATGGTTTATTTTAAGTTAAAACGAACCGAACCAACTTTTGGTTCATTCGTTTAAAATAAACCAAACCCTTTGGTTTATCCTCATCCATTGGATTAGAACCAAACCATTTTGGTCCATCCATTATGTCTTCATAAGACACTGCCCATCCACGCTTCCATTGCGACTGAAACAATTTCATGCTCGCTTTATGTTTGGTCCAACCAAACATAGTTTCTCTCGGTCTGAGAATCCCATTCTCAAGCTCGTTTTAAATCCTTTGGATTACACTCGTTGTGCGTGTGACCAAATAGGGTCTCGGTTTATGTTGGCCGTCTATAATTAACCATTAATTATAGAACGATCATGAGTGGCACCTAGTAGTACATCATGATCCCCAATTAACCGAAAAGATCAACGGTTGATCCAGAACTATTTCTGAAACCCTTCAGTAGCTCGAATGAATCGTGCCCCATTCCCTTAACTCATCTTATACCCACTTGGTTCAGGACATGGTCTATTGTGTCAGTCCCCACTAGGCTGACTACGTCACACCTAGCCCAAGTATCATTTCCTCGTCCTACGGATTCTAGTTACTCCACATGTATCGAAGAGTACCTTACTCTAAACATGTAATGCTTTGGCCAAAGACTTTAGTAACAATCCGACGAGAGGCCATGGGTATACATCTCCTCGCAAGGAGTGGTGAATCCTTTATAGGCTATTCAAACACCTTCGATCACTTCGACTTATACCCAATCATCCGGGTCCACATCTCCTGAGATGTTTGCTTAAGATGTCAAAGCATAAGTCTCCATGATCAAGATGACTTGAATACCGCAAGTCAAAGGAACATCGCACTTAAGCCACAAGAAGAACTTCATTGACATATCTATATATGCAGAGAACCATATGAAGTCTTACTACCGTCACTCCAATGAACTAGTTACCATAACTAGCATCCACGATTAACTCCGGACATCACAATGTCTCCAGCCAGTGAGAATCAGCTGCTTGGATACACCAAGGAGTATACCTCATGCTAGTCTCGACAGAATTGATGGTGTCCAGATCCATCAATTCATCGACTAGGGATAATTCCGATACATCACAATTACACATGTAGAGATACTCACTAGTTGTGATCCAATCACAAATTCTCTCATGCTGTGAATCGTATCGTGGACATTCAGTAAATGAGTTTAAGATCCAATCAAATACATAAAACATGTATACTCAAATAGTGAATCTTTATTTATCATATAAATGGTTCATACATAAGGCGATTGCCTTAGGACATCTCTCATATATTACTAACACCATTTACGGGTGACGTTTGACGAAGCCAAAGTATGCAACGCCTTATGTAGGGAACCATGGTGACTTCAGGTCTAAGGACTAATAGTCATACTAATAGCCACATGAGAAAGTATATGACACTCATATAACGATCCACGATACTTTCTCATGGCGGGTCATTCAGTATATATTCTCTAATATATACCCATGTGTCAACTCGATATCTCATATCCATGACTTGTGAGATCAAGTCATCATGTTGACCTATATGCTAGTCTCTACGCATTAACATTGTCCCTGAATGTTAATACAAGACTAGGAATGATTAAGAGTAGTGTTCTCTATATTATCTCATTATCGATTCAACCAATCGATTAATATAGATAAGAACCTACTACTCAAGGACATTATTATATTTAGTTATTTGGCACCAATATAAGTAAATATAATAACCATGCCTTTATAAATAGGAATATGATACAATAAAGTCCATACAACAATCATCACATGATTGACTCTAGGGCTTTCACTAATAATCTTTCACTAGCACTAGTGCCAATCACCATAGTATCTAATACCCAATGACCTAGTGTGACCATCATGCTTTTTCTGTGCCAAAGCCTTGGTCAAGGGATCTGCGATGTTAGCTTCTGTGGGTACTCTGCAAATCTTCACATCTCCTCTATCGATGATCTCTCGAATGAGATGGAAGCGCCGTAGTATGTGTTTGGTCCGCTGGTGTGAGCGAGGTTCCTTAGCCTGTGCAATTGCTCCATTGTTGTCACAATAGAGCTCTATGGGATCTACTATGCTAGGAACCACCCCAAGCTCAGTAATGAACTTGCGGATCCAAACTGCCTCCTTTGTTGCCTCAGATGCAGCGATATACTCGGCTTCTGTTGTAGAATCAGTAATTGTGTCCTGCTTCGAACTCTTCCATCTCACAGTGCCACCATTCAAGCAAAACACGAACCCTGACTGCGATCTATAATCATCCTGGTCAGTTTGGAAGCTGGCATCGCTGTAACCCTTTACAGCTAGCTCCTCATCGCCTCCAAATATCAAGAAATATTCTTTAGTACTTCTCAAGTACTTAAGAATATTCTTGACTGCTATCCAGTGACGCTCACCTGGATCTGACTGGTACCTACTCGTCATGCTTAAAGCATACGAGACATCAGGACGAGTACACAACATGACGTACATGATAGATCCTATAGCTGATGCGTAAGGGATCTTATCCATGCGGTCTCTCTCCTCTCTAGAAGAGGGACTTTGAGTCTTCGAAAGACTCATATCATGTGACATTGGCAGAAGTCCCTTCTTGGAATTCTGTATGGCAAACCGTAGTAATACCCTGTCAATGTATGTACTCTGACTTAGGCCAAGCAATCTCTTAGATCTATCTCTATAGATCTTGATGCCTAGAATACAGGCTGCTTCACCTAAGTCTTTCATTGAGAAGCACGTCCTCAGCCAAGTCTTCACAGACTGTAGCGAAGGGATGTCATTCCCAATGAGTAGTATGTCATCCACATACAATATAAGGAAGACAACTGTGTTCCCATTAACCCTCTTATAGACACAGGGTTCATCTTCATTCTTGATGAAATTAAACTGTTTGATCGCATCATCGAATCGAAGATTCCAGCTCCGAGAGGCTTGCTTTAGCCCATAAATGGACCTTTGCAGCTTGCATACTTTCCGAGTATGCTGTGGATCTTCAAAACCCTCAGGTTGTGTCATGTACACATCCTCGAGTAAGTTTCCATTCAGAAATGCGGTTTTGACATCCATCTGCCAGATCTCATAATCGTGGTATGCTGCAATAGCAAGAAAGATCCTAATGGACTTAAACATCGCCACTGGAGAAAAGGTTTCGTCATAGTCAATACCATGAATTTGCTTGAAACCTTTAGCTACCAATCGGCCCTTATAGGTATGTATAAGTCCATCCATGTCAGTCTTTCTCCTAAAGACCTACTTACACCCAATGAGTTTGACCCCTTCAGGTGGATCAACCAAAGTCCATACTTGGTTGGTGTACATGGATTCCATCTCAGATCTCATGGCCTCTAGCCATTTCTCGAACTGGCTCATCACAGCCTTCCTCGATAGGAGGTAGGCTCATTCTCAATGAGCATTACGTCATCATGGTCGACAAGAGAAATGAGTACTATCAGATCTGCGAAGAGGTAGGTCTACCTGAACAGGTGGTTGTTCCATAACTCTTTGTGCAACAACCTCATCACCCACAACACTTTGTGGTTCATGTTCAGCCTCCATCAAGGCCTCAGTGCTATGGTCCTTATCTTGAATTTCTTCAAGATCGAAGGTACTCCCACTAGTTTTTCTAGAAACAAAATCCCTTTCTAGAAAAACCCCAGTCTTTGCCACAAACACTTTGTGCTGACTGGGAATGTAGAAGTAGTATCCCTTTGTATCCTTGGGATATCCAACAAAATAGCACCTATCGGATTTGGGTCCCAGTTTGTCTGAGACTTGACGTCGAACGTAAGCCTCACAACCCCAAATCCTCATGAAAGACATCTTGGGATTTATCCCTGTCCATATCGTATATGGTGTCTTTAAGACAACCTTGGATGGTACACGGTTAAGGGTAAAGGCTGCTGTGTCTAGAGCATATCCCCAAAAGGATATAGGAAGATCTGTGTGACTCATCATAGATCGTACCATATCTAATAGGGTACGATTCCTCCTTTCGGATACACCATTCCACTGTGGTATTCCAGGAGGAGTGAGTTGGGATAGAATCCCACACTCAGCTAGATAGTCACGAAACTCATTGCTAAGGTATTCACCACCTCGATCTGATCGAAGTATCTTAATAGTCTTGTCAAACTGGTTTTGTACTTCATTCTTGAATTCTTTGAACTTTTCAAAGGATTCTGATTTATGTGTCATAAGATACACATAATCATATCTACTGAAGTCATCAGTAAATGTAATGAAGTACCTGTAACCACCTCTAGCAGCAACATTGAAAGGACCGCATACATCACTATGTATAAGTTCTAACAAATCTGTTCCTCTTTCGCTATGTCCACTAAAGGGAGTCTTGGTCATCTTGCTTAAAAGGCAAGACTCGCATGTCTCATATGATTCAAAATCAAATGAGTCTAGCAGGCCATCCTTATGGAGATGAGATAAGCGACTCTCATTTATGTGACCTAAGCGACAATGCCAGAGATAGGTTTGGTTCAACTCATTTGACTTGAACCTCTTGGTACTTATGTTATAGATAGGGCTCTCTAAGTCTAGAAAGTAGAGTCTGTTCATTAGAGGTGCACTATAATAGAACATATAATTTAAATAAACTGAATAATATTTGTTCTTTATTATAAATGAAAATCCTTTCTTGTCCAAACAAGAAACTGAAACGATGTTCTTAGTTAAGGCAGACACATAACAACATTCATCTAATTCTAGTACAAGCCCAGAGGGCAGAGATAGATCATAAGTTCCTACAGCAACAGCAGCAACCCTTGCTCCATTGCCTACTCGTAGGTCCACCTCGCCCTTTGTCAATGCCCTGCTATTTCTCAGCGCCTGCACATTGGTACAAATGTGAGATGCACATCCGGTATCTAATACCCATGATGAAGAAATAGATAGATTGACTTCTATAACATTTATACCTGAAGAAGAAGTCTCACTTCTTTTCTTCTTAAGATCTTCCAGGTAAGCTTTGCAGTTACGCTTCCAGTGTCCAGCTTCCTTGCAGTGGAAGCAAGCCCCTTCCTTGGCTACCCCTCCTTTGGGTTTAAGTTCTTTGCCTTTGCCCTTGGCTTGGGACTTTCCCTTACCTTTAGGCTTGCCCTTGCCTTTCTTCTTCTGCACCATCAAAATGGTGTCAGATTTTCCTTTCTTAAGGTTAAGCTCAGCAGTTCTCAACATGCTGAGCATTTCAGGCAATGACTTATCAATTTCATTCATGTTATAATTCATGACAAATTGATTGAAGGCTTGTGGCAAAGATTGCAAGATCAGGTCAGTGGCCAGCTCTTGGCCAAGTGGGAATCCCAGCCTTTGTAGGTTTTCTACGTACCCAATCATTTTGAGTACATATTGACCTACGGGAGTCCCTTCTTGCATTTTGGACCCAAACAATGCCTTAGAGACTTCATATCTGTCATGCCTTGCTTGTCCTTGATATAGTTGACGAAGATGTTCAACTATATCATAAGCATTCATGAACTCATGTTGCTTCTGAAGCTCAGAGTTCATGGTCGTGAGCATTAGACATGACACATCTAATGCATCATCTTGATGCTTCTTGTAAGCATCTTTGTCAGCTCGCGAGGCAGTGGCAGGAGGTGCCTCCGGAATGGGCTGCTCCAAGACGTACAACTTCCTTTCTTGGGTGAGAACAATTCTCAGGTTCCTGTACTAGTCCAGGAAATTTGCTCCATTGAGCTTGTCCTTCTCAAGGACAGAACGCAGAGAGAGAGTGTTCGTGTTTGTCGACATAGTTATCTACAACATACAATGCAGAGAATTAATATCATATTCCTTTTATCATTTAATTAGGCCTTTAATCAAATGATGCTCCCACTGAATTATAGGAATTTTGTAGAATCGAGTTATGGATGTGGTCAAACCACATTACTAGATTCATACAAACTAGCTATAATTCTTGCGGGACAAGATCCACATCACACTAAGCCTTGAGTTAGCTTTGGCTAAATCGCTCAAGACTTAGTACGATCGGTGGGTAACACATTATCGATTACATCTCTATGCAACTCTTGTTTATAGGATCAAGACCCACATTTACAAAAGACCTTGAGTTAGCTTTGGATAAATCGCCCAAGATTTAGTGTAAATGCAATCTTATCCTATCTTTCCAACAATTGGAATATGCCTATAGTTCTACTCGATCCAATTGAGTTAACTAGTTTTACTCAATCTAATTGAGCTTACTCTAACCCAAGAGTGATAGGTGGGACCAAGATTGTCCCTCCGCACCCTACCAAGATAATATGCATTGCTCTGCTTTGGCAGATTCAACAACAATAAATGATCGAGGTAGTGATGGGTATCAATGCTCGGTAGGCATTTTCGAGTTGATTCGATTATGATCTAATCTAATCGTAATGTGTATCTTATACGCATTTTGACCTTTATTATCCTATATTAGCATGCATCACATACATACAATCATTATTCTAGCATGCATCATATACATATAAGAAAATTATCCTAGCATGCATCATATACATACAAGCATTATTCTACTAGTATGCATCACATACATACAAGCAAAATCAAATATATATATATATATATATATATATAAAATTAAATGTGATGTAGTCATGACCCTACTACGATCTTCTCAAGCCAATGAGAAGATCGGACGGTCAACCTAAGGCTAGCGGCTTCTCCAAGCGCTTCCTTTGACCGCCATGTGTCATCGTCACCCTTCTCGTAATCTCGTCTTCAAGTGGACTTTCCACCGCTCCATTTTGTACATTACAAATATGAAACTCGAGTTACATTCGAGTCTAAAACTATTTACAACTAGAATATCAAAAGAAGAGGTACGACGCGCAGGTCGTATACACTATACAACACGCACAACGACAAAATGCCACGCAGACCGTATTATGAATTACAACACATCACATCCAATCATATTGGGGTTATTGGGCCATGAAAATCACATAATTATACATAATTCTAAATTATGTATTTTTACAGAAAAT
The DNA here is from genome assembly GCA_025175895.1 of Wurfbainia villosa. Taxonomy (NCBI): domain Eukaryota; kingdom Viridiplantae; phylum Streptophyta; class Magnoliopsida; order Zingiberales; family Zingiberaceae; genus Wurfbainia; species Wurfbainia villosa. Next base: position 26,353,771 of record CM045988.1, read on the forward strand.
TTCTATAATATTTCCTATTTTTTTTGTTCAATTTTATGAGTCACTTCCCCGTAATGGTCCCGCTAAGTGGTTTCCGGGCGTGATCGTGGGACAAGGCCCCTTTCAGGGATAGGGGCAGTGCCCCTACTTGCAAAATAAACTTTGCGAATGTTCCTACAATGATCTTATAGTGACTTAAGTCGCTGTCCCAAAAACCTAAAACGAGAACTCGCCATTACGGAGAGTTTTTCTCGACGGTTGAAGCTTACAAGTGTCCCAACACTTGTTGCTTCGATTCTTCGAGAAAAATACCCAAAAATTCTATAAAAATAGGAAATTTATAGAAACATATAAATCTATAATTTTTATATCTAATACAAAAATTGCAAAAAATGAAACGCATACATGCTTCGCACGTGGCTCTGATACCACTGTTGGGTTTTCCGAGCCGCAAAAACCGCTTTTTGCGTTGAGGAAACCTCGGAAGCCCCGGCCACGGATCCGTGCGAAGATGTATTAAAAACAAAACATGTATGTGTTTATATAAAACCCTAGATCTACCTTAGATCTACATGATAAGGATGTTACCCTCGTAGCGACGCCCTTCGCAAATCCCGCTCGTCCAAAAGGTTCGCCGGAACTCGAGAGTGTCAAGTGCACACCCCTCTATTGGTATCCACACAAGCAATAGGTGGAGAAAACACACCCTTGAGTGTGCTAGCACTCTATGGATGGTTCGGCCAAGGAGGTTGGGAGAGGGAGAGAGCTTGAGGGAAGTTGATCCAAGGTTGAAGATGAAGTTGTGTAACCCACACAAAATGAATTACCACATGAATAACCATCAAGTGGCCGGCCACTTCATGGAGAGGGGGTTACATGCATGCATGTAACTCCCATGACCCTTGGTCTCCCTCATGAGGTGGCACCACATGACAAAGTCAATGATGATGTGGAGCATCATCATTGGCCGACCATGCCAAGTCATCATCATGACATGGCATTTGGTCAAGTCAAACTTGACCTTTCATCTTCCCTCTCAAGTCAAGTCAAACTTGACCTCTTATCTCCCATGGTGGATCAAATCTAACCATTTGATTCAAGTCAATTTTAATTTAATGAATCTCTATTCATTAATTTAAATTGATTTGATGAATCAAATCTAAATTAGACTCATTCAACACTTGAATCAACTTGAGTCTAACTCAATTAGTCTAATTTGGATTACTCTTAATCCAATTTGGTTCATCCCATGAACCTAATCCTCATGGTTCATCATATGAACCTAATCTCCATCTAATTGCCCTTATGTGTGTGACCCTATAGGTTCTTGTAACATTGGCAATGTCCCTAAACCGATTTAGGAACATAAGCAATGAGCGGTATCTAGCAACACATTATTGCTACCCAAGTTACAAGAATATTGAGCTCCAACATCACCTTTGTGACTACTAATTGTGACTCTCACAATATGTGACAATGTCCCTCTATCCTTGACATCTAGATTGACCAATCGAGGCATAGACCGTGTCATCCTCGGTACAATCTAAATCTTGAACTCCAAGTAGACTCACTCTAATCAAATGAGCTCAATATCTCATATTGATTCATTTGGGCATGGCCATGCACTTCGTGGTCTCACTCTATCAAGAATATCGATGTCTCTCCCATCATATAGGAGGGATAGATCCCATCTACATCACTCATATCCCTTCGCATAATTTTTTACATACCCAGTAATCGCCTTTATAGTCCACCCATTTACGGGTGACGTTTGACGAAGCCAAAGTATGCAACGCCTTATGTAGGGAACCATGGTGACTTCAAGTCTAAGGACTAATAGTCATACTAATAGCCACATGAGAAAGTATATGACACTCATATAACGATCCACGATACTTTCTCATGGCGGGTCATTCAGTATACATTCTCTAATGTATACCCATGTGTCAACTCGATATCTCATATCCATGACTTGTGAGATCAAGTCATCATGTTGACTTACATGCTAGTCTCTACGCATTAACATTGTCCCTGAATGTTAATACTTGACTAGGAATGATTAAGAGTAGTGTTCTCTATATCATCTCATTATCGATTCAACCAATCGATTGATATAGATAAGAACCTACTACTCAAGGACATTATTATATTTAGTTATTTGGCACTAATACAAGTAAATATAATAACCATGCCTTTATAAATAGGAATATGATACAATAAAGTCCATACAACAATCATCACATGATTGACTCTAGGGCTTTCACTAACACTATAGTCCTTAAATCAATTTTAATTAATGCATGAATGATCATGGCATAAATGATAACATAAATAAGCATGACCAATGATCATGATATCATGACATATGATTAAATCTAAATACACATGACATAAAACTAAACCCTAGAAATTAATAATGACATTTTATATGATTCAAATGAATATGATGTCATGACATGATATATGACAAATAAAACATGAAAAATAAAAGGTATAAGTATAACAATACCTAAATTTTAATATTGATTGCCATTTGTAGAATTAAATTCAATTTTTCCATAATACTAGTTATCCCCCAAAGTGTGCCAAAAATCCAAAATGGCACACTATGACTCTAAGATCTAAATATTGCCAATTTGATTAAATTATCAAACTTCTTAAATAATATTGGCACATCCTAAACTCCTTTAGGATATAAGATCAAACTTATTTCCAAGGTACCCATAACCTTGAAAATGACCTAAAGTGCCACCTTTACCATGGTTAGGTTAACTATCTATCCATTTGAAGTTGATACAACCTAACCCATTTAGCGTGAATCGATCACGCTCCTAGGAATTCAATACCTATTAGAGCTCTTTGTGTTTACTAGGTATTCCTTAGGGATAACTTCCCTAGATATCTTCCTAGGCTTGGTAGCCTTGGTCATTTGGATCTTGACTAGGTTAACTCTAGGGGTGACTCCCCTTGTAACCTTCTTAGTGGCCTCCCTAAGTTTCTTCGAAACCTTAGCCACTAGGCATTTGCCATGATTAACTTTAGGGATGACTTACCTTGTGACCTTGGTTTTCCTAGACCTAGGTTGAGTTCCATTATCAAATGGAACATTATGATATGTCTTCTTGGGGTTGGGTTTCTGACCCAAACCTTTCTTGTCCCTTGAAGGTTCTTGCTTCCTAGGACCTAGATTTTGACAATTTGACCATTGCATTTGATTTTGCATTTTTCTAAGTGAAGGTTTTGCGGAGCTGAACCGAAGCTTCGCTTCTTACTTCACCTCGGTCGCTTGTGCATGACGATCCTCTCTACGTCCCCGGATTAAAAAATTAATCCAAGACGATGACAGATTACCCAAGAAAACGATCCATCATCGTTCTATTCGATTAGAGTAGTCTCTTGAACAAACTAGTTGTTCAAGCAACCTAACTCTTCTCCTCGACTAGCTGCAGAATAGATGATGTACGGATGGCCGGTTTTTATATTTATCTTTGGGGTCTAAGTAAATTAGACACATTCAATTACATACATAATACAAAGAAACAAAATAAAACCAAAACAAGAATTATACCTCTTGTTTACCTCAAGGTCTTCTATTGTATGTCCTTCCTCCTTTTGGACGTCGTGTGGCCGACGATCTTCCAAAAGTCGAAGCCTCCTAGATCACGTTCTTCCCTTCCTTGCTCGCTCTGAACAAAGGGAAGAATAAAACAAAACTTCTTCTCCTATCTAGAAACGACCACCAAGCCACCTTGCTTGGTGGTTGTCGCTGGCCAAGGAGAGGAATAAGGAGCGCCGGCCAACCTTGAAGAAAGTTTGCCACCGGCCAAAAGAGAGAGAGAGAGGGAGGAGTTGCCGACCAATCTAGAGAGAGAGAGGGTGAGGCACCACCGGCCAAGAAGAGCCAAAACCTAATCTTATCGCCGCCCAATTGGAAGGAGACCAACCTAAGGTTGCCGCCCACCTCTTCTCTCAAGCCAACTCCAAACCCTAGCCAACCAAAACCTTGGAAGCAAAACCCTAATCTCCTTAAGATCAATTGCCGCCCATGCCTTGGACTCCTATTTATAGATTTAGGCTTAAGCCTCCTTTTAATCTCCACCGTCGGATCTAGGGATTCAATTTCCATCGTCGGATTTAGGGTTTCATTTTTCACCATCGGATCTAGGTTCCACGAGGGTTTTAATAGGCTACAATAGAGACCATGAGGAGGAGTTGGATCATGGCCACCCAATGGATCTAGCACACATAAAGTCCGATCCATTCCACTAGAGGATTATCATTGATCTACCTCACCAACCCCCATAAATAAATATAGGTTCTATATATTAATTATACAAATATCTCCCCGTGTTTAAGATCTCGAATATCCATCAATTAATTAATTTACTGACAATTAATTAATCAACATCTAACTCCATGAGTAGTACCACTCAACCTTATCATCATGCCGGACCAAGTCCACTTGTTGGGTTTACATGATGATCCTTATGAGCTCCTCAAGGGGACATCATCATCCAAATATATAGGACATGGTTTCCTCCTATAATCAATGACACACCATGTAAATAATATCATTTTCTAACTTACCGAGCCTATCAATTTACTCTATAAATCTCGCCAATTGGTAAATCAAAGAAATAAATACTAAGTGTATGTGCCCGTTATTATATCGAGATAAAGAGTATGTACACCATAATATCCGAGGTCCGATTCAATTATGTAGTCAGTAATAAATTGAATCACTTCTAAGTCGATCCTACTTAATACACACAAAGTGTACTAGTGTAATTCTATGGTCAAGACAAACCAATACCAAATTACACTACAACCAAACCAATGGTTTGTCCAAAACCATCTTGGTTGTGAGCCTTTACTTATACTCTACAAGGAACTGATAACATAATATCCCGTGTGACAATACACACCATGTTATCTACAATGTAATATATCAGACAATATGCATAACTATAAATATGCAAACAATGATCATGTGATTCTTATTTCAAAAATGAAGATGTTCATACAAAAGATAGAATTTTCAGTATGCATTCCAACAATCTCTCACTTATACTAAAAGACTATGCTATCCTCATACTGCAATACATTTGATTCCCATTCCCTCCACACGCCTAGCAAAAGCTCTCGCTAGAAGGGCCTTAGTGAAAGGATCTGCCAGCTTATCCTCTGATGCAATCTTAGCTATAGTAACTTCTCCTTGCTTTACGATTTCTCGTATCAGGTGGTACTTGCGCTCTATGTGTTTATTTGCCTTATGGGCTTGTGGTTCCTTCAAGTTTTCAACTGCACCACTGTTATCACAATAAATTATGATAGTTCTGTGCAAATCAGGAATCACATCCAAGTCCATCAAGAAGTTCCTGATCCATACAGCTTCTTTGGCCGGCTCAGAGGCTGCCACATACTCAGCTTCCATGGTAGAGTCCGCCATGCATTTCTGCTTGACACTTCTCCATACAATGGCTCCACCTCCAAAAGTAAACACAAAACCTGAGGTGGACTTACTGTTATCCCTATCTGATTGGAAGTCGGAATATGTGTAACCCAAAGGGAGTAATTGGTCTGCCTGGTATACCAGCATATAATCCCTAGTCATTCTCAGGTACTTCAATATATGCTTTACCACAGTCCAATGTCCCTGTCCTGGATTACTATGATATTTGCTAACCATGCCAACTACAAAGCAAATATCTGGTCTCGTACATAGCATAGCATACATGAGGCTTCCTACTTTCGAAGCATAAGGAACCACCTTCAACTTCTCTATCTCCTTTGATGTTCTAGGACACATCTCTTTAGATAAAGGTACTTCCTGCCTAAAAGGTAAAAAACCTTACTTGGAGTTCTGCATGCTAAAACGAGCCAAAATGATGTCTAAGTATGAAGCTTGAGATAAGCACAACATCCTTTTCCTGCGATCCCTTATCACCTTGATCCCAAGGATGTGTTCCACTTCTCCCAAGTTCTTCATATCAAACTGTTTGGACAACCATACCCTTACGTCTGATAACACCTTGACATTGTTGCCAATTAATAAAATGTCATCTACGTATATTATAAGAAATACCACTATGTTTCCGTCACATCTCTTGTATACAAAAGACTCATCCAGACTTTGAATAAATCAATAAGACTGGATTACCTCATCAAAGCGGATGTTCCAAGATCTCGAAGCTTGCTTCAATCCATAAATGGACTGATTAAGCTTGCACACAAGATGCTCTTTGCCCTTTGCAATGAATACCTCTGGTTGCTCCATATAGATGTTTTCCTCAAGACTTCAATTAAGGAAAGTTGTCTTCACATTCATCTGCCACATCTCATAATCCATATGAGCAGCAATACATAAGAGAATCTGGATAGACTTAAACATGGCTACCGGCGAAAAGGTCTCCTCATAATCGATACCCTCTTTCTGAGTATACCCTTTCGCAACAAGCCTTGCTTTGAAGGTCTCAATCTTCCCATCTATTTCTCTCTTTCTTTTGTAGATCCACTTGCATCCAATGGGTTTTACACCATTGGGTGGTTCTACTAGCTCCCAGACCTGATTTGAATCCATAGATTCAATCTCAGAATTCATTGCTCTTTGCTAAGGTACCGCATCTTTATCTTGGATTGCTTAGTCATATGTCCAGGGATCAGGTTCATGTTCGCCAGGAATCAAATCAGAAGATTCTCCCAAGAACATAAATCTATCAGGCTATCTAACAACCCTCCCACTATGATGAGGTATCACCTGTGTATCCGCTGTGACATGCGGTGCAATCACTTGTGATATATCCTCTTGTACCAGTGGTACTGAAGTAGTGACTTCCCCTCTCAATTCATCCATAACAATCTTACTCATGGGCTTGTGATTCATCACATAGTCTTCCTCTAAAAATCTAGCGTTTATGCTAATGATCACCCTCTGATCTATAGGATTATAGAATAAACCACCTTTAGTTCCTTTAGGATAGCCTACGAACATGCGCACTTCTGTACGAGGTTCCAACTTACCAGCATCTGCCTTTAGCAAATGTGCTGGACTCTCCCAAATCCGAATATGTCTCAGACTAGGCTTTTGCCCAGGCCATAATTCTGTGGGAGTAGAAGGCACTGATTTACATGGTACTAAGTTCAGAATATACACTGTCGTATCCAGAGCATACCCCTAGAATGAATCTGGCAACTCAGAATAACTCATCATCGATCTAACCATCTCCATAAGAGTCCTATTCCTTCGCTCCGCTACACCATTCTGTTAGGGTGTGCTAGGTGCAGAAAATTGGGATTGAAACCAAGCCTCTGATAAGTAATTTCAAAACTCTCCCAAGAGGTACTCACCACCATGATCAGATCGTAGTGTCTTGATACTTTTACCTCGACGTTTCTCCACATCAGCCTTGAATTCTTTGAACCTGTCAAAACATTCAGACTTACGGCGCATCAAGTAAATGTATCCATATCTTGAATAATCGTCTATAAAAGAGACAAAATATTCAAAACCACCTCTAGCCTGGATAGACATAGGACCATACAAATCAGAATGAACCAATTCCAATACATCTTTGGCTCTATACCCCTTGGCCTTAAAATGCCTCTTGGTCATTTTACCTTCCAAGCAAGATTCGCAGGTTGAGAAATCTTCCACCACTAATGAACCCAGAGGTCCATCAACCATCAACCTTTGAATTCTACTTAGGTTAATATGACCTAACCTTATATGCCAAAGATATGTTTGGTTCATTTTCGAAGGTTCTTTTCTCTTATTAGAATTAGAAGATGAGTTGTTTACTTTTATTTGCATCGTGAGAGCTTTTGGTTCAAGGGTATATAAATTTTCTATCAATGCACCAGAACAGATAATCTTCCTATTCTTTTTTATAACAAGTCTGTCATTAAAAGAAATAGAATATCCATCCAAAAATGATTTAGAAACCGAAATCAAATTCTTTCTAAATAAAGATACATAAAGGCAATTTTTCAGAACCAAAATTTATTCATATCGAAAGATAAATAAACATCTCCCACTGCAACAACCGCCACCTTCGTAGTATTGCCCAAGTAAACAGTAATCTCCCCCTCAGCTAGTCGTCTGGTTTTCTGGAACCCCTGCAAAGTATTATAGACATGATCAATGGCTCCCGTATCTACACACCAGGTGCCGGTAGATAACACCGCTAAACATGTTTCAACGATTAGGCCAAAAGATATGCCTTTGTTCTGCTTTCGGTTGGGGCAGTCCTTCTTCCAATGTCCAGTCTGCTTGCAAGTGAAACACTTGCCTTTCGACTTCTTCGCTCTTCCCTGAGATCCTTCCGCCACCTTTGCTTTACCTTGTTTCTTCTTCTTCTTGCCTTTCAGCTTAGAAGTCGAAACCTTTTGGGAAACCATGACCTGAGCCTGAGCACTCTGAAGAAAAAGCCCCTCTGTCGCTTGGAGTTCTGTCAGAAGCTCCGCCAAAGAATACAACCTCTTATTCATGTTGTAGTTTAGGTGAAACTGCTCAAAACTCCTAGGTAGAGAGTGGAGAATGATATCGACCTAGGTTTCCCCATCTATCTCAGCTCCAAGGACTTCCAACTCATTCAAATGAGCCATCATCTTGAGAACATGATCCCTCACGGGAGTTCCCTCGATCATGGTGGTCGTCATCAAGTTCCTCATGGCTTCCTTCCTAGCAGCCCAATTCTGGTGTTTGAAAAGCTCCTTGAGATTGAGCATCATGTCATAAGCAGTGGGCATGACTTGATGCTGATGTTGCAATACATTTGACATAGAAGCCAAAATGTAACATCGTGCCATCTCATCAGCCTTAATCCACTTTTTATAGCTCTCTTTCTCCTTTTCCCCATAATCATCTGAAGGCTTAGGAGGACACTCTTCGAAGAGTACATACTTGTACTCCTCAGCAGTCAAGACAATATCAAGATTCTTTTTCCAATCAACATAATTGGGTCCAGTAAGTTTATTCTCATTTAGTATCATAGCAAGAGGGTTGAAAGTCATTTTTGAAAAACCTAAGAATCACATAGATCAAAACATTAGATTTCAAAAAAATTATTGATTCCTCAAACAATAAAATTTTGAAATCAACCAACACCTCAAAACAACGAGAATATTATATGCCACGATCGTGTGGACGTATACGAATTCTACATTTGTAAGAGGAGGTTTTACCCATTAATTTTATTATCCTGTCAACCTAACTTTTGACAAATAAAATTAATAGTTGGTTCCTCTTCGACCCTACAAATAAAAGTAGTGACTCCGATGGGGAGGATACTCTTATTTGCATCTAAGTGTTCACCATTACTCGATACCAAGGCAATTTCTCGGATTATGTGCCTTCTGATGGGGAAGTACACATGCTCTTAAATAATTTCCTATAACCATATTTGACCTTGTGATATGCAAAACAAACTCATCCGATGGGGAGGAAGGCACTCAGAGCCAACGCATAAGTTTGTTTGCTTCACATGTCAAATCGTAATGGAGGCCGTGGGAATTTATAAAAAATATCCCTCTCCCACTTAGTAATTTAAAATTGAGGAATTTTCCTAGCACATGACATGCATATCAAACAAGAAGCAATAAATATGAAAAAAATATTTTCCAACTATTATGGCTTTTGTTCTCTAATATGCCTCCCGTCGTACCACCATTTAGTCCGTTCCGTCCTATGCCATGTACAAGCCATCCGGAGATCCGAGCCGAGAATAATTATTTTAATTTACATTCATCGATTCTATACTCCACAAAGGAGTGTACATGAAATCTAGATCGAAAGTAAACTAAAATAAAAGAGTGGCTAAACAATGCCGTACTTAATTACAAAAATTAAATACTAGCCTTGTCAACCCCGAGGATTCAAATAATATTACTATTACACACATCCAATCACATACACACACATATGGCCATAATAGTTGGATCTTATGCATGCAATATGATAAGTGCATACAATATATGATAAGTGCATAAAAGTAACTAAATCCTAAACACACAAAATCAAAAACAGTGGCTCTGATACCAGTTGAAGGTTTTGCGGAGCCGAACCGAAGCTTCGCTTCTTACTTCACCTTGGTCGCTTGTGCATGGCGATCCTCTCTACGTCACCGGATTAAAAAATTAATCCAAGACGATGACGGATTACCCAAGCAACTGATCCATCATCCTGCTATTTGATTAGAGTGGTCTCTTGAACAAACTAGTTGTTCAAGCAACCTAACTCTTCTCCTCGACTAGCCGCGGAATAGATGATGTACGGATTGCCGGTTTTTGTGTTTATATTCGGAGTCCAAGTAAATTAGCCACATTCAATTACACACATAATACAAAGAAATAAAAGGAAACCAAAACAAGAATTATACCTCTTGTTTACCTCAAGGTCTTCTATTGTATGTCCTTCCACCTTTTAGACGTCGTGTGGGCAACGATCTTCCAAAAGTCGAAGCCTCCTAGATCATGTTCTTCCCTTCCTTGCTCGCTCCGAACAAAGGAAGAATAAAATAAAACTTCTTCTCCTATCTAGAACTGACCACCAAGCCACCTTGTTTGGTGGTTGCCGCCGGCCAAGGAGAGGAATAAGGAGCGCCGGCCAACCTTGAAGAAAGGTTGCCGCCGACCAAGAGACAGAGAGAGAGAGGGAGGATTTATCGGCCAATCTAGAGAGAGAGAGAGGGAGGATTTATTGGCCAATCTAGAGAGAGAGAGAGGGTGAGGCGCCGCCAGCCAAGAAGAGCCAAAACCTAATCTTGCCGCCGCCCAATTGGAAGGAGACCAACCTAAGGTTGCCGCCCACCTCTTCTCTCAAGCCAACTCCAAACCCTAGCCGACCAAAACCTTGGAAGAAAAACCCTAATCTCCTTAAGATCAATTGCCATCCATGCCTTGGACTCCTATTTATAGATTTAGGCTTAAGCCTCCTTTTAATCTCCACCGTCAAATCTAGGGATTCAATTCCCACCGTCGGATTTAGGGTTTCATTTTCCACCGTCGGATCTAGGCTCCATGAGGATTTTAATAGGCTACAATAAGGACCATGAGGAGTAGTTAGATCATGGCCACCCAATGGATCTAGCCCACAAAAAGTCTGATCCATTAATGATAGTCCATTCCACTAGAGGATTATCATTGATCTACCTCACCAACCCCCATAAATAAATATGAGCTCCATATATTAATTGTACAAATATATCTCCGTGTTTAAGATCTTGAATGTCCGTCAATTAATTAATTTACTGACAATTAATTAATCAACATCTAACTCCATGAGTAGTACTACTCAACCTTTTCATCATGCCGGACCAAGTCCACCTGTAGGGTTTACATGATGATCCTTATGAGCTCCTTAAGGGGACATCATCATCCTAATATATAGGACATGGTTTTCTCCTATAATCAACGACACACCATGTAAATAATATCATTTCCCAACTTACCGAGCCTATCGATTTACTCTATAAATCTCGCCTATTGGTAAATTAAAGAAATAAATACTAAGTACATGTGCTCGTTATTATATCGGGATTAAGAGTATGTACACCATAATATCCGAGGTCCGATTCAATTATGTAGTCAGAAATAAATTAAATCACCTCTAAGTCGGTCCTGCTCAATACACACAAAGTGTACTAGTATAATTCTATGGTCAAGACAAACCAATACCAAATTACACTACAACAATACCAATGATTTATCTAAAACCATCTCAGTTGTGAGCCTTTACTTATACTCTACAAGGAACTGATAATATGATCTCTCGTGTGACACTACACACCATGTTATCTACAATGTAATATATCAGACAATATGCATAACCATAAATATGCAAACAATGATCATGTGATTCTTATTTCAAAAATGAAGATGTTTATACAAAAGATAGACTTTTTAGTATACATCCCAACAATCTCCCATTTATACTAAAAGACTATGCTATCCTCATACTGCCATACATTTGATTCCAATTCCCTCCACATGCCTAGCAAAAGCTCTTGCTGGAAGGGCCTTAGTGAATGGATCTGCCAGCTTATCCTCTGATGCAATCTTGGCTATAGTAACTTCTCCTCGCTTTATGATATCTCGTATCAGGTGGTAGTTGTGCTCTATGTATTTACTTGCCTTATGGGCTCATGGTTCCTTTGAGTTTTGCAACTGCATCACTGTTATCACAATAAATTGTGATAGTTCTGGGAAAATCAGGAATCACATCCAAGTCCATCAAGAAGTTCTTGATCCATACAACTTCTTTGGCCGGCTCAGAGGCTGCTACATACTCAGCTTCCATGTTAGAGTCGGCCATGCATTTCTGCTTGACACTCCTCCATACAATGGCTCTACCTCCCAAAGTAAACATAAAACCTGAGGTAAACTTATTGTTATCCCTATCTGATTGGAAGTCGGAATATGTGTAACCCATAGGGAGTAATTGATCTGCTTGGTATACCAGCATATAATCCCTAGTCCTTCTCAGGTACTTCAATATATACTTTACCGCAGTCCAATGTCCCTATCCTAGATTACTCTGATATATGCTAACCATGCCAACTGCAAAATAGATATCTGGTCTCATACATAGCATAGCATATATGAGGCTTCCTACTACCGAAGCATAAGGAACCGCCTTCATCTCCTCTATCTCCTTTGATATTTTAGGACACATCTCTTTAGATAAAGGTACTCCCTGCCTAAAAGGTAAAAAACTTTTCTTGGAGTTTTGCATGCTAAAACGAGCCAAAATTGTGTCTATGTATGAAGCTTGAGATAAGCACAATATCCTTTTCCTACGATCCCTTATCACCTTGATCCCAAGGATGTGTCCCACTTCTCCCAAGTCCTTCATATCAAATTGTTTGGACAACCATACCCTTACATCTGAAAACACATTGACATTGTTGCCAATTAATAAAATGTCATCTATGTATAGTACAAGAAATACCACAATGTTTCCGTCACATTTCTTGTATACACAAGACTCATCCAGACTTTGAATAAATCCATAAGACTAGATTACCTCATCAAAGCGGATGTTCCAAGATCTCGAAGCTTGCTTCAATCCATAAATGGACCGATTAAGCTTGCACACAAGATGCTCTTTGCCCTTTGCAATGAATCCCTATGGTTGCTCCATATAGATGTTTTCCTCAAGACTTCCATTAAGGAAAGCTGTCTTGACATCCATCTGCCACACCTCATAATCCATATGAGCAGCAATACAAAAGAGAATCCGGATAGACTTAAGCATGACTACCGGTGAAAAGGTCTCCTCATAATCGATACCCTCTTTCTGAGTATACCCTTTCGTAAAAAGCCTTGCTTTGAAGGTCTCAACCTTCCCATCTATTCCACTCTTTCTTTTGTAGATCCACTTGCATCCAATGGTTTTTACACCATTGGGTGGTTCTACTAGCTCCCAGACCTGATTTGAATCGATAGATTGAATCTCAGAATTCATTGCTCTTTGCCAAGATACCACATCTTTATCTTGGATTGCCTCATCATATGTCCAGGGATTAGGTTCATGTTCACTAGGAATCAAATCAGAATATTCTCCCAAGAACATAAATCTATCAGGCTGTCTAACAATCCTCCCACTACGATGAGGTATCACCTGTGTATCCTCTGTGACATGCGGTGCAGTCACTTGTGGTATATCCTCTTGTTCTGGTGGTAGTGAAGTAGTGACTTCCCCTCTCAATTCCTCCATAACAATCTTACTCATGGGCTTGTGATTCATCACATAGTCTTCCTCTAAAAATCTGGCATTCGTGCTAACGATCACCCTTTGATCTCTAGGACTATAGAACAAACCACCTTTCATTCCTCTAGGATAGCCTACGAATATGCGAACTTCTGTACGAGGTTCCAACTTATCAGCATCTGCCTTCAGCAAATGTGCTGGACTCCCCCAAATCCGAATATGTCTCAGACTAGGCTTTTACCGAGTCCACAATTCTGTAGGAGTAGAAGGCACTGATTTAGATGGTACCAAGTTCAAAATATACACTGCCGTATCCAGAGCATACCCCCAGAATGAATCTGACAACTTAGAATAACTCATCATCGATCTAACCATCTCCATAAGAGTCCAATTCCTTCGCTCCACTACACCATTCTGCTGGGGTGTGCCAGGTGCAGATAATTGGGATTGAATCCCAGCCTCTGATAAGTAATTCCTAAACTCTTTCAAGAGGTACTCACCACCATGATCAGATCATAGTGTCTTGATACTTTTACCTTGACGTTTCTCCACATCAACCTTGAATTCTTTGAACCTGTCAGAGCATTCAGACTTGCGACGCATCAATTAAATGTATCAATATCTTGAATAATCATCTATAAAAGAGACGAAATATTCAAAACCACCTCTAGCCTGGATAGACATAGGACCAAACAAATCAGAATTGTTGGTGCAATCGGCCCAGGTCACGATTGACCAGACTCGAGTTTGACTCGAGAGATGTTTTGATGTTTGACAAAGTAAGTTGACATTGATGTTTGACATTAATGTATGTTGATGTTTTGGGGAAATTGTTTATACAATCAACCCGGGTTATGTTTAACTGGGCTCGAGGGAGGCTTTGATGGTTGACTAGGTTTGACCATGTGATTATGGAAAGTCCAAGTCATGGGTACTTGGCATGGAAAGTCCAAGTGGGACACTTGGCATTTGGGAAACTCCAAGCATGAGTCTTGGCATGGAAAGTCCAACATGGGTTGGCAAGGGAAAGTCCAAGCTTGAGTCTTGGCATTTGAGAAGTCCAAGGGGTTGATATTGGCGGCGTAAAGTCCAAGCGGGAGTCTTGGCAGCATAAGTCCAATGTTTAGCGGCGTAAAGTCCAAGCGGAGTCTTGGCGGCATAAGTCCAATGTGCCTTGGCGGTGTAGACACCATTAGCATGACATAGCCGATGGAAGCACCTGAAGGCTAGCGCGATGGATGAACAAGTCATGGATGACTTGGAGGGATCCGAGAGGCGTAAGGCTGATGGAGGTGGCTAGAAGGCTTAGGTCTAGGCTAAGGGTGGTCTAGCAAGTATGGGGGCACCATACTTGGGCTAAAACCTCATGTTTGAGGTGTGCCAGTCGACTGGTGCCATGTGGCAGTCGACTGGCATAGTCAACTAGGGTTTTCCTGCGAGAATTGCTCTAGCAGTCGACTGCCATAGATGGGCAGTCGACTGATTGGACGAGCAGTCGACTGATCTTGTGATCAGTCGACTGATGCTCGGATTTTAGGGCACAGAATGGAGTCTCACTCGACCGCTGGGACGAGCAGTCGAGTGATGGCTTGAACAGTCGACTGATGCTCATGATCAGTCGACTGATGTCCTAGCCGTTGGATTTTTCCAGCGTGGATTACACTGTTGTCTCACAACAACAGTGTGATCAGTCGACTGATGGTCCCGAGCAATCGACTGATCGACATTTTCCAGCACAGGTTGAAGCTATAAAAGGAGCTCGTAATGGAGAAAAATGTATTCGGTTCTTGAGGGCTATTGGGGCGATTTGTTGCTGCAAATCAGGTCTCCAAGTGCAAGCAAGCAACCAAGCATTCAAGCAATCAAAAACAAGTGTTGTAAAGTCTTTTCTTTACTTGTCTTTCGTATTTGCATCGTATATTGCTTGTATTTCGTTCTTGCTATTGCAAGATCGTTTGTACGAGATTTCTCCACCTCCGACTTGTGTCGAGAAGGAGTTATTGTGATTAGTAGTACGTGTTTGCATTGCTAGGGCTTTTAGAGCCCGATCCGTGGAGTAGAAACCGTGCGGTTCCGAACCACGTTACATACTTGTGTTCTTGTTGTGTTTGTCATATTTCGTTATTGTATTACTTCTATTTCCGCTGCGCTAACGAAATTGTAGAGACAAATGCAACGAATTCCATTATCGAACGAGCGCGTCGCTATTCAACCCCCTCTAGCGGCCTCAAATCTCCTACAATTGGTATCAGAGCCCGGGGCTCTTCTACGGATTAACCGCCGGGAGCTAAAGAAGCTAGAGGGAAGATGGAATTCCAAGACAAGCTTGGATGGGACATCAACACTCCACCGCCATATGATCGAGAAGACTTTTCGGCTTGGAGAACAAGAATGGAGACATTCTTGATGATGGATATAGAGGATTGGTTCATCGTCGTAGAAGGCTTTGAACCTCCTCAGGATAAGAACGGAAATGTCTTGAAATTGAAGAAGTGGACACAAGAGCAACGTCTCAAGTTCAAGACCGAAGTCAAGGTAACAAAGCTTTTAGAAGATTTGATACCTAATGACATTTTGTCTAGTTTAGGTGAATCTCAAGATGCCAAGGAGCTATGGGACAAATTAGTCAAGTTCCATGAGAAGCCTCACTTGGCACAAGTAGAAGAAGAAGAATCTTCATCGGCTCAAGAAGAGGAAGAAGCCGAAGAAGAATCATCATCATCTTCACAAGAGAGTGAGGACTCGGAAGTTGAGAAGGAATCAACTTCCGGATTGGTGGAAGAAGAGGAGACCTCCACCTCTAGGAATGAGGGGGAGGAGATTAGAGCATCTACACCGGAGCAATCTCAAGAAGAATTATCTACATCCGGTAGAGAAGAAGAGCAAGCTCAAGAGAACCTCACCACCACCATAGGTAACTCAAGCATGTCAATTAATAACAAAATTCATATAATATGCTTTGAGTGTAGGGAATCCGGACACTACAAGAGTTAGTGTCCAAAAAGGGTTAAGAAAGCGCCTCCGACACCAAAAGTCAATGAAAAAGGCAAGGATGCCGACATCCCCACCAAGAAGAGCAAGGAGCACGTGGTGTGCTTCAAATGCCGACAACTGGGGCACTATAGGAGCCAATGTCCTAGAAGAAAGGAGGGAGCTTCACAAGTAGGGGGAGTCTCTAAGACTAACCCTAAGGTATATTTTCATAATGCTCATTCTTTAAATTCTAAGCAAAATCATGGTAGAATTAATTCAAATAATTTTGCTATTACTTATGAATCAAAGCATGCTAGAAATAATAATTATGGTTGTCTAGAAGTTAAACATGTTGATTTTAGGACTAAGGAGAAATCTAGAAATGATAACTCTAGGTCTATTTCAAAGAAGGAGAAATTTGGGACTAATGTCCCTAGAAATGTCCTTCCTAAGAAGACAATTAAGAAAATCGAAAACCATTTAGGCATCAATCCCAATAAGGGTAGACATATGCCTAAAGTGAATGGTAATGCCCAAAAACCTAATCAAAAATCATTTGGGCAATTAGAGTTAGAAAATCAAGCATTGAGGTCAAGGCTTGAGAAATTGGAAAAGACCCTTGCAAAATCAATCTAAAGGGTCAAAGTGTCAAACTCTAGGATCTAGAAGTCAATAAAAAGGGTGTAAGAGGCAAGAATCATCTAGGAGACAATGTTTGGGTCACAAACCTATGTCTAAGAAAGTAATGCCTACTTATCACAATGTTCCATTTGATTATGGAACTAAACCTAGATCTAAGAAAACCAAGGTCTCTAGGGAAATTATTCCTAAGGCCAACCATAGTGTGTGCTTAGTGGCTAGGGTTTCTAAGAAACCTAAGGAAGCCATTAAGAAGGTTATTAGGGAGGCAATCCCTAAGACTAACCATGGCAAGACCATAATGACCAAGGCTAATAAGCCTATAAGGGTCATTAGGAAGGTATCTAGGGAGGTTATCCCTAAGGAATACCTAATTAATCCAATGAGCTCAAATAGATTTTGGGTTCCAAAGAGCGTGATTGATTCACGTTAAATGGGTTAGGATGTGCCAACTTTGATAGGATGGGTAGTTAACTCAACCATAGCAAAGTTGATATGTTAGGTTATTTTCAAGGTTAAAGATACCTTGGAAATAAGTTTGATATTCTATTCTAAAAGATTTTAGGATGTGCCAATATATTTCTGAAATCATGAAAAATCAATAAAATTGGAAAAATCTAGATTTAGAGGTCATAGTGTGTCATTTTGATCTTTGGCACACTTTAGGAATTAATGTATCAAGAGAAGTGTTTTTAAGGTCTAGAAGTTACATCAAGAGTGATACTCAAGTGCCACACACCTTGATGTCTTGCACTTACCATGCTTCATGTGTTTCACCATGTGTTTGCTTGGAAGGAATGTCTAGGGTGGATTGCATCTTACAAAATAAGTCTTTTACCTTGATTGTGTATTTCAACACTTAGAAAGGGTGAGATGTTAGGATTTTGAAACCATTGGATGTTAATGTTTGCTAAAATGAAATAAAATATCAAAATACATTAACGAATACATGAATATAAGCATAACATTAATATATTCGATATACAAGATTAAACATGAGAAAATGAAACAAGTTGGATAAAGAAATCTAGATTTTGATTTTACTCGATCATACGTAATGCGATGCGCCCAAAGTCAAGTGTTATTTCCAAGACTCGACCGCTTGTAAATCACCGACTAATGGCATCGCTTTATCGAGGCGGAGGGATCATCACCGAGTGGTCGCCGAGCATTGGCGATCGAGTGATGATTGCATCACCGATCCGATGTTATCAGAGTACGATATAGAATGTTCGATCGATTCGAGTCGGTGCGATGATCACGGTTCGGTAAAACCGCTCATAAGCCGCAATCAGTCGACTGATGTTGCACATCAGTCGACTGGAGTCGCGATTTTATAACGCCGAACCGCTAGGGTTCGGCGTCTTCACGCGTCGATCTCTCGCCTTCTTCCTCCTCTCCGGTCGTCGCTTCCTTCTCCGACTAGCTTTTTCGACCGCGCCGGCCACCTAAGCCCTAGGTTTGACAGCCAAACTCCTTCACTCACATTTTTATCATCTCATAGCCCTAATCTACTCTTCTCTGGTGATTTTTTCTTCTTCGATTAAGGTTCCGGCGAAACCACTGCTCCGGCGAACTCTCCGGCGATCTCTTCAGCGGTGTCTGAGTACCCTCTCCTCATCATCCTAAATGACACCAAAGTATAACCTTCTTACTCCTCTAAAACCCTAATTTTTTCATTATAACTCATTATGATCTAATCGTGCATTTGTGTCTTTGCATTTCATATCACTGCATTGCATTCATATAGGCGATCCCGTAGAAATGACCCGATTGAGGTTGAATCACGATTGTACCAAACCATGTTGGTTAGGTACATTGATAGGGATTTCTTTACTCGTTACTGCGGTGACATCATGGAAATTTTATCATATTATCATCTCATGAAGATAGTATTATGCACTCATGCCATAAATGATGATCTCCTTAAGGAGTTCTATCAAAATCTGAAGAAAGTTGATGATGGTCCGACATACACCACTCGAGTCACAAAACGCGACCTAGAGTTCACTCTTGTAATCCTGCAGGAGTTCCTGGAGTGTAAACCATCAAATGACACTTTCATATTTTACCCTTCCTTCGATGCCCCTTTACCGGAGCCCTTTGATCATATCTCCTTGGACTCCATGCATGAGCATGTCTTTCGCCATCCTCGCCCATCAGCTCAGAACTTATTTCCCATCAATGAGCTATCTGCGCCCGACAATGTACTCTACAAAGTCATTGTTGGGTGCCTTCTCCCGATTGTGACTCGGGGTCTGGCCAAGATTCGGCCTCCCCATCTCTTTCTCCTGTACGCCATGCGTCATAGACTAGACATAAACATTGCATTGAACATGTTTCATTGCATTGTACATTTCATATCCCCTGTGCAAGGGAAAGTGCATATGCCTTTTGGCCACATCATCACTGCATGGTTAGAGTCTTTAGGCATTAACATTAACAGGGGATCGCTGAGGGCGCTATCTGAAGTTTACGACTGTATATCAGTTCGTAACTTCTCATTGGCGAAGCTGCGGATGGGACATGGGCAGATGGAGCTGGCACCTCGACCTCTGCCCAGGGCACGTGGGGAGCCACCTCTAGTGCCTAGAGAGGCTGCAGAGGATTATGAGGATCCAGATGCTGCTGATGAGGAGGACCAGATGCCAGCAGATGCATCAGCAGCAGGTCCTTCAGATCGATTTGGACAGCTGGAGGCCAGATTCCAGGACTACCAGCAGACAGTTGACTCTCGGCTGTCAGAGCTTATAGTGGGGCAATCCTCCATGGGCGAGCATCTCAGTCGGATGGAGGAGCGCTACATTCGGATTCAGGAGTCACAGAGCCGCATTGAGCAGCGTCAGCTTGATATGTACGAGATGATGCATGCTTGGACCTTGAGCCAGCAACCTCCTCCACCTCCACCTTCTGCAAATGATTAGAGCTAGAGGATGTTAGGGTTTTTGTTTTTAGTGTTTGTAGTGAGATTGAGCGTCTCAAATCTCTATTTTGGATGTAAAAACTGAAGCTTTTTTAAATTGGATGAAATATTCTGTTTATGAAAATCATTTGTGTCTGATTATGTGCTTGTATTATTGTATTGGTTTATGGAAAATTGCCATATCATGACATGAAATTTTATCTTATCATATAACATGTCATGCCATTGTTTAGGATTATTTTAGATGTCATGTTTGTTTTTAGATTATATCATATGCCATGACATCATGATCTTTGGCCATGCGTTATTATTGATATCATTTATGCCATGATCATTCACGCATTTATTTTGATTAAAATTGATTTAAGGAAAAATGGCATGACTTGGAGTCCCATTTATAAGGGAATCAAGTAGGGTTGCCTAGAAAATGCATGAGGCCATAATAATCCTAACTCCACATCTCACATCTAAATTGACATGTATGTGTGTGTATACACCTTAGATAATATGTGAGATGTTAGGAAAATAAGTTAGGTTCAACGTGCATAAGTAGTACATCTAGATGAAATTAACTTATTTCAATCATCACTAAGAATTATGAGGAAAGCTAATATACAAGTTATGTATATTTAGCCAATAAATCATGGTTCAAAATAGGTTTTCAAAAACGTTTTAAAATCACTTTAGAAAACCTTGGTGAAGTCTATCTTTTGATAGCCATCATCATTGTAGAAGTTGATACAAAGTAGATCAAAAAATTTAAAGTTTTGACAGTTTTTGAACTTTGTACCAATCTCCTATTTTAATGGTTAAAATATTTTTCCAAGATTTTTCACCAATTGTATATGTGATAAGTAATATACGTATCAAATTTCATGATTTTTCGATATACGTAGAATTACTTATGAATTTCCAAAAGGCGATTCTGATAATTGGAATTCAGAAATTTCAGTTATCAGTCGACTGCCCTGAGTGGCAGTCGACTGGTAGCTGACGGAGTTGACTGCCAATGCTGATTTCGGGAAAACTAGGTTGGTTTAGCCCGATTTTAGCTACGGTTAAGGTCCCTAACCACTTCTAACCCTAGGATATACTTTGATAAGCATTATAAAGGGTGAAAATCCATTGGATATGGATTAGGAGAGGTGTTAGGATATTGTATTAAATTTAAGGTGGGGAGAGTTCATGTTTGAACTTTTAACCTTATTTTTGATGGTTTAGAGTTCCTATTGGCTTAGGGACTTCCCGAGGATATTGTTGGTGCAATGGTCTAGGGGGAGCAAGCCTTTAGGGGGAGGAATTCATCATGGGATGATGAATGGTATTTTTCCTCATGAGGAGAAAAATGATATTTTGAGAGGCCCAATTTGGAAATTGGGAGAGCATATAGGATTGCTTCTCTTGAGTGATATGAGACTTATCACTAGGAAGATGGCAGACATCCTAGGTATTTTTGGACCAAGGGGGAGATTGTAAGATCTCATTGGGACATGAGACATTGACCTCCTTGGAGAGATAACCTTTTTGATGTATGTCAAAAAGGGGGAGAACATTAAATTACCAATTTGGAAAATTGGTAAGGGAATTTGAGTTAGGAGCATAACTCAAGGTTTGTTTTGTCAAACATCAAAAAGGAGGAGATTGTTGGTGCAATCGGCCCAGGTCACGATTGACCAGACTCGAGTTTGACTCGAGAGATGTTTTGATGTTTGACAAAGTAAGTTGACATTGATGTTTGACATTAATGTATGTTGATGTTTTGGGGAGATTGTTTATACAATCAACCCGGGTTATGTTCAACTGGACTCGAGGGAGACTTTGATGGTTGACTAGGGTTGACCATGTGATTATGGAAAGTCCAAGTCATCGGTACTTGGCATGGAAAGTCCAAGTGGGACACTTGGCATTTGGGAAAGTCCAAGCGTGGGTCTTGGCATGGAAAGTCCAACATGGGTTGGCAAGGGAAAGTCCAAGCTTGAGTCTTGGCATTTGAGAAGTCCAAGGGGTTGATATTGGCGGCGTAAAGTCTAAACGGGAGTCTTGGTAGCATAAGTCCAATGTTTGGCAGCGTAAAGTCCAAGCGGAGTCTTGGCGGCGTAAGTCCAATGTGCCTTGGCGGTGTAGACACCATTAGCATGACATAGCCGATGGAAGCACCTAAAGGCTAGCGCGATGGATGAACAAGTCATGGATGACTTGGAGGGATCCGAGAGGCGGAAGGCTAATGGAGGTGGCTAGAAGGCTTAGGTCTAGGCTAAGGGTGGTCTAGCAAGTATGGGGGCACCATACTTGGGCTAAAACCTCATGTTTGAGGTGTGCTCCGACCGGTGCCATGTGGCGATCGGTGGCGAGTCAACTAGGGCTGTGGAATTGCTCTAGCAATGATCGCTATAGATGGGCGATCGGTGATTGGACGAGAAGTCGACTGATCTTGTGATCAGTCGACTGATGCTCGGATTTTAGGGCACAAAATGGAGTCTCACTCGACCACTGGGACGAGCAATCGAGTGATGAGCAATGACGATGCTCATGATCACCGATCGATGTCCTAGCCGTTGGATTTTTCCAGCGTGGATTACACCGTTGTCTCATAGCAACAGTGTGATCAGTCGACTGATGGTCCCGAGCAGTCGATTGATCGACATTTTCCAGCACAGGTTGAAGCTATTGGGGCGATTTATTGCTGCAAATCAGGTCTCCAAGTGCAAGCAAGCAACCAAGCATTCAAGCAATCAAAAACAAGTATTGTAAAGTCTTTTCTTTACTTGTCTTTCGTATTTGCATCGTATATTGCTTGTATTTCGTTCTTGTTATTGTAAGATCATTTGTACGAGGTTTCTACACCTCTGACTTGTGTCGAGAAGGAGTTATTGTGATTAGTAGTGCGTGTTTGCATTGCTAGGGCTTTTAGAGCCCGATCCGTGGAGTAGGAACCATGCGGTTCCGAACCACGTTACATACTTGTGTTCTTGTTATGTTTGTCATATTTCGTTATTGTATTACTTCTATTTCCTCTGCGCTAACGAAATTGTAGAGACAAATGCAACGAATTCCATTATCGAACGAGCGCGTCGCTATTCACCCCCCTCTAGCGGCCTCAAATCTCCTACAAGAATGAACCAATTCCAACACATCTTTGGCTCTATACCCCTTGGCCTTAAAAGGCCTCTTGGTAATTTTACCTTCCAAGCAAGATTTGCAGGTTGGGAAATCTTCCACGACTAATGAACCCAGAGGTCCATCAACTATCAACCTTTGAATTGTACTTAGGTTAATATGACCTAACCTTAGATGCCAAAGATATGCTTGGTTCATTTTCGAAGGTTCTTTTCTCTTATTAGAATGTGAAGATGAGTTGTTTACTTCTATTTTCATCCTGGGAGCTTTTGGTTCAAGGGTATATAAATTTCCTATCAATGCACCAGAACAGATAATCACCCTATTCCTTTTTATAACAACTCTGTCATTAAAAGAAATAGAATATCCATCCAAAAACAATTTATAAACCGAAATCAAATTCTTTCTAAATAAAGGTACATAAATGCAATTTTTTAGAACCAAAATTTTATTTCTATCGAAAGATAAATAAACATCTCCCATTGTAACAGCTGCCACCTTTGTAGCATTGCCCAAGTAAATAGTAATCTCTCCCTCAGCTAGTTGTCTGGTTTCCTAGAACCCTTGCAAAGTATTGTAGACATGATCAATGGCTCACGTATCTACACACCAGGTGCCGGTAGATAACACCGCTAAACATGTTTCAACGACTAGGCTGTTGGTGCAGTAGGCACCAAAGTTGAACCTGAGTTTTGATTATAGCAAACAATACAAAGTTAAGCTTATATTGTTATCTCACGAGATAAAATGAGTGTGCAGAAAAGTGTCAATGCTGGAGCTGAAGGCTAGCGACACCCAGAGGAAGCCGCGGTGGTCAGGCGACACTCGAGTGACTTCGGAGGGAGCCGAAGGAATCGAGTGGAAGGCCAGAAGTGAAAGTGACACAGTAAGTATCGTGTGTGTGCGAGTGTAAGTGAGGTCGTATCCTCCTTGCGGAGATAGTCTTAAGCGTAGATCCGACCCAAGACATCCCATCAATGGTCTAGGTCGAGATCGGACGGTCGGAGGCCGTTGAAATAATGTTTTTGTTTAGCTAACTTTTGATTTCAGCTAGCATCAGTCGACTTCCAGCTTGGAGGACTCGACTGCTGTCCATCAGTCGACTATCTACGGTCAGCATTCGACTGATGCTGCCATCAGTCGACTGATGATGGCCATCAGTCGATTGATGGTCAAGGATCAGCTTCGAGGAGTCAAGACTTATCACCTCATTTCAAGGGGAGTGGTGCTCATATTTGATTGGCTGAAGTTCCTCTCGAAAAGGGGCTCAAAGGCTATAAAAGGAGGGCCTATCCTAGGGTTTTATCATCAATTATAAGCTTCCAAAAGCCTCTGCAATGCTACAACTCTCCACCAATGAAGTTCTACTTCTCCGACGCTCTAGGTTTAAATTGTTTATATTTTTATTTGTCGGTATAAGCTTTAATTCAGTTCATCTTTTTATTGTCTCGGAGTTTTATCATAACGAGGAGACGGGGAGTGTCCCTCTACCTCAAGCTTTTAGTGTTTTCCTGTATTCGATTAACTCCTACCTCCAACGAGGAGGAGTTCTTTAGTGTTTTTCCCTCCGTGCGTGGTCAAGGACCGCTAGGGCCTTGGAGTAGTAGCCGAAGGCTACGGACCAAGTAAAAAAAATCTACTTGTGTCTTTTAGCTTTCATTTATCTTTCCGCTGCGTATATTTGTCCATTCGAATGAATTCGTACGAAAAAGTTTTATCGCTATTCACCCCCCCTCTAGCGATTCGCTTGATCCAATAATTGGTATCAGAGCCGGGGGTGCTAAGATTTGGTGAAACCACCATTCTAGCTTCTTTACAGATTTTTTTTCCTTTTTATTCTATTTATTTCAAATTTATTTCATTCGCTTAGTTTTTCTCCCGCACTACTAATCCAAGATGCGAGTCTTGGTACATTATGATTGTTTGTGTTGTTGTTAGGTTTTTTCGTCTTCATTCTCTTGTTTGTTTTTGTATCAATGGCCCATCTCGAGGGTTTTAGCACCGTTTGACCTACGTTTTACAACGGAGATGATTTCCGTTATTGGAAGGGTCGGATGGAGTGCTTTCTTAAGACCCGAATCGAGATGTGGATCATAATCCAAACGGGATTCACACTTCCGACTAACGAAGTGGGTGAATCTTTGGATTATGACAAATGGACCAATGCTACAAAAAGTCAAGTCGAAGCCGACACCAAGGTGACTCAAATCCTCCAATGCAGCTTGTCCAAGGAGGAGCTTAATCGCGTCAGCCCCTTCATCAGCGCAAAGGATCTTTGGACAAAATTAGTGGAGCTACACGAAGGGACCGATGAAGCCAAGGTATGTAAGCGCGATCTTTTGTTTAATAAATTATATAATCTAAAAATGCAGGAACACGAAACGACGAAGCAACTTCACGCTCGCGTTCAAGACATAGTCAATAACCTACACGCGATCGGGCAAAAGGTCGAAAACTGCGACCTTATTAGGTATGTTCTTAACTCTTTTCCTAGGACTACCTTTTGGGCATCCATGGTCGATGCCTACAACGTCTCCAAGGATCTTTCAAAACTTAGGTTAGATGAGTTATTTTCCGATTTAGAACTTCATGAGCAGTCTAACTCGTAACCCGAGAAGGGTATAACACTTTTTGCAGGTTCGAGGAAGAAAACCGCGAGCAAGCCACCCTCGAAGGAAGAAGAAGATGAGTCCGATTCGGAGGTCGACCCGAAAATGGAGGCTGAATTAGTCAACCTAGTTCGGAGGATAGTCAAGGGCTGAAAGCGAACCGTCACTCGACCCAACGAAGGTAAGCCTAAAAGTTCTAATATTAGGTGTTACGAATACAACAGGGTTGGACACATCAAGTCCGAATGCCCAAAACTCAAGAGCAAAGCACCAAAACACAAAAAGACACTCAATGCTATATGGGAAGAAGCATCCGAGGAAGAAGATGATGATCATGTCCTCATGGATAAATCGGTGGAATCGGAGACGGAGTCGGAACCTGAACACGAATCGGAGACGGAGACGGAGTCACCATGGTTCCCTACATAAGGAGTTGCATACTTTGGCTTCGTCAAACGTCACTCGTAAATGGGTGGACTATAAAAGTGATTACTGGGTATGTAACAAATTATGCGGAGGGATGTGAGTGATGTAGATGAGATCTATCCCTCCTATATGATGGGAGTGACATCGATATTCTTGATAGAGTGAGACTACGAAGTGCTCAAATGAGCTCAATATCTCATATTGAGCTCATTTGATTAGAGTGAGTCTACTTGAAGTTCAAGATATAGATTGTACCGAGGATGACATGGTCTATGCCTCGATTGGTCAATCTAGATGTCAAGGATAGAGGGACATTGCCACATATTGTGAGAGTCACAATTAGTAGTCACAAAGGTGATGTTGGAGCTCAATATTCTTGTAACTTGGGTAGCAATGATGTGTTGCTAGATACCGCTCATTACTTATGTTCCTAAATCGGTTTAGGGACATTGCCAACGTTACAAGAACCTATAGGGTCACACACAAAGAGCAATTAGATGGAGATTAGGTTCATATGATGAACCATGAGGATTAGGTTCATGGGATGAACCAAATTGGATTAAGAGTAATCCAAATTAGACTAATTGAGTTGGACTCAATTTGATTCAAGTGTTGAATGAGTCTAATTTAGATTTGATTCATCAAATCAATTTAAATTAATGAATAGAGATTCATTAAATTAAATTGACTTGAATCAAATGGTTGGATTTGATCAACCATGGGAGATAAGAGGTCAAGTTTGACTTGACTTGAGAGGGAAGATGAAAGGTCAAGTTTGACTTGACCAAATGCCATGTCATGATGATGACTTGGCATGGCCAGCCAATGATGATGCTCCACATCATCATTGACTTATCAATTGGTGCCACCTCATGAGGGAGACCAAGAGCCATTGGCTCTTGGAGTTACATGCATGCATGTAACCCCCCAAGTCATGAAGTGGCCGGCCACTCCATTTGATGGTGTAATTGATTTTGGTGAGTTACTCCAACTTCATCTTCTTCCTTGGATCATCCTCTCAAGCTCCCCTCTCCTCCTTGGCCGAACCATCCTAAGGGTGCCAGCACACTCAAGGTTGTGTTTTCTCCACCTATTGCTTGTGTGGATACCAATAGAGGAGTGTACACTTGACACTCTAGAGTTCCAGCAAGCTGTTTGGACAAGCGGGATTTGCGAAGGGCGTCGCATCGAGGGTAACACTCTCAACTTCTAGATCTAAGGTAGATCTAGGTTTACTTAGCACATACATGCTTTTTATTTTAATATATCTTCGCATGGATCCGTGGCCGAACTTCCAGGGTTTCTGCAATGCAAAAAGCGGTTTTTGCGGCTCAGAAAGTCCAACATTGGTATCAGAGCCACGTGCGAAGTATGTATGTGTTTTGTTTTTTGTAGTTTTTGTATTAGATATAAAAATTACAGATTTTTATGTTTTTGTAAATTTCCTATTTTATAGAATTTTTGGGTATTTTTCTCGAAGAGTCGAAGCAATGAGTGTTGGGACACTTGTAGGCTTCAACCATCGAGAAAAACTCTCCGAAATGGCGAGTTCTCGCTTTAGGTTTTTGGGACAGTGACTTAAGTCACTGTAAGATTGTAGTAGGGACACTCGCAAAGTTTATTTTGCGAGTAGGGGCGCTGCCCCTATCCCCGAAAGGGGCCATGTCCTGCGATCGCGTCCGGAAATTGCTTAGCGGGACCGTTACGGAGAGATGACTCATAAAATTGAAAAAAATAGGAAAAATTATAGAAATTTTCTGTAAAAATACATAATTTAGAATTATGTATAATTATGTGATTGTCATGGCCCAAGAACCCCAATATGAATGGATGATGATGTGTTATAATTCAGAATACGGCATGCGTGTCGTTTTTATGGTTGTGCGTGTTGTATAGTGTATGCGACCTGTGCGTCGTACCTCTTCTTTTGAAATTCTAGTTGTAAATAGTTTTAGACTCGAATGTAACTCAAGTTTCATATTTGTAATGTACAAAATGGAGCGGTGGAAAGTCCACTTGTAGACGAAGTTACGAGAAGGGTGCCGACGACACATGGCGGTCAAAGGAAGCGCTTGGAGAAGCCGCTAGCCCTAGGTTGACCGTCAGATCTTCTCATTGGCTTGAGAAGATCGTAGTAGGGCCATGACCACATCACAGTTAATTATATATATATATATATATATATATATATTTTTTTTTTGATTTTGCTTGTATATATGTGAAGCATGCTAGTAGAATAATGCTTGTATGTATATGATGCATGCTAGGATATTTTTCTTGTATGTATATGATGCATGCTAGAATAATGCTTGTATGTATGTGATGCATGCTAGTATAGGATAATAAAGGCCTCAATGCGTATATGATACACATTACGATTAGATTAGATCTTAATCGAATCAACTCATAAATGCCTATCAAGTCCTTGATACCCATCACTACCTCGATCATTTGTAGTTGTTGAATCTACCAAAGCAGAGCAATGCATATTATCTTGGTAGGGTGGGGAGGGACAATCTTGGTCCCGCCTATCACGGCTTGGGTTAGAGTAAGCTCAATTAGATTGAGTAAAACTAGTTAACTCAATTGGATCGAGTAGAACTATAGGCATATTCCAACCGTTGGAAAGATAGGATAAGATCGCCTTTACACTAAATCTTGGGCGATTTAGCCAAAGCTAACTTAAGGTCTTTTTTAAATGTGGGTCTTGATTCTATAAACAAGAGTTGCATAGAGATGTAATCGGTAATGTGTTACCCACCGATTGTACTAAGTCTTGGGCGATTTAGCCAAAGCTAACTCAAGGCTTAGTATGATGTGGATCTTATCCCGCAAGAATTATAGCTAGTTTGTATGAATCTAGTAATGTGGTTTGACCACATCCATAACTCGATTCTACAAGATTCCTATAATTCAGTGGGAGCATCATTTGATTAAAGGCCTAATTAAATGATAAAAGGAATATTGTCGGTGCAGTGAGGCACCGAAATCGAACCTGTGTTTTGATTATAGCAAAGACACAAAAGTTAAGTCTATTTTGTTTTCTCACGAGCTGAATCGAGTGTGCAGAAGATTGATATAGCTGGAGCTGAAGGCTAGCGACACCCGGAGGAAGCCGCGGTGGTCGGGCGATACTCGAGTTACTTCGGAGGGAGCCGAAGGAATCGAGTGGAAGGCCGAAAGCAAAAGCGACACGTAAGTATCGAGGTAAGCTTGTGTGTGCGAGAGTAAGTAAGGTCGTATCCTCTTTACGGGGATGATCTTAAGCGTAGATCCGACCAAAGACATCTTATAGATGGTCTAGGTCGAGATCGGATGGTCGACGACCATCGAAATTATGTTTTTGTTGAGCTAACTTTGATTTGCAGCAAGCATCACCGACCGCAACTTGGAGGACTCAACCGCCGTATCGGGCCGATCGGCTGAAAGGTCATCAATCGATCGATGTCGCCATCGATCGATGATGGACATCACCGATCTGATGGTCAATGATCGATTCGAGGAGTCAAGGCTTATCACTCCACCTCAAAGCGGTTTGGTGTCCATTTGTGATTGGTTGAAGACCCACTGAAAGGGCTCAAAGGCTATAAAAGGAGGGCCAAACCTAGGGTTTCATCAACAATTCTAAGTGCTCAAAAGCCTCATTCTGTGCAACTCTCGACAACGAAGTCCTTCCATTCCAGCGTCTAGGTTTAACTTTCTTTATTATTGTACGTCGGTCTTAGTTTTTGTTATCAGTTTGTCATTTATATTTCGGAGCTTTTATCATATACGAGGAGAGGAGTGTCCCTCTACCTCAAGTTTTTGTGGTTTCTTCTTGTATCGATTAACTCCTACCTCTAACGAGGAGGAGTTCCTTTAGTGCTTTTGCCCTCCGTACGTGGTCAAGGACCACTAGGGCCTTGGAGTAGTAGCCTTTGGCTACGAACCAAGTAAATCTCTTGTGTCTATTGTCTCCTTTACTTTTTGTTTTGCTTATCTTTCCGCTGCATATAAGTTTTCTTTTAAAACGAGTTTGTACGAGAAAAATTTTCTTTCGCTATTCACCCCCCCTCTAGCGAACCGCATCGATCCAACAATTGGTATCAGAGCCGGGGGCGCTTAGATTTGGTGAAACTACCAATCTAACATTTTTTTTACAGATTTGTTTTTCGTTCGTTTAAATTTTTCTCCCGCACTACTAATCCAAGACGAAGTCTTGGTACTCTTCGTTTGATTTTGTTTTGCAAGTATTCGCTTTTGGAGTAGCCGACGGTCAAACGGGCATAACTTTTTGTACAAGTTGACCCACGACACGGTCTACCAACCAAATCGAAGCCCTCGCAGAGATCTACACTTCTTACTGGGGGTTTACCCCCGGAACAAGTTGTTTTCGTCCTCAAAAATCGACATTTAGTAGCCTTTCGGGGACATCGAAGATTGTCGTCTTTTTAGTCTCCTTGTTTTTTGTTCTAATGACCCATCTCGAGGGTTTTAGCACCGTCCGACCTCCGTTTTACAACGGAGATGATTTCTGTTACTGGAAAGGTCGGATGGAATGCTTTCTCAAAACCCAAATCGAGATGTGGATCATAATCCAAACGGGTTTCACACTTCCGACTAATGAAGTGGGTGACTCCTTGGATTATGATCAATGGACCGTTGCAACAAAACGACAAGTCGAAGCCGATGCCAAGGCAACACAAATCCTCCAATGCGGCTTGTCCAAGGAGGAGCTAAATCGCGTCGGCCCCTTCATAAGCGCAAAGGATCTTTGGACAAAACTAATCGAGTTACACGAAGGATCGGATCAAGCTAAGGTTTGCAAACATGATTTGTTATTCAATAAATTGTACACACTAAAAATGCAGGAACACGAGTCCGCGATGCAACTCCATGCCCGTGTCCAAGACATAGTCAACAACCTACACGCAATCGGGCAAAAGGTCGAAAACCGCGACCTTATTAGGTATGTCCTAAACTCTTTTCCGAGGACTACCTTATGGGCATCCATGGTTGATGCCTATAAGGTCTCCAAGGACCTTTCTAAAATTAGGTTAGACGAACTCTTTTCGGATTTTGAATTACATGAGCAGTCCAACTCGGAACCCGAGAGGGGTATAGCCTTGTTTGCAGGTTCAAAGAAGAAGAAAATCGCAAGCAAGCCACCACCACCCGAGGAGGAAGATGAGTCCGAAGAAGAAGTTGACCCAGAATTGACTGCCGAACTAATGAACCTAGCTCGAAGGATAGCCAAGGGACGAAAGCGAACCACAACTCGACCCAACCAAGGTAAGCCTAAAAGTTCTAACATTAGGTGTTATGAGTGCAACAGGTTTGGACATATCAAGTCCGAGTGCCCCAAGCTCAACCACCAAGCACCTAAGCATAAGAAGGCCCTCAACGCGACATGGGAAGAAGCGTCATCCGAAGAAGACGAAGATCACGTCTTCATGGCGAAATCAATTGAGTCAGACACGGAGACCGAACTTGAGTCAGAACCTGAGGATGACTCGGACTATGAAGCTACCTTCAAGTCAAGCCACGGATACGCATCCGGTTCAAAAGATACCCTTAAAGTAAGTCGAAATTTATTTAATACTTTACAAAATACGGTTAGGTTTTTGTCTAGGAAATTAGTTAAATCTGAGTCCAAGGTCGAGACCCTAGTTGAGGAAGTTAAACTCCTCAAACACCAGGTCTCCCTAACCTCTTCGACTAGTCGAGTTCAAGAGAAGGACTCAACTCGGGTTGAAAAACTCGAAGTTGAGAACTCTCTCTTGAAAAGTCAAGTCGAAGATCTTAGGAACACGTTGGAAAGGTTCACTTCGGGATCCAAAGGACTTGACCTCCTACTTGGATCTCAAAGGGCCGTGTACAACAAGGCTGGACTAGGGTTTAACTCAAACGCGACTAATAGGTCGTATATGTCGATCGTAAGTAGACATAAAAAATGTGTCCAAGCATGGGTCCCTAAGACCACTTTGATTTCAACTCTAGGATCCAACCCGTACTGGGTTCCCAAGGACCAAATCCACTATGTGGATAGACCGAACCGATTCAACGGTCTAGGGGGAGCCAGTACAAAACATGTTTGTGCTTTAACTTAGAAATTGCATGTTTTAACTTAGAATGTTTATGCTTTAACTTAGAAATTGCATGCTTTAACTTAGAAAGTTTGTACTTTAAAACTTGTGAACTCACTTAGAACAAAAACATAACCAACTAAAATTTTTCGAAAAGATTGAGCCTCGGGGAGCCTCTTTTCAAAAACATAACCAACTAAAATTCTTCGAAAAGATTGAGCCTCGGGGAGCCTCTTTTCAAAAATAACTAGTTAGACGAGGAAATAATTTTAGGTGAGTCAAGTCATTATTTTCTTGAAAATGGCTTTGTCTAAGGAAGTGGTCGATGATCCGATAAAAGAAGGCCCCTGTGCCTCGCCACGACCTGGAAGCCATGATCTTGAAAAGGTAAACTTGACAAGCCTATTGTTAAATCCAAATCTAACATTAAATTACTTGAACCTAAATCCACTCAATCAACTTAATTGAATGTCATCTCAAAAAACACATAAGTATAACATGCTTGATCATATAGACACAGGTGAGATGACCTAGGGTTAACAACTTACAACCAATTTTCTTAACAAAAAATCTAACATCCAATCCAACCACCTTGTGTGTAGGATCAATGGATGTTGGACAGCGGTTGCTCCCGACACATGACCGGGGATCAACTCAAATTCGCAAAGCTTCGATTCAAACGACAAGGATCGGTAGCCTTTGGGAATAACGACAAGCTCAAAATCATCGGATCAGGTGATATCGAGCTTAACACAAATTTTGTTATTAAAAATGTATTACTTGTAGAGAATTTTGAATATAACTTACTTAGTGTAAGCCAATTGTGTGATAATAACTATAAGGTTATATTTCTAGAAAATGAATGCGTAATTAATACCAACGAAACCGCTAAAACAATTCTTAAAGGAACTAGAAATAACAACATTTATACGATCAACTTAACCAACTCCTCAACTAAGTGTCTTATGACACGGAAGAGGAATCATGGGACGACTCGGTCACTGCACCCAAGACTCGTCCACAAGATGAGTCAGAGTGGCTTAGTCAGAGGCTTACCCAACCTCAATAACTTGGTTAATAAAATCTGTAATGCTTGTCAACAAGGAAAACAACCTAGGACACAACACAAGTTAACTAACCAAGAACGAACCTCAAGTGTACTTGAGCTCCTGCATATGGATCTATTCGATTCACATGGAGCCAAGTCTCTCAATAGAAGTCAATATTGCTTAGTCATAATTGACGACTACTCCAGGTTTACCTGGGTTAGGTTCATCAAACATAAAAATGATACCCTAGATCAATTAATTAATCTATTCAAATTAATCGAGAATCAAAAAGACCTTAAGGTTAAAAGACTTAGAAGCGATCATGGTGGTGAATTCGAAAATCAAAGGTTCACCGACTTCTGTAACCTAAACGGATACCACCATGAATTCTCCTGCCCTAGGACCCCTCAACAAAATGGCCTAGTGGAGCGGAAAAACCGAACTCTACAAGAAGCCGCTAGGACCATGTTGAACGAATATGACCTACCCGATAGGTTTTGGGCAGAAGCCGTTAGCACGGCTTGCTATGTCCAAAATAGGATCCTTATGGTAAAGAGGCACCTTAAGACCTCGTACGAGATTTATCACGATAAAATACCTAACATCAAGTACTTTAGGGTATTTGGATGTAAGGTACATATCCTAAACACTAAGGATTACCTAGGGAAATTTACTTCCAAAACCACGACCGGAATCTTTCTAGGATACTCGACTACAAGTAGAGCTTATAGAGTATATAACCACGACACCCTTAGAGTCGAGGAGACTATCAATGTAGTATTTGATGAAGAACATGAACCTACAAAACCCCTAAGAACCCCCCAATTAGCGAGCCGATTCATACTAGACCTAACTCGATCCGAGATCGTCGGGTCTAGTGTTAATCCTAACCTAGGTCAACCTAGTCACTCTATTGATCAAGTGATAGATGACTCCAACCAAACTAGTGTTCAACCAAGTCACCACATTGATCAAGCATTAGGTGACACAAACCCAACCCAATCTAGGATTCAGACTAACCACCCTATCGATCAAGTGATAGGAGATCCTAATCTAGGAGTTCAAACTAGAGCATCCTATAGGAACCTTAGTCAAATTTCCTTAATTTCAAAGATAGAACCCAAATCAATTGAACAAGCTCTTCTTGATCCCGATTGGATTATTGCAATGCAAGAAGAGCTAGCTCAATTTACTAGGAATGAGGTGTGGGAATTAGTACCACCACCTAAAGACAAAACGATAATTGGAACAAGGTGGGTGTTTCGAAATAAGCTTGATGATAAAGGTGAAGTAGTTAGAAACAAGGCTAGGTTAGTCGCCAAAGGATTTAGCCAAGTCGAAGGCTTAGATTACGATGAAACCTATGCCCCAAAGAGCTAGACTCAATCCATTCGAATGTTGCTAGCTTATGCCGCACATCGAGGATTTAAGCTATTTCAAATGGATGTTAAGTCGGCATTCCTAAATGGATACATTAAAGAAGAAGTTTATGTTAGCCAACCCCTGATTCAAAATCTAGATAAACCCGACCATGTTCTAAAACTTAAGAAAGCTCTATGGACTTAAACAAGCTCCTCGAGCTTGGTACGAGAGACTTTCAATCCATCTTAAGTCAAAGGGTTTAACCAAGGCTTAGTTGACCCAACTCTCTCAGAAAAACCTTAGGTAAAGAAATATTCATAGCTCAAATTTACGTATACGATATATTTTTTGGAACCTCTAACTCAGCCTTACTAAACTAGTTCGTTTCACTCATGGAAAGTGAGTTCAAATGAACTTGTAGGCGAGTTAAGTTTCTTTTAGGTCTACAAATTAAACAAACTAAGGATGGTATATACCTATATCAACAAAAATACACTAAGGAGTTAATTAAAAGATTTGGAATGCAAGACGCTAAGGTAATAAACACCCCAATGGCGATAAATGTTAACATAGGAGAAGACCTAGAAAGTAAGTCCATTGACTTAAAAGCAATAGGAAGTCTTCTATACTTAGCTATGAAGTCGACCCGACATCCTATTAGTGAGAAGTATGTGCGCCGAGTTTCAAACCGTGCTAAGGAGTCTCACCTAACCCTAGTTAAGCGTATCCTTAGATATCTAAAGGGTACACTTAATGCCTGGTATTTGGTATCCTAGATCTACCGAGTTCGAACTAATCGGCTACTCGATTCGGATTATGCCGGTAGTAAACTCGATAGAAAGAGCACGAGTGGTTGTTGTCAACTACTCGGCTCGAGTCTAGTGAGTTGGTGCAGTAGGAAGCAACATTGTGTTGCCTTATCTACCACCGAAGCCGAATACTTCGCGATGGGTGAGTGTGTCACTCAACTTCTTTGGATGAAGCACACTCTCCGCGACTTTAAGTTAGACTTTACGAATACTAAACTTCACGTAGATAACATTAGTTCAATTAATCTTACCAAGAATCCAATATGTCACTCTAGGACCAAACATATAGAAGTCAAACACCATTTCATTCGAGAACATGTGGCCAACGGAGCCATACAACTCGAGTACGTCGAATCGAAATCTAACCTAGCAGACCTATTTACTAAACCCCTACCCGAAGCCGAATTTAGTCTATTAAGACGAAAAATTGGGCATGTAAGTAATAGAATAAGAACTTGCAAACTATATTTTCTTACTACTATTTCTTATTTTTCATTTTGATGGAACTAGCATAGGACATACCTTAGATAACATGCACCTATAGATTTAAGGAGCCAGTACATCTCACAACACATAGGACTAATGTGTTTGTGTACTTAGCCACGTAGATGGGCGTGAGATGTTAGGACCCTACTCCAGGTTCCAAGATGTAGATCAAGTGCCAATATGAACTCGAGTATAAATATGCAACTAATATTAACCAACTCTAATCAGACTTGTTGATAATATCATTTCAATCAAGTCAAACTAGAGTTGAACATTTAGATGAATTATTTTCACATATTATTTTTAAAATCATCATGCTTGACTTAGGGTTTTCTTAACCCACTTTTTCTTGATTTATGTCAAAAGGGGAGAAAAGGCCAAAGTTAAGGTTCAAGAAAAGGCCAAAGTTCAATTTCAAATTTTTGAATTTGATAACTTAACTTAAAACTTTGATTCTGGCCTAAGTTAAGGGGGAGTAAGGTTTAGGTTTCAACTCTTCGGAATGGAAAACTTTAAAGGCCCAAGTTAAGAAATCAAAAGTTAAACCTTTTGAATAATTAACCTTTTGACTTAACTTTTGATTACTTAACTTGCACTTATTTTTGACTCTAAGAAGCCTAACTTAACTTTTGTGCTTGGAGAACTAAAAGTCATTTTCAAGTACTCACCCTCGGTCAAGGGGGAGGGTTCCTCTAAGGGGAGAACTTGAGAAATATTTTTACTACTCCTACTTTTGCTTCTTGTCTTTACTGTTTCATGAACTTAATTTCCTTAACTTTCTGTGTTTTTGCCATATATCAAAAGGGGAGATTGTTGGTGGTGAGGCACAAATCGAACTCTGTGTTTTGATTATAGCAAAGACACAAAAGTTAAGTCTATTTTGTTTTCTCACGAGCTGAATCGAGTGTGCGTAAGATTGATATAGCCGAGTGACTAGCGACACCGGAGGAAGCCGCGGTGGTCGGCGATACTCGAGTTACTTCGAGGAGCCAAGGAATCGAGTGGAAGGCCGAAGCAAAGCACACGTAAGTATCGAGGTAAGCTTGTGTGTGCGAGAGTAAGTAAGGTCGTATCCTCTTTACGGGGATGATCTTAAGCGTAGATCCGACCAAAGACATCTTATAGATGGTCTAGGTCGAGATCGGATGGTCGACGACCATTGAAATTATGTTTTTGTTGAGCTAACTTTGACTTGAAGCAAGCATCGATCGCTTGGAGGACTCGACGCCGTGTATCGATCGCCGGTCATCAATCGATGATCCATCACGATCGATGATGGGCCATCGATCGATGGTCAATGATCGATTCGAGGAGTCAAGGCTTATCACTCCACCTCAAAGCGGTTTGGTGTCCATTTGTGATTGGTTGAAGACCCACTCGAAAAGGGGCTCAAAGGCTATAAAAGGAGGGCCAAACCTAGGGTTTCATCAACAATTCTAAGTGCTCAAAAGCCTCCTACTGCAACTCTACGACAACGAAGTCCTTCCATTCCGACGTCTAGGTTTAACTTTCTTTATTATTGTACGTCGGTCTTAGTTTTTGTTATCAGTTTGTCATTTATATTTCCGGAGCTTTTATCGTATACGATGAGAGGGGGAGTGTCCCTCTACCTCAAATTTTTGTGGTTTCTTCTTGTATCGATTAACTCCTACCTCTAACGTGGAGGAGTTCCTTTAGTGCTTTTGCCCTCCGTACGTGGTCAAGGACCACTAGGGCCTTGGAGTAGTAGCCTTCGGCTACGAACCAAGTAAATCTCTTGTGTCTATTGTCTCCTTTACTTTTTGTTTTGCTTATCTTTCCGCTGCATATAAGTTTTCTTTTAAAACGAGTTCGTACGAGAAAAATTTTCTTTCGCTATTCACCCCCCCCTCTAGCGAACCGCATCGATCCAACAAATATGATATTAATTCTCTGCATTGTATGTTGTAGATTACTATGTCGACAAACACGAACACTCTCTCTCTGCGTTCTGTCCTTGAGAAGGACAAGCTCAATGGAGCAAATTTCCTGGATTGGTACAGGAACTTGAGAATTGTTCTCACCCAAGAAAGGAAACTGTACGTCTTGGAGCAGCCCATTCCGGAGGCACCTTCTTCCACTGACTCGCGAGCTGACAAAGATGCTTACAAGAAGCATCAAGATGATGCATTAGATGTGTCATGTCTAATGCTCGCGACCATAAACTCTGAGCTTCAGAAGCAACACGAGTTCATGAATGCTTATGATATGGTTGAACATCTTCGTCAACTATATCAAGGACAAGCAAAGCATGAGAGATATGAAGTATCTAAGGCATTGTTTGGTTCCAAAATGCAAGATGGGACTCCGGTAGGTCCATATGTACTTAAGATGATTGAGTACGTAGAAAACCTACAGAGATTGGGATTCCCCCTTGGGAATACAGTCTGTGAAGAATTGGCTGGGGATGTGCTTCTCATTGAAGGACATAGGTGAAGAAGCCTGTATTCTAGGCATCAAGATCTATAGAGATAGATCTAAGAGATTGCTTGGCCTAAGTCAGAGTACATACATTGACAGGGTATTACTACGGTTTGCCATGCAGAATTCCAAGAAGGGACTTCTGCCGATGTCACACGGTGTGAGTCTTTCGAAGACTCAAAGTCCCTCTTCTAGAGAGGAGAGAGACCGCATGGATAAGATTTCTTATGCATCTGCTAAAGGATCTATCATATACGCCATGCTATGTACTCGTCCTGATATCTCGTATGCTTTGAGCATGACGAATAGATACTAGTCAAATCTAGGTGAGCGTCACTGGATAGCAGTCAAGAATATTCTTAAGTACTTGAGAAGGACTAAAGAATATTTCTTGATATTTGGAGGCGATGAGGAGCTAGCTGTAAAGGGTTATAGCGATGTCAGCTTCCAAACTGACCAGGATGATTATAGATCGCAGTCAGGGTTCGTGTTTTGCTTGAATGGTGGCGCTGTGAGCTGGAAGAGTTCCAAGCAGGACACAGTTACTGATTCTACAACAGAGGCCGAATATATCGGTGCTTCCATCTCATTCGAGAGATTATCGATAGAGGATATGTGAAGATTTGCAGAGTACCCACAGAGGCTAACATCGCAGATCCCTTGACCAAGGCTTTGGCACAGGAAAAGCATGATGGTCACACTAGGTCATTGGGTATTAGATACTACGGTGATTGGCACTAGTGCTAGTTGGAGATTGTTAGTGAAAGCCCTAGAGCCAATCATGTGTTGATTGTTGTATGGACTTTATTGTATCATATTCCTATTTATAAAGGCATGGTTATTGTATTTACTTGTATTTGTGCCAAATAACTAAGTATAATAACGTTTTTGAGTAGTAGGTTCTTATCTATATCAATCGATTGGTTGAATCGATAAATGAGATGATATAGAGAACACTACTCTTAATCATTCCTAGTCAAGTATTAACATTCAGGGACAATGTTAATGCATAGAGACTAGCATGTAGGTCAACACGATGACTTGATCTCACAAGTCATGGATATTAGATATCAAGTTGACACATGGGTATGCATTGGAGAATGTATACTGAATGACCCGCCATGAGAAAGTATCATGGATCGTTATATGAGTGTCATATACTTTCTCATTTGGCTATTAGTATGACTATTAGTCCTTAGACCTAAAGTCACCATGGTTCCCTACATAAGGAGTTGCATACTTTGGCTTCGTCAAACGTCACCCGTAAATTGGTGGACTATAAAGGCGATTACTGGGTATGTAACAAATTATGCGGAGGGATGTGAGTGATATAGATGGGATCTATCCCTCCTATATGATGGGAGTGACATCGATATTCTTGATAGAGTGAGACTACGAAGTGCATGACCATGCCCAAATGAGTCAATATGAGATATTGAGCTCATTTGATTAGAGTGAGTCTACTTGGAGTTCAAGATATAGATTGTATCGAGGATGACACGGTCTATGCCTTGATTGGTCAATCTAGATGTCAAGGATAAAGGGACATTATCACATATTGAGAGAGTCACAATTAGTAGTCACAAAGGTGATGTTGGAGCTCAACATTCTTGTAACTTGGGTAGCAATGATGTGTTGCTAGATACCGCTTATTGCTTATGTTCCTAAATCGGTTTAGGGACTTTGCCAACGTTACAAGAACCTATAGGGTCACACACAAAGAGCAATTAGATGTAGATTAGGTTCATATGATGAACCATGAGGATTAGGTTCATGGGATGAACCAAATTGGATTAAGAGTAATCCAAATTAGACTAATTGAGTTGGACTCAATTTGATTCAAGTGTTGAATGAGTCTAATTTAGATTTGATTCATCAAATCAATTTAAATTAATGAATAGAGATTCATTAAATTAAATTGACTTGAATCAAATGGTTGGATTTGATCAACCATGGGAGATAAGAGGTCAAGTTTGACTTGACTTGAGAGGGAAGATGAAAGGTCAAGTTTGACTTGACCAAATACCATGTCATGATGATGACTTGGCATTGCCGGCCAATGATGATGCTCCACATCATCATTGACTTATCAATTGGTGCCACCTCATGAGGGAGACCAAGAGCCATTGGCTCTTGGAGTTACATGCATGCATGTAACCCCCCAAGTCATGAAGTGGCCGGCCACTCCATTTGATGGTGTAATTGATTTTGGTGAGTTACTCCAACTTCATCTTCTTCCTTGGATCATCCTCTCAAGCTCCCCTCTCCTCCTTGGCCGAACCATCCTAAGGGTGCTAGCACACTCAAGGTTGTGTTTTCTCCACCTATTGCTTGTGTGGATACCAATAGAGGAGTGTACACTTGACACTCTAGAGTTCCGGCAAGCTATTTGAACGAGCGGGATTTGCGAAGGGCGTCGCATCGAGGGTAACACTCTCAACTTCTAGATCTAGGTTTACTAAGCACATACATGTTTTTTATTTTAAACGCAAAAGTGGTTTTTATGTTGGAAGTCCAACAGAGCCTAAGGTCAAATCTGAATCTAATGCAAGGTTGACAAGTGTTCAAATCATTAAATTTAATTCAAGTAAAATTGGAAGTCATCTCACAAGAACATATAGGGTTAACATGTTTGATCATGTAGACATGGGTGAGATGATTTAGGTTAATAATTTTCAACCAATCTTTAATAAATCCAATATCCGATCCAACTACCTTGCATGTAGGATCAATGGATGTTTGGACAGTGGTTGCTCCCGACACATGATCGGGGATCAACTCAAGTTTTCGAAGCTTCGATTCAAACGACAAGGATCGGTAGCCTTCGAAAACAACGGCAAGCTCAAAATCATCGGATCAGGTGATATTGAGCTCAACTCTAACTTTATTATTCAAAATGTCTTATTGGTAGAAAATTTTCAATATAATTTACTTAGTGTAAGCCAATTGTGTCATAATAACTATAAGGTCATATTTCTAGAAAATGAATGCACAATTAATACAAATGAAACTTCTAAAACAATCCTTAAGGGAACCAGAAATAACAATATTTACACTATTAATCTAACTAACTCTTCAACTAAGTGTCTTATGACACGACATGAGGAATCATGGTTGTGGCACCGACGACTTGGTCACTCACATCCAAGACTCATCCACAAGATGAGTCAGAGTGACTTAGTCAGAGGTTTGCCTAACCTCAATAACTTGAACAATAAAATATGTAATGCTTGTCAACAAGGTAAACAATTTAGGACACAACATCAACTAACTAATCAAGAATGAACCAAAAGTGTTCTTGAGCTCTTACACATGGATCTATTTGATTCACACGGAGCTAAGTCACTTAATGGGAGTAAATTCTGCTTAATTATAATTGATGACTATTCTAGATTTACTTGGGTTAGGTTCATCAAACACAAAAGTGATACCCTAGATCAATTAATCAACCTATTTAAACTAATAGAAAATCAACAAAATCTTAAAATCAAAAGACTTAGGACTGATCATGGTGGTGAATTCGAGAACCACAGGTTTACAGAATTCTGTAATCTAAATGGATACCACCATGAGTTCTCTTGCCCTAGAACCCCACAATAAAATGGCCTAGTAGAACGTAAAAATAGAACCCTACAAGAAGCCGCTAGGACAATCTTAAACGAGTATAACCTACCCGATTGGTTTTGGGCGGAAGCCGTGAGTACAACATGCTATGTCAAAATAGGATCCTTATGGTAAAGTGGCACCTTAAGACCTCATACGAGATTTATCATGATAAAATACCTAACATCAAGTACTTTAGGATATTTGGGTGTAAGGTACATATCCTAAACACTAAGGATTACCTAGGGAAATTTACATCCAAAACTTCGACCGAAATCTTTCTAGGATACTCGACTATAAGTAGATCTTAATGAGTATATAACCATGACACCCTTAGAGTCAAGGATACTATCAATGTAGTGTTTGATGAAGGACACGAACCTACAAAACCCCCGGCAACCCCAATTAGCGAGCCGATTCATACCAGACTCAACTCCGATTCGGAGATCAAGTCTAGTATTAATCCTAATCTAAGTCAACCAAGTCATTCTATCGACCAAGTGGTAGATGACTCTAACCAAACTAGGACTCAAACGAGTCATCCTATTGACCAAGTGGTAGGTAACCCAAACCCAAACCCAAACCAAACTAGGACTCAAACGAATCATCCTATCGACCAAGTGATAGGTGATCCAAGTCTAGGAGTTCAAACTAGAGCCTCATACAGAAACCTTAGTCAAATCTCCCTGATTTCCAAAATTGAATCCAAAACTATTGACCAAGCTCTTCTTGATCCCGATTGCATTATTGCAATGAAAGAAGAGCTGGCTCAATTAACTAGGAACGAAGTATGGGAATTAGTACCCCCACCTAAAGATAAAACAATCATTGGAACAAGGTGGGTGTTTAGGAATAAACTTGATGATAAAGGTGAAGTAGTTAGAAATAAAGCTAGATTAGTTGCTAAAGGGTTTAGTCAAGTCGAAGGTTTAGATTACGATGAGACCTATGCTCTAGTAGCTAGGTTAGAGTCCATTCAAATGTTATTAGCATATGTTGCACATCGAGGATTTAAGTTATTTCAAATGGATATAAAGTCAGCATTCTTGAATGGATACATTAAAGAAGAGGTTTATGTTAGTCAATCCCCCGATTTCAAAAGTCTGGAAAAACCTGACCATGTTCTTAGGTTAAAGAAAGCCCTCTATGGACTTAAACAAGATCCTAGAGCTTGGTATGAGAGGCTTTCGGTTTATCTTCAGTCCAAAGGATTTAATCAAGG
Organism: Wurfbainia villosa; assembly: GCA_025175895.1. Taxonomy (NCBI): domain Eukaryota; kingdom Viridiplantae; phylum Streptophyta; class Magnoliopsida; order Zingiberales; family Zingiberaceae; genus Wurfbainia; species Wurfbainia villosa. Next base: position 26,397,180 of record CM045988.1, read on the forward strand.
TGTAGTTGACCCAACTCTTTTCGTAAAAACCATAGGTAAAGATATATTCATAGCCCAAATCTATGTAGATGATATTAATTTCGGAACCACCAACTCGATCCTACTGAATGAATTATTTCTTTGATTTACCAGAGGGTGAGATTTAGATGGATTAAATCAATATGCCCAGTAAGTTGGAAATGATATTATTTACATGTTGTGCCGTTGATTATAGGAGGAAACCGTGTCCTATATATTAGGTTGATGATGTCCCCTTGAGGAGCTCATAAGGTTCATCATGTAAACCCAGCTGGTTGACTTAGTCAACATGATGATAAGGTTGAGTGGTACTACTCGAGGAGTTAGATGTTCATTAATTGATGGTCAGTAAATCAATTAATTGACGGACATTCGATATCTTAAACACGGAGAGATAAATGTACAAATAATATATGGAGCCCATATTAATTTATGGGGGTTGGTGAGGTAGTTCAATGATGATCCTCTAGTGGAATGGAACATCATTGATGGATCAAGTTTGTGTGGTTCCGATCCATCGGGTGGCCAAGACCCAACTCCTCCTTATGGTCCCTATCGTAGCCTAATATAATCCTTGTGAAATCCTAGATCTGACGGTTGGGATGAAATCCTAGATCCGACGGTTGGGATGAAATCCTTGATCCGACGGTTGGGATGAAATCCTAGATCCGACGGTTGGGATAAAATCCTAGATCCGACGGTGGAGATTAAATCCCTAGATCCGACGGTGGAGATTAAATCCCTAGATCCGACGGTGGAGATTAGAGGAGGCTTAAGCCTAAATTCTAGAATTAGGGTTTGGTTCATCCATGGGTTGGGCGGCAACAAATCTTAAAGGAGTTAGGGGTTGGGCGGCAAGAATATAGGAGTTAGTTCCTATAATTTTGGCTAACCAACTTTCTCCTAAATTCTATAAATAAGGGCTTAGGGTTGGGCGGCAAGATATAGATTTTCGAATAGGGATTAGGGTTTGGAAAGAGTTGGGCGGCTAGGGTTTGGAGCTAGGTTGGGCGGCAACCATCTTCATCCAACATTGTTGCGCCTAATTCATTCAAGCTTTCCTGGCGGCGCCTTCATTCATCTTAGCCACTCTCTTCTTCCTTTGCGTTCGGTTCTCCTCCCATTGGTGGTGGCAAGATCATCTTCCTCCAATTCCCAAAGGTGGCGCGGCTCCTCTTGTTTTGGTGGTCAAGATCTTCATCCATTCCTTGGCCGGCGGTTGCATCAAACTTCCTAGCTTGGTGGCCGGTTCTAGATAGGAAAGGTATTTGTGGTTTTTCTCTTTGTTCGCAGTGGACAAGGTAGAGGAGAACTCGATCTAGAAGGCTTCTACTCGTGGAGGATCTTCGTCCACACGTCGTCCACGAGAAGGATAGGACATACGGTAGAAGATCGTAAGGTATAAAGTTTTATAACTTTAATTTCAGATCTGAGCATGTTCTTATATATGATGATTATGCATGTGTGTGTATGAATATATATTGTATAATCATGGACCCCGAAGACAAACACAAAAACCGGCGATCCGTCCGTCGTCTATTCCGCGGCTAACCAACTAGAAGAGTTGTGTTGCTTGAACAACTAGTTTGTTCAAGCGACCACTCGAGTTGTTAGCACGACGACTAAATGGTTATGCCGAGGAAGCTCATCCCATCCGGATTAATTCTTTCATTAGTGAAAATTTTAATCCGGGGACATGGGAGCCAATGAGCCTCCGAAGCGGACTTCCATCAGAATCGAAGTCCAACTTGGCAGACCTATTTACTAAACCCCTACCTGAAGCCGAATTCAGTCTATTAAGATGAAAATTGGGCATGTGCGTAGTAGAATAGGAACTTGCAAATTATATTTTCTTACTTTTCAATTTTATGGAACTAGCATAGGACATACCTTAGATATCATGCGCCTATAGATTTAAGGAGCCAATACATCTCACAACACATAGGACTAATGTGTTTGTGTACTTAGCCACATAGATGGGCGTGAGATGTTAGGACCTTACTCTTGGTTCCAGATGTAGAGCTAGTGCATCGCCATAAACCACGGAGTATAATCATACATATTAACCGACTCTGACCAGGACTGGTTGATCTTTCATATCAATCAAGTCAAATATGAGTCGAACATTTTATAGATGAGATTATTTTTAGTATATTATTTTCAAAATAATATGGAACATGCTTGGACTTTAAATTTAATATCTATATTTGTTTTTCATACACTCTCACTCTTTTCGATATATGGCAAAAGGGGGAGAAAAAGGCCAAAGTTAAGGGATCAAAATTTTTGATAACTCACTTGATATTTATTCACATGGCCAAAAGTTAAGTAAATGTTTACTTAACTTTAAGTTTTGAAAATTTACTTAACTTGTTTTTTGTTAACAAAAAGGAAGTAAAGGCCAAGTTAAGAGAATTCTTAACTTAAACTTATTTTTAAACACTATGGCCAAACGTTAATGCTTCACTTAAGAAAGGGAGAGAAAGGGCCAAGTTAAGAAGTCTTATTAACTTAAATGTTTCACTAAGGCCAACTTTAAGTAAAGTTAAATTACTAAACTCTTCCTAAATAGCAACCCTCAAGGGGGAGGGTTATGGTTTTCTTTCAAGACTCACCCTCGGTCAAGGGGGAGGTTTCCTCAAGGGGGAGTACTTGAAGAAAATCCTTACTAATCCTACGAATCTTTATTATTCTAGTGACTCATGCATATTATCTTCTTAACTTTGTATGTGGGTTTGCCATAGATCAAAAAGGGGAAGATTGTTGGTGCAGTAGGCACCTAAGTCGAACCTGAGTTTTGATTATAACAAACGATACAAAGTTAAGCTTATATTGTTATCTCACGAGCTAAAATGAGTGTGCAGAAAAGTGCCAATGCTGGAGCTGAAGGTTACCGACACCCGGAGGAAGCCGTGGTGGTCGGGTGACACTCGAGTGACTTCGGAGGGAGCCAAAGGAATCGAGTGGAAGGCCGGAAGCGAAAGTGACATAGTAAGTATCGTGTGTGTGCGAGTGTAAGTGAGGTCGTATCCTCCTTGCGGAGATAGTCTTAAGCATAGATCCGACCCAAGACATCCCATCGGTGGTCTAGGTCAAGATCGGACAGTCGGAGGCCGTCGAAATAATATTTTTGTTTAGCTAACTTTTGATTTCAGCTAGCATCAGTTGACTGCCAGCTTGGAGGACTCGACTGCTATCCATCAGTCGACTATCTGTGGTCAACATTCGACTGATGATGGCCATCAGTCGACTGATGGTCAAGGATTAGCTTCGAAGAGTCAAGGCTTATCACCTCATTTCAAGGGGAGTGGTGCTCAAATTTGATTGGATGAAGTTCCTCTCGAAAAGGGGCTCAAAGGCTATAAAAGGAGGGCCTATCCTAGGGTTTTATCATCAATTCTAAGCTTCCAAAAGCCTCCGCAATGCTACAACTCTCCGACAACGAAGTTCTACTTCTCTGACGCTCTAGTTTTAAATTGTTTATATTTTTCTTTGTCGGTATAAGCTTCAATTCAGTTTATCTTTTTATTGTCTCGAAGTTTTATCATAACGAGGAGAGGGGGAGTGTCCCTCTACCTCAAGCTTTTAGTGTTTTTCTGTATTCGATTAACTCCTACCTTCAACGAGGAGGAGTTCTTTAGTGTTTTGCCCTCCGTGCGTGGTCAAGGACCGCTAGGGCCTTGGAGTAGTAGCCGAAGGCTACGAACCAAGTAAAAAATCTACTTGTGTCTTTTAGCTTTCATTTATCTTTCCGCTGCGTATATTTGTCCATTCGAACGAATTCATATGAAAAAGTTTTATCGCTATTCACCCCCCTCTCGCGATCTGCTCGATCCAATATATGCCAAAAGATATACCTTTGTTCTGCTTCCAGTTGGGGCAATCCTTCTTCCAATGTCCAGTCTGCATGCAAGTGAAGCACTTGCCTTTCAGCTTCTTCACTCCTCCCTGAGATCCTCCCGCCACCTTTGCTCCACCTTGTTTCTTCTTCTTCTTGCCTTTCGGCTTAGAAGTCAAAACCTTTTGGGCAACCATGGCCTAAGCTTGAGCACTCTGGCAAAAAATCCCCTCTGCCGCCTGGAGTTCTGTCAGAAGCTCCGCCAAAGAATACAACCTCTTATTCATGTTGTAGTTCAGGTGAAACTGCTCAAAACTTTTAGGTAGAGACTGGAGAATGATATCGACCTGGGTTTCCCCATCGATCTCAGCTCCAAGGACTTCCAACTCATTCAAATGAGCCATCATCTTGAGAACTTGATCCCTCACGGGTGTTCTCTTGATCATAGTGGTCGTCATCAAGTTCCTCATGGCTTCCTGCCTAGCAGCCTAATTCTGATGTCCGAAAAGCTCTTTGAGATTGAGCATCATGTCATAAGCAGCGGGCATGGTTTGATGCTGATGTTGCAATACATTTGACATAGAAGCCAAAATGTAACACCGTGCCATCTCATCAGCCTTAATCTGCTTTTTATAACTCTCTTTCTTCTTTTTCCTAAAATCATCCGCAGGCTTAGGAGGACACTGTTCAAAGAGTACATACTTGTACTCCTCAGCAGTCAAGACAATATCAAGATTCCTTTTCCAATCAACATAATTGGGTCCAGTAAGTTTATTCTCATTTAGTATCATAGCAAGCGGGTTGAAAGTCATTTTTGAAAAACCTAAGAATCACATAGATCAAAACATTAGATTTCAAAAAAATTATTGATTCCTCAAACAATAAAATTTTGAAATCAACCAACATCTCAAAACACCGAGAATATTGTATGCCACGATCGTGTGGACGTATACGAATTCTACATTTGTAAGAGGAGGTTTTACCCATTAATTTTATTATCCTGTCAACCTAACTTTTGACAAATAAAATTAATAGTTGGTTTCTCTTCGGCCTTACAAATAAAAGCAGTGACTCCGATGGGGAGGATACTCTTATTTGCATATGCGTTCACCATTACTCGATACCAAGACAATTTCTTGGATTATGTGCTTTCTGATGGGGAAGTACACACGCTTCTAAATAATTTCTTATAACCATATTTGACCCTGTGATATGTAAAACAAACTCATCCGATGGGGTGGAAGGCATTCAGAGCCGACGCGCAAGTTTGTTTGCATCACATGTCAAATCGTAATGGAGGCCGTGGAAATTTATAAAAAGTATCCCTCTCCCACTTAGTAATTTAAAATTGAGAAATTTTCCTAGCACACTACATGCATATCAAACAAGAAGCAATAAATATGAAAAAAATATTTTCCAACTATTATGGCTTTTGTTCTCCAATATGCCTCCCGTCGTATCACCATCTCGTCCGCTCCTCCCTATGCCGTGTACAAGCCATCCGGAGATCCAAGCCGAGAATAATTATTTTAATTTACATCTATCAATTCTATACTCCACGAAGGAGTGTATATGAAATCTAGATCGAAAGTAAACTAAAATAAAAGAGTAGCTAAACAATGCCGTACTTAATTACAAAAATTAAATACTAGCCTTGTCAATCCTGAGGATTCAAATAATATTACAATTACACACATCCAATCACATACACACACATATGACCATAATAGTTGGATCTTATGCATGCAACTAAAAAGTTAGCCTATGCACATCCTACTATTATCCGACACATAAAATATATGATAAGTGCATAAAAGTAATCGAATCCTAAACACACAAAACCAGAAATTGTGGCTCTTATACCAGTTGAAGGTTTTACGAAGCCGAACCGAAGCTTCGCTTCTTACTTCACCTCGGTCGCTTGTGCATGGCGATCCTCTCTACGTCCCTGGATTAAAAAATTAATCCAAGATGATGACGGATTACCCAAGCAACCGATCCATCATCGTGCTATTCGATTAGAGTGGTCTCTTGAACAAACTAGTTGTTCAAGCAACCTAACTCTTCTCCTCGACTAGCCGCGGAATAGATGATGTACGGATCGTCGGTTTTTGTGTTTATCTTTGGGGTCCAAGTAAATTAGCCACATTCAATTACATACATAATAAAAAGAAACAAAAGGAAACCAAAATAAGAATTATACCTCTTGTTTACCTCAAGGTCTTCTATTGTATGTCCTTCCTCCTTTTGGACGTCATGTGGCCGACGATCTTCCAAAAGTCGAAGCCTCCTAGATCACGTTCTTCCCTTCCTTGCTCGCTCCGAACAAAGGGAAGAATAAAACAAAACTTCTTCTCCTATCTAGAACCGACCACCAAGCCACCTTGCTTGGTGGTTGCCGCCGGCCAAGGAGAGGAATAAGGAGCGCCGACCAACCTTGAAGAAAGGTTGCCGCCGACCAAAAGAGAGAGAGAGAGAGGGAGGAGTTGCCAGCCAATCTAGAGAGAGAGAGGGTGAGGCGCCGCCGGCCAAGAAGAGCCAAAACCTAATCTTGCCGCCGCCCAATTGGAAGGAGACCAACCAAAGGTTGCCGCCCACCTCTTCTCTCAAGCCAACTCCAAACCCTAGCCGACCAAAACCTTGGAAGCAAAACCCTAATCTCTTTAAGATCAGTTGCCACCCATGCCTTGGACTCCTATTTATAGATTTAGGCTTAAGCCTCCTTTTAATTTCCACCGTCGAATCTAGGGATTCAATTCCCACCGTCAGATTTAGGATTTCATTTTCCACTGTCGGATCTAGGCTCCATGAGGGTTTTAATAGGCTACAATAGGGACCATGAGGAGGAGTTGGATCTTGGCCACCCAATGGATCTAGCCCACATAAAGTCCGATCCATTAATGATAATCCATTCCACTAGAGGATTATCATTAATCTACCTCACCAACCCCCATAAATAAATATGGGTTCCATATATTAATTGTACAAATATCTCCCCGTGTTTAAGATCTCGAATGTCCGTAAATTAATTAATTTACTGACAATTAATTAATCAACATCTAACTCCATGAGTAGTACCACTCAACCTTATCATCATGCCAGACCAAGTCCACTTGTAGGGTTTACATGATAATCCTTATGAGCTACTCAAGGGGACATCATCATCCTAATATATAGGACACAGTTTCCTCCTATAATCAACGACACACCATGTAAATAATATCATTTCTCAACTTACCGAGCCTATCGATTTACTCTATAAATCTCTCCCATTGGTAAATCAAAGAAATAAATACTAAGTACATCTGCCCATTATTATATAGGGATTAAGAGCATGTACATCATAATATCCGAGGTCCAATTCAATTATGTAGTCAGTAATAAATTGAATCACCTCTAAGTCGGTCTTGCTCAATACACACAAAGTGTACTAGTGTAATTCTATGGTCAAGACAAATCAATACCAAATTACACTACAACCATACCAATGGTTTGTCCAAAACCATCTCGGTTGTAAGCCTTTACTTATATTCTACAAGGAACTGATAACATGATCTCCCGTGTGACACTACACACCATGTTATCTACAATGTAATGTATCAGACAATATGCATAACCATAAATATGCAAACAATGATTATGTGATTCTTATTTCAAAAATAAAGATGTTCATACAAAAGATAGACTTTTCAGTATACATCCCAACACTAAGGGTCTTCTCCATTTTCTCAAATTTTGACCTCAAATCTTGATTCTCTAGTTCTAATTTCTCAAATTTTGTGGGCACATTATTTCATTGATCATTATTGCCCTTCCTAGGCATATGTCTAGATTTCTTTGGATTTAAGCCTAAAGGTCTTCTATTTTCCTAATACTTGCCTTATGTAGAATTTTTCTAGGGATATTAGTCCTAAATTTCTCCTTAGTTCTAAGATTACAACTCTTAGCACCTAAACAAAAATATTTGTTATTCCTAGCATGCTTTTCATGAACAATAGCAAGAGTATTGAGAGCATGCTTTTTATAACTAAAACTCATGTTGGGATGTATACTGAAAAGTCTATCTTTTGTATGAACATCTTTATTTTGAAATAAGAATCACATGATCATTGTTTGCATATTTATGGTTATGCATTTTGTCTGATACATTACATTGTAGATAACATGGTGTGTAGTGTCACATGGAAGATCATGTTATCCGTTCCTTGTAAAGTATAAGTAAAGGCTCACAACCGAGATGGTTTTGGACAAACCATTGGCATGGTTGTAGTGTGATTTGGCATTGATTTGTTTTGACCATAGAATCACACTAGTACACTTTGTGTGTATTGAGCAAGACCGACTTAGAGGTGATTTGATTTATTGCTGACTACATAATCGAATCGGACCTCAGATATTATGTTGTACATGCTCTTAATCCCGATATAATAACGGACACATATACTTAGTATTCATTTCTTTGATTTACCAATGGGCAAGATTTATAGAGTAAATCGATAGGTTCGGTAAGTTGGGAAATGATGTTATTTATATGGTGTGCCGTTGATTATAGGAGGAAATCGTGTCCTATATATTAGGATGATGATGTCCCCTTGAGGAGCTCATAAGGTTCATCATGTAAACCCTGCAGGTGGACTTGGTCTGGCATGATGATAAGGTTGAGTGGTACTGCTCATGGAATTAGATGTTGATTAATTAATGGTCAGTAAATTAATTAATCGACGGACATTCGAGATCTTAAACACGGAGAGAAAAATGTACAAATAATATATGGAGCCCATATTAACTTATGGGGGTTGGTGAGGTAGATCAATGATAATCCTCTAGTGGAATGGATTATCATTAATTGATCGGACTTTATGTGGGCTTGATCCATTGGGTGGCCAAGATCCAACTCCTCCTCATGGTCCCTATTGTAGCCTATTAAAACCTCATGGAGCCTAGATCCGATGGTGGAAAATGAAACTTTAGATCCGACGGTGGAGATTAAATCTCTAGATCCGACGGTTGAGATTAAATCTCTAGATCTGACGGTTGAGATTAAATCCCTAGAACCGACGGTGAAGATTAAAAGGAGGCTTGAGCCCAACTCTATAAATAAGGCTCCTAGCGTGGGCGGCAAGAGATATAAGGGATTGGAGATTGGGGTTTGGGCAGCTAGGGCTTGGAGGCTTGGGCGGCCACTCTTTTGGAAAGTTTTTCCTTTCTCTTCTTCTTCTTGGCCAGAACCCAACTTGCTTCTTCCTCTCCTTGGCTGGCGTCCAACCTCTTCTTCCTCTTCTCCTTGGCTGGTGAAAACAAGGGTAAGGGTGGTTCCTTGGAGCTCTTGGCCGACGCCCACTTCCTTTTCGATTCCTTGGCCGGCGACATCATCAAGTCTCTTGACTTGGTGGCCGGTCGTAGATAGGGAAGAATTTTGTTTTAATCTTCCTTTTGTTCGGAGCAAGCAAAGAAAGGAAGACTGGTGATCTAGGAGGCTTCAACTTTTGGAAGATCGTCGCCCACACGACGTCCAAAAGGAGGAAGGACATATAATAGAAGATCGAGAGGTATAATGCTTGTTTATATTCTTTTGTATTATGTATATATATTTTTTTTTCAATTATATGCATGTTGTATGCTTTTCTATGTGGCTAATTTACTTGGACCCCGAATACAAACGCAAAAACCGGCGATCCGTACATCGTCTATTCCGCGACTATTCAAATAATAGAAGTTGGTCGCTTGAACAACAAGTTTGCTCTTTGGCATCCATGTAATCACCTAAACTACACAAGAAGTCATTAGAAATTAAATTACCCAAGAATTTAATTACCTTCTTATTTTTCTCGAATTCTTGGATTTGTTCCTCGGTCCACTTCTTCATCTTGAGGAATCATTCCATTATGGTGACCCATTCATCAAAGTCCCTCATCATGATGAAGTCTTCAATCCTTGCCTTCCATTGATTGAAGCCTTCTCGTCCATAAAGTGCATACGGAACCGGCGTATTGATACCCCATCCCAATGTTTCTTCAATCACCATCTTCTTCCTCTAGCGTGTTCCCATAGTTATTAAACCTTGAAGAGTGGCCTCGCTCTGATACCAATTGTAGGGACCATTGGTGACCGCTAGAGGGGGGTGTTGGGGATCGAAACGGCCGACTAGAGGGGGGTGAATAGCCCTCGTTCGTTGGATGTCGTATTTTGCTCGTCTACAAAACGTTAGCGCAAGCGGAATATGCAAATATAAATAAAGACAAAGCAAAAGATAAACAAACAATACAAACACCGAGATGTAACGTGGTTCACGGCTACGCCGCTAATCCACGGTCCGATTCGTCCACGGTGAATCACTCTGCCAAAGCCAATCACTATTGGTCTCTCCTTTGCACCAAGCTAGGTGGAGGTAACCTTTACAATCAAGATCACTCTTCTTACAATAAGATTGAAGTAAAAGCAAGTAAGAAGAGTAGGGAATCGTGTATGGCACTTTGGGAGAAGTTTAGAGCTCAAGCATTGGCCTCCCAAAGCCCCATCCTCTTCCTTTTTATAGAGGAAGAGGGTTTCTTCCTGTTGACACAGGAGCAGTCGACTGATGCCCTCGATCAGTCGACTGATCCTGTAGCCGTTGCCCAATAACGGCCGCTTTCCATGTTGGATTCCATCCAACGGTACTGGCATCAGTCGACTGATATTACTATCAGTCGACTGGTGCTCGATCAGTCGAGTCCTCAACGAGGTCGACTCCATTCTGCGTGCGCAGCCATCGATCGCCGTCCCGCCGATCGATCAGCTCATCGATCGACTAACCATTGCGCCGAATGATCGATCAACTTGATCCACCATTAGACCCGATCGATCGAACGATCGACTTGAGGCGATCATGCCATTCCATGGCGATCGGTGTCAGAAATCCATCCGACACTTAGCCAAATGGCCAAGTTTCACCTACGAGCTACTACCCCTTCCCGGGTTACATTCGCTCACTCTCATCCCTCGGAGTCCCTCGCCTTCGAAGTTCTCTTCATTTGCGGCCACGTCCCTTGGCAGCATCAGGCGCACGACTCTGCAATGCTCCTTCGCGTCTCTTGCCTCGAAGTCTACTTCCTCCGGCTTCACTCCAAGCTCCTCGTCCGGCGGTCCCTTGGATGCTCCAAGCGCACGGCTTCCGCAAAGCAATCCTTCACCGACTCAAGGACCGAGTCATGAGATGTGAAACTCGCCATGGCTCCATGTGCGAATTACTAAGTCCTGCACGACTTCAACGCACATATCAAATCAACATAACAAACTAACTTAAACCCTTTGCCACACACATCAAAACCTAATCATGGCAAAAGATTGCACTAACAATCTCCCCCTTTTTGATGTGTGGCAATCCGTTTAAGTTAGGTAAAAACATTTGATAAAAATTTCTAAGGTAAGAAAGCATGTAAACATAAACATGATATAGCAACATGCAACTCTCCCTTAATCCATGAAACTCTCTCTCCCCCTATCATAATTTACTTAAACATAATCATTTCTCCCCCTTTGACACCATCAAAAAGATTAACACTAAGTTATAAACTCATGACATCAAGTATATAATAGAAGGAAAATACCAAACATTAGTCTAAAACCTGAATTCGGCCTTTACTGTTCTGATTTTCAAGCCATCAGTCGACTGGCACGCGAATTTCAGAAATGCATTAAAAATTCTAAAAAATTTGAAAAATCATGAAATTTGGGGAACATATTTCTTGTAAATATATCTATCAATGAAAAATAGTTTTTCATGAAAAATCATTATATTTTCACGTATTTGCCAAAAATCCAAAAGGTTTAAAAACCACTAGGTTTTTGATCATGTGAGTATCAAGTTTAACACCTAGTTTTGGTTCCAATTGTTTCAAAACATGAATACATAGATTTTAGATTAAGAAATTGTTTTTAAAACATATGAAATATCCAACCATGATCTTTGGGCAATATGTCTATGAATTAAACATAAGCCTTCCTCATGATTGATCTATTATTGCTATTTTGATACTTTAAATGACCATTTAAATGCCATAGGCATTAGTGGACATTTGTATCATCTTAACATCTCACTCATGCTAAGTTTTCAATCATGGTAGCCTATAGTGAGTGTGAGATGCATCCTAGGGGGTATTTGTATATACTTAACCATTATATTCATACAATTCTATCAAGGTTAAGTATTATCCTAATACTCAACATGATCATAAAGATATATATGACTTAAATTCACATTATGATCATGAAATACATGTATTCATTGAATTGTTATCATGCATTAGGTATTATATCATGATAATAAGCAAAATATCACCTAAGACATGATTTAAACCCTATTTCTCATGATGATGTGCCAAATTTCAAAATCATAAATCATGATTGCAAATATTCATAGCAATTTCATTAATTATCATGATTTAAGCATTATTAACTATTTGTAGGCACGTTATCATCACCTAACACTATTTCAAAATGTTCTCCCGCCATCCTAAGTCAACCAAAATATGATATAGGTCAATTGTATATGGTTGACTACCCCTTAAGGATGGATTTTGGAACCCAAAATAAGTTCTTGCCTATGGGGTTCACTAGATACTCCTTAGGAATCCATTTCCTAGCTATTACTTTCTTCTTATCTTGTCCCCTAGCAATTAGGCATTTGTAGGCCTTTTCATTTTTCTTTTCTTTATAATCTAGGCCCTTTTTGTTGAAGCTAGCTCTTTGGCTCCCTATGATCATGTTCAAGGTGTTGGAGCCTATAGTGAATTTTTCTAGGGCTTTTGTCAAGTAATCTACCTTTTCCCTTAGAGCCCTATTTTCATCCATGCATGCATCACTAACATTAAATGGCATATATTCATGTGAGCATGCATCATCATGGCAAGAAGAAATATTTTCATTTAAGCATGCTTTTTCTAGTTTATTTTCTAAGTCCTTAATTTGATCTAGCATGCTTTTGTTCTTCTTCTTAGCTCTAAATAAATCCCTAGTTAAGCTAGAAACCATGGAAACTATTTTCTTAGGAGTTAGATTCGTTACCATAGTTTCCATGTCCTCTTCTTCTTCTTCGGATGAGGAGGATGTAGAGGCTCCCCCTTCACTTGAGCTCTCTCCACTTGAGCTTGATTCTTCATTTTCGGTGGAGGAGCAATCCAAGTCATCGAAAGCTATCAATGCAAGGTTGGAGTAGACATGCTCTTCTTCATCGGATGAGGAAGAGGAAGCAAGGTCATCCCATGTCTTTGCTTTGAGAGCCATGGCCTTTCCTTTTTCCTTTTCCTTCTTCTCCTCTTTCTTCTTGCTCCCCTTTTTCTTCTTCTTTTCTTCTTTCTTCTTCCTCTCTTCTTTGCTCTTGTTTAGGAGAGGACAATTGTCCCTTATGTGCCCCTTGTTAGGGCAATCTCTTGCCGTGATATGGTTTTGATGGTGTGGCAAAGGGTTTAAGTTAGTGTGTTATGATATGTGCGTTGAAGTCGTGCAGGACTTAGTAATTCGCACATGGAGCCATGGCGAGTTTCACATCTCATGACTCGTGCCTTGAGTCGGTGAAGGATAGCTTTGCGGAAGCCGTGCGCTTGGAGCATCCGAGGGACCGCCGGACGAGAAGCTTGGAGTTAAGCCGGAGGAAGTAGACTTCGAGGCAAGAGACGCGAAGGAGCATTGCGAGCCGTCGCGCGATCTGCCGAGGGGCGTGGCGAAGCGAAGAGAGAACGGCGAGGACTCAGAAATGAGAGTGAGCGATTGTAACCCGGGGAGGGGTAGCTCTTAGGTGAAACTTGGCCATTTGGCCAAGTGTCGGATGGGTTTCGACACGGTCGGCTGTCATGGAATGGCGATCGGCTCACTAATCAGTGTAGCTCATTGGTATCTCCGGTTTGTAGCGGCGATCGGCCCGCCATCGTTAGCGATCATTGCCAAGATAACGATCGGCTACTGAAAACAACGATCGGTAGTCAATAGGGTTTTAGCCACAGAACCGTTCGTAGCCCGGCCAGGCGATCGACTACGGTCGGCCGATCGGGGTGAGGTCCATCGATCATTGCCAAGAGTTCCGTTGGACAACAGCGGTCGGCATCGGACGTGTTCGGAGGCCGCGTAGTGTGGCGGTCGCCATGGCGGCGATCGTGATGGCGGCTGCAGGAAGAAGTTAGCCCTCTCTATAAAAGAGAGGGTGTGAGCCTTTGAGAGGCTAATGCTTAAGTTCCAAACAATCTTCCTAGTGCCCCTGAGCTCTAAACTCTTCTTACTGCTTTTAATCCATTCTATTTGTAAGAAGAGTGATCTTGATTGTAAGGTTACCTCCACCTAGCTTGGTGCAAAGGAGAGACCATTTAGTGGATTGGTTGGCGGAGTGATTCACCGAGGACGAATCGGGGACCGTGGATTAGCGGCGTAGCCGTGAACCACGTTACATCTTGTGTTAGCATTGTCTATTTCCTTTGCTTTGTTTTTATTTGTTTAATTTGCTTGTATTGTTGTTTCGCTGCGCTAATCTAATTGTAGACAAGCAAATTCCGATAACTCAACGAGCAGGGCTATTCACCCCCTCTGGCCATCCGATCTCCTACAAGTGGTATCGAGCCAGGTTGCTTGTCACCGGACTAACGCCGCAACAAGCCCTACATCAAAATGGCGGCTCAACATCCACCCACAGAGTTCGACGGCGAATTCTCTTGGTGGAAAAGGAGAATGGAGGTATTCTTGAAACCGATTTTGATATTATGCTTATAATGGAAAATGGTTTGAGTTGCCTAGGGATGAAGAAGGGAAGCCAATAGAGAAATCTAGGTGGACCAAGAAGCAACTAGAGGAGCACCTTGCAAACTCAAAGGCAAAACATCATCTTCTCAATGTGCTCCCTCAACAAGAGATCAACCGGATCGGAGAATGCACTAGCGCCAAAGAGATGTGGGAGAAGCTTGTAGAGCTTCATGAAGGCACCTCGGAGGCCAAGCTTGCAAGAAGAGACCTTCTCCGCTCCCAACTATCCAATATAAAACTAGAAAAGGGAGAAAAGGTAACCTCACTACACTCTAGGTTTAAAGAAATTTTAATTGGGCTAACAAGTGTAGGTGAGAAGCTATCACACCGGGACATGCTCATGAAGGCTATAGATGCCTTTCCCCGGTCCTCAAAGTGGAGTTCCATGGTGGACTCCTTCTATATGTCCAAGAACTTGGAAGTAAGTACCTTGGAGGAGTTCTTCTCGACAATGGAGCTCCACGAAACGAGGCTTGAAGGAATTCAAGAAGAGCCAAGAATTCAACCCTCAAAAGGAGTAGCATTGTTGGCAAACAAGGGGAAGAAGAAGATGGAAGTCCCTCCTCCTCCGATGATGAAGCCTCCTCCTCCTCCATGGATAGCAGGAAGCCTACATGGTAAGGAAGGTGAGGCGTGTATTTAAGAATTTTAGATTTGATAAATCAAATGATAGGAATAGAAGACCAAGGGGAAGGTGATATGCTACAATTGCCAAGGAGAGGGACACATAAGGGACAATTGTCCTCTCCTAAACAAAAGCAAGGAAGAGAGGAAAAGAAAGAAGAAAGAAGAAGAAAAAGGGAGCAAGAAAAGAAGGAAGAGGAGAAGAAGGCAAAAGAAAAAGGGAAGGCCAAAGCATTCAAGGCCAAGACATGGGATGATCCTCATCCTCCTCCTCTCATCATCGGATGAGGAGAATGCCTTTGTCCAATTTGGCCTTGATGGCCTTTGGCGATTTGGATTGCTCCTCCTCCGAAAATGAAGGATCAAGCACAAGAGGAGAGAGCTCAAGTGAAGGGGAGCCTCCTCCACATCATCATCCTCCTCATCATCCGAAGAAGAAGAAGAGGACATGGAAACTATGGTAGCGAAAGCCTCTCCTAGTAAAATAGTTTCTATGATTTCTAGTTTAACTAGGGATTTGTTTAGAGCAAAGAAGAAAAATAAATGCATGCTAGATCAAATTAAGGCATTAGAAAATAAGCTAGAAAATGCATGCTTAAATAATAATGATACTTCTTCTTGCCATGATGATGCATGCTCACATGATAATTATGTGCCTTTAGATGTTAGTGATGCATGCATAGAAGAAAATAGGGCATTAAGGGAAAAGGTAGATTATTTAACCAAAGCTCTAGGAAAATTCACAATTGGCTCCAACACCTTGAATATGATCATAGGGAGCCAAAGGGCAAGTTTTAACAAGAAAGGCCTAGGATATAAAGAGAAGAAAAATGAGAAGGCCTATAGATGCCTAATAGCTAGGGGACAAGACAAAAACAAAGTAATAGCTAAGAAATGGATCCCCAAGGAATTTCTAGTGAACCCCATAGGTAAAAATCTATTTTGGGTTCCAAAATCCATCCTTAAGGGTTAGAAAACCCTAGGGTAGTCAACCATATGAACTTGACCTATATCATATTTTGGTTGACTTAGGATGACGGGACAACATTTTTAGATAGTGTTGGGTGATGATAACGTGCCCATAAAAAGGTAATAATGCTTAAATTATGATGATTAATGTAATTTCTATGCATATGTGTAATCATGGTTTATGATTTTGATATTGGGCACATCATCATGAGAAATAGGTTTAAATCATGCTTTAGGTGATACTTTATTTATTATCATCATATAATGCCTAATGCATGGTTATAATTTGATGAAAACATGTATTTCATGATCATAATGTGAAATTAATTAATATATGTCATTATGATCATGTAGGTTGTTAGGTTGATACTTAACCATGATAGAATTGCTTGAATATATTGGTTAAGTATATATATACAAATACCCCCCTAGGATGCATCTCACACTCACTATAGGCTAACTTGATTGCAAACTTAGCATGGGTGAGATGTTAGGATGATACAAATGTCCACTAATGCCTATGGCATTTAGATGGTCATTTAAAGTATCAAAATATCAATAATAGACCAATCATGGGGAAGGCTTATGTTTAATTAATAGACATATTGCCCAAAGATCATGGTTGGATATTTCTAATGTTTTCAAAACAATTTCTTACCCTAAAATACATGTATTAATGTTTTGAAACAATTGGATGCAAAACTAGGTAGCTAACTTGATACTAGAATGATCAAAAACCTAGTGGTTTTTAGAACTTTTGGATTTTTGGCAAAAACAAAAAAATATAATGATTTTTCATGAAAAACTATTTTTCCTTGATAGATATACTTAAGAGAAATATGTTCCTCGAATTTCATGATTTTTGATATTTTCTGGAATTGATAATGCATTTCTGAAATTCGTCCAGAAAATCAGAAATATGGATTCATTTGTGCCGATCATTTGCCATCTTGATAGCAATATTGAAGGCCGATTTCAGTTTATAAACCTCCTACAAGTGGTAGAAATATACTTGATGCCATCAACAAGTGGTACCCAATTTTAAATCAACTTGACATATTTTTTCCTCCATTATACTTGATGTCATGAGCTTATAACTTAGTGTTAATCTTTTGATGGTGTCAAGGGGAGAAATAAGTATGTTTAAGTTAATCACTTTAGGGAGAAATATATTGTAGGGGAGAAATATATAATAGGGAGAAAATTTGCATAGAGAATTTCATGGATTAAGGGAATTGCATGTTGTTATATCATGTTTATCTTTACATGCTTTCTTACCTTAGAATTTATATCAAATGCTTTTTACCTAAGCGGATTGCCACACATCAAAAAAGGGGAGATTGTTAGGGCAATCTCTTGCCGTGATATGGTTTTGATGGTGTGGCAAAGGGTTTAAGTTAGTTTGATATGTTGATGTGATATGTGCGTTGAAGTCGTGCAGGACTTAGTAATTCGCACATGGAGCCATGGCGAGTTCACATCTCATGACTCGTGCCTTGAGTCGGTGAAGGATAGCTTTGCGGCCGTGCGCTTGGAGCATCAGGGGACCGCGGACGAGAAGCTTGGAGTGGCCGGAGGAAGTAGACTTGAGGCAAGAGGCGAAGGAGCATTGCGAGCCGTGCGCTGATCTTTGGGGGCGTGGCGAGAAGCGAAGAACGAGGCGAGGACTCAGAAATGAGTGAAGCGATTGTAAGGGAGGGTAGCTCTTAGGTGAAACTTGGCCATTTGGCCAAGTGTCGGATGGGTTTCGACACCCGGATCGGCGCCATGGAATGGCGATCGCTCTGAATCAGTGTAGCTCGGGTATCTATCGGCCGGTTTGGCAGCGTGATCGGCGCCATCGTTAGCGATCATTGCCAAGACTAACGATCGGCTGCGGCAAGCGATCGGTAGTCAATAGGGTTTTGGCCGAGAACCGCTGTAGCCATCGCGGCGATCGACTACGAGTCGGCCGATCGTGAGGTCCAGCATTGCCAAGTTCGATTGGACAACAGCGGTCGGCATCCGGCGTGTTCGGAGGCGTTTAGCCCTCTCTATAAAAGAGAGGGTGTGAGCCTTTGAGAGGCTAATGCTTAAGTTCCAAACAATCTTCCTAGTGCCCCACAAGCTCTAAACTCTTCTTACTCGCTTTTAATCCATTCTATTTGTAAGAAGAGTGATCTTGATTGTAAAGGTTACCTCCACCTAGGTTGGTGCAAAGGAGAGACCATTTAGTGGATTGGTTGAGCGGAGTGATTCACCGAGGACGAATCGGGGACCGTGGATTAGCGGCGTAGCCGTGAACCACGTTACATCTTGTGTTAGCATTGTCTATTTCCTTTGCTTTGTTTTTATTTGTTTAATTTGCTTGTATTGTTGTTTTCCGCTTGCGCTAATCTAATTGTAGACGAGCAAATTCTGATAACCAACGAACGAGGGCTATTCACCCCCCTCTAGCCGGCCATCCGATCTCCTACACCCCTCTCCTTGGCAATTGTAGCATATGACCTTCCCCCTTGGTCTTCTATTCCTATCATTAGACTTATTAAATCTAAAACCTTTTAATGCACGCCTTACCCTCCTTACCATATACGCTTCTTCCGTGCTATCCATGGAGGAGGAGGAAGAGGCTTCATCATCGGAGGAGGAGGGGATCTCTATCTTCTTCTTCCCCTTGTTGGCCATCAATGCTACTCCTCTTGAAGGTTGGATTCTAGGCTCTTCTTGTATTCCTTCAAGCCTTGTTTCGTGGAGCTCCATTGTTGAGAAGAACTCCTCCAAGGTGCTCACTTCTAAATTCTTCGAGATATAGAAGGAGTCCACCATGGAGCTCCACTTTGAGGACCGGGGAAAGGCATCTATGGTTTTCATTACCATATCCTGGTTGGAGAGCTTTTCACCTACACTTGTCAACCCGGTTAGAATTTCCTTAAATCTAGTGTGTAGGGATTTTACCTTCTCTCCCTTTTCAAGTTTGATATTGGACAATTGGGAGCGAAGGACATCTCTCCTTGCTAGCTTTGCCTCGGATGTGCCTTCATGGATCTCTATTAATTTCTCCCACATTTCCTTGGCGCTAGCACACTCTCCTATCCGGTTGACTTCTTGTTGAGGGAGTACATTGTATAGGTGGTGCTTGGCCTTTGAATTTGCCAAATACTCCTCTCTTTGTCTTTTGCTCCATCTCTATTTTTCCAATGGCTCCCCATCTTCGTTCCTAGGCAACTCGAAACCGTTTTCCATTATTAAAAGGATTTCAAAATCGGTTTCGAAGAATACCTCCATTCTCTTCTTCCACCAAGCGAATTCCCCTTCGAACTTCGGCGGATGAATGTTCGAGCCGACCATCTTTTGATGAAGAGCTTGTTGCAGCGGTTAGTCCGGTGACAAGCAACCTTGCTTTGATACCACTTGTTGGGGATCGAAACGGCCGGCTAGAGGGGGGTGAATAGCCCTCGTTCGTTGGATATCATATTTTTCTCGTCTACAAAACGTTAGCGCAAGCAGAATATGCAAATAAAAATAAAGACAAAGCAAAATATAAACAAACAATACAAACACCGAGATGTAACGTGGTTCACGGCTACGCCGCTAATCCACGGTCCGATTCATCCACGGTGAATCACTCCGCCAAAGCCAATCACTATTGGTCTCTCCTTTGCACCAAGCTAGGTGGAGGTAACCTTTACAATCAAGATCACTCTTCTTACAATAAGATTGAAGTAAAAGCAAGTAAGAAGAGTAGGGAATCGTGTATGGCACTTTGGGAGAAGTTTAGAGCTCAAGCATTGGCCTCCCAAAGCACCATCCTCTTCCTTTTTATAGAGGAAGAGGGGTTCTTCCCGTTGACACAGGAGCAGTCGACTGATGCCCTCGATCAGTCGACTGGTCCTGTAGCCGTTGCCCAATAACGACCGCTTTCCACGTTGGATTCCATCCAACGGTACTGGCATCAGTCGACTGATATTACCATCAGTCGACTGATGCTCGATCAGTCGAGTCCTCAACGAGGTCGACTCCATTCTGTGCCCGTGCACAGTGCCATCGATCATTGCCGTCCCTTGGCGGTCGGTGATCACCTCATCGATCGCCGCCGTTATCCGGTGGTCGGTGATCAACAATCGACCACATTAGACGGTCGATCGAACCATCGACTCGGAAGCGATCATTGCCATTCCATGGCAGTCGACTGGTGTCGGGAAATCCCATCCGACACTTAGCCAAATCGCCAAGTTTCACCTACGAGCTACTACCCCTTCCTGGGTTACATTCGCTCACTCTCATCCCTCGGAGTCCCTCGCGTTCGAAGTTCTCTTCGTTCGCGGCCACGTCCCTCGGCAGCATCAGGCGTACGACTCTGCAATGCTCCTTCGCGTCTCTTGCCTCGAAGTCTACTTCCTCCGGCTTCACTCCAAGCTCCTCGTCCGGCGGTCCCTCGGATGCTCCAAGCGCACGGCTTCCGCAAAGCAATCCTTCACCGACTCAAGGACCGAGTCATGAGATGTGAAACTCGCCATGGCTCCATGTGCGAATTACTAAGTCTTGCATGACTTCAATGCACATATCAAATCAACATAACAAACTAACTTAAACCCTTTGCCACACACATCAAAACCTAATCACGGTAAAAGATTGCACTAACAGGGGGTGAATAGCACACTTTCGTCGAAGATGGAAATCGATTGTGCTTGCATCTACAATTGTTATTAATGCAGAGGAAACAAAGAAAATAAAGTAATAACAAAAATACAAGCACACAAACGTAACAATATAACGTGGTTCGGAACCTCAAGGTTCCTACTCCATGGGTTGGACTCGAATGAACCCTAGCAATGCCAAACACCAATAATAATTAAATACTCCTTCTTGACAACAAGTCGAAGGTGGAGAAACCTCGTACAATGATTTTTACAACAATAAGGAACAATAAACAAGCAAATACAAGTGAAATACATAAAAGAATATAAAGAACACTTTATAAATGATCTTTTGGAAGCTTGCTTGTTGATTACTTGAACCGTGCTTGAAGACCCTGATTTGCACCAGCAAATAGTCTCAAAAACACCCAAGAAATCGCTATGGAAATCCCTCCCGTTGAGCTCCTTTTAAGCCTCCTCACGACTTGGATTTCCGCATGACAGTCGACTGCCAACACTACCGTTGTCTCATAATGGACTTAATCCACGTCGACATTCAAGACAACGGTTACATTGACAGTTGATTTCCATTATCCAACAGTCGGCTAATAGGGCTGTAGCTGACTGAGCAGTCGACTATCGAGCATTCTACTCCCGCAACCTAACCAGCAGTCAACTTTCATCCATGGCAGTCGACTGCAATCAATCGACTGATCAATCCTGGCAGTTGACTGCCAAGGTATTTTCTATAGTCGAACACTAGTCGACTCTGAGCAGTTCGACTGACCATAATCCCAGTTGACTGCCAAGTGTCAAAACACTTGACCAATCAACTGGTCCAAAGCCCCAATCGACTGATAACCTCAACCATGAGGTTTAACCCCAAGTATGATGCCCTCATACTTGCTAGACCACCCTTAGCCTAGACATAAGCCTTCTAGCCACCTCCGTCAGCCTCACGCCAATCGAATCCCTCTAAGTCATCCATGACTTGTTCATCTATACGCTAGCCTTCAGGTGCTTCCATCAGCTATTATCATGCTAAATTGGTCTATACTGCCAAGGAACATTAGGCTTACGCTGCCAAGACTACCTCTTGGACTTTACGCCGCCAACCATTGGACTTATGCTGCCAAGACTCCCACTTGGACTTTATGCCTCCAATATTACCCCTTGGACTTCCCTTGCCAACCTATGTTAGACTTTCCAATTGCCAAGACTCAAGCTTGGACTTTCCCTTGCCAAGACCCATGCTTGGACTTTCCATGCCAACCCATGTTGGACTTTCCAATTGCCAAGTGTCCCACTTGGACTTTTCCATACATTTTGTCAAACATCAATGTCAAATATCAAAACACTACTCGAGTCCGGTCAATCGTGACCAGGGCCGATTGCACCAACAATACTCACTAGGGATAACCTCCTTTAGTACCTTTCTAATGAACCTTCTAGGTTTGGAAACCTTGGTCATTATGGTCTTATCTAGGTCAACTCTAGGGAGAGTCGCGAGTTACCTATCTCTGTGGTAAGAGAGTCGTGAGCTTGTTCTTCATCCCTCTTGAATGTAGAAGGTTCCTCTTGCTCTTGCACCGACATTGAAGACCTATCCTCCCCCTCAATTCTAGAGGTGGAGGCTTCCTCAACCTCCTCTTTCTCGGATGTTGAGCATCTCTCAACTTTTGAATTCTCAAGAGCTTGGGATGATGAACTTGATTCTTCTTCGGCCTTGTTATCTTCTTTACTTTGGGACGATGATGGTTCTTCATGAAACTTGACCAAGTTGTTCCATAAATCCCTTGCATCTTTATAACCACCTATCTTGGACGAAATGTCATTAGGTATTAACTTAGTCAATATTTTTTCTATCTTATCATTGGTCTCGGACTTTCTAAGTTGCTCCTCAGTCCATCTTTTCTTCTTAAGAAATCCACCCTTCTTCCACCTTGGAGCCTCAAAATCTTCCATCAAAATAAATTGATCTTCTATATTACACATTAGAAAATATTTCATCATACCTTTCCAATACGCAAAATCATCACAGTCGAAGACGGGTGGAATGTTGATGTCGTAACCCAATCCATCGTTAGACAACTCCATCTTCCTTGATGATTCGATGGATCTTCTACTCCTCTAGTGTGTGCTCCTTAGGTGATCAGTCCTTGAAGAGTGGTCTTGCTCTGATACCACATGTTGGGGACCGTTTGGTGTGCTAGAGTGGGGTGAATAGCGATTCTTCGATCGTACTTGTCTATAAGCATTAGTATGTAACGAAATATAAATATAAATACAAACACAACACAATGATTTTTATGTAGTTTGGAACCCTAATTCCTACTCCATGGACGAGCTCTAGCGATGCACACTACCACTATGAACTTCTCCTTCTTGAAAATACTTCGAAGGTGGAGAAACCTCTTACAATGAATTTATACAACAAATACTATTGGTGCAATTGACCCAGGTCATGATTGACTAGACTCGAGTGGGACTCAAGTAGAGTTTTGATGTTTGACAATGGGTTGACCATTGTTTGAAAATGGATTTGACCATTGTTTGACTATATGGATTTGACCATATGTTGACCATATGACTAGTGGATGATTGGGATATCCAAAGTCATATGGGGGAGATTATTTGGGGGAGATTGTTGGAGCAATCAACCTCGAAAGTCTAAATTTGGATACTTAGCAAGGAAAGTTTAAATATAGATATTTGGCAAGGGAAGTTCAAAGTTAAAGTCTTGGCAGTATATGTCCAAGTGTGTAGTCTTAGCGGCGTAAAGTCCAAGTGAACTTTAGCATGAAAAAGTCCACGCATGGTCTTGGCATGGGAAAGTCCAAGTATGGTCTTGGAATGGAAAGTCTAAGCTGTTGGTGTAATTAGCCCAGGTCATGATTGACCAGACTCGAGTTTGACTCGAGCAGTGTTTTGATGTTTGACAGTGAGTTGACCATTGTTTGACAATGGGTTGACTACATGGTTGACCATGTGTGGGAAAGTCCAAGTGTGTATCCTTGGCATGGAAAGTCTAAGCATGGTTCTTGGCATTAGGAAAGTCAAGTCAAGTGTGTAGCCTTGGCAATGGGAAAGTCCAAGCTTGAGTTTTGGCATTAGGAAAGTCTTGAGTACTTGGCAAGGTCACTCGTCTCATGGCTCGAGTCCTTAAGACGGTGAAGGATGGCATGAGGAGAAGCTGTAAGCTTATTGCATCTGAGGGACCATCGGACAAGGAGCAATGGAGTTAAGCCAAGAGAAGTAGACTTCGAGTGCAAGACACGAAGGATGGCATGGGGAGAATCCATGAGCTTAATACATTCGAGGGATGCAAGCCAGAGGAAGAGAGCTTCGATGGGGAACTCTATGGGAAGATGAGGTGAACTTGGCCAAGTGGCTAAGTTTGAGTGTCAGATGCTCAAACATCTGTGTTTGAGGTTTTATCCAACGGTCGAATGCTCAAACAACTTGTGTTTGAGGTATTACTCGATGTCAGTCGACTGATATAGGTATCAATTGACTAGTATGAGTCGACTAGTGATCGATTGTGGTATGTGTTGGGTAGTCATTCTGGCCCAGCCTTGACGATCGGCCATGGAGGCGATCGGTGTTGGTATTTGTCACGAGAACAGAACGCTCAGCAGACAACTGATTAGTTGGCTATGGGGTTGGCAATCGACTGCCAGTGTATCCGTTGGTTGGGATGCCAACGTGGATTAAGCCATTGTGAGACAACAACTACAGGGGTAGTCGACTGAAGGCTTTGGGCAGTTGACTACTGGGAACAAAATCAACTTGATATAGGTTATAAAAGGAGCTTGAGATCGAGGATTTTTCTTCAACTTTTAGGGAGATTTTGAAGGGGAATTGCTGTTGCATTCTAGACTTCAAGAGAAAACCAAAGTAAGCAACAAGAAAAGTGTTCAAAGCAAGTATTGTAAAGTGTTTCTTTACTTGTATTTTTTATTATCTTTGTATTCGCTTGTATCTTGTATATTACTGTTGTAATTGCTTGTACGAGGTTTCTCTACCTCCGACGTGTTGTCGAGAAGGAGTTTTAGTAGTGGTGTGTGCATCATTAGAGCTCGTTGAGCTTACCCTGTGGAGTAGGAACCCTAAGGTTTCGAACCACGCATATTCTTGTGTATTGTGTGTGCTTGTGATTTCATTTATACTTTACTATTATTTCCGCTGTGTATTAATGAGTATTGTAAACAAGCATGCAAGCACGATCGATTTCCATTAAGCATCGAAAAGTCTATTCAACCCTCCTTCTAGACGGGCCATAGATCTCCAACAAGTGGTATTAGAGCTAGGATCTCGTCATCAGACTCATCGCCGTGACAAGAAAATCAAATGGTCGCCATAACCATCCACCCACCAAAATTCGAAGGGGTCTTTTCTTTGTGGAAGAAAAGAATGGAGGTATACTTTGAAACTAATTTTGATATGATGCTAATAATGGAAGATGGTTTTGAGATGCCTAGGGATGAAGACAATAAACTGATAGAAAAATCTAGATGGACTGAGGAGCAACGACGACAATTCAAGACAAACATTAAGGTAACAAAAATGTTAGTAAAATTGATACGTAACGTTATTTTGTCTAGATTAGGGATTTATAGGGATGCTAAGGAGTTGTGGAATAAGTTGGTCAAATTCCACGAAAATTCTGAACTGGCACGAATAGAGAAGGGTGCCGAGGAATAATTGCCATCAACATCCGAGGATGTGGAAAAAGTGGAGGAAACCTCCATCTCTAAGATTGAGGGGGAGGAGAGTTTTTCCATCCTTGAGAAAGAACAAGAAGAAGCATCCACATCCAGGAGAAGTGAACACCAAGAAGAAAATTCCCTAGGTAACTCATGCATTTTAATCAAAAATAAAAATCATATTGTATGTTTTAAGTGTAGGTGAAGGGTTTTGCTTATCGAGTCCGTGAGGGGAAACTTTGCTTCCCACTTCACCTCGGTAGCTTGTCCATGGCGATCCCTTCGATGTCCCCGGATTAAAAATTTAATCCTAGACAAAAGGGATTGGCCAAACCACCAAGCCATCGTCGTGCTATTCGTTTAGAGAGGTCACTTGAACAAACTAGTTGTTTAAGCGACCAACCTCTATTCTACGAGTAGCCGCGGAATAGACGATGCCCGGATCGCTGATTTTTGTGTTTATGCTTGGGATCCAAGTATTATTTAGCCATTTACAGATTTATAACATGCTTATAATTGAAAAACAAAAACAAGCAAGTAACAAGAGGAGAAAGAAGAATAGGTTTACCTCTCGATCTTCTAATGTATGACCTTCCTCCTTTTGGACGTCGTGTGGGCGACGATTTACCAAAAGTCGAAGCTCCTAGATCGCAAATCTTCCTTCCTTGCTCTTCCAAAGCAAGAGGAAGAGTAGAAACAAGGTTTTTCTCCTCCCTAAAACCAACCAACAAGGAGCATACAATCTCCTTGCCGCCGGCCAACTAGAAGGTGGAGAAGATAATGGAAAACAATCAAGACACCAAGGGAAGCCCTATATCTTGTTTCCACCACCTAAGGAGAAGAGAGGAGAGGCTTTTTCCACCGGCCAAGGGTTGGGAAAAGGCTGGAAAGGCTGCTAGACGTCGGCCAATGAAGGAGGAAGAAGAAAACAACACCTTCCTTATTTGGTGCCGCCCTAGCCTCCAAACCCTAACCCTAATCCTATCTCAACTAGGATTCCCTTCTCTTGCCGCCCAAACCTAGCTCTCTTTTTGATCATCCACGCCAACTCCCATGGCCTCCTTTTATAGAGTTAGGGATAAGTCATGAATTAATCTCCTCCATTGGTTCTAGGGATTTAATCTCAACCGTCGGATCTAGAGATTTAATCTCAACCGTCGAATCTTAGAGATTTAATCTCTACCTATGGATCTTAGAGTTTTGTTTCTATCCATTGGATCTAAGCTTCATGAGGTGTTAATAGGCTACATTAGGGACCATGAGGAGGAGTTGGATCTTGGCCACCCATGGATCAAGCCCACATAAAGTCCGATCCACTAATGATGATCCAATCCACTAAAGGATCATCATTGATCTACCTCACCAACCCCCATATGATAATATGGGCTCCATATATTATTTGTACATTTTCTCCCCGTATTTAAGATCTCGAATGTCCGTCGATTAATTAATTTACTGACCATTAATTAATCAACATCTAACTCCTTGAGTAGTACCACTCAACCTTTTCATCATGCCAAACCAAATCCACCTGTAGGGTTTACATGATGAACCTTATGAGCTCCTCAAGGGGACATCATCATCCTAATATATAGGACACGATTTCCTCCTATAATCAATGGCACACCATATAAATAATATCATCTCCAACTTACTGAGCCTATCGATTTAATCTATAAATCTCGCCCATTGGTAAATCAAAGAGATGACTACTAAGTATATGTGCCCGTTATTATATCGGGATTAAGAGCATGTACTAAATAATATCTGAGGTCCGATTCGATTATGTAGTCAGCAATAAATCGAATCACCTCTATGTCGGTCCTGCTCAATTCACACAAAGTGCACTAGTGTGATTCTATGGTCAAGACAAACCAATACCAAATCACACTACAACCATTCCGATGGTTTGTCCAAAGTCATATCGGTTGTGAGCCTTTACTTATACTTTTCAAGGAGCCGATAACATGATCTCCCGTGTGACACCACACACCATGTTATTTACAATGTAAAGTATTAGACAATATTGCATAACCATAAAAATATGCAAACAATGATCATGTGATTCTTATTTCAAAATAAAGATGTTCATACAAAAGATAAACTTTTCAGTATACATCCCTACAATCTTCCACTTATACTAAAAGACTATGTTGTCTTCAAACTGCCATAGATCTGATCCCCATTCCCTCCACATGCCTATCAAAAGCTCTCGTCGGAAGGGCCTTAGTGAAAGGATCTGCCAGGTTATCCTCTGATGCAATCTTGGCCACAGTAACTTCTCCTCTCTTTATGATTTCTCGTATCAGGTGGTACTTGCGCTCTATGTGTTTACTAGCCTTATGGGCTCATGGTTCCTTCGAGTTTGCAACTGCACCACTATTATCACAATAAATTGTGATAATTCTGGGCAAACCAGGAATTACATCCAAGTCCATCAGGAAGTTCCTGAGCCATACAACTTCTTTGGCCGCCTCAGAGGCCGCCACATACTCAACTTCCATGGTGGAGTCCGCCACGCACTTCTGCTTGACACTCCTCCATACAATGGCTCCACCTCCCAAAGTAAACACAAAACCTGAGGTAGACTTACTGTTATCCCTATCAGATTGGAAGTCAGAATCCGTGTAACCCACAGGGAGTAATTGGTCTGCCCGGTAAACCAGCATATAATCCCTAGTCCTTCTCAAGTACTTCAATATATGCTTTACCGCAGTCCAATGTCCCTGTCCTGGATTACTCTAATATCTGCTGACCATGCCCATGACAAAGCTGATATCTGGTCTCATACAGAGCATCGCATACATGAGGCTTCCTACTGCCGAAGCATAAGGAACCGCCTTCATCTCCTCTATCTCCTCAGATGATCTAGGACACATCTCTTTAGATAAAGGAACTCCATGCCTGAAAGGTAGAAAACCCTTCTTGGAGTTCTGCATGCTAAAACGCTCCATAATTGTGTCTATGTATGAAGCTTGGGATAAGCACAACATTCTTTTCCTGCGATCCCTTATAACCTTGATCCCAAGGATGTGTCCCACCTCTCCCAAGTCCTTCATATCAAACTGTTTGGACAACCATACCCTTACGTCCGATAACACCTTGATATTGTTGCCAATCAACAAAATGTCATCTACGTATAGTACAAGAAATACCACTACATTCCCGTCACATCTCTTGTATACACAAGACTCATCCGGACTCTGAATAAATCCATAAGACTAGATCACCTCATTAAAGCGGATGTTCCAAGACCTCGAAGCTTGTTTCAATCCATAAATGGACCGATTAAGCTTACATACAAGATGCTCTTTGCCCTTAGCAATGAATCCCTCTGGTTGCTTCATGTAGATGTTTTCCTCAAGACTTCCATTAAGGAAAGCTATCTTGACATCCATCTGCCACACCTCATAATCCATATGAGCTGCTATGCATAAGAGAATCCGGATAGACTTAAGCATGGCTATCGGCGAAAAGGTCTCCTCATAATCGATACCCTCTTTCTGAGTATACCCCTTCGCAACAAGCCTCGCTTTGAAGGTCTCAACCTTCCCATCTATTCCTCTCTTTCTCTTGTAGATCCACTTGCATCCAATGGTTTTTATACTATCGGGTGGTTCTACTAGCTCCCAAACCTAATTTGAATCCATAGATTCAATCTCAGCATTCATTGCACTTTGCCAAGATACTGCATCTTTATCTTGGATTGCCTCGTCATATGTCCAGGGATCAGGTTCATGTTCGCTAGGGACCAAATCAGAAGATTCTCCTAAGAACATGAATCTATCAGGCTGTCTCACAACCCTCCCACTATGACGAGGTATCACCTGTGTATCCTCTATGACATGCGGTGCAGTGACATATGGTATATCCTCTTGTACCGGTGGTACTAAAGAAGTGACTTCCCCTTTTAACACCTCCAGAACAATTTTACTCTTGGGCTTGTGGCTCATCACATAGTCTTCCTCTAGAAATCTAGCGTTCGTGCTAATGATCACCCTCTGATCTCTAGGACTATAAAACAATCCACCCTTTGTTCTCCTGGGATAGCCAACGAATAAGCGTGACATGCGAGGTTCCAACTTACCAAGATTCGCCTTGGCCACAGACTCCCCCATATCCGAATATGTCTTAGACTAGGCTTTCGCCCAGTCCACAACTCTGTGGAAGTAGAAGGCACTGATTTAAATGGTACCAAGTTCAGAATGTACATCGCCGTATCTAGAGCATATCCCCAGAACGAATCTGGCAAGTCAGAATAACTCATCATCGATCTAACCATCTCCATAAGAGTCCTATTCCTTCGCTCTACTACACCGTTCTGCTGGGGTGTGTCATGTGCAGTCAATTGGGATTGAATCCCAGCCTCTGATAAGTAGTTCCTAAACTCTCCCAAGAGGTACTCACCACCACGATCAGATCGTAGTGTCTTGATACTTTTACCTCGACGTTTCTCCACATCAGCCTTGAATTCTTTGAACTTGTCAAAGCATTCAGACTTGCGGCGCATCAGGTAAATGTATCCATATCTTGAGTAATCGACTATAAAATAGATGAAATACTCAAAACCACCTCTAGCCTGGATAGACATAGGACCACACAAATCAGAATGAACCAATTCTAACACATCTTTGGCTCTATACCCCTTGGCCTTAAAAGACCTCTTGGTCATCTTACCATCCAAGCAAGATTCACAGGCTGGGAGATCCTCCACCACTAATGAACCTAAAGGTCCATCAGCTATCAACCTTTGAATTCTGCTTAGGTTAATGTGACCAAGCCTAAGATGCCAAAGATATGTTTGGTTCATCTTCGAAGGTTCTTTTCTCTTATTGGAATTAGAAGATGAGTTATTAACTTTAATTTGCATCGTGGGAGGTTTTGGTTCAAGTGTGTACAATTTTCCTATCAATGCACCCGAACAGATAATGTCCCTATTCTTTCTTATAACAACTTTGTCATTAAAATAAATAGAATATCCATCCATAAATAATTTAGAAACTGAAATTAAATTCTTTCTAAACAAGGGTACATAAAGGAAATTCTTAAGAACCAAAGGTTTATTTTTCTCAAAAGATAAATGAATGTCTCCCACTGCAATAGCCGCTGCCTTCGTGGCATCGCCCAAGTACACGGTAATCTCCCTCTCGGCCAGTCGTCTGGTTTCCTGGAACCCCTGCAAAGTATTGCAGACATGATCAGTGGCTCCCGTATCTACACACCAGGTGCCGGTAGATAACACCGCTAAACATGTTTCAACGACTAGACCAAAAGATATACCTTTGTTCTTGCGGTTGGGGTAGTCCTTCTTCCAGTGTCCAGTCTGCTTACAAGTGAAGCACTTGCCTTTCGGCTTCTTCACTCTTCCCTGAGTACCTCCCACCGCCTTCACCCCGGTTTGTTTCTTCTTCTTCTTCTTGCCTTTCGGCTTAGAAGTAGAAACCTTCTGGGTCACCATGGTATGCGCCTGAGCACTCTGATGAAATAGTCCCTCTACCGCTTGGAGTTCTGTCAGAAGTTCCACCAATGAATACAACCTCTTGTTCATGTTGTAGTTTAGGAGAAACTGCTCAAAACTCCTAGGTAGAGACTGGAGTATGATATTGACCTGGGTTTCCCCATCGATCTCAGCTCCTAGGACCTCCAACTCATTCAAATGAGCCATCATCTTGAGAACATGATCCCTCACGGGTGTTCCCTCGATCATGGTGGTCGTCATCAAGTTTCTCATGGCCTCTTGCCTTGCAGCCCGATTCTGGTGTCTGAAAAGCTCCTTGAGATTGAGCATCATATCATAAGCAGTGGACATGGCTTGATGCTGATGTTGCAGTACATTTGACATAGATGCCAAAATGTAACACCGCGCCATCTCATCGGCCTTGATCCACTTCTTATAGCTCTCTCTCTCCTTTTCCCTAGAATTATCTGCAGGCTTGGGAGGGCACTCTTCGAGGAGTACATATTTGTATTCCTCAGCAGTCAAGACAATGTCTAGATTCCTCTTCCAATCTATATAGTTGGGTCCAGTAAGTTTGTTCTCTTTCAGTATCACAGTAAGTGGGTTGAAAGTTATTTTGAAAGAAAACATAAGAATCACATTAATCAAAACATTAGATTTCAAAAAATTATTGATTCCTCAAACAATAAAATTTTAAAATCAACCAACACCTCAAAACACCGAGAATATCATATGCCACGATAGTGTGGACGTATACGAATTCTACATTTGTAAGAGGAGGTTTTACCCATTAATTTTACTATCTTGTCAACCTAACTTTTTGATAAGTTAAATTAATAGTTGGTTCCTCTTTGGCCCTACAAATAAAAGCAGTGACTCCGATGGGGAGGATACTTATATTTGTATCTAAGTGTTCACCATTACTCGGTACCAAGGTAATTATCTCGGGTTATGTGCCTTACGATGGGCAAGTACACACGCTCCTTAATAATTTCCTATAACCATATTCGACATTGTGATCCACAAACAAACCCATCTGATATGGAGGAAGGCACTCAGAGCTGATGCGCAAGTTTGTTTGCATCACTTGTCAAATCGTAATGGAGGCCGTGGGAATTTTAAAAATTCCCTCTCCCACTTAGTAATTTGAAATTGAGGAATTTTCCTAGCCTACGACATGTATATCAAACAAAAAGCAATAAATATGAAAAATAAAATTATTTTACAACTATTATGGCTTTTGTCTTCAATATGTCTCCCGTCGCATCGCCATCTCGTCCGCTCCTCCTACGCCATGTACAAGCCATCCGGAGATCCGGGCCGAGACTAAAACCTATTTTAATTTACATCCATCGATCCTATACTCCACGAGGGAGTGTACATGAAATCTAGATCGAAAGTAAAATAAAATAAAGAGTGGCTAAACAATGCCGTATTTAATTTACAAAAACTAAATACTAGCCTCGTCAACCCCGAGGATTCAACAAAATAAATTTTTACACACATACAATCACATAGACACATATGGCCATAATAGTCGGATCTTATGCCTGCAACTAAAGAGTTAAACTACGCATATCCTACTATTATCCGGCACATATAATATATGAAAAAGTGCATAAAAATTAACCGAATCCTAAACACACAAAACCGGAAACCTTGGCTCTGATACCAATTGAAGGGTTTTGCTTATCGAGTCCGTGAGGGGAAACTTCGCTTCCCACTTCACCTCGGTAGCTTGTCCATGGCGATCCCTTCGATATCCCTAGATTAAAAATTTAATCCTAGACAAAAGGGATTGCCCAAACCACCAAGTCATCGTCGTGCTATTCGTTTAGAGAGGTCACTTGAACAAACTAGTTGTTTAAGCGACCAACCTCTATTCTACGAGTAGTCGCGGAATAGACGATGTCTGGATCGCCGGTTTTTGTGTTTATGCTCGGGATCCAAGTATTATTTAGCCATTTACAGATTTATAACATTCTTATAATTGAAAAACAAAAACAAGCAAGTAACAAAAGGAGAAAGAAGAATAGGTATACCTCTCGATCTTCTAATATATGACCTTCCTCCTTTTGGATGTCGTGTGGGCGACGATCTACCAAAAGTCGAAGCTCCTAGATCGCAAATCTTCCTTCCTTGCTCTTCCAAAGCAAGAGGAAGAGTAGAAACAAGGTTTTTCTCCTCCCTAAAACCAACCAACAAGGAGCATACAATCTCCTTGCCACCGGCCAATCAGAAGGTGGAGAAGATGATGGAAAACAATCAAGACACCAAGGGAAGCCCTATATCTTGTTTCCACCACCTAAGGAGAAGAGAGGAGAGGCTTTTGCTGCCGGCCAAGGGTTGGGAAAAGGCTGCTGGATGCCAGCCAATAAAGGAGGAAGAAGAAAACAACACCTTCCTTATTTGGTGCCGCCCTAGCCTCCAAACCCTAACCCTAATCCTATCTCAACTAGGATTCCCTTCTCTTGCCGCCCAAACCTAGCTCTCTTTTTGATCATCCACGCCAACTCCCATGGCCTCCTTTTATAGAGTTAGGGATAAGTCATGAATTAATCTCCTCCATTGGTTCTAGGGATTTAATCTCAACCGTCGGATCTAGAGATTTAATCTCAACCGTCGGATCTTAGAGATTTAATCTCTACCTATGGATCTTAGAGTTTTGTTTCTATCCATTGGATCTAAGCTTCATGTGGTGTTAATAGGCTACATTAGGGACCATGAGGAGGAGTTGGATCTTGGCCACCCATGGATCAAGCCCACATAAAGTCCGATCCACTAATGATGATCCAATCCACTAAAGGATCATCATTGATCTACCTCACCAACCCCCATATGATAATATGGGCTCCATATATTATTTGTACATTTTATCCCCGTGTTTAAGATCTCGAATGTCCGTCTATTAATTAATTTACTGACCATTAATTAATCAACATCTAACTCCTTGAGTAGTACCACTCAACCTTTTCATCATGCCGGACCAAGTCCACCTGCAGGGTTTACATGATGAACCTTATGAGCTCCTCAAGGGGACATCATCATCCTAATATATAGGACACGGTTTCCTCCTATAATCAATGGCACACCATATAAATAATATCATCTCCCAACTTACCGAGCCTATCGATTTAATCTATAAATCTCGCCCATTGGTAAATCAAAGAGATGACTACTAAGTATATGTGCCCGTTATTATATCGGGATTAAGAGCATGTACTAAATAATATCTGAGGTCCGATTCGATTATGTAGTCAGCAATAAATCGAATCACCTCTATGTCGGTCCTGCTCAATATACACAAAGTGCACTAGTGTGATTCTATGGTCAAGACAAACCAATACCAAATCACACTACAACCATTCCGATGGTTTGTCCAAAGCCATCTCGGTTGTGAGCCTTTACTTATACTTTTCAAGGAGCCGATAACACGATCTCTCGTGTGACACCACACACCATGTTATCTACAATGTAAAGTATTAGACAATATTGCATAACCATAAAAATATGCAAACAATGATCATGTGATTCTTATTTCAAAATAAAGATGTTCATACAAAAGATAGAATTTTCAGTATACATCCCTACAGTAGGGAATATGGGCACTATAAAAGAAAGTGTCTTAAGAAGGTCAAGAAGGCTCAATCAGTGCCAAAGGTCAAGGATGCTGGTGTCCCCACTAGGAAGAGCAAGGAGCATGTGGTGTGCTTCAAATACCATCAAAAGGAACATTATAGGAGACAATGCCCTAAGGGAAGACAAGCCTCCAACGTTAAGGAAGGAGCATCATATGTAGGGGGAGCTTCTAAACCTAACCCTAAGGTAAATTTAAATAATGTACCTTCAAGTTCTTATGTTAAAAAGCATGTCTTTATTAATCTTACTATTGTTCATGAAAAACATGCTAAAAACAAATACCTTTGTTTAGGTGCTAAGAGTTGTAATTTTAGGCCTAAGGACAAGATTAGAACCAATAACCCTAAAACAATCTTCCCTAGGGAAAGTATTAGGAGGATAGAAGAAAATTTAGGCATTAACCCTAAGAAAGGTAGACATATGCCTAAGAGGAAGAATTTTTCCCAAAAGGTTAATGAAAAATCAAAATTGGAAAAATTAGAGTTAGAGAACCAATCCTTGAGGTCAAGGCTTGAAAAACTAGAAAAGACCCTAGCAAAAATGACAA
Organism: Wurfbainia villosa; assembly: GCA_025175895.1. Taxonomy (NCBI): domain Eukaryota; kingdom Viridiplantae; phylum Streptophyta; class Magnoliopsida; order Zingiberales; family Zingiberaceae; genus Wurfbainia; species Wurfbainia villosa. Next base: position 26,432,359 of record CM045988.1, read on the forward strand.
ACTCATTTAAGGGGTCTAATGGTCAAAACTTAGGTCCTAGGAGGCAAGAACCATCTAGGGGCAAGAAAGGTTTGGGTCATAAACCTAATTCCAAGAAGACCTTTCACGATGTTCCATTCGATTATGGAACCAATTCTAGATCTAGGAAAGCCAAGGTTACTAGGGAGTGTAGGGATCTCTTATGCAAAATAGCATATGCGCAACGGAAAAATAGGATCCCTTCCAAGTGATCCTTGCGAAAGAAAACCTCGTACAAAAATAAATTTCTCAAAACCTATCTTATAGGAGAATATTACCTTTGTTGCGTGCCCTTTTGAAATCCCGCTTCTCCTTGGGTTTGTTGGATCTTTTAGCACGTTCAAATGTCCGTGCCTCTATATGTATCCACACGAGCAAGCTCTTGTCTCACAAAAGAAACTAGAAGAGCTCTCCTTTACTTCTTGCTAGAGAAGTCCCTAAATGAGAGGAAGGTAGGGAAAAAGAGAAAGGAAGAAGAAGACTACTCTTCTTACTACACTCACAAAAGCCACACAACCAAAGCCTCTCACCACCAAGCTCTCTCCAAGCCTCAAGCTTCAACCATTTGGCCGGCCACCCCATGGGGTGTTTTATAGGATTGAAAAACCTTTCACCTCCTATCACATTCAATGCAATCAATTGCATTGAAACATAATCAAACAAGGCCGGCCACATGTGGAGGAAATCCAAAGGTCAAAACCCTTTGTCTCCTTCCACCTCATCAAGCTTAGGTGGCATGCTTATGTGGCATGCTTATGTGGCATTCATGCATGTTGAATTAATCTTATTAATCCAATAAGCTTATGTTATCATATTGAATTAATCTCATTAAATCAATAAGGTAACATATTGAATTAATCTTATTAAATCAATTAAGCTTAGCATATTGAATTAATCTCATTAAATCAATAAGCTAAAATTCTCATTAAGCTTAAAGTCCAAAAACCATTTTGTACTTAAGCTCATTCCCAAATTATTCTAGTCAAACTAGAATGCACTAATTCTTCTAATCATCATGCTCTTTGTGTGTGACCCTATAGGCTCTCATAACGTTGGCAGTGGATCTAAACTCTTTTAGATACACAAGCAATGAGCGGCATCTAGCAATACATCATTGCTACCCAAGTTACGAAATAAGTCAAGATCCGACTAACCTTTCCGTGACTACTATAATGTATGATTGTGTCCTTCTATCCTTGATATCAGATTGACTAATGAGGCATAGACCGTGTCATCCTCGATCAATCTATGTGTTTCTTGATCCCTGAGTAAACTAACTCAAACAAATGAGCTCAATATCTCATATTGACTCATTCGAGCATGGCCATGCGTTTTAGTAGTTCTACTCAATCAAGGGGCCCACAGATATCACTCCCGTCATATGGGAGGGATAGATCCCATCTACATCACTCACATCCCTCCGCATAATTTGTTATATACCCAGTAATTGCCTTTATGGTCCACCCTGTTACGGGTGACGTTTGACGATACCAAAGTACATAACTCCTTATGTAGGGAACCATAGTGACTTCAGGTTTGAGGACTATTCATACCAATAGTCACATGAGAAAGTTTATGACACTCATATGACGATCCATGAAACTTTCTCATGGTGGGTCAGTTCAGTATATATTCTCTAATATATACCCATGTGTCAACTTGATATCATATATCCATGACTTGTGAGATCAAGTCATCAATTGACCTACATGCTAGTCTTTATGTATTAATATTGCCCTTGCATATTAATACTTGACTAGGAACATTTAGGAAAGTGTTCTCTATAGCCTCTCATAATCAATTCTGCCAATTGATGTGCTGTAGATAAGAACCTACTTTTCTAGGGAATTATTATATATTTAATTTAGCTGGCACAAGCAAGACGTAAATATATAATAACCAATCCTTTGCCTTTATAGAATATGATACAAAATGTTCCCTATTCAACCATCACATGATTGGTTCTAGGGCTATAACTAACAGGGAGGTCATCCCTAAGGCTAACCATGGTGTGTGTCTAGTGGCCAAGGGTTCTATAAAACCTAGGAAGACCACTAAAAAGGTTACTAGGGAGGAAACCCCTAAGGTTAACCTTGACAAGACCATAATGACCAATGCTTCTAAGCCTAGGAGGGTCATTAGGAGGGTATCTAGGGGAGTTATCTCTAGTGAATACCTTGTAAACCCAAGGAGCTCCAATAGGTATTGGGTTCCTAGGAGTGTGATTCCATCACGCTAAATGGGTTAGGGTGTGTCAACCCTAAGTGGATGGGTAGTTAATCTAACCATGGTAGAGTTAACATTTTAGGACATTTTAGGATGTGCCAATGTACTTTGAGAAGTTTAAAAAATTGATCAAATTGGCACAATTAGGTCCTAGAGGCTATGGTGTGCCATTTTGGATTTTGGCTCATTTGGGAGATAAATTGTAATATGGCAAAAATGAATTTAATCATAACAAATGACAATTAATACTAAAATTTAGGTATTTTTATACCTTTACCTTTTATTTTCCATACCTTGTTTGCCATTGTAATGTCATGACATCATATTCATTTTTAATCATATAAAATGTCATGATCATGCTTAGGGTTAATTATTAATGTCATGTTATGCTTAGGTTCAGGTTATATGCCATGACATCATGATTATTGGCACATGTCTTATTTATGTTATCATTTATGCCATAATCATTATTCATGCATTAATTAAAATTGAGTTAAAGACAATGACATGATTCGAAGTCCCATGTATAAGGGAATCAAATAGAGTTGCCTAGAAAATGCATGAAACCCTAAATAACCAAAACCCACATCTCACAAGAACACTTGACTTGTATGTGTCTTGATACACCTTAGATACAAGTGAGATGATAGGAAAATGGATTAAGGTTTTTAAAATCATTTCAAAATTATTTTGAAAAATCTTGGTGAAGTCTATCTTTTGATAGCAATCACCATTGAAGGAGATGAAACAAAGTAGGGTTAAAACATTGAATTTTTCAATAATTTTGAACTTTGTGTCAATCTTATTATTTTATAGGTATTTTATTTTTCAAATATTTTTCACCCATAATGATATATATATATATATATATATATATATATATATATATATATATATATATATATATATATATATATATATATATATATATATATATATATATATATATATATATATATATATATATATATATATATATATAATTACTTATAAATTTCTGAAATTCATTTCTGAATTTTGATTTATGCAAAGTGTAGAAATTATGGTAGTTGACTGGCCTTAAGGGTAGTCGACTGGTAGCTAAGAGAGTTGACTGCCAATGTTGATTTCGAGTAAACAAGGTTGGTTTAGTCCATGTTCAGCTATGTCTAGGTTCCCTAACTGCTTCTAACCCTATGATATGCTTTGGAAAACATTGGAAGGGTGAAAATTCATTGGATATGAATTAGGAGAGTTGTTTAGGGTGTGTATCGAATTTTAAGAGAGGTGAAAGTTCAATGTTGAATCTTTGCCTTTAATTTCGATTGTTTAGTGTTCCTATAGGCTTAGGGACTCTCCAAGGACATCGTTAGTGCAATGGTCAAGGGGGAGTAAGCCTTTAGGGGGAGGTTATCCATCATGGGATGATGAATGTGTTTTTTCTCATGAGAGAAAGAATGAGGATTGCCTCTTATTTAGTGATATGAGACTTATCATTAGGAAGAGTGAAGACATCCTAGATATTTTTGAATCAAGGGGGAGATTGTAAGATCTCATTGAGATATGAGATATTGACACCCTTGGGGAGAACCTTTTTGATGCATGTCAAAAAGGGGGAGATAATGTGAGACCAATTTGGGATAATTGGTAATATTTACCAATTCGGGACAATTGGTTGGGAGATTTGAGTTAGGTGACCCAACTCAATGTGATTTTTTTCAAACATCAAAAAGGGAGAGATTGTTGGTACAATCGGCCCATGTCATGATTGATCGGACTCGAGTTTCACTCAAGCAGTATTTTGATGTTTGACGGTGAGTTGACCATTGTTTGATAATGTGTTGACTATATGGTTGACTTGGGGTTGACCATGTGTGGGAAAGTCCAAGTGTGTAGCCTTGGCATGGAAAGTCCAAGAATGGGTCTTGGCATTGGGAAAGTCCAAGTGTGTAGCTTTGACAATGGGAAATTCCAAGCTTGAGTCTTGCCATTAGGAAAGTTTTGAGTACTTGGCAAGGTCACTCGTCTCATGGCTCGGGTCCTTGAGACGGTGAAGGATGACATGAGGAGAAGCCGTGAGCTTAGTGCATCTGAGGGAGCACCGGATAAGGAGAAATGGAGTTAAGCCAAGGGAAGCATACTTCGAGGGAAAGATGAAAAGGATGGCACAGGGAGACATCGTGAGCTTAGTGCATCTGAGGGACGCAGGCCAGAGGAAGAGAGCTTCAATGGAGAACTCCATGGGAAGATGAGGTGAACTTGGCTAAGTGGCTAAGTTTGAGTGTCGGATGCTCAAACATCTGTGTTTGAGGTTTTACCCGATGGTCGGATGCTCAAAAAACTTGTGTTTGAGGTTTTATCCAACGTCAGTCGACTAATATATATATCAATCGACTGGTATGAGTCGACTGGTGATCAATCGCGATCATAGGTTGCCCGATCGTCGCCTGAGATACCGATCGCCTTGAGCAAACCGCCATTGAGGGAAGTCGACTGCTGGTCTTGGTCACGAGTACAGAACGCTCGGTAGCCGACTGATCAGTCGACTATGGGGTTGACAGTCGACTGCTAGTGTATCCATTAGCTAGGATGCCAATGTGGATTAAGCCATTGTGAGACAACAGCTACAGGAGCAATCAACTGAAGGCTTTGGGCAATCGACTGTTGGGCACAAAATCAACTCTATGCAGGTTATAAAAGGACCTCAAGATGGAGGATTTTACAATGACTTTTGGGGAAATTTTGAAGGGAAATTGCTGCTACATTCCAGACATTCAAGAGAAAACCAAAGCAAGCAACAAACAAAGAGTTCAAAGAAAGTGTTGTAAAGTGTTTGTTTACTTGTATTTCTTATTGTCTTTGTATTCGCTTATATCTTGTAGATTACTGTTGTAATTGCTTGTATGAGGTTTCTCCACCTTCGACGTGTTGTCGAATAGGAGTTTTAGTAGTGGTGGGTGCATCACTAGAGCTCGTTGAGATCGCCTCGTGGAGTAGGAACCCTAAGATTATGAACCATGTATATTCTTGTGTATTGTGTGTGCTTGTGATTTTGTTTATACTTTACTACTATTTCTGCACCGTATTAACGAGTTATGTAGACAAGCACACAAGCACGATCATTTTCCATTGAGCATCGAAAAGGCTATTCAACCCTCTTCTACCCGGGCCACCGATATCCAACACAAGCATGGTCTTGGCAATTGGAAAGTCCAAGTCATGGGTACTTGAAAAAGGTAAAGTCCAATTTTGAAGTCTTGGCCACACAAGTCCAAGTGTGTAGTCTTGACGGTGAAAGTCCAATCATTAAGACTTGGCAATGAAAAGTCCAAGGGTGAAGTCTTGGCAGCATAAAGTCCAAGCATGTGGTCTTAATAGCATAAGTTCAAATGAACCTTGGCAAAGGACCTGATTAGCATGACATAGATGATGGAAGTATTTGAAGGCTAACGCGAAGGATCAAGAATCGCAGACTCGAGGGATCCGAGAGGCATGAGGCTGATGAAGGTGGCTAGAAGGCTTAGGTTTAGGTTATGGGTGAATATTAAATATGAGGGGATCATACTTGAGTTAAACCTCATGTTTGAGGTTTACCAGTTGATTGGGTTATGGACCAGTCGACTGATCAAGTGTTTGACACTTGAAAGGCCTAGTTGACTCGGGCAGTTGACTGGTCGAGGAGTCAACAAAGGCTCAACTTCTTAACTGTGGCTCTGGAAGTCAACTTCTAGTTGTGGATAGTCGACTGGTCTATATTGATCGACTGGAATTAAGTGGTCAGGGCATAGAAGATTTGGCAGTCAATTGCTAGCTCAGAGCACTCGATTGCTAGGTCAGGATAGTCGACTGATGGGCATTAATCTGAAATACAAGATAAGGAGGAAGCTGAGGAAAGATCATCATTGGCTCAAGAATGCGAGGAATTAGAAGTTAAGAGATGCTCAACATTCGAGGAAAAGGTCTTAGAAGTCTCCACATATAGGATTGAGGGGGAGGAGAGACACTCAACACCGGAGCAAGAAGAACCCTCGACCTCCGGAGCCCATGAAGAACAAGCTCAAAGTTCTTCTCTAGGTAACTCAAGCATATGTATTAAAAATAAAAATCATATAACTTGCTTTGAGTGTAGGGAAGGGAGAAGAGGCATTACAAAAACAAATGCCCAAACATAGTCAAAAAGACGACTCAAGTGCTCAAGGGGAAGGAGAAGGCAAAGGAGGCCAAATTCCCGGCACAAAAAGGCAAGGAGCACATAATGTGTTTCAAATGCCAACAAAAAGGGCACTATAGAAGTCAATATTCGAGGGGGAGTCACCTGAAGAAGGACAAGAAAAGAGCTTCGCATGTAGGTTGGGGGGGGGGGGGGGGAGAAATGAAACCCCAAGGTATCATTTAATTATGCTCTTTCTTTGTAACGCCCGAAAAATTATAAACTAGGCAAAGTAATTATATAGGTTTTAAGTCCATAAAAGGGTTTAAAATAAAATAAAATAAAAGATGGTTATAGGTAGGACTTGAACCATGAACCTCCTAATAGGGAGGTAGCCTTGACACCACTAGACCCTAGGATAATTTATGAATAAGATATATAAAGAATATACAAAGAATATAGATGGGAAGATGAGGAGTTGGTTCATCCCCCCCCCCAATGAAAGGATGATGGGTGTTCATTCCCTAGGTATTAAAGAAGAGAATTAAGAGAAGAGTGGAAGTAAAACCCCACTTTCCTTCTTCATTCTCCTTCTTCCTCATCCTTGGCCGAATTCCCCATTTCTCTTTCCTCCCTTTTTCATCCCAAGCTCTAGAAATTTTATAAGAAATTTTGTATGATTATAGGGACTTTATGTGGGCTTTTTCAAAAATAAAAGAAAATAAGCCAAAAAGGGATGCAAGGCCTAGGAATTGAACCCCAAACCTCTAGAGATAGCCAAGCCTTATAGATGCACCCACTAACCATAAGCCCAATAGGATATTATCATTAGAGGAATAGGGGAAATTATGGTTAAGTGTAAGGGAGATCAAGGGACTCTCTAAGTGAATAAATAGGGGAAATGAGGGGGCATGAGTTAGCAAATTTGTTTTCTCCTCTTCTCTTCTTCTTCCTCACCGAATCCTAGAGCTCTCCCTCCCCATTTTCACCCCTTGGCCGAACCTCATCCAAGCAAGAAAGGAAAGGCTAGGTTTAGTTCCTTAGGTTATCTTCACACTACAAGCAAAGCGAAGGATGTAAGTATCCCTCACCTGGATACGAGTAGCTTCGATTGATGGTTGTAAAAGAGACCTATATGTTATATTCGGCCAAGCTATGTTTTTGGTTTATCAATGAAGTTATATGCTATGTTTAGTAAGTATATGATGATGTTAAGATGGAAAAAGGGATTAGGACAAAAGCTAACCCTAATAGCCACCAAGATCCATTCGGCCAAGCCATGTTTTAAGGTTTCAATGAAGTTCTATGCTATGTTTTTGTAACTATATGATGATGTTAGGATTTAAGATGGATTAGGACAAAAGCTAACCCTAATAGCCACCAAGGTCCATTCGGCCAAGCCATGTTTTTAAGGTTTCAATGAAGTTCCATGCTATGTTTTTGTAACTATATGATGATGTTAGGATTTAAAATGGATTAGGACAAAAGCTAACCCTAATAGCCACCAAGGTCCATTCGGCCAAGCCATGTTTTTAAGATTCCAATGAAGTTCCATGCTATGTTTTGTAACTATATGATGATGCTAGGATTTAAAATGGATTAGGTCAAAAGTTAACCCCAAAGCCAACAAGGACCATTCGGCCACCCCTATATTTTGATGATTCAATGAAGCTTTATTCCATGTTTGTATGCTTATGATGTTGTTAGTATGTTAATCGAATTAGGGTAAAGGACTAGCCCTAAAAACCTATAAAGACATTCGGCCACCCCTATATTGTGGTGATTCAATGAAGCTTTTGCATGCTTATGATGTGGTTAGTATGTTAAATGAATTAGGTTAAAAGATAACCCTAGAAACCCCTATGGACCATTCGGCCATCATGTATTTTTGGGTGATTAAATTAAGTTTTGATTCAAATTTTATATGCTTATGAAGTTGTTGTTATGTTAGATGAATTAGGTTAACATGTGTTTTATGTTGGGTGAATTCATGTTGACTTGTGATATTAAATGATGCTAGATGAAGATAACATGCCTTAGGTTAGTGTTTACTTACTTTTGATGCCATGCCTATGTGTATGTGATATTTAAGATATGTTATGAAATGGAAAACGATAAGATTATGAAATGAAACAAAACGATATGTTCACGACATGAGTATGATATGATGATGAAATGAAGAATGATATGTTATGAAATGAAGTATGGTATGTTTATGAAATGAAAGATGATATGTTCACGAAGTGAAGCATGATGTGTTATGAAATGAAGTATGCTATGTTTGTAAAATGAAATAAGCTATGTTATAAAATAAGCATATAAGTATTTTACCTTCTGCATGGCTTGTACCAAGACCTTAACAAGGTCCAAGAAGGGATGGGCTCCTAAGATGCCCTAGGTCGATGGAATAAGACTCGGGCCTAGGACGGGCTTCTATGTATGATTGCCCCTAGGTCGATGGAATAAGACTCGGGCCTAGTACGGGATGGGCTCCAAGATGCCTTAGGTCGATGGAGTAAGACTCGGGCCTAGGATGGGCTTCTACGCTATGACGATTGCCCTAGGTCGACGGACTAAGATCGGGCCTAGTAACCTATTAGGTTCGAGACTTGCTACCTCGGTCCTATTTAGGGATGCACGCTATGATAATGAAGAAGTGGTACAATGTCGGGCCCAAATATGTTGAGATTTATGTTTACGTACCTAAAATATATATTTTCAAAAGCATCCTGCATATGTTTACCTGATTGATTGTTATGTTCACATGTTATGATTGAAATGTCATGTTTACGCCATTATGTTACATAGGTTGTATGTTATGTTGATATGTCAGGTACATGTTGCTATGTTACATATGATGCATGTTATGTTTGATTAAGTATATATTCATGTTATGCCGCTAAGTTATGGATGATACATGTTATGTTTACTCATGTTACTTATGCTACATGTTAAGTTGATTACGCTATGTATGTTACATGTTATATTGCTTATATGTTATGAATGTTACATGCCATGATTAATGCTGATGTATGGTTTTTGTGAGTAGGACAGGATCTTACTAAGCCCATGTGCTTATAGTTTATCTTTCCCTCGTACTGTAGATAAGGGTAAGGGATGGATAAACTAAAGGGAGCAGCAGGAGGGGCCAATGTGTGTGGTAGTGGCATGGTGGAGAGGATCCGTTAGGTCTATATATATATATGTTTACCTATGATGATGATGTCTATGGATGTCCTTACTTATGTCTCCTTATGACGATGATGTTTATGAACCTGAACTAAGCACTAAGTATCTATATATATGATGCATGCTCTATGTTGATAAGAAGAAGTAAGAAGAAGTATCTATACATGTTATGAAGCATACTCTATGTTAAAAAGAAGAAGTATATATATATATATGTATATATATATGTCAATGCATGTTTATGTTTTAAAAGAAAAAAAAAATAGGTCTAAAGTCTTCCGCTGTAAGAATTAAGAAGTATGTATAAAGTCTTCCGCTGTATGTAATGTATGTATGTACGGTCTACACGCGTACGCCTTCTTTATGTAAGGATAAAAAGCATGCTAGAGATAATTTTAATGCACTTTATGTTATTCATGATAAAAAGCATACTAGTAGTAAGTCTAAGGACCAATTTAGAAATAAATATTTTTGTTTAGGTGTCAAACATTGTAATCTTAGGGATAAGGACAAGTCTCCACCTAAGGATAACAAGAACCCAGACATTAGCCCCCAAAAATCTAGACACATGTCAAGGAAAAAGAATATCTCAAGAAATAATGGAAATTCAAAAATTTAGATATTAGAAAAGGAAAACCAAGCCTTGAGGTCAAGGCTTGAGAAATTAGAAAAGATCCTTACAAAAATTATAAATTCAAGTCAATGGTCAAGTAGTCAAAGGTTAGAGTCTAGGAGGCAAGCATTGCCTAAGGACAAGAAAGGTTTGGGTCACAAACCTAAATCGAAGAAGGCAATGCTATTCTACCATAGTGTTCCATTTGACTATGGAACCACCACTAGGTCTAAGAGTGTCAAGATCACAAGGGAGGCTATACCTAGAGTTGACCGTGATAGGACTCAAGTGAATAAGGCTTCGAAGAAGTCTAGGAAAGTCACTAGCAAGGTTTCAAGGGAGGAAATCTCTAGAGTTAACCTTGAGAATACCTAAATGACCAAGACTTCAAAGCCTAGGAGGGTCATCAGGAAGGGTAGCTAGGGAAGTTATCCCAAGTGAGTACTTACAAAATCCAAAGGGCTCCAATAGGTATTGGGTCCTTAGGAGCGTGATTCCATCATGTAGGTTTGGGGTGTGTCAACCTTAAGTGGATGGGTAGTTAACCTAAGCATGGTAGAGTTCACACTTTAGGACATTTTCAAGGTTATGTGATACCTTGGAAATGAGTTTAGTAATATATCCTAAAATTTTTTTGAATGTGCCAATAAAATTTGTGAAGCTTGAAAAGTCAATCAAAATTGGCATAAGATAGGTTAGAGTGAATGGTGTGCTATTTTGGATTTTTGGCACACTTAGGGAAATTAGGCATTATGGAAAAATTGATATAACTCTAGAAAATGACAATTTAATTTAAAACTTAGGTATTCTATACCTTGCTATTTTATATATTTGTCAAGCTTTGTTTGTCATATGTCATGTCATGACATCATGCTTCATATAATTATTTAAATGTTATGATCATGCTTAAGTAAATATGTCATGTTTGTATTTAGGTTTATCTTTATTCTATGACATTATGATTATTGGCAAATATTTTAAATTATGCACATTTTTATACCATGATCATCATTCATCCATTTAGGATAATTAAAATGAAATTAAGGATAATGACATGATTTGAAGTCCTATGATAAGGGAATCAAATAGAGTTACCTAGATAAAATGCATGAACCCTTAGATTAGGGAAGAACAAAATCCACATCTCACAAAAAATCATAAGGAAGGCATGTGTGTGTATTGATACACTTAGACACATGTGAGATGTAAGGAAAATAAGTTAAGTTCAAGGTGCATAGATATTGCATCTAGATGAACTCAAACTCATAGCATGACATTAAGGAATCACAAGGAAAGCTAATGTACAAGTCATGTACATCTAGTCCATAGATCATGATTCGAAAATAAGGTTTTGAAAATATTTTAAAAACCCTTGGTGAAGTCTACCTTTTAGTAGCAATTACCATTGAATAAGTTGTCACAAAGTTAGACAAAAATATTAAAGTTCTCAATGATTTATAACTTTGTATCAATTTCACAATTTAATGGATATTTTATTATAAAATTATTTTTCACCCATTGTATTTCATGTAAGTAATGTACGTATGAATTTTCAAGATTTTTCAAAAAATATATATTTACTTATAATTTTTCAAAATTCATATCTGAAACTTGATTTATGCTCTTTGTAGAAACTAGTCGATTGATTTCTATTTTAGTTGACTGCCATGTCTAATATTGGATGAACAAGGTTTGTTTAGCCATTTATCAGCAATGTTAGCCTACCCTAACATCTCCTAACCCTAGAATATACTTTGGAAAGACTTGAAAGGGTGAAATTATCATTGAAAATGATTAGGAGAGTTATTTAGGGCAGAATATTGAATTTTAAGGGAGCTTAAAGTTCAAGTTTTAACTTTACCCTTATTTTCGTTGGTTTAGGTTTCCTATAGGCTTAGGAACTCTCCAAGGACATTGTTGGTACAATGGTCAAGGGGGAGCAAGCCTTTAGGGGGAGGTCATACATCTTGGGATGATAGATGCAATATTGATTACAAAGAGAAAGAAATGAGAGTTTAGGTACCTTCATTGTGGATTGCCTCTAATGTTGGGTTTCCGGCACCGCGGCGAGTGTGTGTTCGAACATGTTTCGTAAACATGTGCACAGCGGAAGAAATAAAAATAATAAATCTACATTTATTACAAAACACACATCACACGCATGCATAGTACAACATGTGTAGACATAACCGTAAATTTAAATTTTGCAATAAAAGGAAATTTAACTACGTATACCTTCTGTATCACGTGTAGCGGGAACGACATCAACTGGAACGATCCTTGCTAGAATCGTCTCTATCCGTATCCACGCCGAGTATCTTCGGGATGACTTCGCTAAGTCACGAGCCTCGTCTTCGTACGGGTTACTAGCCTCGTGTTGAAGATGACGTGATCGAGAGAGGATCACGATCTGAATCCAAATTCGGATCCAAAAATGAGTCCTCAAAACTCGCTTCTCCGGAGAGGTATTCATCAATCGTTTGACGAATCCTTCGTCCTCCACCTCTGAGGATTACCGGAGATTGAATCCCCGACAAGGCTACCACTGTCGGAGCTCTAAATGTCGTCCAAATGATTCTCCGACGAGAGGGAAACAAGCTGTCCAGAAAACTGGACAGCTTTGGTGGAGGAGTAGGCGTCGGCCAAAAAGGGTAAGATGAAGCTCACCTTGATGCCGAACCCAAAGGAGATCACCGGAGAGTTGCCGGAGGATCACCGGCTGAAGCTTGGATGCCGACAACAATTTGGACGGCGGCACAAGGGGGTGGGCGGTGGCAATGAAGGTTGGCGCCGACTAGATGAAGAGGAGGGAGAGGTGGGCGGCCAAAACTAGGTTAGGGTTTTGGATTAGGGCTTAACAACACCTTAAGCCCTCTTTTATAGAGAACTAATTCTCTTAATGGTTATTGGATCATAACCATAAAGCCCATTAACCCGATCCATTAATTTAAGTTAAAATAAACAAAACCATGATGGTTTATTTTAAGTTAAAATGAACCGAACCAACTTTGGTTCATTCGTTTAAAATAAACCAAACCCTTTGGTTTATTCTCCTCCATTGGATTAGAACCAAACCATTTTGGTTCATCCATTATGTCTTCATAAGACACGGCCCATCCACACTTCCATTGCGACTGAAACGATTTCATGCCCGCTCCATGTTTGGTCCAACCAAACCTAGTTTCTCTCGGTCTGAGAATCCCATTCTCAAGCTCGTTTTAAATCCTTCGGATTACGCTCGTTGTGCGTGTGACCAAATAGGTTCTCGGTTTATGTTGGTCATCTATAATTAACCATTAATTATAGAACGATCATGAGTGGCACCTAGTAGTACATCATGATCCCCAATTAACCGAAAAGATCAACGGTTGATCCAGAACTATTTTTGAAACCCTTCAGCAGCTCGAATGAATCGTGCTCCATTCCCTTCACTCATCTTATACCAACTTGGTTCAGGACATGGTCTATAGTGTCAGTCCCCACTAGGCTGACTACGTTACACCTAGCCCAAGTATCATTTCCTCGTCCTACGGATTCTAGTTACTACACATGTATTGAAGAGTACCTTACTCTAAACATGTAATGCTTTGGCCAAAGACTTTAGTAACAATCCGACGAGAGGCCATGGGTATACATCTCCTCGCAAGGAGTGGTGAATCCTTTATAGGCTATTCAAACACCTTCGATCACTTTGACTTATACCCAATCATCCTGGGTCCACATCTCCACAGAGATGCTTGCTTAAGATGTCAAAGCATAAGTCTTTATGATCAAGATGACTTGAATACTGCAAGTCAAAGGAACATCGTACTTAAGCTACAGTAAGAACTTCATTGACATATCTATATATGCAGAGAACCATATGAAGTCTTACGGCTGGTTACTCCAATAAACTAGTTACCATAACTAGCATCCACGATTAACTCCGGACATCACAATGTCTCCAGCCAGTGAGAATCAGCTGCTTGGATACACCAAGGAGTATACCTCGTGCTAGTCTCAACAGAATTGATAGTGTCCAAATCCATCAATTCATCGACTAGGGATAATTCCGATACATCACAATTACACATGTAGAGATACTCACTAGTTGTGATCCAATCACAAATTCTCTCATGCTGTGAATCGTATCGTGGATATTCAGTAAATGAGTTTAAGATCCAATCAAATACATGAAGACATGTATACTCAAATAGTGAATCTTCATTTATCATATAAATGGTTCATATATAAGGCGATTGCCTTAGGACATCTCTCATATATTACTAACATCTAATTTAGTGATATGAGATTTATCACTAGAAAGAGTGAAGACATCCAAGATATTTTGGATCAAGGGGGAGAATGTAGGATCTCATGAGAGTTGAAATATTGAAAATATTGGTAGACTTTTTGATGTATGCCAAAGGGGGAGAAGTGAGGTTTAAATTAGGTAAACCTTCACTATGCTTTGACATTGGAAGAGTTAAGTTGGGTTATTATTAGTCTAACTTAAAGGTATTGTCTAATATTAAAAAGGGGGAGGTTGTTGGTGCAATCGACCTAGGTAACAATTGACCAAGTTTGTGTGGGATTCGAGTAGAGTTTTGATATTTGACAATGGGTCGATAATGGTTTTGTTGGTGCAGTAGGCACCTAAGTCGAACCTGAGTTTTGATTATAGCAAATGATACAAAGTTAAGCTCATTTTGTTATCTCATGAGCTAAATCAAGTGTGCAGAAAAGTGCTAAAGCTAGAGCTAAAGATCAGCGACACCCGAAGGGAGCCGTGGTGGTCGAGTGACACCGAGATGACTTCAGAGGGAGCCGAAGGAGTCAGGTGGAAGACTGAAAGCAGAAGCTACAAGGTAAATGTTGTGGTAAGCTCGTGTGAGTGAGCGCAAGTAAGGTCGTGTCCTCTATACGGGGACGTTCTTAGGCGACGATCTTGTTAGTTAAAGCCCTAGAACCAATCATGTGATGGTTGAATAGGGAACATTTTGTATCATATTCTATAAAGGCAAAGGATTGGTTATTATATTTACATCTTGCTTGTGCCAGCTAATTTAAATATAATAATGCCCTAGAAAAGTAGGTTCTTATCTACAGCACATCAATTGGCAGAATTGATTATGAGAGGCTGTAGAGAACACTTTCCTAAATGTTCCTAGTCGAGTATTAATATGCAAGGGCAATATTAATACATAAAGACTAGCATGTAGGTCAATTGATGACTTGATCTCACAAGTCATGGATATATGATATCAAGTTGACACATGGGTATATATTGGAGAATATATACTGAATTGACCCGCCATGAGAAAGTTTCATGGATCGTTATATGAGTGTCATAAACTTTCTCATGTGACTATTGGTATGAATAGTCCTTAGACCTGAAGTCACTACGGTTCCCTACATAAGGAGTTATGTACTTTGGTATCACAAACGCCACCCGTAATAGGTGGACCATAAAGGCGACATCGGGTATATAACAAATTATGCAGAGGGATGTGAGTGATGTAGATGAGATCTATCCCTCCCATATGACGGGAGTGATATCTGTGGGCCCTTTGATTGAGTAGAACTACTAAAACGCATGGCCATGCTCGAATGAGTCAATATGAGATATTGAGCTCATTTGTTTGAGTTAGTTTACTCAGGGATCAAGAAACACATAGATTGATCGAGGATGACACGGTCTATGCCTCATTGATCAATCTGATATCAAGGATAGAAGGACACGGTCATATATTATAGTAGTCACGGAAAGGTTAGTCAGATCTTGACTTATCTCGTAACTTGGGTAGCAATGATGTATTGCTAGATGCCGCTCATTGCTTGTGTATCTAAAAGAGTTTAGATCCACTGCCAACGTTATGAGAGCCTATAGGGTCACACACAAAGAGCATGATAATTAGAGGAATTAGAGTATTCTAGTTTGACTAGAATAATATGGGAATAAGCTTAAGTACAAAATGGTTTTTGGACTTTAAGCTTAATGAGAATTTTAGCTAATTGATTTAATAAGATTAATTCAATATGATAACATAAGCTTAATTGAATTAATAAGATTAATTCAATATGATAACATAAGCTTAATTGAATTAATAAGATTAAATCAACATGCATGAATGCCACATAAGAATGCCACATAAGCATGCCACATAAGCATGCCACCTAAGCATCCACCTAAGCTAGATAAGGTGGAAGGAAACAAAATGGTTTTGTCTCCTTAAGTGGCCGACCAAACAAATGTCCCAATGCAATGGATTGCATTGAATGGTAGGAGGTGAAAGGGTTTTTCCAACCCTATAAAAGACCATGAAGTGGCCGGCCATTCCATAGCAATTGTTGTTGTGGTTGTGGAGTGTGGTTGTTGGGAGCTTGAGGCTTGGAGAGAGCTTGAGAGCTTATTGTTGTGTGGCTTTTTGTGAGTAGCAAGAAGAGTAGTCTTCTTCTTCCCTTCTCTTTTCCCTAGCTTCCTCTCCTTTAGGGACTTCTCTAGCAAGAAGTAAAGGAGAGCTCCTCTAGTTTTTTTTTGTAAGACAAGAGCGTGCTCGTGTGGATACGTATAGAGGCACGGACACTTGAACGTGCTAAAGATCCAACAAACAAAAGGAAGAAGCGGGATTAACAAGGGCACGCAACAAAGGTAATCCTCTCCTATAAGATAGGCTTGGTTTAGAGAAATTTATTTTATACAGTTTGTTTCTACGGATCAACTTGGAAGGGATCCTATTTTCCGTTCTTGCATATGCCATTTGGCATAAAGATTTCCCTACTGATGGTATCGAGCCACTTGCGAAAGATCGTATAAAAATAAGTTTTCTCTATTTTATATGTGATATAGAAGTAGGATAAATTTTATTATGAGTTGATAATTGCATTAGCAAATTTTCAAACATAATAAAATATCCAATGTCTTTTAAAAGTTAAAATGACATGGTGCATGGTTATGGCCTAGTCCCAAAAGTTTGTGATTGTGTGTTGTAATTCTTAATACGGCCTGCGTGTCGTGCCTTTCTCCTAATATTCTTGTTGTAAAATTAGTTTTAGACTCGAATGTAACTCGAGTATTTCTCCTTTTGTAATGTACAAAACAAGGATGGAGGGTCCATTGGAAGATGAGGTTACAAGGAGGACGTCACACACAAGACAACCAAAAGGAAGCACTTAGGAGAAGATGCTATCCCTAGGTTGACCAATCAATCTTTTCATTGGCTTGAGAAGATTGTAGAATAAGGGCCATAACCATGACACGTTAGTTTAATATGTATGTGATGCATGTTAGTTTAGCTTGTATGTGATGCATGATTAGTTTAGCTTATATGTGATGTATGCTAACATGTATATGATACATGTTTATTTCTTAATAAGTCTAAACGATATGCCTACCAAAGTTGGTACTCACTACTTCCTCGATCATTTGTTATTGGGTTTGCCAAAGCAAAGCAATGCATTTTATCTTGGAGGGGTGCGAGTGGACAATCGTGATGTCCAGCTATCAGTCTATGTTAAGACTTAATTAATTGTTTTCTTAATTGGTTAAGAAAGTAGAGGCATATATTAGCTTTGAACATAAGTGTTAACATTAGTTTTGTGTGATTTCCGAACATCAGCTTTGTCTTAGAAGTGGTCGTTGCTCCGATATCCAAGAAGGCCCTCGTGCCTCGCCACGGCTGGAAGTCGGTTTAGGAATAAACACTAAACTAATCTAAAACTTAACCAAAGCTATTAAAGAGTTACATCAGATGTAATTGGCAAAAGATTGCCTACCTAATTATACTACGTCTTGGGCGATTAGCCAAAGCTAACTCAAGACGAATTATGATGTGGATCTTTATCCCATATAAATTTATAGCTAAATAGTAGCTATGAGAATTTAGTGGGAGCCTCATTTAATTAAAGGCCTAATTAAATGATTTAGGTATGATACTTAACTTTGCATTTTAATGTTGTAGATCACCATGTCATCTAACACGACACACCCCCTCAACTTGCGATCTGTCCTTGAGAAGGACAAGCTCAATGGAGCAAACTTTCTTGACTGGTATAGGAACTTGAGGATTATCCTCAAGCAAGAACGCAAACTATATGTCCTAGAGCAGTCTACCCCTGAAACACCCGCCCATGCGGCCACTCGTGCTGAAAAGGATGCTTATAAGAAGCATCAAGATGACGCATTAGATGTGTCATGCCTTATGCTTGCCACCATGAACTCTGAGCTTCAGAAGCAACATGAGAACATGGATGCCTATGATATGGTTGAGCATTTGAAACAACTATATCAAGGACAAGCTAGGCACGAACGTTTTGAAGTGTCTAAGGCTCTTTTTGCATGCAAGATGCAAGAAGGAACACCTGTAGGAACTCACGTACTCAAAATGATTGGGTACGTTGAGAACCTTGAAAGACTAGGTTTTCCACTGAGCCAAGAATTGGCAACTGATGTTATCCTGCAATCGTTGCCGGAAGCATACAATCAATTCGTCATGAATTATAACATGAATGAAATTGATAAACCTTTGCCTGAGATTCTCAGCATGTTGAGAACTGCTGAACCAAATCTCAAGAAGAAAGTTAGTAATGTACTAATGGTCAAGAAGGGCAAAGGTAAGCCTTGAGGCAAGGGTAAGACCAAGCCAAAGGCAAGGCCAATTCATCCACTTCAAAGGGTAAAGGTAAAGTACCTAAGGAAGGGGCTTCCATTGCGGTGAGATCGACCTTTGGAAGCGAATCGCAAAGTCTACCTTGAGGAAGTAAAGAACAAGAGAAGTGGGACTTACGCCTCGGTATACACGTTATAGAAGTTAATCTATCTATTTCTTCTACATGGGTATTAGATACGGATGTGCATCTCACATTTGTACTAATGTGCGAGTGAGAAATAGTAGAATAATGGCAAAGGGTGAAGTGGACCTCAGTAGGCAATGGCGCAAAAGTTCTTTCTTTGTGTTTGTAGGAACATATTCTTTGTCTTTGACTTGGGCTTATCTTAGAACTAGAGAGTGCTTTATGTACGCATTAACAAAGAACATAATTTACGTATCTTGTTTAGACAAGAAAAACTTTTCTTTTATAATAAAGGACAAATGTTGTTCCATTTATTTAAATGAAATGTTCTATTGTAATGCACCACTTATGAATGGTCTCTATGTTCTAGATTTAGATAACCCAATTTATAACGTAAATACCAAACGGTTCAAATCGAATGATTTGAACCAGACATATCTCTGGCACTGTCGCCTAGGTCACATAAATGAAAAACGCATATCCCAACTCCATAAAGATGGATTATTGGACTCATTTGATTTTGAATCATATGAGGTATGCGAGTCTTGTCTTTTAGGAAAGATGACTAAAACTCCATTTAGTGGACATGGCGAGAGAGCGACGGACTTGTTAGGACTCATACATACTGATGTATGTGGACCTTTCAATGTCGAAGCCAGAGGAGGCTATAAGTACTTTATTACTTTCACTGATGATATGAGTAGATTTGGCTACTTATATTTGATGAGACATAAGTCAGAATCCTTTGAAAAGTTCAAAGAATTCAAGAATGAAGTACAAAACCAACTTGGTAAGCGTATTAAGCTACTTCGATCAGATCGAGGTGGTGAATACCTTAGTCAAGAGTTTCGTGATCACCTGGCTGAGTGTGGGATAATATCCCAACTCACTCCACCTGGAACACCACAATGGAATGGTGTATCTGAGAGGAGAAATCGTACTCTATTAGATATGGTACGATCAATGATGAGCCAGACTGATCTACCTACTTCCTTTTGGGGTTTAGCTCTAGAGACAGCCGCTTTCACACTTAATCGCGTTCCATCAAAAGCCGTAGAAAAGACACCATATACGATATGGACTGGGAAGAGTCCCAAAATGTCTTTTATAAAGATTTGGGGTTGTGAAGCTTACGTTAGGCGTCAAGTCTCGGATAAACTAGGACCCAAATCGGATAAGTGTTATTTTGTAGGATATCCCAAGGAAACTAAGGGATATTACTTTTACAATCCCACACTTGGCAAGGTGTTTGTTGCGAAATCTTTGTCTTTCTAGAAAGAGAATTTATTTCTAGAAATACTAGTGGGAGTAAAATTCATCTTGAAGAAGTTCAAGATGATGATAACACTAAGGCTTCGATGGAAAATGAGCAGAACCACAAAGTGTTGTGGATGAGGAATTTGTTGCCCAAAGAGTTGTGGAGCAAACACATTCAAGTAGACCAACCTCTTCGTAGATCTAATAGGATCCGTCGTCAACCCGAGAGATATTCTTTTCTCTTGGTACAACAACGGTGATGTATTGCTTGTCAATCTTGACGAGCCTACATCCTATCAAGAAGCTATGATGAGCCCAGATTCTGAGAAATGGCTAGAGGCCATGAGATCCGAAATGGAATCCATGTACACTAACCAAGTATGGACTTTGGTTGATCCATCTGAAGGGGTAAAACCCATTGGGTGTAAGTGGGTCTTTAAAGTAAGACATGGATGGTAATAAGCATACCTATAAAGGTAGATTGGTGGCTAAAGGATTCAAACAAATTCATGGTATTGACTATGAAGAAACCTTTTCACCCGATTGCGATGCTTAAATCCATTCGGATCATACTTGCTATTGCGACCTATCACGACTATGAGATCTGGCAGATGGATGTCAAAACCGCTTTTCTGAATGGAAAGCTACTCGAGGATGTGTACATGACACAGCCTGAGGGTTTTGAAGATCCAAAGCATCCTGGAAAGGTATGCAAACTGCAAAGGTCCATTTATGGACTAAAGCAAGCCTCTCTGGAATCTTGATTCGATGATGCAATCAAAGAGTTTGGTTTCATCAAGAATGAAGATGAGCCTTGTGTCTACAAGAGAAATAGTGGGAAGCACAGTTGTATTTCTTGTCTTGTATGTAGATGACATACTTCTCATCGGAAATGATATTCCCTCACTCCAAATCTGTGAAGATGTGGTTAGGAATTGTTTCTCGATGAAGGACTTAGGTGAAGTTTGCCTATATTCTAGGCATCAAGATCTATAGAGATAGATCTAGAAGATTACTTGGCCTAAGTCGAGTACATACATTGATAAAGTGCTAGATCGTTTTGCTATGCAAAATTCTAAGAAAGGGTTTCTGCCTTTATCACATGGTGTGAGTCTTTCGAAGACTCAATGTCCCTCTTCTAAGGAGGAGAGAGATCGCATTGATAAGATCCCTTATGCATCAGCTATAGGGTCTATCATATGTACGCCATGCTTTGTACTCAGTCTGGCGTCTCGTATGCTTTGAGCATGGCGAGTAGATACGATCGGATCGGTGAAAGTCCTTTGGATAGCGATCAAAATATTCTTAAGTACTTACGAAGAAGCGAAAGAATATTTCACGATATTTGGAGGCAATGAGGAGCTAAGCGTAAAGGGTTCTGAGTGATGCAAGCTTCCAAGCAGGACAAGGATGACTATAGATCGCAATCGAGTACGTGTTTTGCACGAATGGTGGAGCCGTGGTGGAAGAGTTCGAAGCGGACACGATTCTTGATTCTAGCGAAGCCGAGTATATTGCATCGATGCGTGCGAAAGGAGGTCGTTTGGCTCATGAGTTCATCTGAACTTGGGGTAGTTCCTAGCATTGCAGATCCAATAGACCTCTATTGTGACAACAATGGGGCTATTACGAGCTAAGGAACCTCGATCACATCGTGGACCAAACACATCTGCGGCGCTTCCATCTCATTCGAGAGATCATCGATAGAGGAGATGTGAGGATATGCAGATCTGCAAGAGCTAACATCGCAGATCCATTGACGAGGCTTTGTACAGAGGAAGCATGATGGTCACACTAGGTCACTAGATATTAGATATCATAGTGATTGGTACTAGTGCTAGTGGGAGATTGTTAGTTAAAGCCCTAGAACCAATCATGTGATGGTTGAATAGGGAACATTTTGTATCATATTCTATAAAGGCAAAGGATTGGTTATTATATTTACATCTTGCTTGTGCATAATTTAAATATAATAATGCCCTAGAAAAGTAGGTTCTTATCTACTGACACATCAATTGGCGTAATTGATTATGAGAGGTAGAGAACACTTTCTAAATGTTCCTAGTCAAGTATTAATATGCAAGGGCAATATTAATACATAAAGACTAGCATGTAGGTCAATTGATGACTTGATCTCACAAGTCATGGATATATGATATCAAGTTGACACATGGGTATATATTGGAGAATATATCTTGGCCCGACCCGCCATGAGAAAGTTTCATGGATCGTTATATGAGTGTCATAAACTTTCTCATGTGACTATTGGTATGAATAGTCCTTAGACACGAAGTCACTACGGTTCCCTACATAAGGAGTTATGTACTTTGGTATCGTCGCGTCACATGCAGGTGGACCATAAAAGCGATTCTTGGGTATATAACAAATTATGCGGAGGGATGTGAGTGATGTAGATGGGATCTATCCCTTCCATATGGCAGAGTGATATCGGTGGGCCCCTTGATTGAGTAGAACTACTAAAAGCATGGCCATGCTCGAATGAGTCAATATGAGATATTGAGCTCATTTGTTTGAGTTAGTTTACTCGAGGATCAAGAAACACATAGATTGATCGAGGATGACACGGTCTATGCCTCATTGATCAATCGATATCAAGGATAGAAGGACACGGTCATATATTATAGTAGTCACGGAGGTGATGTTGGAGCTCAACATTCTTGTAACTTGGGTAGCAATGATGTGTTGCTAGATACCGCCATTGCTTATGTTCCTAAATCGGTTTAGGGACATTGCCAACGCGTTACAAGAACCTATAGGTCACACACATAAGAGCAATTAGATGGAGATTAGGTTCATATGATGAACCATGAGGATTAGGTTCATGGGATGAACCAAATTGGATTAAGAGTAATCCAAATTAGACTAATTGAGTTAGACTCAAGTTGATTCAAGTGTTGAATGAGTCTAATTGAGATTTGATTCATCAAATCAATTTAAATTAATGAATAGAGATTCATTATATTAAATTGACTTGAGTCAAGTGGTTAGATTTGATCAACCATGGGAGATTAGAGGTCAAGTTTGACTTGACTTGAGAGGGAAGATGAAAGGTCAAGTTTGACTTGACCAAATGCCATGTCATGATGATGACTAGGCATGGCCGGCCAATGATGATGCTCCACATCATCATTGACTTTGTCAATTGGTGCCCCCTCATGAGGGAGACCAAGGGACATGGGAGTTACATGCATGCATGTAACTCCCTCTCCTTAAAGTGGCCGGCCACTTTAGGGGTTTCATTAGGTGAATTCATTTGATGAGTTACCAACATTACTTCATCTTCAACCTTGGAACCTTTCCTCTCAAGCTCTCCCTCTCCCATCCCTCTCTTTGGCCGAAATTCCTAAGGGAGTGCTAGCACACTCTAAGGCATTTCTCTCCACCTATTGCTTGTGTGGATACCATAGAGGAGTGTGCACTTGACACTCTCGAGTTCCGGCGAACTTTTGGACGAGCGGGATAAGCGAAGGGCGTCGCTACGAGGGTAACGTTCTAACCTCTTAGATCTAAGGTAGATCTAGGATTTCTGTAAGCACATACATGTAATTATAATTTTATACTTCGCACGGATCCGTGGCCGGGGCTTCTGAGGTTTCCGCAACGCAAAAAGCGGTTTTTGCGGCTCGGAAAAACCCAACACATACGTGGTCTAGTATCGTTAGGGCCTTGGACTAGTAGCCAAAGGATGTGAACCAAGTAAAAACAAACGAGCAATATTTTCTTTCCGCTGCATTTACTCTCACTCGCATTTTACATCGATCGAAAGAACGAAAATTATTTTGCACTATTCACCCCCTCTAGCGTTCTAATCGATCCAACAATTGGTATCATAGCCGGGGGTGCTAAGATTTGGTGAAACCAACAATCTAGTCTTTTTTACAGAATAATTTTAAATTTTTTCGAGTATTTTTCGTTCATTTAAATTCTCTCCCGCACTACTAATCCAAGACGCAAGTCTTGGTACATTTCGTTTGTTTTTGTCGTTGCTAGATTTCTTCTTTTTACTTGCTCTTTTTGTGTCAATGGCCCATCTCGAGGGTTTTAGCACCGTCCAACCTCCGTTTTACAATGGAGATGACTTCCGTTATTGGAAGGGTCGGATGGAGTGCTTCCTTAAGATTCAAATTGAGATGTGGATCATCATCCAAACAGGATTCACACTTCCGTCTAACGAAGTGGGTGAATCTTTGGATTATAACCAATGGACCAATGCTACAAAAAGACAAGTCGAAGTCGACACCAGGTGACTCAAATCCTCCAATGCGGTTTGTCCAAGGAGGAGCTCAATCGTGTCGGCCCCTTCATCAGTGCAAAGGTATTGTGGACCAAATTAGTGGAACTGCACGAAGGAACCGACGAAGCAAAGGTATGCAAACGGGACCTTCTTTTTAATAAATTATATAATTTAAAAATGTAGGAACAAGAGACGGTGACTCAATTACATGCTTGTGTACAAGACATCGTCAACAATTTGCACGCCATCAGACAAAAGGTTGAAAATCGTGACCTAATAAGGTATGTTTTGAATTCATTTCCTAGGACTACCTTGTGGGCATCCATGGTCGATGCCTACAAGGTCTCTAAGGACTTATCAAAAATTAGGTTAGATGAATTATTTTCAGAATTCAAACTCCACAAACAGTCTAATTCGGTACCCGAGAAAGGTATAGCTCTTATTGCAGGTCAAAATAAGAAGCCCACAAGTAAGCCACCCCCGAAGGAAGAAGAAGATGAGTACTAGTCGGAGGTCGATACGGAGATGGAGACCAAACTAGTCAACCTAGTTCGGAGGATGATTAAGAGCCGAAAATGACCCATCACTCAACCCAAGGAAGGTAAAACTAAATCTAGTTCTAACGTTAGGTGTTATGAATGCAACAGATTCAGACATGTCAAGTCGGAATGTCCGAAGCTCAAAAACAAAGCACCGAAGTTCAAGAAGGCGCTCAATGATACGTGGGAAGAGGCATCGGAGGAAGAAGACGATGACCTCGTCTTCATGGCTAAACCAACCGAATCAGAGTTGGAGTCCGAATCGGAGCAAGAATCTGAACCCGAGGACGAGTCAGACTACGAATCTCTATTCAAGACAAGTCACGTATACACATCCGGTTCAAGAGATATTCTCAAGGTAAGTTGGTCCCTCATTAGTACTTTATATAATGCAATTAAGTATCTAACTAGGAAGTTAGCTAAGTTCGAGTCCAAGGTCGAGACCCTGTTCGAGGAGGTTAAACTCCTTAAACATGAGGTCTCCCTAATCTCTTTGACTAGTCAAGTTCAAGAGGAGGACTCAACTCGAGTTGAAAAGCTCGAAGTTGAGAACTCACTTTTGAAAAGTCAAGTCAAAGATCTTAGGAACACGTTGGAAAGTTCACTTTGGGATCCAAGGGACTTGACCTCTTACTTGGATCGCAAAGGGCCGTGTACAACAAGGCCGGGTTTGAGTTTAGCTCAAATATGACTAACAAGTTGTATATGTCAATCGTAAGTTGAAATAGAATACATGTCCAAGCATGGGTCCCTAATACCACTTTGATTTCTCAATTAGGATCTAACCATTATTGGGTTCCCAAGGACCAAATCCACTATGTGGAAAGACCGAACCGATTCAATGGTCCCGGGGGAGCTAGTACAAAACTTGTTCGTGCTATTACTTAGAAATTGCATGCTTAGTTGTTTTCTTTCTTTTCTTTTTAGAATGGTTAGATAGGGACTATAACTCGTCAATAATTAATAACATAGTACCAGGATGCGACGAGATGATAGTACGCTAGGAAAGCGAAGTCTTGGGTACTTGAGCTAGATAAGGTGTATCTAGTTCGGTTCACTTGACCAAGTGGAACTAGCTGAAGCTACCTCGCCGTATCCTAGACTAGTTAGACCAGGAAGTGGTCTTAAGTGAGTCAAGTTACTATTTTCTCGAAATTGGCTTTGTCTAAGGAAGTGGTCATTTTTTCGATCAAAGAAGGCCCCTGTGCCTCGCCATGACCTGGAAGCCAAGATCTTGAAAAGGTGACTTGATGAGCTTAGGGTCAAATCTGAATCTAATGCAAGGTTTACTAGTTTCGATTCATTAAAATTAATCAAGTAAAATTGAATTCATCTCACAAAAACATATAAGGATAACATGTTTGATCATGTAGAAATGGGTGAGATGACCTAGGACTAATAATCTTCAACTAACCCATAAATTCCAATATCCGATCCAACTACCTTGTGTGTAGGATCAATGGATGTTGGATAGTGGTTGCTCTCGACACATGACTGGGGATCAACTTAAGTTTTCAATGCTTCGATTCAAACGACAAGGATCGGTAGCCTTTGGAAACAACGACAAGCTCAAAATCATCGGATTAGGTGATATTGAGCTCAACTCAAACTTTATCATTCAAAATGTTTTACTAGTTGAAAATTTCGAATATAATTTACTTAGCATAAGTCAGTTGTATGATAATAACTATAAGGTCATATTTCTAGAAAATGAATGCGTAATTAAAACAAATGAAACCTCTAAAACAATCCTTAAAGGAACTAGGAATAACAACATCTATACTATTAATCTACCTAATTCCTCAACCAAGTGTCTTATGACACAGCAAGAGGAATCTTGGTTGTGGCACCGACAACTCGGTCACTCGCACCAAGACTCGTCCACAAGATGAGTTAGAGTGGCTTAGTCAGAGGTTTTCCCAACCTTAATAACTTAGACAATAAAATTTGTAATGCTTGTCAACAAGGTAAACAATCTAGGACACAACATCAACTAACTAATCAAGAATGAACCAAAAGTGTTCTTGAGCTCCTACATATGGATCTATTCAATTCACATGGAGCTAAGTCACTTAATGGTAGTCAATTCTGCTTAGTCATAATTGACGACTATTCTAGGTTTACCCGGGTTAGGTTCATCAAACATAAAAGTGATACCCTAGATCAACTCATCAACTTGTTTAAACTAATCAAAAATCAAAAGAACCTTAAAATTAAAAGACTTAGGAGCGATCATGGTGGTGAATTCGAAAACCATCGGTTTATAGATTTCTGTAACCTAAACGGATATCACCATGAATTCTCATGTCCTAGAACCCCACAACAAAATAGTCTAGTTGAACGTAAAAATAGAACCCTACAAGAAGCCGTCAGGACAATGCTAAATGAGTATAACCCACCTGACAAGTTTTGGGCAGAAGCCATTAGTACGACTTGCTATGTCCAAAATAGGATCCTTTTGATAAAGAGGCACCTTAAGACCTCGTACAAAATCTATCACGACAAAGTACCTAACATCAAGTACTTTAGGGTATTTGGATATAAGGTACATATCCTGAACACTAAGGATTACCTAGGAAAGTTCACCTCCAAAACATCTACCGGAATCTTTTTAGGATACTCAACTACAAGTAGAGCCTATAGGGTATACAACCATGACACCCTTAGAGTTGAAGAGACTATTAATGTAGTGTTCGATGAAGGACACAAACCTACAAAACCTATAGCAACACCAACTAGCGAACCGACTCATACCAGACTCGACTCCGACCCTGAGATCGAGTCTAGTATTAATCCTAACCCAAGTCCAACGAGTCATCCTGTCGACCAAGTGATAGGTAACCCTAACTCAAGTCAAACTAGGATTCAAACAAATCATCCTATCGACCAAGTGATAGGTGATCCTAGATTAGGGGTTCAAACTAGATCATCTTATAGAAACCTTAGTCAAATCTTCTTGATTTCGAAAATCGAATCCAAAACCATTGAACAAGCTCTTCTTGATCCTGATTGGATAATTGCAATGCAAGAAGAGCTAGCTCAATTCACTAGGAATGAGGTTTGGGAATTAGTATCACCACCTAAAGATAAATCAGTTATTGGAACAAGGTGGGTCTTCCCAAACAAACTTGATGACAAAGGAAAAGTAGTTTGAAATAAAGCAAGGTTAGTCGCCAAAGGTTTTAGTCAAGTCGAAGGATTAGATTACGATGAAACCTATGCCCCCGTAGCTAGACTAGAATCCATCCGAATGTTGTTAGCATACGCTGCACATCGAGGTTTTAAATTATTTCAAATGGATGTTAAGTCAGTGTTTTTGAATGGACTTATTCAGGAAGAGGTGTACGTTAGTCAACTCCCAGGATTCGAAAGCCTAGATAAACCCGACCATGTCCTTAATGTTGGTGCAGGGGCACCTAAGTCAAACCTGTATTTTGATTATGGCAAAAGACGCAAAGTCAAGGATATATCATTATCTCACGAGCTGAATCGAGTGTGCAGAAAAGTGCTAAAGCTGGAGCTAAAGGCTAGCGACACCCGGAGGGAGCCGCGGTGGTCGGGTGACATTCGAGTGATTTCGGAGGAAGCCGAAGGAATTGAGTGGAAGCCCGGAAGTGAAAGTGACATAGTAAGTATCGAGGTAAAGCTCATGTGTGTGAGAGTAAGAGAGGTCATATCGTTCTTACGGGGATGATCTTAAGCGTAGATCCGACCAAAGACATCCTATAGATAGTCTAGGTCGAGATCAGACGATCGACGACCGTCGAAATAATGTTTTTGTTAAGCTAACTTTGCATTGCAGCTAGCATCAGTCGACTGCAAGCTTGGAGGACTCGACTTCCATCAATCAGTCGACTTCTGCACAAGACTGACCGATGGCCGCCATCACGATCGATGATGACCATCACCGATCGATGGTCAAGGATCAGCCTCGAGGAGTCAAGCTTTATCACCATTTTTCAAGGAGTCTTGTGCCCAATTCCTATTGGTTGAAGACCCATTCGATGAGGGGCTCAAAGGCTATAAAAGGATGGCTTATCCTAGGGTTTTTCATCAATTAAAAAGCTTCCAAGTGCTTCCGGTACGCTACGAGTCTACGACAAAGCTCTGCATACACGACGACTAGGGTTTCATCTTTTCATCTACGAGTCGTCGGTATAATCTTAGTTTAATTCCATTATGTACTTCTTTTTATTTTGGTTTTATCGTAACGAGAAGAGGGGGAGTGTCCCTCTATCTCGAGTCTCTTTCGTGATTTTTGTATCCGATTAACTCCTACCTCCAACGAGGAGTTCATTAGTGATTTGCCCTCCGTGCATGATCAAGGATCACTAGGGCCTTGGAGTAGTAGCCGAAGGCTACGAACCAAGTAAAAAATATACTTGTATCTTTTATTTTTTTTTATTTATCTTTCCGCTGCGTATAAGTGTTTTGAAACGAATTCGTATGAAAAAGTTTTATCGCTATTCACCCCCCCTCTAGCGATCCGCTTCGATCCAACAATTGGTATCAGAGCCGGGGGCGCTCAGATTCGGTGCAACCACTGATTGAGCATTTTTCTTTTTGTATTTATCATTTTAAGATTTCTCCCACACTACTAATCCAAGACCAAGTCTTGGTACATAGTTTTTGGTTGTGTTTTTGAAGTATTAATCGCCTTCGGAGTACCTCACGATCAAATGAGCATAACTTTTTCTACAAGTGGACTCACGAAATGATCTACCCACCAAATCAAAGCTCTCTGAGAGATCTACACTTCTTATGGGAGTTTACCCTCATAACAAGCTGTTTTTATCCTCAAAAATCGACGTTTAGTACCCTTTCAAGGACATCGAAGGTTGTGAGTACTTACTTTTTGTTTAAGTTTCTTATCTCTTTGTTTAACCTTCTATTTCTCATTTGTTTTTTTTTATTTCCCGCAGCACTAATCCAAGACTCAAGTCTTGGCAAGTTTTTTTGTGTTTTTTTTTGTTTGTGTGTCCAAGTTTTTCTTTATGGCTCACATTGAGGGGTATAGTACCACCCGACCTCCGTTCTTTAGCGGAGATGATTTCCGTTACTGGAAAGGTCGGATGGAGTGTTTTCTAAAAACACAAGTCGAGTGTTGGATAATCATCCAAACCGGCTTTGCTCTACCCACCAATGATCAAGATGAGCCCTTGGATTTCAACAAGTGGACCAATGCAACCAAGAGGCAAATCGAAGTCGATGCAAGAGCAACACAAATATTGCAATGTGGTTTGTCTAAGGATGAGCTCAACCGCATCGGAACCTTCATCTGTGCAAAAGATCTGTGGACAAAACTCATAGAACTACACGAAGGGACTAATGACGTAAAGGTAAGTAAGCGTGACTTACTACTTAATAAATTGTATAACCTAAAAATGCAGGAATGTGAGACGACAATGCAACTACATGCCCGCGTCCAGGATATTGTCAAAGACTTACACACCATCGGACACAAGGTTGAAAACCGCGACCTCCTAAGGTACGTTCTTAACTCATTTCCTAGGACTACCTTGTGGGCATCCATGGTTGATGCCTACAAGGTTTCTAAGGACCTTTCAAAGCTTAGGTTAGACGAATTATTTTCTGAGTTTGAACTTCACGAGCAAACTAACATGGTCCGGGCCGAGAGAGGTGTTGGTGCAACAATGCCCCAAGCATTTATATATATTTTGATGTTTGGATAATCATCTAAGTTAGGCAATGTTTTGTGATCTAATTGTATACATGTTTAAGTGACAGGAAAATCCAAGTATGAAGACTTAGTAAAAGACAAGTCCAAGTGTGATCTTGGCAAAGAGAAGTCAAGGAAAGGTCTTGGCAGCATAAGTCCAAGCATGTAGTCTTGGCGGCGTAAAGTCCAAGCAGTCCTTGGAAAAGGAAGACCAAAGGAAAGTCTTGGCGGCATAAGTCCAAGCATGTAGTCTTGGCGGCGTAAAGTCCAAGCGTACTTTGGCAAAGAAGAAACCCAAAGCATGACGAAACCGAAGGAAGCTTTTGAAGGCAAGCGCATGGATGGAGTCGTGGACTCAGAGAAATCCTAGAGGCGCAAGGCTGATGGAGAAGCTAGAAGGTTAAGTCTAGGCTTAGGTTATGTTTTCAAGTATGAATTAGTCATATAGCATTAGAGTTGGGGTTATCCTGGTGGCCGATCGACTCGATTCGGCGACGCATCTGGTAGCGATCGATTGCATTGTGATCGCGCCACAAGCGAAGTAATGGCGGTCGGTGACTGATATCGATCGAGCATCGCTGTTGCGATCGGTGATAGTCTTCCGTTAAGCGATGCGATGGCAAATCCCGTAAATCCGGCCGAAGCCGGGTTAGAATCGGGCGCGATCGATGTAAGTCATCGATCGATAGACCTCCAACGGGAAAAAGAGGCTCTTTCCTATAAAAAGAGCCAAAGGGGAGCAAGAAGAGCCTAATGCTTACATTCTGATCCTTCTTCTAAGCTCCTACAAGTTTTCCAAGCTTTCTAAGTATATTAATCTCCTTTCTCCTCTCAAATCTTAATTGTCATCTTTTGTAAGAAGAGGAGGTCTTTGTAAAGAGAAAGCTTCTTAGTGAAATTGCTTGGGTTGATCCACCTTAAGGATCGCCGTGGAGTAGGAGCGTTATCTCCGAACCACGTAAAGGCTTTGTTAGCATTGTCTTTTTGTTTTTACATATATCATTTGTGTTTGCTTCTGCTAATTAATCTTGTAGAAATGAAAAGCGCTATTCACCCCCCCTCTAGCCTTCAAACGATCCCTAACAAGAGGTATTACTCTACTTGCAGGACAAAGAAGCAAGACACCCACCAAGCAAGAAGATGGACTCGAACCCGAAGACGAATCAGAGTCCGAATCCGAAAAGGTGGAAGCAATAGTGAACGTAGTGCGGAAGATCATTCGGAGGGAAAGGAGGCTACTAAAGAACCAAAAGAGGGCACAATTCAAATCAAATCAAAAGAAGACGTTTCATGCAACATGGGACAACGAAGAAGGCATCGGCATAGCATGCATGGAAAGACCTGAAGAGTCTGAGTCAGAGTTCGAATCTGAATCAAACTACAACACCGACTCCGAACTCGAGGACTACTTCGAGAAGCAACTCAAAGCCGGACTGAAAGAGAAAATTAAGGTTAGCCGCTCACTAATTCATATGCTTTACAATACGATTAAATTGCTAACTAGGAAATTAGCTAAATCCGAGTCTAGGGTCGAGTCCTTGGTTGAGGAGGTTGAAACCCTCAAACAAGAGACACCCCTAAACTCTTCGACTAGTCGAGTTCAAGATGAGGACTCAACTCGAGTTGAAAAACTCGAAGAAGAGAACTCTCTCTTGAAAGGGCGAGTCCAAGAGCTCGAAGCTCGGTTGAACAAGTTCTCGATGGGGTCCAAGAATCTTAACCGACTTCTTAGAACTCAGAGAGCCGTGTACAATAGAGCCGGACTCGGATATAGCTTAAAGACTACGAATATATCTTACATGTCTATCGTAAACTGTAGTCATCATCGAGTCCAAGCATGGGTCCCGAAAACTTTATTAAACTCACATATAAGGACCAATAGGTTTTGGATTCCCAAGGATCAAGTTCATTACTTGACCAGACCATATCGGTTCAATGATCCAGGGGGAGCTAATACCAAAATAGTATATCCGGTAACCTAAACCTCTTATTTATTTTAGAATGGTTAGATAGGACTATAACTCGTCAATGCTTGATAACATAGTACCAGGACGCGGCGAGATGATAGTACGCTAGGAAAGCGGAGTCTTATGTATTTCGGCTAGATAAGGCGTATCTAGTTCGGTGCACTTGATCGAGTGGAACTAGCTGAAGCTACCTCACCGTATCCTAGACTAGTTAGACCAGGAAGTGGTCTTAGGTGAGTCAAGTTACTATTTTCTCGAAATTGGCTTTGTCTAAGGAAGTGGTCATTTTTCCGATCAAAGAAGGCCCTTGTGCCTCGCCACGACCTGGAAGCTAAGATCTTGAAAAGGTGACTTGATGAGCTTAGGATCAAATCTAAATCTAACGCAAGGTTGACAAGTTTCAAATCATTAAAACTTAATTAAGATAAAATTGGAATCATCTCACACAACATATAAGGTGAACCAATTCTATGACACTTAGAATGGGTGAGATGACTAAGGAACATTTTCAATTTGCATGATCTTTTCAAAAATGTTATCTATTTTTCAAACTATTGAGCTTAAATGTGTACTTATACTCGGACAAAACTCTAAATAGACAACCTTCTAGGTTAATGTTTAACACCCCCTAACTCTTCTGTACCTTATATATTTGATTAAGGGGGAGAGCAAATTAACCCTAAGGGTTATATATTTTCAAAAGTTATTAGCATATAAGTATTGTGGAACTCAAAGCTAATTTTATAAGTATTTTGAAAATCAAACTTAGTTTCCAAAAAGGTACATTGTTGGTACAGAGGGCTATACCTCGAACCAAATTAAATCAAGACACATGCTTGGACTCATGTTAGATAATCTTTATGCATGCTACCTTTTCTATTAAAAAACCCCTACTTTTTATATAAAACTCCATACCTTTTTTGATTCATGGCAAAAGGGGGAGAAGAGCATAAGTTAAGGGGGAGAACAAAATTTAAATTTTTGAAAATTAAACTTTTGTTTTAAAACTCACCGAAGGTTAAGAGGGAGTTCACTACAAATGAGCGTAACGTTTATCTTACTCATTTTCTGCTTTATATTTTCCCTTAACTTTGTGTAAATTTGCCATAGGATCAAAAAGGGGGAGATTGTTGGTGCAGGGGCACCTAAGTCGAACCTGTATTTTGATTATGGCAAAAGATGCAAAGTCAAGGATATATCATTATCTCACGAGCTGAATCGAGTGTGCAGAAAAGTGCTAAAGCTAGAGAGCTAAAGGCTAGCGACACCCGGAGGGAGTCGCGGTGGTCGGGCGACACTCGAGTGATTTCGGAGGAAGCCGAAGGAATCGAGTGGAAGGCTGGAAGCAAAAGCGACATAGTAAGTATCGAGGTAAAGCTCGTGTGTGTGAGAGTAAGAGAGGTCATATCCTTCTTATGGGGGTGATCTTAAGCGTAGATCCGACCAAAGACATCCAATAGATAGTCTAGGTCGAGATCAGATGGTCGGCGGCCGTCGAAATAATATTTTTGTTAAGCTAACTTTTCTTTGCAGCTAGCATCAGTCGACTGTCAGCTTGGAGAACTCGACTGCCGTCAATTAGTCGATTGCCTGCGGTCAGCACTCGATTGATGCTGCCATCAGTCGACTGATGGTCAAGGATCAGCCTCGAGGAGTCAAGCTTTATCACCATTTTTCAAGGAGTCTTGTGCCCAATTCCTATTGGTTGAAGACCCATTCGATGAGGGGCTCAAAGGCTATAAAAGGAGGGCTTATCCTAGGGTTTTTTATCAATTAAAAAGCTTCCAAGTGCTTCCGGTACGCTACGAGTCTACGACATTCCTACGATGAAGCTCTGCAGACACGATGACTAGGGTTTCATCTTTTCATCTACGAGTCGTCGGTATAATCTTAGTTTAATTCCATTATGTACTTCTTTTTATTTTGGTTTTATCGTAACGAGAAGAGGGGGAGTGTCCCTCTATCTCGAGTCTCTTTCGTGATTTTTTTATCCGATTAACTCATACCTCCAACGAGGAGGAGTTCATTAGTGATTTGCCCTCCGTGCGTGATCAAGGATCACTAGGGCCTTGGAGTAGTAGCCAAAGGCTATGAACCAAGTAAAAAATCTACTTGTCTCTTTTATTTTTTATTTATCTTTCTGCTGCGTATAAGTGTTTTGAAACGAATTCGTACGAAAAAGTTTTATCGCTATTCACCCCCCCTCTAGCGATCCGCTTCAATCCAACACTTAAACTAAAGAAAGCTCTTTATGGACTCAAGCAAGCTCCTCGAGCTTGGTATGAGAGACTTTCAATTTATCTTAAGTCAAAAGGGTTTAACCAAGGCCTAGTCAATCCAACTCTTTTCGTAAAGACTGTAGGTAAGGAGATCTTTATAACCCAAACCTACATAGACGATATCATTTCGGAACAAACAATTCGATCCTACTAAACAAATTTATTTCACTTATGGAAAGTGAATTTGAAATGAATTTAGTAGGGGAATTGAGTTTCTTTCTAGGGCCACAAATTAAACAAACTAAGGATGGAATATATTTACATCAACAAAAATATACTAGAGAATTAATTAAATATTTTGGAATGCAAGACGCTAAAACCATCAATACACCCATGACAACTAATGTCAATATAGAAGAGGACTTAGAAGGAAAACCCATTGACCTAAAATACTATAGGAGTGCGATAGGGAGTCTTCTATACTTAACTGCGAGTTGACCCGACATACTATTCGCAGTAAGTATGTGTGCAAGATTTCAAACCTGTGCTAAGGAGTCTCACCTAACATTAGTTAAGCATATCTTTAGGTATTTAAAGGGCACGCTTAGCCTAGGTATTTGGTATCCTAGATCTACCGAGTTTGAACTAATCGACTATTCTGACTCGGACTATGCCGGCAGTAAACTCGATAGAAAGAGCATGAGTGGTTGCTGTCAACTTCTCGGCTCGAGTCTAGTGAGTTGGTGCAGTAGGAAGCAACACTGTGTTGCCTTATCTACCATCGAAGCCGAATACGTCGCGATGGATGAGTGTGTAACTCAACTTTTTTGGATGAAGCACATTCTCCAAGACTTTGACTTAAACTTTAACAATATTAAAACTCACATAGATAATATTAGCTTCATCAACTTAACCAAAAATCCTATTTGCCATTTTAGGACCAAACATATAGAAGTTAAACACCACTTTATTCGAGAGCATGTAGCTAACGGAACCATTAAACTCGAATATGTGGAATCCAAGTCAAACCTAGCTGATCTTTTTACCAAGCCACTACTTGAAGCCGAATTTAGTCTACTAAGACAAAAATTAGGTATGCGCGTAAATGAGTAGGACCTACATTCTTTTTATATACTCTAGTATTAACTTTTCTTTTCATGTTAATGGAACTAGTTTAGGGCTCACCCTAGATATCATGCACCTATAGATTTAAGGAGCCAATACATCTCACAACACATAGGACTAATGTGTTTGTGTACTTAGCCACGTAGATGGGCGTGACATGTTAGGACCTTACTCCTAGTTCCAGATGCAGAGCTAGTGCATCGCCATGAACCACGGAGTATAATCATATATATATTAACTGACTCTGACCAAGACTTGTTGATCTTTCATATCAATTAAGTCAAATAAGAGTTGAACATTCAAATAGATGATATTATTTTTAATATATTATTTTCAAAATAATATGGAACATGCTTGGACTTGGAACTTAAACTTAATACTTATATTTTTCCAAACCCACTCTTTCCGATTTATGGCAAAAGGGGGGGGGGAGGCCAAAGTTAAGGGATCACTTTTTGATAACTTAATTTATCTATATTCTTATGGACAAAAGTTAATGTTTTACTTAACGTAATGTTTGTAAATTTATTAGTTGAGAAAGGGGGAGAAAGGCCAAGTTAAAAAATCTTCTTAACTTAAACTTATTTTTAATACTAAGGCCAACTTTAAGTAATTGTTAATTACTTAAACTCTTACTAGTAGCAAACATCAAGGGGGAGGGTTAAGACCTTCTTTCAAAGACTCACCCTCAGTCAAGGGGGAGGTTTCCTCAATGGGGAGTACTTGAAAGAAAGTCTCTATTACTCCTACTTAATTTTTAATTCTTCATGCCTATTATTTCCTTAGCTTTGTATGGGGTTGCCAATGATCAAAAAGGGGGAGATTGTTGGTGCAGTAGGCACCTAAGTCGAACTTAAGTTTTAATTATAGAAAACGATACAAAGTTAAGCTCATTTTGTTATCTCACGAGCTAAATCAAGTGTGTAGAAAAGTGCTAAAGCTAGAGTTGAAGGTCAGCGACACCCGGAGGGAGCTGTGATGGTTGAGCGACACCGGGATGACTTCGGAGGGAGCCGAAGGAATCAGGTGGAAGACCGAAAGCAGAAGCTACAAGGTAAATGTTGAGGTAAGCTCGTGTGAGTGAGAACAAGTAAGGTCATGTCCTTTGTACGGGGACGTTCTTAGGCGATGATCTGACCAAGACCTCCCATGGAAGGCCTAAGTCGAGATCGGATAGAAAATGACCATTTAATTTACTTATATTAATGATATTTCCGAGCTAACTCTTCATTTCAGATGGAAACCCTGCCATCAGTCAACTGGTGGCTTGCATCAGTCGACTGATACCTTCAACAGTCGACTAGTAAGGGCAGCAGTCGACTGATGGTCAAGGATCAGCTTCGAGGGGAGTCCAAGCTTATCTCCATTTTTGAACGGCTAGGAGGCTTGCTCTCATTGGTTGAAGATCTGAACATCTAGGGTTTTCCAAGGCTATAAAAGTAGGGGTTCTCCACCCCATTACCATTATCAAAAGCTTTCCAAAAAGCCTCCCCTAAGATACTCTTCTACGATGACCTTATGATGACAAAGTGCTACCGCATCTCCAACAACAAGAGCCTAAATTCCATTACTTTAATAGTCATTGGTATATTCTTTATTGTTGTCTTTAAATCTATACTTATCGTGTTTTAATCGTAACAAGGAGAGGGGGAGTGTCCCTCTACCTTGAGCTTTTCGTATCGATGGTATTCGCTTACTCCTACCTCTAACGAGGAGGAGTGTTTTTAGTGATTTTCCCTCCGTACGCAGTGTAGGACCATTAGGGCCTTGGACTAGCAGTCAAAGTCTGTGAACCTGATTGTAGGAAACTTCGCTTCCCACTTCAACTTGGTCGCTTGTTCATGGCGATCCTTTCTACGTCCCCGAAAAAAAAAATTAATCCATGACAATTATGGATTACCCAAGCTACCGTTCCATCGTAATGCTATCCGATTAGAGTGGTCACTTGAACAAACTTGTTGTTCAACCAACCTACATCTATTCTTCGAATATTCGCGGAATAGACGATGTACGGATTGCCGGTTTTTGTGTTTGTATTTGGGGTCCAAGTAAATTAGCCACATATAAAAAGTAAACAACTACATACAAAATACAAAAGAACACTAATCAAAATAAACAAGATTATAACTCTTGTTATACCTCTTGATCTTCTATTGTATGTCCTTCCTCCTTTTGGACGTCGTGTGGGCGACGATCTTCCAAAAGTGGAAGCCTCCTAGATCACCAATCTTCCTTCCTTGCTCGCTCCGAACAAGAGGAAGTATAGAAACGAAAATCTTCTCTTATCTAGGACCAACCATCAAGCTCCAAGCTTGATGCTTGTCGCCGCCCCAAAGAGAGGTGTAAGGAGTGTGGGCGCCGGCCAAGAGCTCCAAGGAACAACCCTAGCCCTTGTTTCCACCGGCCAAGGAGAAGAAGAGGAATAGGTTGAGCGCCGGCCAAGGTAGAGGGGAGAAAGATGGGCGCCGGAAACACCTTAGGAAGAAGAAAGGAAGCCCTCAAATTGTTGCCGCCCAAACCACCTCCCAAACCTTAGCCGCCCAACCAAAACCCTAATCTTCCTAGGGTTTCTTGCCGCCCAAGCTAAGGGAAGCAAAACCCTAATCTCCTCTAAGATATCTTGCCGCCCACCGTAAGCCTCCTTTTATAGAGTTAGGCTTAAGTCTTGTTTTAATCTCCACCGTCGGTTCTAGGGATTTAATCTCAATCGTCGGATCTAGAGATTTAATATCAACCATCAGATCTAGAGATTTAATCTCTATCGTCGGATCTAGAGTTTTGTTTTCCATCATTGGATCTAGGCTCCATGAGGTTTTAATAGGCTACAATAGGGACCATGAGGAGGAGTTGGATCTTGGCCACCCAATGGATCAAGCCCACATAAAGTCCAATCCATTAATGATAATCCATTCCACTAGAGGATTATCATTGATCTACCTCACCAACCCCCATAAGTTAATATGTGCTTCATATATTACTTGTACATTTATCTCCCCGTGTTTAAGATATCGAATGTCCGTCGATTAATTTAATTTACTGACAATTAATTAATCAACATATAACTCCATGAGTAGTACCACTCAACCTTATCATCATGTCGGACCAAATCCACCTGTAGGGTTTACATGATGAACCTTATGAGCTCTTCATGGGGACATCATCATCCTAATATATAGGACACGGTTTCCTCCTATAATCAACGACACACCATATAAATAATATCATTTTCCAACTTACCGAGCCTATCGGTTTACTCTATAAATCTTGCCCATTGGTAAATCAAAGAAATGAATACTAAGTATATGTGCCCGTTATTATATCGAGATTAAGAGCATGTACAACATAATATCTGAGGTCCGATTCGATTATGTAGTAAGCAATAAATCGAATCACCTCTAAGTCGGACCTGCTCAATACACACAAAGTGTACTAGTGCGATTCTATGGTCAAGACAAACCAATACCAAATCACACTACAACCATACCAATGGTTTGTCCAAAGCCATCTCGGTTGTGATTCTTTACTTATACTCTACAAGGAACTGATAATATGATCTACCGTGTGACACTACACACCATGTTATCTACAATGTAATGTATGAGACAATATGCATAACCATCAATATGCAAACAATGATCATGTGATTCTTATTTCAAAATTAAAGATGTTTATACAAAAGATAGACTTTTCAGTATAGATCCCAACAATCTCCCATTTATACTAAAAGACTATGTTGTCCTCATACTGCCATACATATGATTCCCATTCCCTCCACATTCCTATCAAAAGCTCTCGCTTGAAGGGCCTTAGTGAAAGGATCTACCAAGTCATCCCCTGATGCAATCTAGGCGACATCAACTTCTACCCACTTTACGATCTCTCGTATCAGGTGGTACTTATGCTTTATGTGTTTACTTGCCTTATGGGCTCATGGTTTTTTTGAGTTTGTAACTGCACCACTATTATCACAATAAATTGTGATAGTTCTGGGCAAACCAGGAATCACATCCAAGTCCATCAAGAAGTTCATGAGCCACATAGCTTCTTTGGCTGCCTCAGAGGCTGCCACATACTCAGCTTCCATGGTGGAGTCTGCCATGCATTTCTGCTTGACACTCCTCCATACAATGGCTCCACCTCCTAAAGTAAACACAAAACCTGAGGTAGACTTACTGTTATCCCTATCTGATTGGAAGTCGGAATCTGTGTAACCCACAGGGAGTAATTGGTCTGCCTAGTAAACTAGCATATAATCCCTAGTCCTTCTCAGGTACTTCAATATATGCTTTACCGCAGTCCAATGTCCCTATCCTGGATTACTCTGATATCTACTGACCATGCCCACAGCAAAGTAGATATCTAGTCTCGTACATAGCATCGCATACATGAGGCTTCCTACTATCGAAGCATAAGGAACCACCTTCATCTCCTCTATCGCCTTAGATGTTCTAGGACACATCTCCTTAGATAAAGGAACTCCATGCCTGAAAGGTAGAAAACCCTTCTTGGAGTTCTGCATGCTAAAACAATCCATAATGGTGACTATGTATGAATCTTGAGATAAGCACAACATCCTTTTTTTGTGATCCCTTATAACTTTGATCCCAAGGATGTGTCCCACTTCTCCCAAGTCCTTCATATCAAACTGTTTGGACAACCATACCCTTACGTCTGATAACACCTTGACATTGTTGCCAATTAACAAAATGTCATCTACGTATAGTACAAGAAATACCACTATGTTTCCGTCACATCTCTTGTATACACAGGACTCATCCGGGCTTTGAATAAATCCATAAGACTGGATTACCTCATCAAAGTAGATGTTCCAAGACCTCGAAGCTTGCTTCAATCCATAAATGGATCGATTAAGCTTACACACAAGATGCTCTTTGCCCTTTGCAATGAATCCCTCTAGTTGCTTCATATAGATGTTTTCCTCAAGACTTCCATTAATGAAAGCTGTCTTGACATCCATGCATATGATCAACAATGCATAAGAGAATCCAGTAGACTTAAGAATGACTACCGGCGAAAAAGTTTCCTCATAATCGATACCCTCTTTCTGAGTATACCCCTTCGCAACAAGCCTTGCTTTGAAGGTTTCAACCTTCCCGTCTATTCCTCTCTTTCTTTTGTAGATCCACTTGCATCCAATGGCTTTTACACAATTGGGTGATTCTACTAGCTCCCAGACCTGATTTGAATCCATAGATTCAAACTCAGCATTCATTGCACTTTGCCAAGATACCGCATCTTTATCTTGGATTGCCTCGTCATATGTCTAGGGATCAGGTTCATGTTCACAGGGACCAAATCAGAAGATTCTCCCAAGAACATGAATCTATCAGGTTGTCTCACAACCCTCCCATTACGATGAGGTATCACCTGTGTATCTTCTGTGACACGCGGTGCAGTGACTTGTGGTATATCCTCTTGTACTGGTGGTACTGAAGTAGTGACTTCCCCTTTCAATTCCTCCAGAACAATCTTACTCATGGGCTTGTGGTTCATCACATAGTCTTCCTTTAGAAATCTAGCATTCGTGCTAACGATCACCCTCTGATCTCTAGGACTATAAAACAAACCACCTTTCGTTCCTCTAGGATAGCCAACGAACATGCGCACTTCTGTACGAGGTTCCAACTTACCAGCATCTGCCTTTAGCACATGTGCTGGACTCCCCCAGATCCGAATATGTCTCAGACTAGGCTTTCGCCCAGTCCACAATTCTGTGGGAGTAGAAGGCACTGACTTAGATGGAACCAAGTTCAGAATATACAATGCCATATCTAGAGCATATCCCCAGAATGAATCTGGCAACTCAGAATAACTCATCATCGATCTAACCATCTCCATAAGAGTCCTATTCCTTCGCTCTGCTACACCATTCTACTGGGGTGTGCCAGGTGCAGACAATTGGGATTGAATCCCAGTCTCTGATAAGTAATTCCTAAACTCTCCCAAGAGGTACTCACCACCACGATCGGATTGTAGTGTCTTGATACTTTTACCTTGACGTGTCTCCACATCATCCTTGAATTCTTTGAACTTGTCAAAGCATTCAGACTTGTGGCGCATCAAGTAAATGTATCCATATCTAGAATAATTGTTTATAAAAGAGACAAAATATTCAAAACCACCTCTTGCCTGGATAGACATAGGACCACACAAATTAGAATGAACCAATTCCAACACATCTTTGACTCTATACCCCTTGGCCTTGAAAGGCCTCTTGGTCATTTTACCTTCCAAGCAGGACTCGCAGGTCGGGAAGTCTTCCACCACTAATGAACTCAGAGGTCCATCAGCTATTAACCTTTGAATTCTACTTAGGTTAATATGAGAAAGCCTTAGATGCCAAAGATATGTTTGGTTCATCTTCGAAGGTTTTTTTCTCTTATTGGAATTAGAAGACGAGTTATTCACTTCTATTTGCATCGTGGGAACTTTTGGTTCGAGTGTATATAAATTTCCAATCAATGCACCAGAACAGATAATCTCCATATTCCTTTTTTATAACAACTCTATCATTAAAAGAAATAGAATATCCATCCATAAACAATTTAGAAACCGAAATCAAATTCTTTCTAAATAAAGGTACATAAAGGCAATTTTTAAGAACCAAAACTTTATTCCTCTCAAAAGACAAATAAACATCTCCCACTGCAATAGCCGCCACCTTCGTGGCATCGCCCAAGTATACGATAATCTCCCCTTTATCTAGTCGTCGGGTTTCCTGGAACCCCTGCAAAGAATTGCAGACATCATTAGTGGCTCCCGTATCTACACACCATGTGCCAGTAGATAACACCGCTAAACATGTTTCAATGACTAAACCAAAGGATATACCTTTGTTCTACTTCCGGTTGGGACAGTCGTTCTTCTAATGTCCAGTCTGCTTGCAAGTGAAGCACTTGCCTTTCGGCTTCTTCACTCCTCCCTGAGTTCCTCCCGCCACCTTTGCCCCACCTTGTTTCTTCTTCTTCTTGCCTTTCGGCTTAGAAGTAGAATCCTTTTGGGTAACCATGGCCTGAGCCTGAGCACTCTGACGAAAAAGCCCCTCTACCGCCTGGAGTTCTGTCAGAAGCTCCGCCAATGAATACAATCTCTTGTTTATGTTGTAATTCAGGCGAAACTGCTCAAAATTCCTAGGTAGAGACTGGAGAATGATATCGACCTGGGTTTCCCCATCGATCTCAGCTCCGAGGACTTTCAGCTGATTCACAGGCTTAGGAGGATACTCTCGAAGAGTACATACTTGTACTCCTCAACAGTTAAGATAATATCTAGATTCCTTTTCCAATCAACATAATTGGGTACAATAAGTTTATTTTCCTTTAGTATCACAGTAAGTGGGTTGAAAGTCATTTTTGAAAAACCTAAGAATCACATAGATCAAAACTTTAGATTTCAAAAATTTATTGATTCCTCAAACAATAAAATTTCAAAATCAACCAACACCTCAAAACACCGAGAATATCGTATGCCATGATCGTGTGGACGTATATGAATTCTACATTTGTAAGAGGAGGTTTTACCCATTAATTTTACTATCTTGTCAACCAAAATTTTTGACAAATAAAATTAATAGTTGGTTTCTCTTTGGCCCTACAAATAAAAGAAGTGACTCCGATGGGGAGGATACTCCTATTTGCATCTAAGTGTTCACCATTACTCGATACCAAGGCAATTATCTCGGGTTATATGCCTTCTGATGGGGAAGTACACACACTCCTTAATAATTTCCTATAATCATATTCGACCCTGTGATCCACAAATAAACTCATCCGATGGGGAGGAAGGCACTCAGAGCTGACGCGTAAGTTTGTTTGAATCACATGTCAAATCATATTGGAGGTCATGGGAATTTATAAAAATATCCCTCTCCCACTTAATAATTTAAAATTGAGAAATTTTCTAGTCTACGACATGCATATCAAACAATAAGCAATAAATATGAAAAAGAAATATTTTCCAACTATTATGACTTTTATCTCCAATATGCCTCCCATCGTATCACCATCTCGTCCGCTCCTCCCTACGTCATGTACGAGGCATCCGGAGATACGAGCTGAGACTAACTATTTTAATTTACATCTATCAATACTATACTCCATGAAGGAGTGTACATGAAATCTAGATCGAAAGTAAACTAAAATAAAAAGAGTGGCTAAACAATGCCGTATCTAATTACAAAAATTAAATACTAGCCTCGTCAACCCCGAGGATTCAAATAATATACAATTACACACATACAATCACATACACACATATGGCCATAATAGTTGGATCCTATATCTGCAAACAAAA
This sequence comes from Wurfbainia villosa, assembly GCA_025175895.1. NCBI lineage: Eukaryota > Viridiplantae > Streptophyta > Magnoliopsida > Zingiberales > Zingiberaceae > Wurfbainia > Wurfbainia villosa. The sequence goes on from CM045988.1 coordinate 26,476,661, forward strand.
AGTTAACCTACGTACATCCTACTATTATCCGACACATATAATATATGAAAAAGTGCATAAAAGTAACCGAATCCTAAACACACAAAACCGGAAACCGTGGCTCTGATACCACTTGAAGGTAGGAAACTTCGCTTCCCACTTCAACTTGGTCGCTTGTTCATGGCGATCCCTTCTACATTCCCAGAAAAAAAAATTAATCCATGACAATTAGGGATTACCCAAGCTACCGTTCCATTGTCGTGCTATCTGATTAGAGTGGTCACTTGAACAAACTTGTTGCTCAAGCAACCTACCTCTATTCTTCGAATAGCCGCGGAATAGACGATGTACGGATTGCCAATTTTTGTGTTTGTATTCGGGGTCCAAGTAAATTAACCGCATATAAAAAGGAAACAACCACATACAAAATACAAAAGAACACTAATCAAAATAAAACAAGATTATACCTCTTGATCTTCTATTGTATGTCCTTCCTCCTTTTGGACATCGTGTGGGCGACGATCTTCCAAAAGTCGAAGCCTCCTAGATCACCAATCTTCCTTCCTTGCTCGCTCCGAACAAGAGGATGTATAGAAATGAAACTCTTCTCTTATCTAGGATCAACCATCAAGCTCCAAGCTTGATGCTTGCCACCGACCCAAAGAGAGGTGTAAGGAGTGTGGGCGCCGGCCAAGAGTTCAGAGGAACAACCCTAGCCCTTGTTTCCACTGGCCAAGGAGAATAAGAGGAATAGGTTGAGCGCCGGCCAAGGTAGAGAGGAGAAAGATGGACGCCGACAACACCTTAGGAAGAAGAAAGGAAGCCCTCCAATTGTTGCCGCCCAAACCACCTCCCAAACCCTAGCCGCCCAACCAAAACCCTAATCTTCCTAGGGTTTCTTGCCGCCCAAGCTAAGGGAAGCAAAACCCTAATCTCCTCTAAGATATCTTGCTGCCCACCTTAAGCCTCCTTTTATAGAGTTAGGCTTAAGTCTTGTTTTAATCTTCACCGTTGGTTCTAGAGATTTAATCTCAACCATCGGATCTAGAGATTTAATCTCAACCGTCGGATCTAGAGATTTAATCTCTACCGTCAGATCTAGAGTTTTGTTTTCCATCATTGGATCTAGGCTCCATGAGGTTTTAATAGGCTACAATAGGGACCATGAGGAGGAGTTGGATCTTGGCCACCCAATGGATTAAGCCCACATAAAGTCTGATCCATTAATGATAATCCATTCCACTAGAGGATTATCATTGATCTACCTCACCAACCCCCATAAGTTAATATGGGCTCCATATATTATTAGTATATTTATCTCTCCGTGTTTAAGATATCGAATGTCCTTCGATTAATTTAATTTACTAACAATTAATTAATCAACATCTAACTCCATGAGTAGTACCACTCAACCTTATCATCATGCCAGACCAAGTCCACCTGCAGGGTTTACATAATGAACCTTATGAGATCCTCAAGGGGACATCATCATCCTAATATATAGGACACAGTTTCCTCCTATAATCAACGACACACCATATAAATAATATCATTCCCAACTTACCGAGCCTATCGATTTACTCTATAAATCTCTCCCATTAGTAAATCAAAGAAATGAATACTAAGTATATGTGCCCGTTATTATATCGGGATTAAGAGCATGTACAACATAATATCTGAGGTCCGATTTGATTATGTAGTCAGCAATAAATCGAATCACCTCTAAGTCGGTCCTGCTCAATACACATAAAGTGTACTAGTGCGATTCTATGGTCAAGACAAACTAATACCAAATCACACTACAACCATACCAATGGTTTGTCCAAAGCCATCTCGATTGTGAGCCTTTACTTATACTCTACAAGGAACTGATAACATGATCTACCGTGTGACACTACACACCATGTTATCTACAATGTAATGTATGAGACAATATGCATAACCATCAATATGCAAACAATGATCATGTGATTATTATTTCAAAATTAAAGATGTTCATACAAAAGATAGACTTTTCAGTATACATCCCAACAAAACCAAGTAAAAACAAATGAGCAATATTTTCTTTCCACTGTATTTACTCTCACTCACATTTTATATCAAAGGAATGAACGAAAATTATTTTGCGCTATTCACCCCCCTCTAGCACTCTAATCAATCCAACAAGTTTGACCATTGTTTAACAATGAATTTGACCATTGTTTGACTATATGAGTTTGACCAAATGTTGACCATATGACTAGTGGATGATTTAGATATCTAAAGTCATATGAGGGAGATTATTTGGGGGAGATTTTTGGAGCAATAAACCTCGAAAGTCCAAGTTTTGATACTTGGTAAGGAAAGTTCAAATATGAATATTTGGCAAGGGAAGTCCAAAGTTAAAGTCTTGGAAGAACAAGTTCAAGTGTGTAATCTTGGCGGCATAAAGTCCAAGTGAACTTTGGCATGGAAAAGTCTAAGCATGGTCTTGGCATGGGAAAGACCAAACATGATCTTGGCAATTGGAAAGTCCAAGTTATGGGTACTTGGCAATTGAAAGTCCATGTCATGGGTACTTGGCAAAGGTAAAGTCCAAAATTTGAAGTCATGGCTATGTAAGTCTAAGTGTGTAGTCTTGGCGATGAAAGTTCAAGCATTAAGGCTTGGCAATGGAAAGTCCAAGGATGAGGTTTTTTGGTAGTGAAAAGGTCAAGTATGTGGTATTGGCAAAATAAGTCCAAATGAACCTTGACAAAGGACCCGGTTAGCATGACATAGCCGATGGAAGCACCTGAAGGCTAACACGAAGAATGAAGAGTCATGGACTCGAGGGATCTGAGAAGCATGAGGCTGATGGAGGTGACTAGAAGGCTTATGTCTAGACTATAGGTGAGTATCAAGTACGAGGGATTATACTTGGGTTAAACCTCTTTTTTAAGGTTTACAAATCGACTGGGGTTATGGACCAGTTGACTGGTCAAGTATTTGACACTCGGAAGGCCTAGTTAACTCAGGCAGTCGACTAGGATTATGACCAGTCGACTGGTCGAGGAGTCGACTGAGCTTCGACTACTATAGTCGATTGGCCTATATCAGTCGACTGGTAAGGTTTAACAGTCAACTGGAATTAAGTGGATAGGACACAGAAGGTTAGCCAGAGTAGTTGATTGCTATGTCAGGATAGTCGACTACTACGTCAGGATAGTCGACCGATAAGCATTAATCTAACGTGGATTAAGCTGTTGTGAGGCAATGGTACAATGTCTAGTCGACTCCTAGGTAAGAGTAGTTGATTGGAATGCAAAAATTGTTGGGTTTCCGGCACCACGGTAAGTGTGTGTTCGAACATGTTTCATAAACAAGTGCACAGCGGAAGAAATAAAAATAATAAATCTAATTTATTACAACACACACACCACACGCATGTATAGTACAACATGTGTAGACATAATCGTAAATTCAAATTTTGCAATAAAAGGAAATTTATACTACGTATACCTGACGTATCATGTGTAGCAGGAAAGACATCAGCCGGAACGATCCTCGCTAGAATCGTCTCTATCCGTATCCACGCCGAGTATCTTCAGGATGACTTCACAAAGTCACGAGCCTCGTCTTCGTACGAGTTACTAGCCTCGTGTTGAAGACGATGTGATCGAGAGAAGATCACAATCCAAATAAAAAATTCGGATCCAAAATGAGTCCTCAAAAACTCGCTTCTCCGGAGAGGTATTCGTCAACCGTTTGACGAATCCTTCATCCTCCACCTATGAGGATTAACAGAGATCGAATCCCCAGCAAGGAAGCCACTGTCGGAGCTTCAAACGTCATCCAAACGATGCTCCGACACGAAATAAACAAGCTGTCCAGAAAACTGGACAGCTTTGGTGGAGGAATAGGGGCCGGCCAAATAAGGAAGCTTGATACTCACCTTGTCGCCGGACCCAAAGAAGATCACCGGAGGGTCGCCGGAGGATCACCGACTGAAGCTTGGACGCTGGCAACTAGCTTGGACAGTGGCACAAAGCTGGGCGGCGGCTAGGGTTGGGCGCCGACCACTAGAGGAGAGGAGGGGTGGGCGGCAACTAGGGATTGCTTGGATTAGGGCTTAACAAAACCCTTAAGCCCTATTTTATAGAGAACAAATTCTCCTAATGGTTATCAGATCATAACCAAAAGCCTGTTAACCCGCTCCATTAATTTAAGTTAAAATAAACCAAACCATGTCGGTCTATTTTAAGTTAAAACGAACCGAACCAACTTTTGGTTCATTCGTTTAAAACAAACCAAACCCTTTTGGTTTATTCTCCTCCATTGGATTAAAACCAAACCAATTTGGTTCATCCATCATGTCTTCATAAGACATGGCCCATCCATGCTTTCATTGCGACTAAAACGATTTCATGCTCACTCCTTGTTTGGTCCAACCCAACCTAGTTTCTCTCGGTCTGAGAATCTCATTCTCAAGCCCATTTTAAATCCTTCGGATTACGGTCGTTGTGCGTGTGACCAAATAGGTTCTCGATTTATGTTGGCCGTCTATAATTAACCATTAATTATAGAACGATCATGAGTGGCACCTAGTAGTACATCATGATCCCCAATTAACCGAAAAGATCAACGATTGATCCAGAACTATTTCTGAAACCCTTCAGCAGCTCGAATGAATCGTGCCCCATTCCCTTCACTCATCTTATACCCACTTGGTTCAGGACATGGTCTATAGTGTCAGTCCCCACTAGGTTGACTACGTTACACCTAGCCCAAGTATCATTTCCTCGTCCTACGGATTCTAGTTACTGCACATGTATCAAAGAGTACCTTACTCTAAACATGTAATGCTTTGGCCAAAGACTTTAGTAACAATTCGACGAGAGGCCATGGGTATACATCTCCTCGCAAGGAGTGGTGAATCATTTATAGGCTATTCAAACACCTTCGATCACTTCGACTTATACCCAATCATCCTGGGTCCACATCTCCTCAGAGATGCTTGCTTAAGATGTCAAAGCATAAGTCTTTATGATCAAGATGACTTGAATACCGCAAGTCAAAGGAACATCGCACTTAAGCTGCAGTAAGAACTTGATTGACATATCTATATATGCAGAGAACTATATGAAGTCTTACGGCTGGTCACTCCAATGAACTAGTTACCATAACTAGCATCCACGATTAACTCCGGACATCACAATGTCTCCAGCCAGTGAGAATCAGCTGCTTGGATACACCAAGTAGTATACCTCGTGCTAGTCTCGACATAATCAATGGTGTCCAAATCCATCAATTCATCGGCTAGGGATAATTCTGATACATCACAATTACACATGTAGAGATACTCACTAGTTGTGATCCAATCACAAATTCTCTCATGCTGTGAATCGTATCGTGGACATTCAGTAAATGAGTTTAAGATCTAATCAAATACATGAAAACATGTATACTCAAATAGTGAATCTTCATTTATCATATAAATGGTTCAAACATAAGATGATTGCCTTAGGACATCTCTCATATATTACTAACAAACTCCCACTTGGCCTAATGTCAATCGCTACAGTATCCAATACCATAAGCTCTAACATGACCCTCAAACTTACTTTGAGGTAATGCCTTAGTCAAAGGATCCGCTAATTTTCTTTCAGTGGGGATTTTCTCGATTTGTATTTCCTTCCTACTAATGATCTCTCTGATTAGATGATAGCGGCGAAGCACATGTTTGGATCGTTGATGAGACCTTAGCTCTTTCGCCTGTGCAATTGCTCCATTGTTGTCGTAGTAGACCGATATTGCTTCAACAATGGCTAGAACCACACCAAGTTCATAAATGAACTTCTTGATCCAAACCGCTTCCTTTGCTGCTTCCGAAGCTGCAATGTATCAGTGGTAGAATCCGCTACAGTGTCTTGTTTGGAACTTTTCCAACTCACTGTGCCCCCATTCAAGGTGAACACGTATCCAGACTGAGACCTAGAATCATCCTTGTCTGTTTGGAAGCTGGCATCTGTATACCCGCGTATCACCATGTCCCCTTCTCCATATATTAGGAACACATCCTTAGTTCTTCTTAAGTACTTAAGGATTGTCTTAACAACCACCCAATGATCCATTCCTGGATCAGACTGGTATCTCCTCGTGACACTCAGAGCATACGATACATCGGGCCTCGTACATAACAAGCATACATGATAGATCATATTACGGATGCATAGGGAATCTTACTCATGCAAATCCTCTCATCTTCTGTGTGCGGACACATAGAATTCGAAAGGTGTATCCCATGCTTGATGGGTAGGAAACCTTTCTTGGATTCAGACATGCTAAACCTCTTTAGCACTCAGTCTATATATGTAGACTGCGAAAGACCAAGCAACCGTTTCGATCTATCTCTATAGATCTTAATCCCGAGGATGTAGGTTGCTTCTCCCAGGTCTATCATGGAGAATGTCTTGGACAATCAAATCTTAACTGACTGTAAGACTGAAACATTGTTTTCTATAAGTAATATGTCATCAACATACAATACTAGGAACACGACTGCACTCCCACTAACCTTCTTGTACACACAAGGTTCGTCTGGATTTTGTGAGAAATCAAACTTTTTGATTGTCTCATCAAAACGGATATTCCAGCTTCTGGATGCTTGCTTCAATCCATATATGGACCGTAACAATTTGCATACCTTGGTTTTATCAACCGATGTGAAACCCTCAGGCTATATCATATACACGTCCTCGAGCAGGTTTTCATTAAGGAAAGCTGTTTTCACATCTATTTGTCATATCTCATAATCATAATTAGCCTCTATGGTAAGGAGCATCCGAATGGATTTAAGCATAGCTACAAGCGAATAGGTTTCGTCATAATCAACACCTTGCTTTTGACGATATCCTTTCGCCACTAATCTAGCCTTATAGGTAATCACATTACCATCCATGTCGGTTTTCTTCTTGAAAACCCACTTGCACCCTATAGGCTTTATGCCTTCAGGTGGGTCAACCAAGTTTCAAACTTGGTTTTCATACATGGAATCCATTTCCGACTTCATGGCTTCAAGCCACTTATCCCTTTCTGAACTTGTCAGAACTTCTTCATAACTGGTAGGCTCCTCATCATCAATGAGTAATATGTCGTTCGATTCACTTACGAGAAATCCATATCTCTCAGGAATATTGCGTGTTCTACCAGATCTACGAAGATGTGGTGTTTCAATAGGTCCAGTCAATTGCTCATTACTATGAGTTATCGGCTGTTGTGCTTCACTAGGTATCTCATTAATGTCTATTTGAGTCTCTCGAGCCTCCTCAAGCTCGACGACACTCCCACTGTTTTCTTGCAAGAGAAACTCTTTCTCTAGAAACAGAACATGCCTTAAAACAAACACCTTTTGTTCCACAGGATGATAGAATTGGTAACTCCTTGTTTCCTTAGGGTATCCAATAAATAGACATTTATCAAACTTAGCATCCAATTTTTCTGATACAGTCCACTTCACATAAGCAGGACAACCCCATATCTTCAAGTAAGATACATGAGGTTTCTTACTATTCTATATCTCATATGGAGTAGTAGAGACTACCTTGGTTGGCATTTTGTTTAACAAGTAAACAGCTGTCTGAAGTGCATAGCTCCAAAAGGACTTGGGAAGATTCGCATGATTCATCATTGACCTGACCATGTCCAACAAGGTCCGGTTACGCCTCTCAGATACACCATTATGCTGTGGTGTATATGGCGGAGTCCATTGAGACAATATACCATTGTCTCTTAGATAATCAAGAAACTCTTGACTTAAGTATTCACCACTTCGATACGATCGAAGTATTTTAATACTCTTGTCATGTTGTTTCTCTACTTCATTTCTGAATTCTTTGAACCTTTTAAATGCTTCAGATTTGTGTTTCATCAAGAACACATACCCAAACCGTGAGTGATCATCGGTGAAGGTAATGAAGTAGCTATAGCCTCCTAAAGCTTGAGTTGACATAGGTCTACATACATCAGTATGTATTAGACCTAGCAACTCTCCCACTCATTCACCTTTTCTTGTAAAAGGTAACTTAGTCATTTTGCCTTTCAAGCATGATTCACATGTATCATATGAATCTAATTCAAACGATTCCAGAATTCCACATTGGTGTAATTCGGACATGCTTTATTGCTTGCATGGCCAAGACAACAATGCCACGTGTCGGAGTATAATTGATTATCCTTTCGAGCACGCTTGTTGCTCACTTCGATATTGAAAATGTCACTAGATACGTCCAACATATAAATACCATTGTTCAAAGTTCTAGTTCCATAAAGTACGTCATTCAAAGTTATATAACAACAATTGTTACTAAACATCAAATGGTAACCATTTCTATTTAAGCAGGAAATAGATACAATGTTCTTTATTAGAGAAGGAACACAATAGCAATTGTCCAGTTCCAAGACTAGTCCACTAGGGAGCTTTAGCAAATAAGTTTTGATGGCGACCATAGCAACCTTTGCTCCATTGCCAACTCGCAAATTTGACTCCTCTCTGATGAGTCTTCTTCTATTCCTTAGCCCCTGTATGTCATTACATATATGTGAGCCACACCCAGTATCCAATACCCAAGTGTCTAAGGAAATATAATGACAATCAATAACGAAGATACCTGAAGAGGATGGGGCATCAGATGCCTTCTTCTTCACGGACTCAAGATAAATCTTGCAGTTTCTTCGCCAGTGGCCTTCCTTGCCACAATAATGGCAAGTGCCCTTTTATGCTGGTTCTGCCTTCTTAGCCTTCTTGTTCTTCCCTTTCTTCTGTTCCTTTGCCTTCCTCTTAGAACCTTTCTTTGAGGAATCAACTAACAGAACCGCCTTCTCCTCATGCTTCACAGAAGGCTCCATAGCCTTCAGCATATTGAGGAGCTCAGGAATAGTGGATTCTAATTTGTTTATCTGATAGTTCATCACAAATTGTGAGAAACTCTTGGGAAAACAATGCAGAATTTAGTCAATACTTAATTCATGATTCATCATAAACCCGAGGGTGGCTAGCCGCTCGATGTACCCGTTCATCTTTAGCACAAACTGCACTATAGACGAATCTTCTTGCATCTTCATGGTGAAGAGGAGCCTGGAGACTTCGAACCTTTCGGATCTTGCTTGCTCATCAAACAACTCATGAAGATGGAAGACCATGGTTTTAGCATCCATATGCTCATGCTGCTTTCGCAGCTCAGGTACCATCGCAGCTAGCATGATGCAACTCGCCAGTTCAGAATCTGCCACATATTTCTGATAGGCCAACATTTGGTCTGGAGTTGCATCGTCCCTAGGATGGTTGGGAAGAGGCTCTTCAAGGACATATGCTAGCTTTTCCGCCTTGAGAATAATTCTCAAGTTTCTAAGCCAGTCCAGGAAGTTAGGCCCAGTCAATTTGTTTGAATCCAAAATAGTGCGCAAATTCAAAGGTGTCATGATCAATCGATTAACCTAGAAATACAAAACGAGCATATATGAGAAAATGATTTTTAAAATGCATCAATATACATTCATAAATCCCATTCATTTTTCGAATTTTAAAAAACCCCAAAATCACTTCGGGAGATCGTAGGTCCATCTCCGAATGGGCTGATACCCAACATAGATATGAACAACTTTTGAGAGAGTCCAACAAGCCATTCATAATACGATGGTAGGTATCAAATATACCGATTGCATATCATATATATGCAACTATCACAATGTGCTATCAACTTATTGAATGTTCACACATACATCGGGTTGTTAACTCATTAACAAGTATGCATCATATGCATAACACCCAACTTCACCTCCCTTCACATCGACCTTGGAGAGAGTCCAACAAGCCGATGCTCCAGGTTAAAGCCAACCCATTAATCGAGAAATAGTTTTAATATGGTTAGAGCACATTCAACCAATTAGCCCGGCTTGGAGAGAGTCCAACAACCAAAGCTAACGATTGACCTCTGACTCTTACCATATTAGTATTAAACTATTCCATGGTTTGAACATGTTCGGGTTCGAGCCGGGCTTGGAGAGAGTCCAATAACCCAAACAAGAAACGGAACTCTGGTTCTAACCATATTAATGGAAGGTGTAGGCTTTAATATTGAGTAAAGGTTTTTATGTCTCATCCTCTTTGCATGCAAATAACTATTATCTACATGGCATGACATACATGACATACATCTACATGTCACGACATGCATGACATAATGATATGCATCTAATAAAATTACATGGCATACAATTATGACATGTACAAAATTTTCTTATATGTCATAACTATTTATGGAAATAAAATATATTTAAGATTTGATTCTCCAAATCAAATCATGATTAAATTAGGAAACAAATTTCCAAATCTAATCACATATTTTATTTGTGGAAAGTGATGATTAAGGAAAGTCAATTTAGGAAACAAATTTCCTAAATCATCAAAACAACTTATGGAAATAAAATATTTTAAGATTTGATTTCCCAAATCAAATCATGATTAAATTAGAAAATAGATTTCCAAATCTAATCAAATATTTTATTTATGGAAAATATCAATTTCCATAAATACTTATAACTTTCCAAAAGTAGAAGATTTCCATAAATACTCCTAGACTTTTCAAAATTAAAAAATTTCCATAAATACTTCTAACTTTCTAAAAGTAAAAAATTTCCATAAATATCATTACGACTATCACAAAATAATTTTACGATTATGTCGAAACACAACCTGGGCTCTGATACCACTATTGGGTTTCCGGCACCGCGGTGAGTGTGTGTTCGAACATGTTTAGTAAACATGTGCACAGTGGAAGAAATAAAAATAATAAATCAAATTTATTACAACACACACACCACACGCATGCATAGTACAACATGTGTAGACATAACCGTAAATTCAAATTTTGCAATAAAAGGAAATTTATACTATGTATACCTGACGTATCACGTGTAGCGGGAAAGGCATCAACCAGAACGATCCTCACTAGAATCGTCTCTATCCGTATCCACGCCGAGTATCTTCAGGATGACTTCACAAAGTCACGAGCCTCGTCTTCGTACGAGTTACTAGCCTCATGTTGAAGACGATGTGATCGAGAGAAGATCACAATCCGAATCAAAAATTCGGATCCAAAACGATTCCTCAAAACTCGCTTATCCGGAGAGGTATTCGTCAACCGTTTGACGAATCCTTCGTCCTCCACCTATGAGGATTACTGGAGATCGAATCCCCTGCAAGGAAGCCACTGTCGGAGCTTCAAACGTCGTCCAAATGATGCTCCGACACGAAAAAAACAAGCTAGCCAGAAAACTGGACAGCTTTGGTGGAGGAATAGGGGTCGGCCAAATAAGGAAGCTTGATACTCACCTTGTCGCCGGACCCGAAGAAGATCACCGGAGGGTTGCCGGAGGATCACCGGCTAAAGCTTGGACACCGGCAACTAGCTTGGACAGTGGCACAAAGCTGGGCAGCAGCTAGGGTTGGGCACCGACCACTAGAGGAGAGGAGGGGTGGGCGGCAACTAGGGATTGCTTGGATTAGGGCTTAACAAAACCCTTAAGCCTGATTTTATAGAGAACAAATTCTCCTAATGGTTATCGGATCATAACCAAAATCCTGTTAACCTGCTCCATTAATTTAAGTTAAAATAAATCAAACCATGTTGGTCTATTTTAAGTTAAAACAAACCGAACCACCTTTGGGTTCATTCGTTTAAAACAAACCAAACCCCTTTGGTTTATTCTCCTCCATTGGATTAAAACCAAACCAATTTGGTTCATCCATCATGTCTTCATAAGACACGGCCCATCCATACTTCCATTGCGACTGAAACGATTTCATGCTCGCTCCTTGTTTGGTCCAACCAAACCTAGTTTCTCTCGGTCTGAGAATCTCATTCTCAAGCCCATTTTAAATCCTTCGAATTACGCTCGTTGTGCGTGTGACCAAATAGGTTCTCAGTTTATGTTGGCCATCTATAATTAACCATTAATTATAGAACGATCATGAGTGACACCTAGTAGTACATCATGATCCCCAATTAACCGAAAAGATCAACGGTTGATCCAAAACTATTTCTGAAACCCTTCAGCAGCTCGAATGAATCATGCCCCATTCCCTTCACTCATCTTATATCCACTTGGTTCAGGACATGGTCTATAGTGTCAGTCCCCACTAGGTTGACTACGTCACACCTAGCCCAAGTATCATTTCTTCGTCCTACGGATTCTAGTTACTGCACATGTATCGAAGAGTACCTTACTCTAAACATGTAATGCTTTGGCCAAAGACTTTAGTAACAATCCGACGAGAGGCCATGGGTATACATCTCCTCGCAAGGAGTGGTGAATCCTTTATAGGCTATTCAAACACCTTCGATCACTTCGACTTATACCCAATCATCCCGGGTCCACATTTCCTCAGAGATGCTTGCTTAAGATGTCAAAGCATAAGTCTTTATGATCAAGATGACTTGAATACCGCAAGTCAAAGGAACATCGCACTTAAGTTGCAGTAAAAACTTCATTGACATATCTATATATGCAGAGAACCATATGAAGTCTTACGGCTGGTCACTCCAAAGAACTAGTTACCATAACTAGCATCCACGATTAACTCCGGACATCACAATGTCTCCAGTCAGTGAAAATCAGCTGCTTGGATACACCAAGGAGTATACCTCGTGCTAGTCTCGAGAGAAACAATGGTGTCCAAATCCATCAATTCATTGACTAGGGATAATTCCAATACATCATAATTACACATGTAGAGATACTCGCTAGTTATGATCCAATCACAAATTCTCTCATGTTGTGAATCGTATTGTGGACATTCAGTAAATGAGTTTAAGATCTAATCAAATACATGAAAACATGTATACTAAAATATTGAATCTTCATTTATCATATAAATGGTTCAAACATAAGGCGATTACCTTAAGACATCTCTCATATATTACTAACATAAATCTAGTTCGTGCAAGGCTTTAAAAGAAGCTCAACGGGAAGAATGGAAGCTACTGGTTCTAGGCCAATTTTGAGGCAAAGTGCTGCTGTATTTCAGGTCTTCAAAGGCATCCCAAAGCAACCAAAGAGTATTCAAGCATTCAAGTAACTTGTAATGTTTTCTTTTGTATTTGGTTAGTGTATATGGTTGAAACTTGCTTATTGTTGTAAGCTCTCATTGTACGAGATTTCTCCACTTCCAGTGACATACTGAGAAGGAGAAGTTTGATAGTGGTGGTGTGCATCACTATAGCTCAACTAGAGCTCACCCCGTGGAGCAGGAACCCTTGTTTCGGACCACGTAACAATCTTGTTTTTGTGTGTGTGCTTTCTTTTATTCTTGTTGTGCATTTCTATTATTGTATATTCTGCTGCGCATTAACAAGTTTTGTAGACAGGCATGCAATCCATCGACGAAAGTGAAAAATACTATTCACCCCTCTAGCGTGATGTTCGATTCCCAACAAATACAATCAAAATACAAGACAAGAATTAAATACAAATGCAAATAATACAAAGAGCTTTTGATTGCTTGCTTATTTGGTTGCTTTGAGATGCTTGGAAGGTTTGGAATGCAATAACAAATCCACTTCTAAAACTCTAAGAATCGACTTTCTTCTCCTCTTCATGGAGTCTCCTTATAAAGCTGCAAGTCAGGTTGATTTCTGCTTGACAGTTGACTGGCCTTACCCAACAATCGATTGTCCACCTATCTGTTATAGGACCGTTGATGAGGCATGAGAGGGGGGGGTGAATAATGTTATGCTTCGCTTGATGGAATTCGATCATGCTTGTCTACAATCGCTAGTATGTGTAGCGGAAATAATAAAGCATAAACTAAAACATGTAACGTGGTTCAGAACCTAGGGTTCCTACTCCACAGGTTGAGCTCAAATGAGCTCTAGTGATGCACACCACCACTAATCATCCTCTCCTTCTTTGAAAACACTCTGGAGGTGGAGAAAACCTATTATAAAGTTCTTACAACAATAATAAGGAAATACAAGCAAATACAAATGAAATACAACGACAATGTAAAGAAAACTTTACAAAAGATTGATTTGAATGCTTTTCCTAGCAGTTGACAATCCATACCTAGCAGTCGACTGCTCCAGTAGCTGTTGTCTCACAACAACTTAATTCACACTGAAAAAACTCTAATGCATAGCTGATCAGTTGATTGCCAAACCTAGCAGTTGACTGCTCCCCCGTTAGTCGATTGCCCAATCGACTACAAAACTTTCTGTGCTCATGACCACAAATAATAGTTGACTTCCCTCCATGATACTCGACTACCCAAAGTTGGCAGTCGACTGCCAAGGCAACGTGATTGGAGTTGAGCTCCAATCGACTCTTTACCAGTCGACTAGTCATAACCCCTAGTTGACTACTCATAGTCGACTAGGCTACAAGTGTCAAAATACTTGACCAGTCGATTGGTCTATTATCCCAGTCGACTGATAAACCTCAAACATAAGGTTTAACCCAGGTATGATGCCCTCATACTTGATAGACTACCCTTAGCCTATACCTAAGCCTTCTAGCCACCTCTATCAGCCTCACACCTATTGGATCCCTCGAAGTCATCCATGACTTATTCATCTATACGCTAGCCTTTAGGTGCTTCCATCGGCTATTGTTATGCTAACCGGGTCTACATCACCAAGCTACATTTGGGGTTACGCTGCCAAGAAATATGCTTGGACTTTACACCGCTAAATATTGGACTTATACTGCCAAGACTACATCTTGGACTGTACGCCACCAATATCACACCCTTGGACTTCCCAAATGCCAAGACCCATGCTTGGACTTTACCATGGCCAAGACACATGCTTGGACTTTACCATGGCCAAGGCCCATGCTTGGACTTTCCATTGTCAAGTACCCATGACTTGGACTTTACAATTGCCTAGACCCATGCTTGGACTTAACCATTGCCAAGTACACAAGACTTGGACTTCCCATGACAATCACATTATCATACATTTTATTAGACATCAAAATACTACTCGAGTCAACCTCGAGTCTGGTCAATCATGACCTAGGTATATTGCACCAACAATCTCTCCCATTTCACATGTTCAAAACATACAATACGTAACTGAACGAAGCACACTCATCAATTTCTACAATTCTTCTCCTTTTCGACATACATCAAAAAGACTCTCCCCAAGGGTATCAATGTCTCATATCCCAATGAGATCTTAAAATCTCCCCCTTGGTCTAAACACATTTTGTTGGGATGTATACTGAAAAGTCTATCTTTTGTATGAACATCTTTATTTTGAAATAACAATCACATGATCATTGTTTGCATATTTTTATGACTATTCATATTGTCTAATACATTACATTGTAGATAACATGGTGTGTGGTGTCACACGGGAGATCATGTTATCAGCTCCTTGTAAAGTATAAGTAAAGGCTCACAACCGAGATGGCTTTGGACAAACCATCGGAATGGTTGTAGTGTGATTTGGTATTGGTTTGTCTTGACCATAGAATCACACTAGTGAACTTTGTGTGTATTGAGCAGGACCGACTTAGAGGTGATTCGATTTATTGCTTACTACATAATCGAATCGGACCTATATATATATATATATATATATATATATATATATATATATATATATATATATATATATATATATATATATATATATATATATATATATATATATATATATATATATATATATATATATATATATATAATCTATATATATGTTCTTATTGTGATGTTACATTTGATTGTATTATGCTTGCTGCATTTGTTTGTACATCATATTCATGCATGCTTCTTGCATATGTTATACGGTTGTGTCGGATACTGGTATATGTGTTGGACAGACCATTAGATACCTTGACCTGTAGCTTGAGTATATTGTGAGTTGATCTTACTCTTCCTGTTATATATATATGTTGGATATATGTTCAGGTTGGATCAGAGTAGAATAGCAGACTTCAGGTATGTCTGCATTTTACGTTGTTCATTTGGTTAGACGGTATATGCTTGTATTTATATACTATGTTGATATACCTGTTGTACCTCTAGATTATGTTGTTGAATTACATGTGATATTACATATATACATGTTTTTCTATTACCTGCTGAGTTTTACTCACCACCACCATGGACCCTGGGTTTTTCTGTCGCCCAGGTAACAGGTAGAAGTCTTCGTGACAGCTAGAGCACCGCTGGCTAACATCTCATCTCACCTCCGAGGCTCCCATGTTTTTTTTGGGCTTTCCGTACATTGTGTTATGTATTTGGAGTTTTTTCTGATGTACTGTGTTGTGGACTTGTGGATTCGGATTTTGTTGCTATTCCGTTATGTTGTGATGTGTTAGTCATACTGATATGCACTGTGTAGTTGTGATTTTGTTATGTTTTATGTTTCCGCTGTGTAGTTGTTGTAGTTAGTTTGTTATGTTGTTGTGGTTGTTTACATATTTATATGTTGTTATTGTTGTGGCCTACTGGCCTTGTATTAACCCGAAATGTTGCCACGTACAATGGAGATATCGTTTGTTTGCTTTTCGACACGGCATGCTCTCGGGGTGTGACACCTTGCGAGGAGATGTATACCCTATGACCTCTTGTCGGATTGTTACTAAAGTCTTTGGCCAAATCATTACATGTTTGGAGTATGGTACTCTTCGATACATGTGCAGTAACTAGAATCCGTAGGACGAGGAAGTAATACTTGGGCTAGGTGTGATGTAGTCAGCCTAGTAGGGATTGACACAATAGATGCATATCTCCATCTAAACATAATAAGTAAAAATAAGTCTTTTTGATGGAAGTAAAAATAAGTAGGGACTGACACAATAGTAAAGAAATTCAAATTGGAAATTTTCTAATGTGATTAGGAAATTTATTTCCTAAATTAAATTTAAATTTCCTTAATTAATATTTTCCATAAATAAAATATGTGATTAGATTTGGAAATTTATTTCCTAATTTAATTAAGATTTGATTTGAGAAATGAAATCTCAAACATATTTTATTTCCAAAATTAGTTATGACAAATAAGGAAACTAATTTGTACATGCCATAATTGTATGCCATGTTATTGCATTAGATGCATATCATTATGCCATTTGTGTTGTGATATGTAGATGCATTAGTTGCACATATGTATGCCATGCATGCCATGCCATGTAAATAATAGTTATTTGCATAAAAAGCGGATGAGACCTTACACAATATTAAAGCCTACACCTTCCATTAATATAGTTAGAATCGGAGTTCCGTTTCTTGTTTGGGTTGTTAGACTCTCTCCAAGCTTGGCTCAAACCTGAACATATTCAAACCATTGAAATTGTTTATTACTAATGTGGTAAGAGTTAGAGGTCAATCGTTAGTTTGGGTTGTTGGACTCTCTCCAAGCCTGGCTAATTGGTTGAATGCACTTTAACCATATTAAAACTATTTCATGATTAATGGGTCGGCTTTAACTTGGAGCATCAATTTGTTGGACTCTCTCCAAGGTCGATGTGAAGGGAGGTGAAGTTGGGTGCTATGCATATGATGCATACTTGTTAATGTGTTAACAACTCAATGTATGTGTGAACATTCAATTAGTTAATAACACATTGTGATAGTTTCATATATGTGATATGCAATTGGTATACTTGATGCCTACCATTGTAGCTATGAATAGCTTGTTGGACTCTCTCTGAGGTTGTTCTTATCTATGTTAGATATCATCCCATTCGAAGATGGACCTACGATCTCCCAAATTGATTTTGAGGGTTTTGGTTTTCGAATCGAAAATTGAATGGGAATTATAGATGTATGTTGATGCATTTTAAATTATCTTTCTCATATATGCTCGATTTGTATATCTAGGTTAATCGCTTGATCATGACGTCTATAAACTTGCGCTCTATTTTGGATTCAAATAAGTTGATTGGGCCAAACTTCTTGGACTGACTTAGAAACCTGAGAATTGTTCTCAAGATGGAAAAGCTTGCGTATGTCCTTGAAGAGCCTCTTCCCACTAGTCCTATGGATGATACAACTCTGGACTAATTGTTGGACTATCAAAAACATGTGAATGGTTCTGAATTGGCGAGTTGCATCATGCTAGCCGCGATGGTACCCAAGCTTTAGAAGCAACATGAGCATATGGATGCTAATACCATAGTCTTTCATCTTCAAGATTTGTTTAATGAGCAAGCGAGATCCGAAAGGTTCGAACTCTCCAAGCTCCTCTTCACCTCCAAGATGCAAGAAGGTTTATCTGTAGTGCAATTTGTGCTAAAGATGAATGGGTACATCGAGCGATTAGCTACACTCGGGTTTGTGATGGATCATGAATTAAGTATTGATTTAATTATACATTGTTTTCCCAAGAGTTTCTCACAGTTTGTGATGAACTACCGGATGAATAAAATTGAAACCACCATTCCTAAACTCCTCAATATGCTGAAGACTGTGGAGCCTTCTGTGAAGCATGAGCAGAAGACAACGCTGTTAGTTGATTTCTTAAAGAAAGGTTCTACGAGGAAATCAAAGGAACAACAAAAGGGGAAGAAGAAGAAGGCAGGACCAATTCAAAAGGGCACTTGCCATCATTGTGGCAAGGAGGACCATTGGCGAAGAAACTGCAAGATTTATCTTGAGTCCGTGAAGAAGGCATCCGATGCCCCATCCTCTTCAGGTGTCTTCATTATTGATTGTCATTCTATTTCCTCAGAAACTTGGGTATTGGATACTGGGTGTGGCTCACATATATGTAATGACATACAGGGGCTAAGGAATAGAAGAAGACTCATCAAGGGAGAATCAAATTTGTGAGTTGGCAATGGAGCAAAGGTTGTTGCGGTCACCATCGAAACATATTTGTTGAAGCTCCCTACAGTACTTATCTTATAACTGGACAATTGCTATTATGCTCCTTTGTTAATAAAAAATATTATTTCTATTTCCTTATTAAATAGAAATGGATATCATTTGACTTCTAGTAATAATTGTTGTTACATAACTTTGAATGACGTTCTTTATGGGGCTCAAACTTTATGCAATGGAATATATATGTTAGATGTATCCAATGACATTCTCAATATTGAAGCAAGCAACAAGCATGCTCGAAAAGATAATCAATTAGCCTCCTACATGTGGCATTGTTGTCTTGGCCATGTAAGCAAGAAACAAATGTATGAATTACACCGATGTGGCTTCAGTTGATGCCATTTCCACTTCACATAATTCGTCAGGTATACCTAGTATAAGTTTCCTTTTATTTCAAAATTTAAAATGGCAATTATGTCTACACTTATTGTATTCTTGCATGCGTGTGGTGTGTGAGTTGTAATAAATTAGTTTATTGCTTGTTTTTTCTTCCATTGTGTGCATGTTTACGAAATGTGTTTGAACACACACCCACGTCGGTGTCGGGGAATCCCATGAAGAAGCAGTTAGGGTAGCCTAAAATGGCTGAAACTGAGCTAAACAAACCTTGTTTATCCAAAATCAAACTTGGCAGTCGACTTGGTCGGCAACCAGTCAACTGCCCTCAACATCATTCGACTGGTTTCTGCAGATGCAGAAATCCAAAAATCAGAAATGAGTTTTGGAAAATCATAAGTAAATATACGTAATTTGAAAAATAATGAAACTTCATACATATAATATTTATGCCAATCATTATGGGTAAAAAATATTTGAAAAATAAAATACCCATTAAATAGTGAGATCGATACAAAGTTCAAAAACAAATATAATTTCAATATTTTGAGTCTACTTTGTATCAACTTCATCAATGGTGATTGCAATCAAAAGATAAGCTTCACCAAAGTTTTTCAAAATGATTTTGAAACCTTATATTGGACCATGATCTATGGGCACATTAGCTTTCCCCATGATCCATCATATCACTTAATAAGTACTAAGTTCATTATGATGTACTAAATGAGCACATGAACTTAATTCTTTTCCTAGCATCTCACATGTGTCTAGGGTGTATGAAAATACATACATGTCAATTTAATGTGAAATGTCGGTTTTTGTTCTTCCTAATCTAAGGTCTCATGCATTTTTTTAAGCAACTCTATTTGATTCCCTTATATATGAGACTTCAAATCATGTTATAGTCCTTAAATCAATTTTAATTGACCTAAATGCATGAATGATGATTATGACATATAAGATAGCATAGATAAAACATGTGCCAATAATCATAATGTCATGGAATATAAATAAAATCTAAACACTAACATGACATAAAAATTAAACCTAAACATTATCATGACATTTTATATGATTAAATGAAATATGATGTCATGACATGGCAAGACAAACAAAGCATGACAAGTATAAAATACAAAGGTATATAATACCTAAGTGTTGAGCTCAAATTGTCATTTTCTAAAATTTACACTAATTTTCCATAACCAACAAATCTACTAAGTGTGCTAGAAATCTAAAATAGCACACCATGACCTCTAAACCTAATTTTGCCAATTTTGATCAATTTTCAATACTTCTCAAATTCTATTGGCACATTCTAAAATATTTTAGGATATGAAATTAACCCTCATTTCCAAGGTATCACATAACCTTGAAAATGTCTTAAAGTGCCATCTTTGATATGGTTAGGTTAACTACCCATCCATTCAAGGTTGACACAACCTAACCCATCTAGCATGAAGGGATCACACTCCTAGGAACCCAATATCTATTGGAGCTCCTTAGGTTTACTAGGTACTAACTAGGGATATCTCCCCTTAGTACCTTCCTAATGACCCTTTTAGGCTTGGAAGCCTTGGCTAATTGGGTCTTTCCTACGTCAACTCTTGGGATAACTTCCCTTGTGACTTTCTTAGGTTTCATGGAAACCTTGGCGACTAGGCATCTACCATGGTTAACCTTAGGGATGACTTCACTAGTAACCTTGGTTTTCCTAGACCTAGAAATGGTTCCATAATTGAATAACACACTATGGTAGGTCTCCTTGGGCTTGGTTTGTGACCAAAATCTTCCTTGCCCCTAGTGTTGGATCGAGTGAATCATTAGAGGGGGGGGGTGAATAGCGATCTTAAATCTTTCTTTTCATTTCAATAAAACTCGAGTATTGCAGCGTAAATAAGAGTAAAGTAAAGGCAAATGAACACCTTTGTTTTTTACTTGGTTTACAACCAAAAGGTTGCTACTCCAAGGCCCTGCGATCCTAGACCACGTACGAAGGGGCAATCCACTAAGAATCTCCTCCTCATTAGAGGCAGGAGACAACGATTACAAGGAAAACAAAGACTCGATGATGAGGCAACAAGCCTACCTCTCCTCGTTATGATAAAAGCCTCGAGCACAAGAAATATAAATAAATTGAAAGAAACTTAAGCTACTGACAAAGAATAGGTGGAATCTCAGCGTGTCATCGACGTTATGGCATCGTAGAGTTGTCGTTGAGGGCACGGCATTTTTAGAGCACTTTGGGAGCAAGAATTGATGATACAAAAGGGTGAAACCCCCCTTCTTTTATATCCCTTCAAACCCTATCTCATTGAGATCCAGATCTAGGTCAAAGAGCCTCATCCCCCAAGATAAGAGGAGCTTATCTTGACTTTCTTCAAGCTGATCAGTTTGAATAACAGTCGACTGATGATAGAATCAGTCGAATGCCAATAGCCTTCAGTCGACTGTCAGCTTGGTCACTCAACTACAACAAAGAGTTAGCATAGAAAACATGAAATGATGGTAAATATGATAGTTCCTTACCGTCCGATCTTGACCTAGACTTTCCTTCGGAAGTCTTAGTCAGATCGTCGCATATGGTTATCCCCATACGGAGGATGTGACCTTGCCATTGCTCCACACTCATGCTTACATGTGTTCCTTTCCAACCTGTCGCTTAGCTTCCAGTCACCACCTAGGTTCTTCGACTTCAACGAAGTTCTCCTGGTGTCACCGACCACCACGATTTCTCATCCCGAGGTTCTCTGGGTATCGCTGACCTTCAGCTTAGCTTAAAGAATTTCTGCACACTTAACACAACTCATGAGATAACAAAAATGACTTAACTTTGAAACTTTGCCATAATCAAAACTTAGGTTCGATTATCTGGTGCCCCTGCACCAATAATCTCCCCCTTTTTGATCTATGGCAAACCGATTCAAAGTTAAGGAAAATTAAAGAATAAACCGAATAGTAGTAATAAACATGAGTAGCATGTTGTAATGAAATATAAGTAAGCAAGTGTAAGTATGTATTAAACATGTAATAAGAATGTATGAAATGTGTAATAAGCATGGCATGAGTAAGGTGGCATTTGGTTTGAATGCGGGAATAGGAATGAGAATGAGTTTGATAGTAGATTGGAATGGGAATGGGTTTAGCAATTCCAATGTTATTGTTTGGTTTATAGATTGGAATGGGTATGATTGCCAATGATATTGTTTTGTTTGGCAAAGGTTTGGGAATACAACTATAATAAATACCATATTTACCCTTGAAATAAATTATTCAACTTCTACACCATATATCAACGGTCGAGGCAACACTATTGGTGAGGGGAAACTTCGCTTCCCCTTTCAACTTAGTCGCTTGTTCACGACTATTCGTTTAGAGTAGTCACTTGAACAAACTTGTTGTTCAAGCGACCAACCTTTATTCCACGAATAGCCACGGAATAGACAATGTACGGATCACCGACTTTTGTGTTTATGTTCAGGGTCCAAGTATATTTAGCCATAAAACAGAATATATCATGCACATAATTGAAAAACAAATATAAACATGTTACAAAAAAGAATAGAGAATCGAAATACCTCTCGATCTTCTATTGTATGACCTTCCTCCTTTCGGACGTCGTGTGGGCGACGATCTACCAAAAGTTGAAGCTCCTAGATCACCAATCTTCCTTCCTTGCTCTTCCAAAGTAAGAGGAAGAATAGAAACAAGCCTCTTCTCCTTCTTTCAACCAACCACCAAACTCCAAGGTTGGAGCTTGCCGCCGGCCAAGAAGGAAGAGGAGAATAGGTGAATGCCAACCAAAGCTCCAAGGGAGAACCCTAAGCCTAGGTTTTACCAGCCAAAGAGAGGGAGAGGGGCTGCTTTGGATGCCGGCCAATGGCTGGAAAGTGCTGCTAGGTCACCGGCCACCTTGAGGGAAGAAGAAGAAAGGAAAGACCTTCCTTATTTGGTGCCGCCAAGCCCTAAACCCTAGCCTCCAAGCCTTGTCGCCCAAAAACCCTAATCCTATCTCTAGTTGGATTCATGTTGCCGCCCACTCCTTGCCCTCCTTTTATAGAGTTAGGGATAAGCCTTGTTTTAATCTCCACCACTAGTTCTAGGAATTTAATCTCAACCGTCAGATCTAGAGATTTAATCTCAACCATCGGATCTAGAGATTTAATCTCTACCTTTGGATCTAGAGTTTTGTTTCTATCCATTGGATCTAAGCTTCATGAGGTATTAATAGGCTACAATAGGGACCATGAGGAGGAGTTGGATCTTGGCCACCAAATGGATCAAGCCCACATAAAGTTCGATCCATTAATGATAATCCAATCCACTAAAGCATTATCATTGATCTACCTCACCAACCCCCATAAGTTAATATGGGCTCCATACATTATATATACATTTTCTCCCCGTGTTTAAGATCTCGAATGTCCGTCGATTAATTAATTTACTGACCATTAATTAATCAACATCTAACTCCATGAGTAGTACCACTCAACCTTTTCATCATGCCAGACCAAGTCCACCTGCAGGGTTTACATGATGAACCTTATGAGCTCCTCAAGGGGACATCATCATCCTAATATATAGAACACAATTTCCTCCTATAATCAATGGTACACCATATAAATAATATCATTTCCCAACTTACCGAGCCTATCGATTTAATCTATAAATATCGCCCATTAGTAAATCAAAGAAATGAATACTAAGTATATGTGCCCGTTATTATATCAGGATTAAGAGTATGTACAATATAATATCCGAGGTCCGATTCGATTATGTAGTCAGCAATAAATCGAATCATCTCTAAGTCGATCCTGCTCAATACACACAAAGTGCACTAGTGTGATTCTATGGTTAAGACAAACCAATACCAAATCACACTACAACCATTCCAATGGTTTGTCCAAAGTCATCTCGGTTGTGAGCCTTTACTTATATTTTACAAGGAACTGATAACATGATCTCCCGTGTAACACCACACACCATGTTATCTACAATGTAATGTATTAGACAATATGCATAGCCATAAAAATATGCAAACAATGATCATGTGATTCTTATTTCAAAATAAAGATGTTCATACAAAAGATAGACTTTTCAGTATACATCCCAACAATAATATCCATACCGAAGGAAGCAATAGAGCCAAATACCTTTGTGGTAAATTTCAGTGGTATCAATTCTTAGACGACTGCTGATAAAAAGCTGAAAGGAGGATATATGAGGATAGGAGAACACACCTACAGAATTCCATACACCTATTCTTTTCCCATGAAGATAGGAGGAGGAATTCAGATGATCTTAGGTTGTAATTTCATTAGATCAACCTATGGGGGATTTCACATAGAAGGTAATGAAGTTACATTCTACAAAAATGCATAGCCAATTGATGAAACCAAATTAGGACCACTAGCATCAATTAGATATTTCTATATGACATAAAAAATGCAAGCCTTAGGTACCCAAATTTTAGGACCACTAGCATCAATTAGAAATTTCTTAGGGACCCAAGCCTTTCTACCCTTGCTTCTAATTATGGATTTTCTACTAACAAGAGATGTAAATGCTACCTCCTTTTCCTTAGGCCTATATCCTAGTTCGACCTTGCTGTAAATAGCCCTTTAATTGTTAATTATCATGTCTAGGTATTTAGAGCCATTAGTAAATTTTTATAAGCATGCTCTTAAGTTACCTATTTCTTTTCTCAATTCATCATTTTCATCTCTAAGGGTACATGCATCATTATCACAAGATAATTTATCACAAGATGGTTCTACACTCTTAAGTGATTTAATCTCTACTTTTAAGTCCTTAATCCTAGTTTTCAATCTATTCAATGTATTTTGAAGACATGCAATTGTCTTGTAAAGTAAATCTACCCTAGGGGAGTTGTTTACCTAATCATCATCACTTGATGATGATTCGTCACTTGAAGAAGAAGATGAGGACTCCTCACTTGAGCTCCCAGCTTCGTCCTCCAATGCCATGAGGGCTAGATTTCGGGTGACATGACATACTTCTTTATCATCGGAAGAGTCCTCCATGCTTAGGGTGTCCCATGTTTGAGCCACCATTGCTTCTTTCTTCTTCTTTTCCTTCTTTTCCTTATGCTTCTTTTCTTTCTCCTTCTTCTTCTTTAGTTCTGGGCAATTTGGCTTGATGTGCCCTTTCTTATTGCAACCATAACAAGTTACATTAGATGAAGAATTTGAACTATTTGAAGGCTTACCTCTTGAGGATTGGAACATCCTCCTCACATCTTTCTTGGTCAGTTTCCTTGATCTCCCACCAAACTTCTTGACGTAATGAGCCACCTCGCTTGCTGATAGCTCATCTTCACTACTAGATGAATCTTCCTCGGATTCAGATGAGGAAGACACTTCTTTCTTCTCCTTCTTCTTTTTGTCCTTCTTCCCTACAAAAAGAGCTATACCCTTCTCTTTGGATGAAGTGTTAGCTTGTTCGTGCAATTCAAATTCACAAAATAACTCATCTAACTTAACTAAAGAGAGATCCCTAGAGACCTTATAGGCATCTACCATTGAAGCCCATAAGGTTGTTCTAGGGAAGGCTTGGAGCACATACCTTACAAGGTCTCGGTTGTTGACCTTCTCACCTATTACATGTAGTCCGTTGACTACTTCTTTGAAGCGATCGTGCATTTGGCTCACGGTTTCATTTGTCTTCATGGAGAAACTTTGAAGTTGACCAATTAGGAGATCTCTCTTGGCTCTTCTTGTTCCTTGGATCCCACGTTGAGCTCTATCAACTTCTCCCAAAGCTCCTTTGCCGATTCAAATGGCCCCACCTTGCTTAGTTTCTCTTTTTGACAACCCACATTGAAGTGTGGTTGTTGCCTTGGCATTGGTTTGAGCCTTCTTGGCCATGTCAAATCTTTGGTCGGTATTGGCGCTCCATGTTCATCGACCGGCTTCTCAAATCCGTCTACAATGCTAAACCAGTTATCAATATCATTCATAAGGTAGTATTCCATCCTACCTTTCCAGTAATCGAAATCATTGCCGTCGAAGAATGGAGGCCTCATCGTGCTATACCCCTCTTGGAAAGCCATCGTGCTCTGGTTCATTGTTAGATCTTCCGATGTGATCCTATACATTGTTGGTGCAACAATGACCCAAGCATTTATATATTTTGATGTTTGGATAATCATCTAAGTTAGGCAATGCTTTGTGATCTAATTGTGAACATCTTTAAGTGACAGGAAAATCCAAGTATAAAGACTTGGTAAAAGACAAGTCCAAGTGTGATCTTGGCAAAAAGAAATCAAAGGAAAGGTCTTGGCGGCGTAAGTCCAAGCATGTAGTCTTGGCGGCGTAAAGTCCAAGCAGTCCTTGGCAAAGAAAGACCAAAGGCAAGTCTTGCCGGCATAAGTTTAAGCATGTAGTCTTGGCAGCGTAAAGTCCAAGCGTACTTTGGCAAAGAAGAAACCCAAAGCATGACGAAATTGAAGGAAGCTTTTGAAGGCAAGCGCATGGATGGAGTCGTGGACTCAGAGAAATCCTGGAGGCACAAGGCTGATAGAGAAGCTAGAAGGTTAAGTCTAGGCTTAGTGTATCTTTTCAAGTATGAATTAGTCATACTTTGGGTGTGCCAATCAACTGGAACATGGTGTCAGTCGAACTGGCCTTTAAAATGCAGCATTAGAGGTTGGAGAGTTATTGGCGGATGGTGAATTATCGATCGAGCTGAGTCGACTCGGACCCTCTTCGCATACAAGCCGGCAACATCGTTACAAATAGAAAGGCACGTAGTGAGCTATGGGTAGTATCACCAACCGCTATGTTGGCGGATCGATAGTCCTCCCGTTGGTGATGAAGACGACAAATCCCATGAATTCGGCTGTTCAGAAGCCGTTATAATCGACGGCTGTCGACTGATGTAAGTCATCAGTCGACTGATAGACCTCCAACGGGAAAAAGAGGCTCTTTCCTATAAAAAGAGGCCAAGGGGAGCAAGAAGAGGCTAATGCATATACTCTGATCATTCTCCTAAGCTCCCATTTGTTTTCCAAGATTTCTAAGTGTGTTAATTCCTTTCCTCCTCTCAAATCTTCATTGTCATCTTTTGAAAGAAGAGGAGGTTTTGTAAAAGTGAAAGCTTATTAGTGAAGATTGACTTGGGTTGATCCACCTTAAGGATCACCGTGGAGTAGGAGCGTTATCTCCGAACCACGTAAAATCTTCCGCGTTAGCATTGCATTTTCATTTCTATTATTATTGTATTTGTTGTATTTCCACTAATCATTTATAGAAAATGAAAGGAGACTATTCACCCTCCCTCTAGCCATTCAAGGATCCAACAAGTGGTATCAGAGCGAGGCCGCTCTTCTAAGTTTAACAACGAAGGGAGCACGCTAGTGGGTGAAGATGGAGTTTCAAGAAACACTAGGATGGGATATCAACACTCTGATCCCGTACACCTTCTATGGACAAGAAGGGTTTAGGCAATGGAGCACACGGACCGAAGACTTCTTGATGATGAGGGACTTTGAAGAGTGGTCCGTTTTGATGGAAGGGTTCCAATTTCCAAGAGGGCCTAAAAGAGGGTTACTCAAAATGAAGAAGTGGACCGAAGAACAACTCTGAGAATTCGAGAGGAGTAATAAGGTAATCAAATTTTTGAGTGATTTGATCCCTAATGATATCTTGTGTAGCCTAGGTGAATACAAGGATGCCAAGGAATTTTGGAATGAATTGGAAAAATATCATGAAAACCCTCAACCGGTCTAAGAAGAAGAAGAAGATGTAGAATGCTCATCGATTCAATCGGAAGAGGCCGAAGAAACAAGCTTTTCCTCACAAGCAAGTGAGGATTTGGAAATTGAAGAAGAGTCAACATCCGGGTCAAGAGGAGAGTGTGAAGAATTGGAGGTTGAGAGGCCATCAACTTCCAAGGAGGAGGTAGAAGTGGAAAAAGCCTCCACCTCTAGGATTGAGGGGGAGGAGAGAGCCCCCAGGGGCACGGCGTGGTGGTTCCGAGCGAAGGGCTCCTCTGAACTGGCCTGGGGTCGATTCCGCCTACCAGCAGCACGCGCTGGGCGGGTGGAGGTGCTCGATGGCCCCCTGTCCCAGCGTGGTCGGCCCATCAGGCGCCCACGAGCTCGTACGCCACGGGCCACCCGTCACCCTGATTTACCCTCATCAACCGGTGGGGACTCTAGTTGAAGGCCTTGGGGTAGGGCCGGTTGGCCCTGTGGATTAGTGGGCGCAAGCCCGACACCACAGGTTAATCAAAAAAAAAAAGAGGGGGAGGAGAGAGCATCCTCAACACCGGATCAACAAGAAGAACCATCTACATCCGGTAGAGAGGAAGAGCAAGCTCAAGAGATCCTCACCACCACCATTGACTTAGGTAACTCAAGCAATTTAATTTTAAATAAAAATCATATAATTTGCTTTGAGTGTAGGGAATCCAGACACTACAAGAGTAAGTGTCCAAAAAAAGTAAGAAAAACTCCTCCGGCACCAAGACTTCAAGAAAAATCAAAAGATGCCGGTATCCCCACCAAAAGAAGCAAAGAGCACATCATTTGCTTCAAGTGCCAACAACCGGGGCATTTTCGGAATCAATGCCCTAGGGGGAGCAAGAGAGTCAAAAATGGAGCATCACAAGTAGGGGGAACTTCTATAGCTAACCCTAAGGTATATTTAAACAATGCTTGTTCTTCATATTCTAGTCAAAAGCATGCTAGGAATAATTTTAATAGTCTTGCTATTTATCATAAAGAGCATGCTAGAAATAGAGAATATTGCTTAGGAGCTAAGAATGTCCACTTAGATAATAAGAAGAAATTTGGGACTAATGTCCCTAAAAACAATTTATCTAAGGACAAACCTAGGTCAAATAACTCAAGATCAATTTTACCTAGGGAGACAATTAGAAAGGTGCAAGAGCACCTAGGTCTTGATCCTAAATGGACTAGGCATATGCCTAGAAAGAGCCATGCCCAAAGACCAAATCAAAATTCTAAAATTGGGCAATTAGAATTAGAGAACCAAGCCTTGAGATCAAGGCTTGAAAAACTTGAGAAGACCCTTAAAATTATGCAAAATCAATTTAAAGGGTCAAGTGATCAAAAGTCTAGGTCCAAAAGTCAAAGTCAACACCTAGGACCTAAGAGTCAAAAGTCAACCAAGGGCAAGCAAGGTTTGGGTCACAAACCTAAGCCTAAGGTGGCTTATCATAGTGTTCCATTTGACTATGAAACACAAACTAGGTCTAGGAAGACCAAGGTTACTAGGGAAGTTATGCCTAAGAGTAACCATGGTAAGTGCCTAGTGGCTAGGGTTTCAAAGAAACCTAGGGTGGCCACTAAGAAGGTTACTAGGGAGGCAATCCCTAAGGTTAACCTAGGCAAGACCACCATGACCAAGGCTACCAAGCCTAGGAGGGTCATTAGGAAGGTATCTAGGGAGGTCATCCCTATGGAATACCTAATTAACCCAATGAGCTCAAATAGATTTTGGGTTCCTAAGGGCGTGATTGACTCACGCTAGATGGGTTAGGTCGTGTCAACCTTGATTGGATGGGTAGTTAACTCAACCATAGCAAAGTTGACATTTTAGGTCATTTCCAAGGTTATGGATATCTTGGAAATAGATTTGATGATAAATCCTAAAAGATTTTAGGATGTGCCAATATCATTTAAGAAGATTTAAAAATCAATTAAATTGACACAATTTAGGTTTAGAGGTTTGTGTGCCATTTTGGGTTTTTGGCACACTAGGGAGAAAAGTGATAATATGGTAAAATATATTTAATTATATCAAATGGCAATTAATATTAAAATTTAGGAATTATCATACCTATACTTTTTATATGCCATGCTTTGTTTGCCATATAACATGTCATGACATCATGTTTAATTTTTTTATCATTTATATGTCATGATTATGTTTAGGATTAAGGTTTTAAATGTCATGTATTTTTAGATTATATCTTATGCCATGACATCATGATTATGAGCATGTGTTTATTTATATCATCTCTAATGTCATAATCATTCATGCATTTAAATTAATGAAAATTGATTTAAGGACTTTGGCATGACTTGGAGTCCCATTTATAAGGGAATCAAGTAGTGTTGCCTTAAAGAATGCATGAAACCCTAGATTAGGATGAACAAAACCCACATCTCACATCACATTGACATGTATGTATATTTATACACTCTAGATACATGTGAGATGCTAGGATATGAGTTAAGTTCAAGGTGCATAGTTTTTGCATCTAGATGAACTAAAACTCATCTAATTTCATTGGTGGATCATTGGACAAGCTTGTGTACAAGTCATGTACATAGAGCCCAAAGGATATGATCCAAAATAAGATTTTAAAAACGTTTTAAAATCAATTTAGAAAACCTTGGTGAAGTCTATCTTTTGATAGCAATCACCATTGATGAAGTTGATACAAAGTGAGCTAAAACATTGAAGTTTTTCTTCACTTTTGAATTTTGTATCAATCTCGATATTTTGTGGGTAAAATATTTTTCTATCATTTTTCACCCATTGTATTACCTATAAGTAATATAGATATGAATTTTCAAAATACGTAGAATTACTTATGATTTTTCAAAATTCAATTCTGATAGCTGAAATTCGAGAATTTCAGTTATCAGTCGATTGCCGCCTGATGGCAGTCGACTAATGAAGGGCAGTTCGACTGATTACTGTTAGGAGTCGACTGCCAAGTCTGATTTTGGGTTAACAAGTTTTGTTTAGCCTGATTTCAGCTATGGTAAGATTTCCTAACCACTCCTAACCCTAGGATATGCTTTGGGAAGCATTATAAAGGGTAAAAATCCATTGAATATTGATTAGGAGAGGTGTTAGGATAATGTATCAAATTTAAGGTGGGGAGAGTTCTTGTTTGAACTTTGAGCCTTAATTTTGAGGGTTTAGAGTTCCTATGGCTTAGGAACTTCCCAAGGATATTGTTGGTGCAATGGTCAAGGGGGAGCAAGCCTTTAGGGGGATTTATCCATCTTAGGATGATGGATGTGTTTTTTCTCTTCTTGAGGGGAGAAGTTATGGGGAGAGTGTCATCAATTGGGAAAATTGATGGGTTTTTGATACCCAATTTGGAAATTGGGAGAGTGAATAGAATTTCCTCTCTTGAGTGATATGAGACTTATCACTAGGAAGATGGTAGGCATCCTTGGTATTTTTGGACCAAGGGGGAGATTGTAAGATCTCATTGGAACATGAGACATTGACCTCCTTGGAGAGAACCTTTTTTATGTATGTCAAAAAGGGGGAGAGTAAAATTACTAATTTGGTAAATTGGTAAGGGAGTTTGAGTTAGGGGCCTAACTCAAGGTTTGTTTTGTCAAACATCAAAAAGGGGGAGATTGTTGGTGCAATCGGCCCAAGTCACGATTGACCAGACTCGAGTTTGACTCGAGTGATGTTTTGATGTTTGACATAGTATGTTTGACATTGATGTCGGTTAATGTTTTGGGGAGATTGTTTATACAATCGACCCAGGTTATAATTGACCAGACTCGAGTTTGACTCGAGGGAGACTTTGATGGTTGACTAGGGTTGACCATGTGGTTATTGGGAAAGTCCAAGTCTTGAGTACTTGTCATGGGAAGTCCAAGCATGGGTCTTGGCAAATGGAAAGTCCAACATGGGTTGGCAAGGAAAAGTCCAAGCATGGGTCTTGGCATGGAAAGTCCAACATGGGTTGGCAAGGGAAAGTCCAAGCTTGAGTCTTGGCATTTGAGAAGTCCAAGGGGATTGATATTGGCGGCGTAAAGTCCAAGCGGGAGTCTTGGCAACATAAGTCCAATGGTTGGCAGCGTAAAGTCCAAGCGGAGTCTTGGCGGTGTAAGTCCAATGTGCCTTGGCGGTGTAGACACCGTTAGCATGACATAGCCGATGGAAGCACCTGGAGACTAGCACGATGGATGAACAAGTCATGGATGACTTGGAGGGATCCGAGAGGCGTGAGGCTGACGGAGGTGGCTATAAAGCTTAGGTCTAGGCTAAGGGTGGTCTAGAAAGTATGGGGGCACCATACTTGGGTTAAAACCTCATCTTTGAGGTTGGCAGTCGACTGGTATTATGGCCGGTTCAACTGCCGTGAGTCGACTAGAGCTCGACTGCCATTTAGGGCTGAAATTTCCTTGGCAGTCGACTGCCATGGATGGCAGTCGACTCCCAGTTGAGTCACGAGCACAGAATGTTCCATAGTCGATTGGGCAGTCGACTACGGGACTGACATTCGACTACCAATGTTTGCAGTCGACTGGTGAGAGTCCCGTTGGAACTTTTCCAGTGTGGATTGAACCGTTATCTCACAGCTATAGTATTGGCAGTTGACTGGGGCCTTATGACAGTCGACTGCCAGGTGAAAATCCAGCCCGATGCAGGTTAAAAATAGGAGCTCGAGGAGGATTTCGGTATTGGCTCTTTAGGAGCTTTCTTGGGGCGATTTGAAGGTGATTTGCAGGTGCATTTCAGGGCCCTTCAACCTCATCCAAGCAACCAACAAGCAAAGCGCTCAAACCCTAGTTTTGTAAAGTGTTCTTTACATTTCTTTATATTTTGCTTGTATTTTCATGTATTACTTTTGTAATTTGTTGTAAGACATTTCTCCGCCTCCGACGTGTTGTCGAGAAGGAGTTTATTGCTTAGTGGTGTTTGTGGCATCGCTAGGGTTCGTACGAACCCAATCCGTGGAGTAGGAACTGTTCGGTTCTGAACCATGTTACATAGTTGTGTTGTGCTTGTGTTCTTGTTGTATTTTCATTATTGTTTATTCTACTACGTACTAACAAGAATTGTAGCAAGCAAACGTGAACGATTTCCATCACGCACTAGCTCGACGAAATTCACCCCCCCCTCTAGCGTCCAATCGATCCCCAATAGGCTTGATTCTGATTCAAAATACACATTATTATCTTCTTCGAACTCATTTGAAGAAGGATAGAATGCGCCTAGATTATCGCCACCACTATCATCATTTCGATCAGCTTTCAAATTGGGAATAGCATCTACATACCCTTGAACAACAACACCAGTAGTTCTATCCCTCCTATAGACTAATTCAAGTTGATTCAAATATGGAAATTTGAAATCTCACATTCCTTTTGCCTCTTTGTGAGTCTATGAAATAGAAAACATACATGATTAAAAAATCTTAAGGAACTATGAAATGAAATATTTGATAGAGTAAAAAATTTTAGACACAATATATAAAATTACCTGACAGTAGCTATCAAAACATTGCTTTTCACATGCTATTTTTTTCTCCACATCATTCCATTGACATCCACTTTGCCTACACATGTCATTAATAATATGAAATTTTGTCTTTAACCACTTGATTTTTGACTCAATATGAGGTGTAACTTGTTTTGTAAGAGTAGGAATTTTGCTTAGCATTCTCCTATGCACCTCAGCCATGTAATTGCTTCTAAAACAACCATTTGTCTTCCATGAAGGATCACAAGCCATATCTTGAAGAGTTACAATTAACACTTGGACCTCATGCTCTGTCCAAAAGCATTTATTTCTCCCATGTCCTCGAACTCTTTGATCTTGCTCCAACCTAACATATAGTAATATCAAATCATTAAAATCAATTAGTTAAAAGGATCATGATTATAATAAATTGTAACATGTGATACAAAATTTATCAAGAATCAAAATTTATTCAATCATAAATAATATATACGCCAAAATAAAAAAATTACAAGAATAAATGAATAATAGTTAAGGTAACAGAATAACCGTCTTCTTAAACATGACAAACAAGTTGAAACATTCATGGAATACAATAAGAACATCATTAGCATATCCCCTTAGTGTAAGATATCGGAAAATAATTAATACCTGTTAATTAAGAAAATACCCTATAGAATTTTCCAGATATTTTTGGGAGGCCTAATTGGATTATTGGGTTAATAAAGGATTGATTAAGGTTAATTAAAACTAAACCCTAAGTTTAATTTTCCTATAAAGTCTAGTTTCAATTTAACCTTTTACTTAAGCCTATTTCTTCAGTTGCCCTTCCTCATCACGAGCCGACATTCCTTTTTACCTGATTTCTACAGTCGACTGTTGCCGATTCTTTGTCTGTCACGATGCCTTTTCCTGATCGCTGCTTTCTCCATCGCAAGCAATGGCCTCGCTGCGGCCACCTGGTCGTCAGAGGTCGTCGAAGGTTGTCTCGAGCGGAAGATCATCTATCGTTGACCATCGTGAGTTAGATCTGCCACCGATGCCATCGCGAGTTTGAGTTGCCGTCGTTGTCGAGAGGGAGAACTGCCGACAGCCTCATCGGTGAGCTATTCAGTTGGTTCTTCTCTTCCCCGTGTGTAGTCTCGTTGTTGCTCGAGCTCAGGTCATCACCGTCGCACAAGCTCAGATCATCGCGGTCGTCTCCCTCAGCCACCACTGCAAGAATACAACTTAGATCGGTTATTGGA
The DNA here is from genome assembly GCA_025175895.1 of Wurfbainia villosa. NCBI lineage: Eukaryota > Viridiplantae > Streptophyta > Magnoliopsida > Zingiberales > Zingiberaceae > Wurfbainia > Wurfbainia villosa. The sequence continues at coordinate 26,511,289 of CM045988.1, forward strand.
TTCTCTTCGGTTGGCTTTGTCTTCGCTTTCCTTCGATCATGAATTTCTAATTTGGATCCAGACGGTAGTAATTATCATTGCTAGCTTTTGTGCCAATGATCATCGCCTGCGGCTAACACTGGGATTGTTGTTTTCGGTTCTATAGGTTTTTTGGGGATGTTTTGTATATTGATGAGTTGTGATCTCAGATCTAGGAATTGGCATGTGATTGTGTAGGCAAGGCTTGAGGGAGGCTTTATTTAAGCTGGAATTCATTTGGCCTCAATGAAATTGAAGACCATGTCTCTTCATCACTGTGAGTAGAAAAAATTGTGGTTGGTTACGTTTAATGCACCTCCTAGTTCAGGTAATTTCTGAAGTCTTGTTATGTTCATGAACTGTGAATTTTAAGGGTAGATTCAGTGTGGGTTTATGATGGATTTCAGTTGATGAAGATAATGTGAGTAAGGATGGAGCTTATCTACGTAAATTGTTATAGATTACTATGTTGGATGTGGATTAAGAAGTTGTGGTTGATTGCAACGATTGAAAGGTAAGGGTGTGGATGCTCACAGTGTTCGTAGTTGATGGTGTAATTGATTATTGATGTTTATTTGTAAATAGGGTAGGTGTTGTGGATTTGATTAGCTTGATTTACAGCTAATTAACTGTCAATGGCAGGACTTTGATTAGTGATGGATGTTCATACATGTGGATAGCTAATATGAGCTTCATACCAGGTGAGTAATATCTACCCTGGTCAGGTAGTTTTGACTTATTCTGGTGCATGAATATTGGACTTATGATGATTCCTTTGATCTTAGATCCACTCTTATTTAATCATGTGCTTGTACATAGCCTTGACCTTTGAGATATATTGTTGTTACTTCATCGTTTATCTATCACGGATATGAACTTCAAACCCTATTGTGTTTTAGCTAATGGGTGTTCAGTTAAGTACATGTGGTTAGGGTTATCTTTGGGACCTCAGATTGGGTTACTGTGTTACATCACTAGGGTTAGGTGATGGATTAGATTATGGAGTCGATTGTTATATCATACCCGTATCAGTTGTGCATCTATGGTGGATTTAGTTGTCTGTGCATAGATAAGTGTGTGGTTGTCAGTATGTGGCTATGGACTAGAGGTCCTAGCATGATGGTATATCCATTATGGATTGTGTGCCTATGTATGATTATATGGACGGTCAATAGTATCTCGCTACGGACTAGAGGTCTTAGCATGGTTGACTATCAGATGTGTATGACTCTCTGAGTGATAGAGAGAGAGTCTTGTGGATTAGTAGTCCTTGCATAGTTGACTTTTGGTTGACCAGGACTCCCCATGGGATAGGGAGTGTTGCGAGGATACTTGTGTGGAGCTATGCATCATTACATTGCATTCATGCTGGCGATTAGGCCTCCCTTGTGGTTGAGAGGGTCGCTAGTCATCCTGCCTCCCCAACCACTTGGGGTAGTGGTAGCAGGGTTGAGTGCAGACCATTGTTGTGTGTGCCATTCTCGACCACTATGGATGGTGGTAGCTGGAGATGCACACTTGGCCACTATGCGGAGTGGTAGTTAGCGCACTCACCCGCTATAGACGGTGGTCGTGTGATGTGTAGTTGTCCTGGGTGCGGTGCTTGTCTACTCATGGGTAGGGACGGAGCGGCTTACAGTAGGGACCCCGTGTGAGTAGCATATAGCTTGATGGCGGCTTGCTACTATTTCATACTACCCAACTCGGTCACTCGAGAGTGGTGGCAGCTGGAGTCGGGATAGTTATGATGTCGTGCCACCCAGGTCATACTGGGGTCGTGGTTGGATGAGTCCGCAGACATGGCCATGCATATGCATTGTTGATATATATGTATGCATGTATTTTCTATATGTTTTACATATGCCTGTGAGATGCTACATTTGATTGAGCTATGATTGTTGCATATGTTTGTACATCATGATACATGTCATTTGCATATTATATACTGCTGTGTGTTGAGCATGATATATGTGTTGGTCCAGATGTTTGTATGCATTTGACTAGCATCATGTCATAGTGTAGTATGGACTGGGATGTTATTACATGTGATTATATACTGTTCAATTGTCTGAGTGTTGGTCAGGTATGGGATTGACCTTGTACGCCATATGGGTTATGTTATTATATTCCTGTTCAGGATGATATAACTTATGGTGTTGCAGACCATCAGGTATGTTAGTACATTACTTCATGTTCAGTTGATCAGTTTACTATATGCATTGAGTATGACTATACTGTGGTTACTTGTTAATATATTTAGGACTATATGTCTTTTGGACTCATTCTGTATACCTGTAGATCTTCATATATATACTTGTAGATCTCTATATCTCTATATGTTGTTCATGCACTTTCTATATATTACCCCTAAGTTTCCTGTCGCCCAAGTAGCAGGTAGAAGATTCCTTGGATGTTCGGAGCTCCGCCAGCTGATCCCATCTCACACCGAACGGATGGATGTTTATTACGATTTGTGATATTCTGTTGGATTATTGGTTTGAGATTTTATCCTGTATTGTTTCTGTATTTATGGTATACGGATGTGTTATATGTATTTGGCTTTTAATGTGATTTCTATTTTGATTCCTGTTGTGTCAAAGTCACTCCGGAGTGCATAGTTGAGTCGTTTATATCTTTATTATTTGTCAGTATCTTCCGCTGTATTTTATGCATTATGTCCATATATTTGATATGTGATTGTGGCCGAAAGGCTTTATGTATATCAGGGAATTGTATCACATACAGGGAAGTTGTTGTCCGATTATTTTCAACTCGACATACTCTCGGGGCATAACACTTGGCCCATAAATGGTCAAGGCTATAATCTTTCTCTCCAATGATTAAACATTTAAAATGCTAGCGTATTTCTAAAGTTGCTCCATTCTTCTATTGGGATGATACTTGTTACACATTCATCATCTTGAAAGTGGTCATCTTCATTTTCATCTTCTTCAAGTGGTTCCAACTCTTGAGGATCAAAACTCATATACTTACGAATCAGATTGTGTAAAAGGCAACATGCCAAAATAATGCACTCTTGAGTTTCAATTGAGAAAAATGAGGGGGAAGATAATATTTTCCATCGCCCTTTTAGCAAGCCAAAGCATCTCTCAATCACATTTCTAGCCTCGAAATGTTTCATATTAAAATACTCTTGGGTTGTATGTGGTTGGTGACCGTGAAACTCATTTAGATGGTACCGTTGGCCTCGAAAAGAAGCTAAAAATCCATCCGCATTACACTATCTAGAATCCACCAAATAATAACAACCTTCAAGAATACAAAAAAAAAATATTTTGTATTAATTATAAGTTTGAATGAGGTTTAAATAGCTAGTCAAATACCAATTGTACCTTGAGGAACTTTAAGACCATCAGGCCTAATTATAGCATCTTTGAGCACACGACCATAATGTGCAGAACCCTCCCATCCAGGTAAAACATATATAAACTGCATGTTTGGACAACAAACACCCAATATATTCGAAGCTATATTTCCTTTCCTAGTGCAATATCGGGGTTTTTGATCAGAAGAAGGTGTGACTTTGATTAATGTACCATCTAAAGCACCTAAACAACCCTGTAATTTAAATAATTTGAAAAAATAATAAATAAGATGTTTTTATCCAATAAGTTATAATTTCAAGAAATACAAATTTAAAGTACATTGAAACACCGACAACGATCATCTTGACAATCTTCAGTAATAGGAACTGATTTTTTAAGCAAAATGGAATGCAATTTCAAGATTGCTAGAAGGGAACTATTAAAATGATGACTAATAGTTTCTCCACTTCATAAAAATAATAGACTCATTGACCTATTTTTTTTGTGGTGAGCCAAAACGTACACAAAAATAGCAACTACTTCTTGTAGAGACATATTTTTGGTGTCTTTTAAATCTTCAATATCTCTTACCATCTCACATAATATTCCAAAAGTGCGTTTATCCATTCAAAGCTCACTAATACAAACAGTATCAGATTCTTCAGTGAGTCTAAACACCCAAAGTATTCTCTCAAGCCTTTTCTCTTCTTTGGTTTTAAGTGGAGGTCTCATAATATACAAATGTAGAAACAACAATTGGTACCACATAACATATACAACACTGAACACATTCACCATTGATGCAATAATCCGAATATTTCGAATTATTTTGTGTCTTCTACTAGCAGTAGGAGTACGTGCCATTATCTTCTACATGGCAATAAAGAGATATTAACATAATGTATTACATATCGAATAAGTGCTCAATAAATTTTTAAAAATTATATTCCATGTATCATGAATCAAAGAGAAAAGAATCATGCTTAAGATAGACTAATCCTTCAGAAAATTCACTAAGCAAAAAAGAGAGAAGTAGATGGTGTTATAGATGGAAAAAGAAGTATGCTTAAGACATATGAAAGTGAATTGTATCTAAATGAAATAACACTATTGTCGAAAAATGGTTTTGTAACCAATGACATTGATAGGGGCATGGACAATATATTTCATGATTAGATTAGCATCAAATATAGTACTTAGGTTATAGATAAAGCCATGAACAATTCCAGTTCATCCGAATTGTTTAGCAATCAAATGAAGGTAGAAACTATAAATTTGAGCATAGTTCACATATGCAAAATAATTATCCTTGGAACTTAGAAATACAATGAGACATTTTCCTGAACCTAGCACCCCAAACAGATAAAAAAAAAAATAATGGCACAATCTTCCTGAACCTTTATCCTCTATCCAGTTATAGCTTATTGATTCATGGTTATTCTAAATGTTATCAAACGAAATCAAACCATACAAATATGAAATACAGTATGTCTTATGAGATGCGATGGAAATCTTCTTTGGTTGTTTTTTCTTTGTGATTCTTAAACATGAGGGAATGGAAATTTACTTGTGCTCGACTCAAGGCTAGAAATGAGCAGATTCTAGGTTTCTATTGTCGAAGATGTTAGCTTCGCAGATCCTATTGGCCAGATGAGTTGATTCGATGCTCGATCGGTTGTCGACAAAGCCCACTACAGCGATGTCTTCAAGGGGAGGAGAAGATGAAGGCTACGAGAAGCAGCGATGGAGGTGGACGAAGCGAGAAAGGCGATGGAGGCGGACGAACGGCGATGAGAAGTGGCGAACGACGATGAGAAGCGACGATGGAGGCGGACGAACGATGACAAGAAGGGTGATGGAGGTGGATGAATGATGATGAAGGAGAGCTGGAGGTGGGGCAATGGAGGCGGATGAATGACGATGAGAAGCGGCGATGGAGGCGAACGAAGTGAGAAGGGCGATGGAGGCGGAAGAACTGCGACGAGAAGGGGTAGGGAAAATGAGAACTGATGAGCGATGGAAATGATTTTTTAACCCGTCGTTCTCTTCGGGTTTTGTTGATTCCAAATTATCCGGGAATAATTCCAAACCTTGTATTCCTAAACCCATTAACCAACCATTCTTTTTTATTCCTATTCCCATTCTCTCATTCCAATCCCACGAACCAAACACCATCTAAGTTAATATGAGTAGGAGTATGAGTAAGCTCTTTCTCAAACCCTCCCCCTCGAGGTTATCTTTCACTTGACCTTAGGTGAGTTTTAAAAAAGAAGCTTATCTCTCCCCCTTAACGTTTGGCCACTTAAAGAAAGTACTTAAAGAAAGTTAAGTTTTTTTAAAAAAAACTTTGACCTCCCTTCTCCTTAACTTTGGCTTCTCTTCTCCCCCTTTTGCCATAAATAAAAAATATTTGAGGGTTTTGAAGAAGAAAAATTTAGAAACCCATATGTTTAGAAGTCCAAACATGTCCCCTTTAAAATTTGAATATAATAGTTTCAATATAAATTCATCTAAAATCATGTTCAACTCTTTTTGACTTAATTGATATATAATGATCAATAAGTCTTGATTAGAGTTGGTTATTTTAAATAATTATACTCTATGATTCATATCAATGCACTATATCTACATCTGGAATCAGGAGTAAGGTCCTAACATCTCACACCCATCTACGTGGCTCAGTACACAAACACATTGACCTTATGTGTTGTGAGATGTGTTGACTCCTTAAATCTATAGGCACATGGTTTATAAGGTAAAACCTGAGCTAGTTCCATGTAGCATGAAAAATAGAGTATAAATAAGAGTTAAGTCCTATTCTACTATGCACATTCCTAATCTTCGTCTAAGGAGACTAAATTTTGCTTCGGGTAAGGGTTTCGTGAAAATGTCTGCTAGGTTCGATTCCGACTCAACATATTCGAGTTTTATAGTTCTAATTGCTACGTGTTTGTTGGTGCAGTAGGCACCTGAATCGAACCTGAGTTTTGATTATAGCAAATACACAAAGTTAAGTTCACTTTGTTATCTCATGAGCTGAATCAAGTGTGCAGAATTGCTAAGCTAAAGCTGAAGGTCAGTGACACCCAGAGGTTAGCTATGGTGGTCAGACAACACCGGGAGGACTTCGGAGGGAGCCGAAGAACTCAGTGAAGACCAAAAGTGAAGCTTCAAAGGTTAAGGTTGAGGTAAGCTCATGTGAGTGAGTGTAAGTAAGGTCGTGTCCTCCGTATGAGGACGTCCTTAGGCAATGATCTAACCAAGACTTCCCATGGAAGGTCTAAGTCGAGATAGGATGGTAAACGACCATCGAACTTACTTATATTAACTGCATTTTTGAGCTAACTCTTCATTGCAGCTAGAAACCCTACCGCCAGTCGACTGATGGCTTGTATCATTCAACTGATGCCTCCAACAGTTGACTGGTAAGGGTAGCAGTCGACTGCTGGTCAAGGATCAACCTCGAGGAGAGTCAAAGCTTATCTCCATTTCTCAAGGGCTAGGTGGCATCACCTCATGAAACTTCATCTCAATGATTAGGGTTTCAAAAGGCTATAAAAGTAGGGGTTCTCCACCCCTTTTCCATCATTCTAAGTGCTCTCAATTACCTCCGTAATGTCGCTCTTCTTCAACGGCCACTCTACGATGAAGCGCTGCTGAAACGACGACAACTTGTGCTTAACTTTCTATTCTTTAAGTTGTCGGTAAAAAAAAATTATTTAAATTTTATTTCAAACTCTGTAATCTTCTTTATTTTTGGAGCTTTAATCACAATGAGAAGAGGGGGGAGTGTCCCTCTATCTCTACTTCTTGATATTTATTGTACTCACTTACTCCTACCTCTAATGAGGAGGAGTGTTTTTAGTACTTTACCCTCCGTACACGGTCTAGGACCGTTAGGGCCTTGGATTAGCAGCTGAAGGTTGTGAATCAAGTAAAAACAAAATTGTCTTTACTTACTTTCCAATGTGCACTCATCTTTATGAATTCGAAAAGTTTTCTCTTGCGCTATTCACCCCCCTTCTAGCGCTCAAATCGATCCAACAATTGGTATCAGAGCCGGGGGCGCTATGATTTGGTGAAACCACCAATCTAACAATTTTTACAGATTTTTTTCTGTTTATTTTTGTTTTACAAGTTTTTCATTTCGTTTAAATTCATTCTCCCACACTACTAATCCAAGACGAAAGTCTTGGTACATTTTGATTATTTTTGCTTTGTGAGGTACTTGTACCATATTTTGTCTAAATGGCCCATCTCAAAGGGTTTAGCACCGTCTGACCTCCATTTTACAACAGAGACGACTTCCGTTATTGGAAGGGTTAGATGGAGTGCTGCCTTAAGACCCAAATCGAGATGTGGATCGTAATATAAACCAGATTCACGCTTCCTACTAATAAAGTGGGTGAATCCTTGGATTACAATCAGTGGACTAACGCCATGAAAAGACAAGTGGAAGCCGATACAAAGGCTACCCAAATTCTTCAATGCGGCTTGTCCAAAGAGGAGCTAAATCGCGTCAACCTCTTCATAAGTGCGAAGGACTTGTGGACTAAACTCGTAGAGTTATAGGAAGGAACCGACGACGCAAAGGTTTGTAAACAAGACCTTTTATTCAATAAATTGTATAATTTAAAAATGCAGGAACATGAGACGGTGACACAACTACATGCTCGTATTCAAGATATCATCAATAGCTTGCACACCATCAGACAAAAGGTCAAGAATTGAGACCTTATAAGATATGCTTTAAATGCTTTCCCTAGGACTACCTTGTGGGCATCCATGGTCGATGCCTATAAGGTTTCTAAGGACCTTTTAAAAATTAGATTAGATGAGTTATTTTCAAAATTTTGTTGGTGCAGTAGGCACCTAAGTCGAACCTATGTTTTGATTATAGCAAACGATACAAAGTTAAGCTCATATTGTTATCTCACGAGCCAAATTGAGTGTGCAGAAAATTATTAAAGCTGGAGCTGAAGGCTAGCGACACCCGGAGGAAGTCGTGGTGGTCAGGTGACACTCGAGTGACTTTGGAGGGAGCCGAAGGAATTGAGTGGAAGGCCGGAAGCAAGAGCTACAAAGTAAGTATCGAGGTAAGCTCGTGTGTGTGTGAGCGTAAGTGAGGTCGTATCCTTCTTACGAGGATGATCTTAAGCGTAGATCTGACTAAAGACATCCTATGGATGGTCTTGTAGGGGATCGATTGGCCGGCTAGAGGGGGGTGAATAGCCCTCGAACGTTGGATGTCGGTATTTGCTCGTATACAAAGAGATTAGCGCAACGGAAACAATAAAGCAAGACAAGCAAATAGAAATACAAGAAGACAAAAAAGATGTAACGTGGTTCACGACTACGCCGCTAATCCACGATCCCGATTCTTCCGAGGTGAATCACTCCTCCAAAGCCAATCACTATTGGTCTCTCCTTTGCACCAAGCTAGGTGGAGGTAACCTTTACAATCAAGATCACTCTTCTTACAATAAGAATGGAGTAAAAACAAGTAAGAAGAGTTTAGAGCTTGTGGGGCACTAGGAAGATCACTTAGAGCATAAGCATTAGCCTCTCAAAGGCTCACACCCTCTCTTTTTATAGAGAGGGCTGATTTCTTCCCGTTGGCCGCCACTCGATTCTTTCGCCCTTGGCATTGCCGATCATACTACAACGACCTCGAACACGCGTCCGATCCGACCGTTGTAGTCCAACGGATCACTTGGCGCGATCGATGGACCTCACCGCGATCAGCCTCCGTAGTCGACTTCCCTGGCTACGAGCGACCTGGTTCGAACCCTATTGACTACCGATCGCCTTATATGGAAGCGATCGCTGGCCATTACACACCATCGAATACCAATAACTACATTCGACCTTAACATAAGTTTGAGCTTCCGGCGGTCGGGTAAACCTTAACCCTTGCGGTCAAGTCTCCGACACTCAGCCATTCGACCAAGTTCACCTAATGAGCTACTTACATTTCACTCATTCTCTCATCTCACTCGAAGTCTCTCGCTGAAGCTCTCTTCGTTCGCGACCACGTCCCTCGGCAGCATCATGCGCATGACTATGCAATGCTCCTTCACGTCTCTTGCCTCCGAAGTCTGATTCCTTGGGTTCACTTCAAGTCATCTCATCCGGCGGTCCCTCGTATGGTCCAAGCGCACGGCTTCCGCAAAGTCATCCTTCACCGACTCAAGGACCGAGGTTGTGAGGGTGAACCCGCCAAGGCTCCATGTGCGAATTGCTAAGTCCTACAAGACTCCAACGCACATATCAAATAACAATATCATCCTAACTTAAACCCTTTGCCACACACATTAAAACCTTATCATGGCAAGAGATTGCCCTAACAAACTCTCCCTTTTTGATGTGTGGCAATCCGTTTAAGTTAGGTAAAAACATTTGATGAAAATTCTAAGGTAAGAAAGCATGTAAACATAAACATGATATAGCAACATGCAACTCCCCCTTAATCCATGAAACTCCCCATACAAATTTTCAAATTTTCTCCCCTATCATAATTTACTTAAACATAATTACTTCTCCCCCTTTGACACCATCAAAAAGATTGACACTAAGTTATAAACCAATGGAATCAAGTTTAATAGAAGGAAAATACCAAAAACATGATTAAAATTGAAATAAGAAAATATTGGACAGTAGTTCAAGTGGGCAGTCGACTGCTATCAGTATGGCAGTTGACTGGCACAAAAGGATTCCGAAATTCTGATTTTCTGGGTGAAATTCAGAAATGGATTATAAATTCCAAAAAATTCAAAAAATCATGAAATTTGAGGAACATATTCCTTTTAAGTATATCTATCAATGAAAAATAGTTTTTCAAGAAAAATCATTATATTTTCCGAGATTTGCCAAAAATCCAAAGGCTTTAAAAACCACTAGTTTTTGAGCATGTTAGTATCCATTTTAACACCTAGTATTGCTTAGGATTGTTTCAAAACATGAATACATGGATTTTAAAGTAAGAAATTATTTTGAAAACATATGAAATATCCAACCATGATCTTTGGGCAATATGTCTATGAATTAAACATAAGCCTTCCCCATGATTGGTCTATTATTGCTATTTTGATACTTTAAATGACCATCTAAATGCCATAGGCATTAGTGGACATTTGTATCATCCTAACATCTCACCCATGCTAAGTTTTCAATCAAAGTAGCCTATGGTGAGTGTGAGATGCATCCTAGGGGGTATTTGTATATACTTAACCATTATATTCATACAATTCTATCAAGGTTAAGTATCATCCTAACACTCAACATGATCATAATGACATATATGAACTAAGTTCATATTATGATCATGAAATACAAGTATTCATCAATTAATAATCATGCATTAGGTATTATATTATGATAATAAACAAAATATCACCTAAGGCATGATTTAAACCCTATTTCTCATGATGATGTACCTAATTTCAAAAATCATAAATCATGATTGCACATATACATAGCAATTACATTAATCATCATGATTTAAGCATTATTATCTATTTATGGGCACGTTATCATCACCCAACACTATTCTAAAAATGTTGTCCCGCCATCCTAAGTCAACCAAAATATGATATAGGTCAATTGCATATGGTTGACTACCCTAGGGGTTTTCTAACCCTTAAGGATGGATTTTGGAACCCAAAATAGGTTCTTTCCTATGGGGTTCACAAGATACTCCTTGGGGATCCATTTCCTAGCTATTACCTTCTTTTTATCTTGTCCCCTAGCAATTAGGCATTTATAGGCCTTTTCAATTTTCTTTTCTTTATAACCTAGGCCTTTCTTATTAAAACTTGCCCTTTGACTCCCAATTATCATATTCAATGTGTTGGAGCGAATTGTGAATTTTTCTAGGGCTTTTGTTAAATAGTCTACCTTTTCCCTTAAGGCACTATTTTCATTTATACATGCTGTTGGTGCAGTGGGCACCAAAGTCGAACCGGTATTTTGATTATGGCAAAAGGCTCAATAGTTAAGGGTATATTTGTTATCTTACGAGCTCAATTAAGTGTGCAGAAATGCTAAAGATGAGCGGAAGGTCTGCGACACCCGGTGGGAACCGAGGTGGTCGGGCAACGCCAGAGGGACTTCGGAGGAAGCCGAGGTACTCGGGTGAAGACCGGAAGCGAGGCTACAAGGTAAGCTCGTGTAAAAGCGAAGCAAGGTCGTTAAGCGTAGATCCGACCCAATACCTCCAATGGAAGGTCTAGGTCGAGATCAGATGGTTAGAACCATCGTACTTTATATTTTAAGCTAACTTGTACTGCAGTCCAAAATCCTTTGACTACAGTCAATTGCTAGTCAAGTTCCAGCCTCGAGAAGAGCTCGAATTTCAAGGGGGTGAATTTGGACTTGACTCGTGTTTTGGTACAAAGGGTGATGTGGCATCAAGGTGGACATCCAAACCATCACCAAGCTTCCTTGTGGTGGGCCCAAAATAAGGTGAGTTGGCACAAGATGGTTGGCTCCCATGATGTGGCACAAGTTGAATGGCTCCAACAAGTTGGCGCCCAAGGAGGTTGGAGGTGGCACAAGGTGGTTGGATGAAACACCTCATCCTCAAGTTGGCGCCCAAGGAGGTTGGAGGTGGCACAAGGTGGTTGGATGAAACACCTCATCCTTGAGTTGGCGCACAAGGAGGTTGGAGGTGGCACAAGGTGGTTGGATGAAACACCTCATCCTTGAGTTGGCGCACAAGAAGGTTGGAGGTGGCACAAGGTGGTTGGATGAAACACCTCATCCTTGAGTTGGGATAAGAACCTCACCTTGGACACTACCTATGTCTAAATTCATAGATCAATATCCATAAATAGACATGTTCCAAGCAAATAACAAGAATTCAAGAGCTCTCAACACGCCATTAACGCCGCTTACTACTACTCACATTTGCTCTGACGAAGTGCGCCGACAACAAAAGCTACATCTTCTACTTATAAGAGTTGTTATATTTATTTAAGTTCTACTTCTTTAAATTGTCTTTGTGCTTTAATCGTAACAAGGAAAGGGGGAGTGCCCCTTTGCCTTGATTTCTTTTTGTAATCGTTGCTCTACCTCCAACGAGGAGGAGTGGTTTTAGTGAATTGCCCTCCGTACGTGATCAAGGATCACTAGGGCCGTGGATTAGCAATCGAAAGATTGTGAACCACGTAAAAATATCTTGTCTACTTTATATTTCCGCTGTGCACTCTCTACTTGCTTTTTACTTATTGCAAAAGTTTTTTAACGACATCGTATCGCTATTCACCCCCCCTCTAGCGACACTTTCGATCCAACAATTGGTATCAGAGCCGGGGGCGCTAAGATTCGGTGAAACCACCAATCTAGCTTTGTTTTTCCTTTTTTTTACAGATTTTTTATTTATTTATTTATGTTTTGGTATATAAATTTCACTTGCTTATCTTCTCCTACATATAGAATTGCATTAGAGGCTTTAGGATCCGGATAAGGTTGTCCTTGGGTTAGATCGAGTAAGGTTGTCCTCGGAACTTCAACGACATTCGCATTTGATTGTTTATTTCTTTTTGCAAGTTACATTTTATATATCTTTTTACTTCCCTTTTACTAATCCAAGACGAAAGTCTTGGAATATTCTTTCCGTGTGTTTTGCAAGATTCTTTTTCGTTTCTTCTTGTTTTTAAATGGCCCATCTCGAAGGGTTTAGCACCCGACCCGCTTTACAACGGTAATGACTTTCGTTATTGGAAGGGTCGGATGGAATGCTTTCTTAAAACCCAAATCGAGATGTGGATCGTAATCCAAACCGGTTTCACACTTCCTATTAATGAAGATGGTGAATCTTTGGGTTACGATCAATGGTCAAATTCCATGAAAAAACAAGTAGAAGCCGATGCCAAGGCAACTCAAATCTTGCAATGTGGGTTGTCCAAGGAAGAGTTCAACCGCCGCCCCTTCATTAGTGCAAAGGACTTATGGACCAAGCTAGTGGAACTACACGAAGGCACCGACACGAAGGTATGTAAAAGAGATTTACTTTTAAATAAATTGTATAACTTGAAAATGCAGGAAAACGAGACGCAACTCAACTACATGCTCGTATCCAAGACATCACAACCAACTCCATGCCATCGGACAAAGGTCGAGAATCGCGACCTTATCGTATTCTCTTAACTCGTTTCCTAGGACCACCTTGTGGGCATCCATGGTCGATGCCTACAAGGTCTCCAAGGACCTTTCTAAAATTAGGTTAGACGAATTGTTTTCAAAACTTGAATTACATGAGCAAACTAACGTGGTCGGTGCCGAGAAGAGTATTGCGTTAATTTGTTCAAGAAGAAGAAGCCCAAGCAAGCCACCCTCAAGGAAGAAGATTTCGCCAATCGGAAGTAGACTCGAAATAGAATCCAACTAGTCAATCTAGTTCTAAGATGATCAAGAGATGAAAACGACCAACAACTCAAGGTAAGCCTAAACCTAATTCAAATACTTCTAATTTTAGATGCTATGAGTGCAACAGCGTTCGTTCACATCAAGTCCGAGTGCCCAAAGCTAAAGAATAACGCATCAAAGACCAAGAAAGCGCGCAAACGCTACTTGGGAGGAGTTCGGAGGAAGAAGGCGATATCCAAGCTCTAATGGCCAAGCCGATCGAGCACGACTCAAAACCAAGAAGAGTCCGAGTCCAATGATGAGCTTCCATTCAAGACAAGCCACGGATCCGTATCCGGTTCAAAAGAATCATTAAGGGTAAGTCGGTCGTTACTTAATACTTTGTATGGTGCAATTAAATTTTTAAATAAGAAACTAGCTAAGTCCGAGTCCAAGGTCGAGACCCTAATTGAGGAGGTTAACCTTCTCAAACATGAGGTCTCCCTAACCTCTTCGACTACTCGTATTCAAGAGGAGGACTCAACTCAAGTTGAAAAGCTTGAAGTTGAGAACTCGCTTTGAAAACACAAGTCGAGACCTTAGGAACACGTTGGAAAGGTTCACTTTGGGATCCAAGGGACTTGACCTCTTACTTGGATCACAAAGGGCCGTGTACAACAAGGCGGACTTCTGGTTTAACTCAAATACAACCAATAAGTCATATATGTCTATAGTAAACCAACATAAGAAAAATGTCCAAGCATGGGTCCCTAAGACCACTTTGATTTCAACTTTAGGATCTAACATGTATTGGGTTCCCAGGACCAAATTCACTATGTGAATAGACCCACTCGATTCAATGGTCCAGGGGGAGCCAATACAAAATGTATTTTTGTTAAGTCTTAGAAATTGCATGCTTAGTTTTTCCTTTATTTTTAGAATGGTTAGATAGGACTCATAACCAACTAAAATCCTGCGAAAAGATTGAGCCTCGGGGAGCCTCTTTTCAAAAATAAATCAACTAAAATCCTACGAAAAGATTGAGCCTCGGGGAGCCTCTTTTCAAAAATAACTAGTTAGACCAAGATGTAGTCTCAAGTAAGTCGAGTTATCAATTTCTTGAAATTAGCTTTGTCTAAGGAAGTGGTCGTTGTTCCGATCAAAGAAGGCCTGTGCCTCGCCACGACCTGGAAGCTAATCTCTTGAAAAGATTACTTGATGAGCTTAGACTAAATCCGAATCTAACCTAATGTTGGTTAATTTAAATTCATTAAAATTAATCAAGTAAAATTGAAAGTCATCTCACAGTAACACATAGGAATAACATGTTTTGATCATGTAGATATTGGTGAGATGATTTAGGTTTAAAAACTTACAAACAACCCTTTAGTAATTCCATTGATCCTACACATAAGAGTCGAAGAAACCATTAATATAGTTTTCGACGAAGGACACGAACCCGTTCAATCCTTAACAAAACCAACTAGCAAATCAACTTATAGCGAACCCGACTGATCTTGAACTTGAATCTCGTCCTAACCCAAGTCATCCTATCGACCAAGTGATAGATGACTCTAACCCAAGTCAAACTAGAACTCACCCAAGTCATCCTATCGACCAAGTGATAGATGACCCTAACCCGAGTCACACTAAGACTCAAACAAATCATCCTATCAATCAAGTTATAGGTGATCCAAATTTAGGGGTTCGAACTAGAGCTTCATATCGAAACCTTAGTCAAATCTCGTTAATTTCCAAAATCGAACCCAAAACTATTGAACAAGCACTTGATCCCGATCGATTATTGCTATGCAAGAAGAGCTAGCTCAATTCACTAGAAATGAAGTGAATTAGTACCACCACCTAAGAAAAATCAATTATTGGAACAAGGTGGGTATTTCAAATAAACTTGATGATAAAGGTGAAGTAGTTAGAAATAAAGCTAGGTTAGTCGCAAAAGGGTTTAGTCAAGTGGTTTAGATTACGATGAGACCTACGCCCGTAGCCGACTAGAGTCCATCAGAATGTTGTTAGCATATCTTGCACATCGAGGTTTTAAATTGTTTCAAATGGATGTCAAGTCAGCATTTTTGAATGGATACATTAGGAAGAAGTTTACGCTCAACCTCCTGATTGAAAATCTAGATAAACGACCATGTCCTTAGACTTAAGAAAGCCTATATGGACTCAAACAAGCCCCAAGAGCTTGGCGAAGGCTTCGATCTATCTTAAGTCCAAAGGATTCAACCAAGGTTTAGTCGACCCAACCTTATTCGTTAAAACCGAGGAAAAGAAATCTTTATAGCCCAAATCTATGTAGATGATATAATTTTTGGAACTACCAACTCGATCCTGCTAAACGAATTCATCTCACTTATGGAAAGTGAATTTGAAATGAATTTAGTGGGAGAGTTAAGTTTTTTCTTAGGTTTACAAATTAAACAAACTAAAGATGGAATATATTTACATCAACAAAAATATACTAAGGACTTAATAAATCGATTTGGAATGCAAGATGCTAAAATAATCAATACACCTATGGCAACTAATGTTAATATAAACGAAGATGTAGAAGGAAAACCCGTTGACCTAAAATACTATAGGAGCGCAATAGGAAGTCTCCTATACTTAACCGCGAGCCGACCCGACATTTTATTCGCGGTAAGTATGTGCGCAAGGTTACAAACCTGTGCCAAGGAGTCTCACCTAACCCTAGTCAAGCGTATACTAAAGGGCACGCTAAACGTAGGTATTTGGTACCCTAGATCTACCGAGTTTAATCTAATCGGCTACTCCGACTCCGACTATGCCGGTAGTAAACTCGATAGAAAGAGCACGAGTGTTTGTTGTCAAATCTACTCTAGTCTAGTGAGTTAGTGCGAGGAAGCATTGCGTTGCCTTATCTACCACCGGTGAATACGTTGCGATGGGTGAGTGTGTCTCTCAGCTCCTGTGGATGAAGCACACTCTCCAAGACTTTAGCTTAATCTTTAACAACATTAAAAGTTAGGTATGTGCGTAATAGAGTAGGATTTAAATTTTTCTATATATGTACTCTATTTTTGCTTCTTTTTATGAAATTAGCCTAAGTCTTACCTTAGAAATCATATTGGGAACTTGCTTGGACTTACAAACCCTAAAATATATTTACAAACTTTTTGAGTTAAGGCAAAGGGAGAAAGTCACAAAAGTAACCAAATTAACCAAAATTAAAGGGAAGAAAGTAAACAAAATTATTACCAAAATTAAAGGGAAGAAAGTAAACAAAATTATTACCTTTTATATTAAGTAATTCGTTAAGCAACTATTAAGGGGGAGTAAAAATTATTTTTCAAGAACTCACCTTCGGTCAAGGGGGAGGTTACCTCAAAGGGGAGAACTTGAAACAATAATATTTCTCACTCATGATTAATCATTATGCTAGCTCATTCATATTTAATCTTTATGCTAGCTCATTCATATTTAATCTTTATGCTAGCTCATTCATGCTTAATCATTATGCTAGCTCATTCATATTTAATCTTTATGCTAGCTCATTCATGCTTAATCATTATGCTAGCTCATTCATATTTAATCTTTATGCTAGCTCATTCATGCTTAATCATTATGCTAGCTTATCGTTATGTTTAATTTTTCCTTAACTTTTGTGCCGGTTTGCCATGAATCAAAGGGGAGATTGTTGGTGCGAAGGCACCAAAGTCGAACAGTATTTTGATTATGGCAAAAGGCCTCAATAGTTAAGGGTATATTGTTATCTTACGAGCTCAATTAAGTGCGAAATGCTAAAGTTGAGCGGAAGGTCTGCGACACCCGGTGGGAACCGAGGTGGTCGGGCAACGCCAGAGGGACTTCGGAGGAAGCCGAGGTACTCGGGTGAAGACCGGAAGCGAGGCTACAAGGTAAGCTCGTGTGAAAGCGAAGCAAGGTCGTTAAGCGTAGATCCGACCCAATACCTCCAATAGAAGGTCTAGGTCGAGATCAGATGGTTAGAACCATCGTACTTTATATTTTAAGCTAACATCATAGCCCAAAACCCTTTGACTACAGCCAACCGCTAGTCAAGTTCCACGAGAAGAGCTCGAATTTCAAGGGGTGAATTTGGACTTGACTCGTGTTTTGGTACAAAGGGTGATGTGGCATCAAGGTGGACATCCAAACCATCACCAAGCTTCCTTGTGGTGGGCCCAAAATAAGGTGAGTTGGCACAAGATGGTTGGCTCCCATGATGTGGCACAGTTGAATGGCTCCAAATGTTGGCGCCCAAGGAGGTTGGAGGTGGCACAAGGTGGTTGGATGAAACACCTCATCCTCAAGTTGGCGCCCAAGGAGGTTGGAGGTGGCACAAGGTGGTTGGATGAAACACCTCATCCTTGAGTTGGCGCACAAGAAGGTTGGAGGTGGCACAAGGTGGTTGGATGAAACACCTCATCCTCAAGTTGGCGCCCAAGGAGGTTGGAGGTGGCACAAGGTGGTTGGATGAAACACCTCATCCTTGAGTTGGGATAAGAACCTCACCTTGGACACTACCTATGTCTAAATTCATAGATCAATATCCATAAATAGACATGTTCAAGCCAAGCAAATAACAAGAATTCAAGAGCTCTCAACACGCCGTCGTAACGCCGCTACTACTACTCACATTTGCTACGACGAAGTGCCGCCGACAACAAAAGCTACATCTTCTACTTATAAGAGTTGTCGGTATATTTATTTAAGTTCTACTTCTTTAAATTGTCTTTGTGCTTTAATCGTAACAAGGAAAGGGGGAGTGTCCCTTTGCCTTGATTTCTTTTTGTAATCGTTGCTCCTACCTCCAACGAGGAGGAGTGGTTTTAGTGAATTGCCCTCCGTACGTGATCAAGGATCACTAGGGCCGTGGATTAGCAATCGAAAGATCGTGAACCACGTAAAAATATCTTGTCTACTTTATATTTCCGCTGTGCACTCTCTACTTGCTTTTTACTTATTGCAAAAGTTTTTAACGACATCGTATCGCTATTCACCCCCCCCCCCCTCTAGCGACACTTTCGATCCAACACATGCATCACTAACATCTAATGGCACATAAAGATCATGTGAGCATGCATCATTTAAGCTAGAAGAAATATTATAATTTAAGCATGCATTTTCTAGCTTATTTTCCAATGCCTTAATTTGATTAAGCATGCTTTTATTTTTCTTTTTCATTCCAAATAAGTCCTTAGTTAAACTAGAAATTATGGAAACTATTTTCTTAGGAGAGACATTCGTTACCATAGTTTCCATATCCTCTTCTTCTTCTTCGGATGAGGAGGATGTAGAAGCTCCCCCTTCACTTGAGCTCTCTCCTCTTGAGCTTGATCCTTCATTTTCGGAGGAAGAGAAATCCAAGTCATCAAAGGCCATCAAGGCCAAATTGGTGACAAAGGCATTCTCCTCATCCGATGATGATGATGAGGATGAGGATGGGTCATCCCAAGTCCTTGCCTTTAGAGCTTTGGTCTTCCCCTTTTCTTTTGTCTTCTTCTCCTCTTCCTTCTTTTTCTTGCTCCCCTTTTTCTTCTTCTTTTCTTCTTTCTTTTTCTTCTCTTCCTTGCTCTTGTTTAGGAGGGGACAATTATCCCTTATGTGCCCCTCTCCTTGGCAATTGTAGCATATGACCTTCCCCCTTGGTCTTCTATTCCTATCATTTGATTTATGAAAATGAAAACCTTTTAAAGCACGTCTTACCCTCCTTACCATATAGGCTTCTTCGGTGCTATCCATGGAGGAGGAGGAAGACACTTCGTCATCGGAGGAGGAGGAGATCTCTATCTTCTTCTTCCCCTTATTTGCCAACAATGCTACTCCCCTTGAAGGTTGTATTTTTGGCTCTTCTTGTATTCCTTCAAGCCTAGATTCATGTAATTCCATAGTGGAGAAAAATTTATCTAGAGTACTTACCTCTAGATTCTTTGAAATGTAAAATGAGTTCACCATTGAACTCCACTTGGATGATCGGGGGAAAGCATCT
Organism: Wurfbainia villosa; assembly: GCA_025175895.1. Lineage (NCBI taxonomy): Eukaryota > Viridiplantae > Streptophyta > Magnoliopsida > Zingiberales > Zingiberaceae > Wurfbainia > Wurfbainia villosa. The sequence continues at coordinate 26,530,972 of CM045988.1, forward strand.
ATGGCCTTCATTATCATATCGCCTACACTTGTTAGTCCAATTAAAATTTCTTTGAATCTAGAATGCAAAAAAGTTACCTTTTCTCCCTATTCTAATTTAATGTTGGATAGTTGGGAGCGGAGGAGATCTCTCCTTGCTAGCTTCCCCTTGGATGTGCCTTCATGAAGCTCAATTAGCTTCTCCCACATCTCCTTGACACTTAGGCATTCTCCTATTCGGTTGATTTCTTGTTAAGGGAGCACATTGAAAAGATGATGCTTGGCTTTTGAATTTGCAAGGTGCTCTTCCCTTTGCCTTTTGGTCCATCTAGATTTCTCTATTGGCTTCCCTTCTTCATCCCTAGGCAAAACGAAACCGGATTCCATTGTAATCATAATATCAAAATCCGTTTCGAAAAATACCTCCATTCGCTTCTTCCACCAAGCGAATTCTCCTTCAAACTTCGGAGGATGGATGTTGGAGCCGAACATTTTGAAAGTTGCTTGTTGTGGCGATTAGTCCTCGACAAGCTTTCCTTGGCTCTGATACCACTTGTAGGGGATCGATTGGCCGGCTAGAGGGGGGTGAATAGCCCTCGAACGTTGGATGTCGGTATTTGCTCGTCTACAAAGTGATTAGCGCAACGGAAATAATAAAGCAAGACAAGCAAATAGAAATACAAGAAGACAAAAAAGATGTAACGTGGTTCACGGCTACGCCGCTAATCCACGATCCCGATTCGTTCGAGGTGAATCACTCCTCCAAAGCCAATCACTATTGGTCTCTCCTTTGCACCAAGCTAGGTGGAGGTAACCTTTACAATCAAGATCACTCTTCTTATAATAAGAATGGAGTAAAAACAAGTAAGAAGAGTTTAGAGCTTGTGGGGCACTAGGAAGATCACTTAGAGCATAAGCATTAGCCTCTCAAAGGCTCACACCCTCTCTTTTTATAGAGAGGGTTGATTTCTTCCCGTTGGTCGCCACGATCATTGCTGCCCTTGGCGGCCGATTGCCCCAACTGGCGGCCTCGAATACGTCAAATCCTGACCGTTGTAGTCCAAAGGATCACTTGGCGATCGATGGACCTCACCCGGTCGATTCGCCTCCGTAGTCGATCGCCCGGCTACGGGCGGTTATGGCGAACCCTATTGACCGATCGCCCTTATATGGCGATCATTGATCGATCGAATACGGTCGAACTACATTCGACTCCTTAACATAAGTTTGAACTTCCGGCGGTCGGATAAACCTTAACCCTTGCGGTCAAGTCTCCGACACTCAGCCATTCGGCCAAGTTCACCTAATGAGCTACTTACATTTCACTCATTCTCTCATCTCACTCGAAGTCTCTCACCGAAGCTCTCTTCGTTCGCGGCCACGTCCCTCGGCAGCATCAGGCGCACGACTCTACAATGCTCCTTCGCGTCTCTTGCCTCCGAAGTCTGCTTCCTTTGCTTCACTTCAAGTCATCTCGTCCGGCGGTCCCTCGGATGCTCCAAGTGCACGACTTTCACAAAGTCATCCTTCACCGATTCAAGGACCGAGGTTGTGAGGGTGAACCCGCCAAGGCTCCATGTGCGAATTACTAAGTCTTGCAAGACTCCAACGCACATATCAAATAACAATATCATCCTAACTTAAACCCTTTTCCATACACATCAAAACCTTATCATGGCAAGAGATTGCCCTAACAGGTCTAGGTCGAGATCAGATGGTCAGTGGCCATCAAAATAATGTTTTTGTTAAGCTAACTTTTGATTTCAGCTAGCATCAGTTGACTGCTAGCTTGGAGCACTCGATTGCCGTCCATCAGTCGACTTCTCATGGTCAACACTGTGATCTTGCCATCGATCGTGATGATGGCCATCGATCGCTAATGGTCAACTTCATTTCAAGGGGATTGGTGCTCAAATCTGATTGGTTGAAGATCCTCTCGATAAGGGACTCAAAGGCTATAAAAGGAGGGTCTCTCCTAGGGTTTTCTCATCAAATCTAAGTTCCCAAAAGCCTCCGTAATGCTGTTACTCTCCGACAAAGAAGTGCTACTTCTCCGACGATCTAATCTTAAGTTCTCATTTCTTATTTGTCGATATAAGTTTTAATTTAGTTTATCTCTATTCATATTATTGTCTCAGAGATTTTTTTAACGTAACGAGGAGAGGGGGAGTGTCCCTCTACCTCAAGCTTTTATGGTTTCTTGTATTCGATTAACTCCTACCTCCAACGAGGAGGAGTTCTTTAGTGCTTTGCCCTCCATGCTTGGTCAAGGACTACTAGGGCCTTGGAGTAGTAGCCGAAGGCTACAAACCAAGTAAAAAAAAATACTATTGTCTCATTTATTTTGCATTTATCTTCTGCTACATTTATGTTGGGATGTATATTGGAAAAGTCTATCTTTTGTATGCACATCTTTATTTTTGAAATAAGAATCACATGATCATTGTTTGTATATTTATGGTTATGCATGTCGTCTAATACATTACATTGCAAATAACATGGTGTGTAGTGTCACACTGGAGATCATGTTATCAATTCCTTGTAAAGTATAAGTAAAGGCTCACAACCGAGATGGTTATGGACAAACTATTGGAATGGTTGTAGTGTGATTTGGTATTGGTTTGTCTTGACCATAGAATCACACTAGTACACTTTGTGTGTATGGAGCAGGACCGACTTAGAGGTGATTCGATTTATTGCTGACTACATAATTGAATCGGACCTCGGATATTATATTGTACATGCTCTTAATCCCGATATAATAACAGACACATATACTTAGTATTTATTTCTTTGATTTACCAATGGGTGAGATTTATAGAGTAAATCGATAAGCTCGGTAAGTTGGGAAATGATATTATTTATATGGTGTGCCGTTGATTATAGGAGGAAACTATGTCCTATATATTAGGGTGATGATGTCCCATTGAGGAGCTCATAAGGTTCATCATGTAAACCCTGTAGGTGGACTTGGTCTGGCATGTTGATAAGGTTGAGTGGTACTACTCATGGAGTTAGATGTTAATTAATTAATTGCTAGTAAATTAATTAATTGACGGACATTCGAGATCTTAAACACTGGGAGATAAATGTACAAATAATATATGAAGCCCATATTAACTTATGGGGGTTGGTGAGGTAGATCCATGATAATCCTCTAGTGGAATGGATTATCATTAATGGATCGGACTTTATGTGGGCTTGATCCATTGGGTGGTCAAGATCCAACTCCTCCTCATGGTCCCTATTGTAGCATATTAAAACCCTCATGAAGCCTAGATCCGATGATGGAAAATGAAACTCTAGATCTGACGGTGGAGATTAAATATTTAGATCCGACGGTGGAGATTAAATCTCTAGATCCGACGGTTGAGATTAAATATCTAGATCCAACGGTTGAGATTAAATCCCTAGATCCGACGGTGGAGATTGAAAGGAGGCTTAAGCCTAGCTCTATAAAAAGAGGATTAAGGGGTGGGCAACAAGCACATTCAAGGGAGATTAGGGTTTTGGCGGCTAGGGCTTGGAGAGGCATTGGGCGGCTAGGGTTTGGAGAACCCTTAGGCGGCAAGACTTCCCTTCTTCCTAGGGTTTTGGCTGGTGCCCCTCTTCTTCCTCTCATCCTTGGCAGGCATCCCAATTCTCTTCCTCTCCTCCTTGGCCAGTGGCAAGAGCTAGGGTCTTCTCCCTTGGAGCTTTTGGCCGGCTCCCATAATCCTTATTCCTCTCCTTGGTCGGAGGCAATCACCAAGCAAGGTGGCTTGGTGGTTGGTTCTAGATAGGATAAGAAGAAGTTTTGTTCTATTCTTTCCTTTGTTCGGAGCGAGCAAAGAAGGGAAGAACGTGATCTAGGAGGCTTCAACTCTTGGAAGATCATTGCCCACACAACGTCCAAGAGGAGGATAGGACATACGATAGAAGACCTTGAGGTAAACAAGAGGTATAAAGCTTGTTTATTTTGATTAGTGTTCTTTTGTATTATGTCTATAATTGTTTTCAATTATATGTGGCTAATTTACTTGGACCCCGAATACAAACACAAAAACCGGCGATCCGTACATCGTCTATTCCGCGACTAATCGTAGAATAGAGATTGGTTGCTTGAACAACAAGTTTGTTTAAGTGACTACTCTAATCGAATAGCACGATGATGGAACGATTTCTTGGGTAATCCCTCTTTGTCAAGGATAAATTTTTTTATCCGGGGATATAGACGGGATTGCCATGAACAAGCGACCGAGTTGAAGTGAGAAGCGAAGTTTCCTCCCTTCAAATGGTATCAGAGCCATGGTTTCCGATTTTGTGTGTTTAAGATTCGGTTACTTTTATGCACTTTTCATATATTATATGTGTCGGATAATAGTAGGATGTGCATAGGTTAACTTTTTGGTTGCAGGCATAGGATTCAACTATTATGGTCATATGTGTGTAATTGTATATTATTTGAATCCTTGGGGTTGACGAGGCTAGTATTTAATTTTTGTAATTAAGTACGACATTGTTTAGCCACTCTTTTATTTTAGTTTACTTTCTATCTAGATTTCCTGTACACTCCTTCGTGGAGTATAGGATCGATGGATGTAAATTAAAATAATTATTCACGGCTCGGATCTCTGAATGACTTGTACATGGCGTAGGGAGGAGCAGACGAGATGGCGATACGACGGGAGGCATATTGGAGACAAAATCCATAATAGTTGGAAAATAATTTTTTTTTCATATTTATTGCTACTTGTTTGATATGCATGTCGTAGCCTAGGAAAATTCTTCAATTTTAAATTACTAAGTGGGAGAGGGATATTTTTATAAATTCCCATGACCTCCATTACGATTTGACATGTGATGCAAACAAACTTGCGCGTCGGCTCTGAGTGCCTTTCTCCCCATCGAATGAATTTGTTTGCGGATCACAGGGTTGAATATGGTTATAAGAAATTATTAAGAAGCATGTGTACTTCCCCATCGGAAGGCACATAACCCGAGATAATTACCTTGGTACCGAGTAATGGTGAACACTTAGATGCAAATAGGAGTATCCTCCCCATCGGAGTCACTTTTTTTATTTCTAGGGTGAAAGAAGAACCAACTATTAATTTTATATGTCAAAAAGTTAGGTTGACAAGATAGTAAAATTAATGGGTAAAACCTCCTCTTACAAATGTAGAATTCATATACGTCTACACTATCCTGGCATACGATATTCTCGGTGTTTTGAGGTGTTGGTTGATTTTAAAATTTTATTGTTTGAGGAATCAATAAGTTTTTGAAATCTAATATTTTGATCTATGTGATTCTTAGGTTTTTCAAAATGACTTTCAACCAACTTGCCTTGATACTGAAAGAAAATAAACTTACTGGACCCAATTATGTTAATTGGAAGAGGAATCTTGATATTGTCTTGACTGCTAAGGAATACAAATATGTATACCTCGAAGAGTGTCCTCCTAAGCCTGTGGATGATTCTGGGGAAAAAGAGAAGGAGAGTTATAAGAAGTGGGTTAAGGCTGATGAGATGGTGCGATGTTACATTTTGGCATCTATGTCAAATGTACTACAACATCAGCATCAAGCCATGCCCACTACTTATGACATGATGCTCAATCTCAAAGATCTTTTCAGACACCAGAATGGGGCTGCAAGGCAGGAAGCCATGAGGAACTTGATGACGACCACCATGATCGAGGGAACACCCGTGAGGGATTATGTTCTCAAGATGATGACTCATTTGAATGAGCTGGAAGTACTTGGAGCTGAGATCGATGGGGAAACCCAGGTCGATATCATTCTCCAGTCTCTACCTCGGAGTTTTGACCAGTTTCGCCTGAACTACAACATGAATAAAAGGTTGTATTCGTTGGCGTAGCTTTTGACAAAACTCTAGGCGGCAGAGGGGCTATTTCGTCAGAGTGCTCAGGTGCAGGCCATGGTTGCCCAAAAGGTTTCTACTTATAAGCCGAAAGGCAAGAAGAAGAAGAAACAAGCTGGGGCAAAGGTGGCGGGAGGATCTCAGGGAGGAGTGAATAAGCCGAAAGGCAAGTGCTTCACTTGCAAGCAGACTGGACACTGGAAGAAGAACTACCCCAATCGGAAGCAGGACAAAGGTATATCTTTTGGTCTAGTTGTTGAAACATATTTAGCGGTGTTATCTACTGGCACTTGGTGTGTAGATACGGGAGCCACTTATCATGTATGCAATACTTTGCAGGGGTTCCAGGAAACCAGACGACTGGCTGAAGGGGAGATTACTGTCTACTTGGGTGATGCTACGAAGGTAGCGACTGTTGCAAAGGGAGATGTTTATTTGTCTTTTGAGAGGAATAAAGTTTGTTCTAAAAAATTGCCTTTTGTACCTTTATTTAGAAAGAATTTGATTTCGATTTCTAAATTGTTTATGGATGGATATTCTATTTCTTTTAATGACAGAGTTGTTATAAAAAGGAATAGGGAGATTATCTGTTCTGGTGTTTTGATAGGAAATTTGTATACACTCGAACCAAAAGCTCCCACGATGCAAATAGAAGTAAATAAGTCATCTTCTAATTCCAATAAGAGAAAAGAACCTTCGAAGATGAACCAAACATATCTTTGGCATCTAAGGCTAGGTCATATTAACCTAAGCAGAATTCAAAGGTTGATAGCTGATGGACCTCTGGGTTCATTAGTGGTGGAAGATTTCTCAACCTGTGAATCTTGCTTGGAGGGTAAAATGACCAAGACGTCTTTTAAGGCCAAGGGGTATAGAGCCAAAGATGTGTTGGAATTGGTTCATTTTGATTTGTGTGTCCTATGTCTATCCAGGCAAGAGGTGGTTTTGAATATTTCGTCTCTTTTATAGACGATTATTCGAGATATGGATACATTTACTTGATGTGCCGCAAGTCTGAATGCTTTGACAAGTTCAAAGAATTCAAGGCTGATGTGGAGAAACGTCAGGGTAATGTTGGGTTTCCGGCACCGCGGCGTGTGTGTGTTCGATCATGTTTCGTAAACATGAGCACATCGGAAGCAATACAAATTAATAAATCTATATTTATTACAACACACAGATCACACGCATGCATAGTACAACATGTGTAGACATAACCGTAAATTTAAATTTGCAATAAAAGGAAATTTAACTACGTTATACCTTTCGTATTACGTGTAGCGGGAACGGCATCAACCGGAACGATCCTCGCTAGAATCGTCTCTATCCGTATCCACGCCGAGTATCCTTAGGATGACTTCGCTAAGCCACGAGCTTCGTCAGCATACGGGTTACTAGCCTCGTGTTGAAGACGACGTGATCGAGAGATGATCACGATCCGAATCCAAATTCGGATGCAAAACGAGTCCTCAAAACTCGCTTCTCCGGAGAGGTATTCGTCAACCGATTGACGAATCCTTCATCCTCCACCTCAGAGGATTACTGGAGATCGAATCCCCGGTAAGTTAGCCACTGTCAGAGCTCTAATCGTCATCCAAACGACGCTCCGATGAGAGGAGAACAAGCTGTCCAGAAAACTGGACAGCTTTGGTGGAGGAGATAGGCGCCGGCCAACCAAGGGAAGATAAAGCTCACCTTGATGCCAAACCTAAAGGAGATCACTGGAGCAACAACCGGCAGCAGCTCGACGCCGGCGAGGGGAAAGGAAATCTCCTTCTGGACACCGGTTGGAGGAGAAGTGGGCGGCGGAAAGGAGTTGGCGCCGAGAACTCCAATGAGGAGGTGGGCGGCAACTTCAAGCTAAGGTTTTTGGATTAGGGCTTAATTATCCCTTAAGCCCTCTTTTATAGAGAACTAATTCTCTTAACGGTTATTGGATTATAACCATTAGGCCCGCTAAGCTGCTCCATTAAGATAAGTTAAAATAAACCAAACCATGATGGTTTATTTTAAGTTAAAACGAACCGAACCAACTTTTGGTTCCTTCGTTTAAAATAAATCAAACCCTTTGGTTTATTCTCCTCCATTGGATTAGAACCAAACCATTTTGGTTCATCCATTATGTGTTCATAAGACATGGCCCATCCACGCTTCCATTGCGACTGAAACGATTTCATGCTCACTTCTTGTTTGGTCCAACCAAACCTAGTTTCTCTCGGTCTGAGAATCCCATTCTCAAGCTCGTTTTAAATCCTTCGGATTACGCTCGTTATGCGTGTGACCAAATAGGTTCTTGGTTTATGTTGGCCGTCTATAATTAACCATTAATTATAGAACGATCATGAGTGGCACCTAGTAGTACATCATGATCCCCAATTAACCGAAAAGATCAACGGTTGATCCAAAACTATTTCTGAAACCCTTCAGCAGCTCGAATGATTCGTGCCCCATTCCCTTCACTCATCTTATATCCACTTGGTTCAGGACATGGTCTATAGTGTCAGACCCACTAGGCTGACTACGTCACACCTAGCCCAAGTATCATTTCCTCGTCCTACGGATTCTAGTTACTGCACATGTATCGAAGAGTACCTTACTCTAAACATGTAATGCTTTGGCCAAAGACTTTAGTAACAATCCGACGAGAGGCCATGGGTATACATCTCCTCGCAAGGAGTGGTGAATCCTTTATAGGCTATTCAAACACATTCGATCATTTCGACTTATACCCAATCATCCCGGGTCCACATCTCCTTAGAGATGTTTGCTTAAGATGTCAAAGCATAAGTCTCCATGATCAAGATGACTTGAATACCGCAAGTCAAAGGAACATCGCACTTAAGCTACAGTAAGTACTTCATTGACATATCTATATATGCAGAGAACCATATGAAGTCTTACGGCTGGTCACTCTAATGAACTAGTTACCATAACTAGCATCCACGATCAACTCTGGACATCACAATGTCTCCAGCCAGTGAGAATCAGCTGCTTGGATACACCAAGGAGTATACCTCGTGCTAGTCTCGACAGAATTGATGGTGTCCAAATTCATCAATTCATCGACTAGGGATAATTCCGATACATCACAATTACACATATAGAGATACTCACTATTTGTGATCCAATCATAAATTCTCTCATACTGTGAATCACATCGTGGACATTCAGTAAATGAGTTTAAGATCCAATCAAATACATGAAACATGTATACTCAAATAGTAAATCTTCATTTATCATATAAATGGTTCATACATAAGGCGATTGCCTTAGGACATCTCTCATATATTACTAACAGACTCCCACTTGGCCTAATGCCAATCGCTACGGTATCCAATACCATAAGCACTAACATGACCCTCAAACTTACTTTGAGGTAATGCTTTAGTCAAAGGATCCGCTAAGTTCCTTTCAGTGGGAATTTTCTCGATTTGTATTTCGTTCCTACTGATGATCTCTCTGATAAGATGATAGCGGCGAAGCACATGTTTGGATCATTGATGAGACCACATCAAGTTCAAAGATGAACTTCTTGATCCAAACCGCTTCCTTTGCTGCTTCCAAAGCTGCAATGTATTCTGCCTTAGTGGCAGAATCCGCTATAGTGTCAAGCTTGGAACCTTTCCAACTTATTGCGCCTCCATTCTAGGTGAATACATACTCAGACTGAGACATGGAATCATCCTTGTCTGTCTGGAGCTGGCATCCGTATACCCACGTATCACCATGTACCCTTCTCCATATATTAGGAACACATCCTTAGTTCTTCTTAAGTACTTAAGGATCGTCTTAACAGCCACCCAATGATCCATTCCTGGATCAGACTGGTATCTGCTCGTGACACTCAGAGCATACGATACATCGGGCCTCGTACATAACATAGCATACATGATAGATCCTATTGCGGATGCATAGGGAATCTTACTCATGCAAATCCTCTCATCTTCTGTGCGCGGACACATAGACTTCGAAAGGTGTACCCCATGCCTGATGGGTAGGAAACCTTTCTTGGATTCCGACATGCTAAAACTCTTTAGCACTCGGTCTATATATGTAGACTGCGAAAGACCAAGCAACCGTTTCGATCTATCTCTATAGATCTTAATCCCGAGGATGTAGGTTGCTTCTCCCAGGTCTTTCATGGAGAATGTCTTGGATAACCAAACCTTCACTGACTGTAAGATTGACACATCGTTTCCTATAAGTAGTATGTCATCGACATACAATACTAGGAACACGACTGCACTCCCACTACCCTTCTTGTACACACAAGGTTCGTCTGGATTTTGTGAGAAATCAAACTTTTTGATTGTCTCATCAAAACGGATATTCCAGCTCCTGGATGCTTGCTTCAATCCATAAATGGACCATCAAATTTGCATACCTTGGTTTTATCAGCCGATGTGAAACCCTCGGTTGTATCATATACACGTCCTCGGCGAGTTTCCATTAAGGAAAGTTGTCTTCACATCCATCCGCCATATCTCATAATCATAATGAGCCGCTATGGCGGGAGCATCCGAATGGATTTAAGCATAGCTACAGAATAGGTTTCGTCATAATCAACACCTTGTTTTTGGCGATATCCTTTCGCCACCAATCTAGCCTTATAGGTAATCACATTACCATCCATGTCGGTTTTCTTCTTGAAAACCCACTTGCACCCTATAGGCTTTATGCCTTGGTGGGTCAACCAAGTTCCAAACTTGGTTTTCATACATGGAATCCATTTCGACTTCATGGCACCAAGCCACTTATCCCTTTTGTGAACTTGTCGGCACTTCTTCATAAGCTGGTAGGCTCCTCATCATCAATGAGTAACACGTCGTTCGATTTACTTCAGAAATCCATATCTCTAGGAATATTACGTGTTCTACGGATCTACGAAGATGTGGTGTTACAATAGGTCCAGCCGATTGCTCATCACTATGAGTTGTCGGCTGTTGTGCTTCACCAGGTATCTCATCAATGTCTATTTGAGTCTCTCGAGCCTCCTCAAGCTCGATGACACTCCCATTGTTTTCTTGCAAGAGAAACTCTTTCTCTAGAAACACAGCATGCCTTGAAACAAACACCTTTTGTTCCACAGGATGATAGAATTAGTAACCCCTTGTTTCCTTAGGGTATCCAATAAATAGACATTTATCAGACTTAGCATCCAATTTATGCGATCGGTTCACATAAGCGGGACAACCCCATATCTTCAAGTAAGATACATGAGGTTTCTTACTATTCCATATCTCATATGGAGTAGTTGAGACTACCTTGGTAGGCATTACATTTTAACAAATAAGCGGTATGCAAGTGCATAACCCCAAAAGGACTTGGGAAGAGTCGCATGATTCATCATTGACCTGACCATGTCCAACAAGGTCCGGTTACGCCTCTCAGATACACCATTATGCTGTGGTGTATAGGGCGGAGTCCATTGAGACAATATACCATTGTCTCTTAGGTAATCAAGAAACTCCTGACTCAAGTATTCACCACCTCAATCCGATCGAAGTATTTTAATACTCTTGTCATGTTGTTTCTCTACTTCATTTCTGAATTCTTTGAACCTTTCAAAGGCTTCAGAATTGTGTTTCATCAAGAACACATACCCAAACCGTGAGTGATCAACGGTGAAGGTAATGAGGTAGCTATAGCCTCCTAAAGCTTGAGTTGACATAGGTCCACATACATCAGTATGTATTAGACCTAATAACTCTCCCACTCGTTCACCTTTTCCAGTAAAAGGTAACTTGGTCATCTTGCCTTTTAAGCATGATTCACATGTATCGTATGAATCCAATTCAAACGATTCCAGAATTCCACATCGGTGTAATTCAGACATGCGTTTCTTGCTTATATGGCCAAGACGACAATGCCACATATAGGAGTCTATTTGATTATCCTTTCGAGCACGCGTGTTGCTCGCTTCGATATTGAAAATGTCACTGGATACGTCCAACATATAAATGCCATTACTCAAAGTTCCAGTTCCATAAAGTATGTTATTCAAAGTTATATAACAACAATTGTTACTAAACGTCAAATGGAAACCATTTCTATTTAAACAGGAAATAGAAACAATGTTCTTTATTAGAGAAGGAACATAATAGCAACTGTCCAGTTCCAAGACTAGTCCACTGGGGAGCTTCAGCAAATAAGTTCCGATGGCGACTACAACAACCTTTGCTCCATTGCCAACTCGCAAATTTGACTCCCCTTTGACGAGTCTTCTTCTATTCCTTAGCCCCTGTATGTCATTACATATATGTGAGCCACACCCAGTATCCAATACCCAAGTGTTTAAGGAAATAGAATGACAATCAATAATGAAGTTATCTGAAGAAGATGGGGCATCCGATGCCTTATTCTTCTTCACGGACTAAAGATAAATCTTGCAATTTCTTCGCCAATAGCTCTCCTTGCCATAATGATGGCAAATGCCCTTTTGAGTTGGTTCTGCCTTTTTAGCCTTTTTCTTCCCCTTCTGCTATTCCTTTGACTTCCTCTTAGAACCTTTCTTCGAGGAATCAACTAACAGCACCGTCTCCTGCTCATGCTTCTCAGAAGGCTCCACAGTCTTCAGCATGTTGAGCAGTACCACAGATGAACCTTCTTACATCTCAGAGGTGAAGAGGAGCTTGGAGACTTCGAACCTTTCGAATCTCACTTGCTCATCAACCAACTCATAAAGATGAAAGACTATTGTATGAGCATCCAAATGCTCATGCTGCTGCCGCAGCTCAGGTACCATCGTGGCTAGCATGATGCAACTCGTCAGTTCAGAATAAGTCACATGTTTCTAATAGACCAACAATTGGTCCGGAGTTGCATCGTCACTAGGATGGGCGGGAAGAGGCGCTTCGAGGACATACACAAGCTTTTCACCTTGAGAACAATTCTCAAGTTTCTAAGCCAGTCCAAGAAGTTTGGCCCAGTCAATTTATTCGAATCCAAAATGGAACGCAAATTCAAAGACATCATGATAAATTTTAGAAATACAAAACGAGCATATATGAGAAAATGATTTTAAAATGCATCAATATACATTTATAAATCCCATTCATTTTTCGAATTTCAAAAACCCCAAAATCACTTCGGGAGATCGTAGGTCCATCTCCGAATGGGCTGATATCCATCATAGATATGAACAACCTTGGAGAGAGTCCAACAAGCCATTCATAACTATGACGGTAGGTATCAACTATACCGATTGCATATCACGTATATGCAACTATCACAATGTGCTATCAACTAATTGAATGTTCACACATACATCGGGTTGTTGACACATTAACAAGTATGCATCATATGCATAGCACCCAACTTCACCTCCCTTTACATCGACCTTGGAGAGAGTCCAACAAGCCGATGCTCCAGGTTAAAGCCAACCCATTAATCGAGAAATAGTTTTAATATGGTTATAGCGCATTCAACTAATTAGCCCAGCTTGGAGAGAGTCCAACAACCAAAGCTAACGATTGACCTCTGACTCTTACCATATCAGTATTAAACTATTCCATGGTTTGAACATGTTCGGGTTCGAGCCGGGCTTGGAGAGAGTCCAACAACCCAAACAAGAAACGGAACTCTGGTTCTAACCATATTAATGGAAGGTGTAGGCTTTAATATTGAGTTAGGGTTTTTATGTCTCATCCTCTTTGCATGTAAATAACTATTATCTACATGGCATGACATACATCTACATGTCACGACACGCATGGAATAATGATATGCATCTAATGCAATTACATGACATACAATTATCTCATGTACATAATTTCCTTATTTGTCATAATTATTTATGGAAATAAAATATGTTTAAGATTTGATTCTCCAAATCAAATCATGATTAAATTAGGAAATAAATTTCCAAATCTAATCACATATTTTATTTATGGAAATAGTTGATTAAGGAAAATCAATTTAGGAAACCAATTTCCTAAATCATCAAAACTACTTATTGAAATAAAATATTTTAAGATTTGATTTCCCAAATCAAATCATGATTAAATTAGGAAACAAATTTCCATAATCTAATCAAATATTTTATTTATGGAAAATATCAATTTCCATAAATACTTCCAACTTTCCAAAAGTGGAAGATTTCCATAAATACTTCTAGACTTTCCAAAATTAAAAATTTCCATAAATACTTCTAAATTTACAAAATTAGAAAATTTCCAAAACTAACATTATGACTATCGCAAAACCATTTTATGATTATGTCAAAACACAACCTGGGCTCTGATACCACTATTGGGTTTCCGGCACCGCGGCGTGTGTGTGTTCGATCATGTTTCGTAAACATGAGCACAGCGGAAGCAATAAAAATTAATAAATCTACATTTATTACAACACACACATCACACACATGCATAGTACAATATGTGTAGACATAACCGTAAATTTAAATTTGCAATAAAAAGAAATTTAACTACGTTATACCTTTCGTATTACGTGTAGCGGGAACGGCATCCACCGGAACTATCCTCGCTAGAATCGTCTCTATCCGTATCCACGCCGAGTATCCTTAGGATGACTTCGCTAAGCCACGAGCTTCGTCTTCATACGGGTTACTAGCCTCGTGTTGAAGACGACGTGATCAAGAGATGATCACGATCCGAATCCAAATTCGGATGCAAAACGAGTCCTCAAAACTCGCTTCTCCGGAGAGGTATTCGTCAACCGATTGACGAATCCTTCGTACTCCACCTCAGAGGATTACCGGAGATCGAATTCCTGGTAAGTTAGCCACTGTCAGAGCTCTAACCGTCGTCCAAACGACGCTCCGACGAGAGGAGAACAAGCTGTCCAGAAAACTGGACAGCTTTGGTGGAGGAGATAGGCGCCGGCCAACCAAGGGAAGATAAAGCTCACCTTGATGCCAAACCTAAAGGAGATCACCGGAGCAACAACCGGAAGCAGCTCGACGCCGGCGAGGGGAAAGGAAAGCTCCTTCTGGACACCGATTGGAGGAGAAGTGGGCGGCGGCAAGGAGTTGGCGCCGAGAACTCCAATGAGGAGGTGGGCGGCAACTTCAAGCTAAGGTTTTTGGATTAGGGCTTAATTATCCCTTAAGCCCTCTTTTATAGAGAACTAATTCTCTTAACGGTTATTGGATCATAACCATTAGGCCCGCTAACCCGCTCCATTAAGATAAGTTAAAATAAACCAAACCATGATGGTTTATTTTAAGTTAAAACGAACCGAACCAACTTTTGGTTCCTTCATTTAAAATAAACCAAACCCTTTGGTTTATTCTCCTCCATTGGATTAGAACCAAACCATTTTGGTTCATCCATTATGTCTTCATAAGACACGGCTCATCCACGATTCCATTGCGACTGAAACAATTTCATGCTCGCTTCTTGTTTGGTCCAACCAAACCTAGTTTCTCTCGGTCTGAGAATCCCATTCTCAAGCTCGTTTTAAATCCTTTGGATTACGCTCATTGTGCGTGTGACCAAATAGGTTCTCGGTTTATGTTGGCCATCTATAATTAACCATTAATTATAGAATGATCATGAGTGGCACCTAGTAGTACATCATGATCCCCAATTAACCGAAAAGATCAATGGTTGATCCAGAACTATTTCTGAAACCCTTCAGCAGCTCGAATGATTCGTGCCCCATTCCCTTCACTCATCTTATACCCACTTGGTTCAGGACATGGTCTATAGTGTCAGTCCCCACTATGCTGAATACGTCACACCTAGCCCAAGTATCATTTCCTCGTCTTACGGATTCTAGTTACTGCACATGTATCGAAGAGTAACTTACTCTAAACATGTAATGCTTTGGCCAAATACTTTAGTAACAATCCGACGAGAGGCCATGGGTATACATCTCCTCGCAAGGAGTGGTGAATCCTTTATAGGCTATTCAAACACATTCGATCATTTCGACTTATACCCAATCATCCCGGGTCCACATCTCCTTAGAGATGTTTGCTTAAGATGTCAAAGCATAAGTCTTTATGATCAAGATGACTTGAATACCGCAAGTCAAAGGAACATCACACTTAAGCTACAGTAAGAACTTCATTGACATATCTATATATGCAGAGAACCATATGAAGTCTTACGGCTGGTCACTCCAATGAACTAGTTACCATAACTAGCATCCACGATCAACTCCGGACATCACAATGTCTCCAGCCAGTGAGAATCAGCTGCTTGGATACACCAAGGAGTATACCTCGTGCTAGTCTCGACAGAATTGATGGTGTCCAAATTCATCAATTCATCGACTAGGGATAATTCCGATACATCACAATTACACATATAGAGATACTCACTAGTTGTGATCCAATCACAAATTCTCTCATGCTGTGAATCGCATCATCGACATTCAGTAAATGAGTTTAAGATCCAATCAAATACATGAAACATGTATACTCAAATAGTGAATCTTCATTTATCATATAAATGGTTCATACATAAGGCGATTGCCTTAGGACATCTCTCATATGTTACTAACAGGTAAAAGTATCAAGACACTACGATCTGATCATGGTGGTGAGTACCTCTTGGGAGAGTTTAGGAATTACTTATCAGAGGCTGAGATTCAATCCCAATTGTCTGCACCTGGCACACCCCAGCAGAATGGTGTAGCAGAGTGAAGGAATAGGACTCTTATGGAGATGGTTAGATCAATGATGAGTTATTCAGAGTTGCCAGATTCGTTATAGGGATATGCTCTAGATACGACGGTGTATATTCTTAACTTGGTACCATCTAAATCAGTGCCTTCTACTTCCACAAAATTGTGGACTGGGCGAAAGCCTAGTCTAAGACATATTCGGATATGGGGGAGTCCAACACATGTGCTGAAGGTAGATACTGGTAAGTTGGGACCTCGTATAGAAGTGCACATGTTCGTTGGCTATCCTAGAGGAACGAAAGGTGATTTATTTTATAGTCCTAGAGATCAGAGGGTGATCGTTAGTACGAATGCCAGATTTCTAGAGGAAGACTATGTGATGAACCACAAGCCCATGAGTAATATTTTTTTGGAGTAATTGAGAGGGGAAGTCACTGCTTCAGTACCACCAGTACAAGAGGATATACCATAAGTCACTGCACTGCGTGTCATAGAGGATACACAGGTGATACCTCATCGTAGTGGGAGGGTTGATAGATAGCCTGATAGATTCATGTTCTTGGTGTTGGGTTTCCGACACCGCGGCGTGTGTGTGTTCGATCATGTTTCGTAAACATGAGCACAGCGGAAGCAATTAAAAATAATAAATCTATATTTATTACAACACACACAACACACACATGCATATTACAACAAGTGTAGACATAACCGTAAATTAAAATTTGCAATAAAAGAAAATTATCTACGTTATACCTTTCGTATGACGTGTAGCGGGAACGGCATCAACCGGAACGATCCTCGTAAGAATCGTCTCTATCCGTATCCACGCCGAGCTCCTCGGGATGACTTTGCTAAGTCACGAGCTTCGTCTTCGTACGGGTTACTAGCCTCGTGTTGAAGACGACGTGATCGAGAGATGATCACGATCCGAATCCAAATTCGGATCCTAAAACGAGTTCTCAAAACTCGCTTCTCCGGAGAGGTATTCGTCAACCGTTTGACGAATCCTTCGTCCCCCACCTCAGAGGATTACCGGAGATCAAATCTCCGGTAAGTTAGCCGCTGTCGGAGCACTAACCGTCGTCCAAACGACGCTCCGACAACAAAGAAACAAGCTGTCAAGAAAAACTGGACAGCTTTTGGTTGAGGAATAGAGGCCAGCCAAAGGAGATGTGGAGCTCACCTTATCACCGAACTCACAAGAGATCACCGGAGGGTCGCCGGAGTGTTCACCGGCTGAAGCTTGGTCACCGGCAATGACTTGGCGGCGGCACAAAAGCTGGGCAGCGGCACACCTAGGGTTGGCGCCGACTAGGAGAGAGAAGATGGAGGGGCACAATTAGGTTGGGCGCAACTCTAATTGGTTTAAGCCCTATTTTATAGAGAACTAATTCTCTTAATGGTTAATGGATCATATCCATAAAGCCCGTTAACCCGCTCCATTAAGATAAGTTAAAATAAACCAAACCATGATGGTTTATTTTAAGTTAAAATGAACGAACCAACCTTTGGTTCATTCGTTTAATATAAACCAAACCCTTTGGTTTATTCTCATCCATTGGATTAGAACCAAACCATTTTGGTCCATCCATTATGTCTTCATAAGACCACGGCCCATCCACGCTTCCATTGCATGAAACAATTTCATGCTGCGCTTTATGTTTGGTCCAACCAAACATAGTTTCTCTCGGTCTGAGAATCCCATTCTCAAGCTCATTTTAAATCCTTTGGATTACACTCGTTGTGCGTGTGACCAAATAGGTTCTCGGTTTATGTTGGCCGTCTATAATTAACCATTAATTATAGAACGATCATGAGTGGCACCTAGTAGTACATCATGATCCCCAATTAGCGAAAAGATCAACGGTTGATCGAACTATTTACGAAACCCTTGAGCTCGAATGAATCGTGCCCCATTCCCTTCACTCATCTTATACCCACTTGGTTCAGGACATGGTCTATAGTGTCAGTCCCCACTAGGCTGACTACGTCACACCTAGCCCAAGTATCATTTCCTTGTCTTACGGATTCTAGTTACTAGACATGTATCGAAGAGTACCTTACTCTAAACATGTAATGCTTTGGCCAAAGACTTTAGTAACAATCCGACGAGAGGCCATGGGTATACATCTCCTCGCAAGGAGTGGTGAATCCTTTATAGGGTATTCAAACACCTTCGATCACTTCGACTTATACCCAATCATCCCGGGTCCACATCTCCTCGGAGATGTTTGCTTAAGATGTCAAAGCATAAGTCTCCATGATCAAGATGACTTGAATACCGCAAGTCAAAGGAACATCGCACTTAAGACACAGTAAGAACTTCATTGACATATCTATATATGCGAGAGAACCATATGAAGTCTTACGGTGGTCACTCCAATGAACTAGTTACCATAACTAGCATCCACGATTAACTCGGACATCACTATGTCTCCAACCGGTGAGAATCAATTTGCTTGGATACACCAAGAGTATACCTCGTGCTAGTCTCGGCGAATTGATGGTGTCCAAATCCATCAATTCATCGACTAGGGATAATTCTGATACATCACAATTACACATGTAGAGATACTCACTAGTTGTGATCAATCACAAATTCTCTCATGCTGTGAATCGTATCGTGGACATTCAGTAAATGAGTTTAAGATCCAATCAAATACATAAAACATGTATACTCAAATAGTGAATCTTCATTTATCATATAAATGGTTCATACATAAAGCGATTGCCTTAGGACATCTCTCATATATTACTAACGGACTCACTTGGCCTAATGCCAATCGCTACGGTATCCAATACCATAAGCTCGAACATGACCCTCAAACTTACTTTGAGGTAATGCCTTAGTCGAAGGATCCGCTAAGTTCCTTTCGGGAATTTTCTCGATTTGTATTTCGTTCCTCGATGATCTCTCACGATAAGATGATAGCGAAGCACATGTTTGGATCATTGATGAGACCACATCAAGTTCATAGATGAACTTCTTGATCCAAACCGCTTCGCTGCTTTGCTTCAAGGCACAATGTATTACGCCTTGGTGGCGAGAATCCGCTATAGTGTCAAGCTTGGAACCTTTCCAACTTATTGCGCCTCCATTCAGGTGAATACATATCGGTGACAGACATGGAATCATCCTTATGCATGCGGCATCATCCGTATACCGCGTATCACCATGTACCCTTCTCCGTATATTAGGAACACATCCTTAGTTCTTCTCAAGTACTTAAGGATCGTCTTATGACCATAATGATCCATTCTGGATCGGATTGAGTATCTGCTCGTGACACTCGAGCATCACGATACATCGGGCCTCGTACATAACATAGCATACATGATAGATCCTATTGCGGATGCATAGAATCTTACTCATGCAAATCTCTCTAAATCTTACGTGCGCGGACACATAGACTTGAAGGTGTACCCCATGCACGATGGGTAGATAACCTTTCTTGGATTCCGACATGCTAAACCTCTTTGCTTTCGGTCTATATATGTAGCTGCGAAAGACCAAGCAACCCGTTTGATCTATCTCTATAGATCTTGTCCCCAGGATGTAGGTTGCTTCTCCCGGTCTTTCATGGAGAATGTCTTGAATAACCAAACCTTAATGTGTAAGATTGACACATCGTTTCCTATAAGTAATATGTCATCGACATACAATACTAGGAACACGACTGCACTCCCACTAACCTTCTTGTACACACAAGGTTCGTCTGGATTTTGTGAGAAATCAAACTTTTTGATCGTCTCATCAAAACGGATATTCGACTCTGGATGCTTGCTTGATCCATAAATGGATCGTCGCAATTTGCATACCTTGGTTTTATCAATCGATGTGAAACCCTCGGTGTATCATATACACGTCCTCGAGAGGTTTCCATTAAGGAAAGTTGTTTTCACATCCATCGCCATATCTCATAATCATAATGAGCCGCTATGGCGAGCATCGAATGGATTTAAGCATAGCTACAGAATAGTTTTCGTCATAATCAACACCTTGCTTTTGACGATATCCTTTCGCCACCAATCTAGCCTTATAGGTAATCACATTACCATCCATGTCGGTTTTCTTCTTGAAAACCCACTTGCACCCTATAGGCTTTATGCCTTCAGGTGGGTCAACCAAGTTCCAAACTTGGTTTTCATACATGAAATCCATTTCCGACTTCATGGCACCAAGCCACTTATCCCTGTCTGAACTTGTCAGCACTTCTTCATAACTGGTAGGCTCCTCATCATCAATGAGTAACACGTCGTTCGATTCGCTTACGAGAAATCCATATCTCTCAGGAATATTGCGTGTTCTACCAGATCTACGAAGATGTGGTGTTACAATAGGTCCAGCCGATTGCTCATCATTATGAGTTGTCGGCTGTTGTGCTTCACCAGGTATCTCATTAATGTCTATTTGAGTCTCTCGAGCCTCCTCAAGCTCGACGACACTCCCACTGTTTTCTTGCAAGAGAAACTCTTTCTCTAGAAACACAGCATGCCTTGAAACAAACACCTTTTGTTCCACAGGATGATAGAATTGGTAACCCCTTGTTTCCTTAGGGTATCCAATAAATAGACATTTATCAGACTTAGCATCCAGTTTGTCTGATACAGTCCGCTTCACATAAGCAGGACAACCCCATATCTTTAAGTAAGATACATGAGGTTTCTTACCATTCCATATCTCATATGGAGTAGTTGAGACTACCTTGGTAGGCATTCTGTTTAACAAGTAAACAGCTGTCAAAAGTGCATAACCCCAAAAGGAGTTGGGAAGAGTTGCATGATTCATCATTGACCTGACCATGTCCAACAAGGTCCGGTTACGCCTCTCAGATACACCATTATGCTATGGTGTATAGGGCGGAGTCCATTGAGACAATATGCCATTGTCTCTTAGATAATCAAGAAACTCTTGACTTAAGTATTCACCACCTCGATCCGATCGAAGTATTTTAATACTCTTGTCATGTTGTTTCTCTACTTCATTTCTGAATTCTTTGAACCTTTCAAAGGCTTCAGACTTGTGTTTCATCAAGAACACATACCCAAACCGTGAGTGATCATCGGTGAAGGTAATGAAGTAGCTATAGCCTCCTAATGCTTGAGTTGACATAGGTCCACATACATCAGTATGTATTAGACCTAGTAACTCTCCCACTCGTTCACCTTTTCCAGTAAAAGGTAACTTAGTCATCTTGCCTTTTAAGCATGATTCGCATGTATCGTATGAATCCAATTCAAACGATTCCAGAATTCCACATCGGTGTAATTCGGACATGTGTTTCTTGCTTATATGGCCAAGACGACAATGCCACATATAGGAGTCTATTTGATTATCCTTTCGAGCATGCGTGTTGCTCGCTTCGATATTGAAATCGTCACTGGATACGTCCAACGTATAAACACCATTGCTTAAAGTTCCAATCCCATAAAGAACTCCATTCAAAGTTATGTAACAACACTTGTTACTAAAAGTCAAATGGAACCCATTTCTATTTAGACAAGAAATAGAAATGATGTTCTTTATCAACGAAGGAACATAAAAGCAATTGTCCAGTTCTAAGACAAGTCCTACAGGGAGTTCCAACAAATACGTTCCGATGGCGAGTGCAGCAACCGTTGCTCCATTCCCAACACGTAAATTTGACTCTCCCCTTGACGAGTCTTCTTCTATTCCTTAGCCCATGTATGTCATTACATATATGTGAGCCACACCCAGTATCAAATACCCAAGTGTCTGAGGAAATAGAATGACAATCAATAAAGAAGATTTCTGAAGAAGATGGGGCATCCGATGCCTTATCCTTCTTCATGGACTCAAGATAAATCTTGCACTTTCTTCGCAAATGGCTCTCCTTGCCATAATGATGGCAAGTTTCCTTTTGTGCTAGTTCTACCTTCTTAGCCCTTCTCTTCTTTCCCTTCTGCTGTTCCTTTGACTTCCTCTTAGAACCTTTCTTCGAGGAATCAACTAACAGCACCGTCCCCTGCTCATGCTTCTCAGAAGACTCCACAGTCTTCAGCATATTGAGCAGTACCACAGATGAACCTCCTAGCATCTCAGAGGTGAAGAGGAGCTTTGAGACTTTGAACCTTTGAATCTCACTTGCTCATCAACCAACTCACAAAGATGAAGGACTACGATATGAGCATCCATATGCTCATGTGCTTCGTAGCTTGGGTTCCATCGTGGCTAGCATGATGCAACTCATTTGTTCAGAATCACTCACATGTTTCTGATAGGCCAACAATTGGTCCAGAGTTGCATTGTCACTAGGATGGGCGGGAAGAGGCGCTTAGAGGACATACGCAAGCTTTTCCACCTTGAGAACAATTCTCAAGTTTCTAAGCTAGTCCAAGAAGTTCGGCCCGGATCAATTTATTTGAATCAAAATGGAAGCATAAATTCAAACACATCATGATCAATATATTAACTTAGAAATACAAAGCAGTATATATGAGAAAGATGATTTTAAAATGCATCAATATACATTTATAAATCCCATTCATTTTTAATTTCAAAAACCCCAAAATCACTTGGAGATTGTAGGTCCATCTCGAATGGGCTGATATCCATCATAGTTATGAACAACCTTGGAGAGTCCAACAAGCCATTCATAACTACGACGGTAGGTATCATCTATACCGATTGCATATCCCGTATATGCAACTATCACAATGTGCTATCAACTAATTGAATGTTCACACATACATCGGGTTGTTAACACATTAACAAGTATGCATCATATGCATAGCACCCAACTTCACCTCCCTTTACATTGACCTTGGAGAGAGTCCAACAAGCCGATGCTCCAGGTTAAAGCCAACCCATT
This sequence comes from Wurfbainia villosa, assembly GCA_025175895.1. Taxonomy (NCBI): domain Eukaryota; kingdom Viridiplantae; phylum Streptophyta; class Magnoliopsida; order Zingiberales; family Zingiberaceae; genus Wurfbainia; species Wurfbainia villosa. Next base: position 26,554,245 of record CM045988.1, read on the forward strand.
AATCAGGACATAGTTTTAATATGGTTAGAGCGCATTCAACCAATTAGCCCAGCTTGGAGAGAGTCCAACAACCAAAGCTAACGATTGACCTCGACTCTTACCATATTAGTATTAAACTATTCCATGGTTTGAACATATGTTGAGTTCGAGTAGGGCTTGGAGAGAGTCCAACAACCCAAACAAGAAAGCGGAACTCTGGTTCTAACCATATTAATGGAAGGTGTAGGCTTTAATATTGATTAAGGGTTTTTATGTCTCATCCTCTTTGCATGCAAATAACTATTATCTACATGGCATGGAATACATGGCATACATCTACATGTCACGACACGCATGGCATAATGTTATGCATCTAATGCAATTACATGGCATACAATTATGTCATGTATATAATTTCCTTATATGTCATAACTATTTATGGAAATAAAATATGTTTAAGATTTGATTCTCCAAATCAAATCATAATTAAATTAGGAAACAAATTTCCAAATCTAATCACATATTTTATTCATGGAATTATTTGATTAAGGAAAATCTATTTAGGAAACCAATTTCCTAAATCATTGAAACTACTTATGGAAATAAAATATTTTAAGATTTGATTTCCTAAATCAAATCATGATTAAATTAGGAAACAAATTTCCAGAATCTAATTAAATATTTTATTTATGGAAAATATCAATTTCCATAAATACTTCCAACTTTCCAAAAGTGGAAGATTTCCATAAATACTTCTAGACTTTCCAAAATTGAAAAATTTCCATAAATACTTCTAAATTTCCAAAATTTAGAAAATTTCCATAAATACATTATGACTATCGCAAAACCATTTTACGATTATGTCGAAACACAACCTGGGCTCTGATACCACTGTTGGGTTTCCGACACCGCGGCGTGTGTGTGTTCGATCATGTTTCGTAAACATGAGCACAGCGGAAGCAATTAAAAATAATAAATCTATATTTATTACAACACACACAACACACGCATGCATATTACAACAAGTGTAGACATAACCGTAAATTAAAATTTGCAATAAAAGAAAATTATCTACGTTATACCTTTCAGATGACGTAGCGGAACGGCATCAACCGAACGATCCTCGTAAGAATCGCTCTATCCGTATCCACGCCGAGCTCCTCGGGATGACTTTGCTAAGTCACGAGCTTCGTCTTCAGACGGGTTACTAGCCTCGTGTTGAAGACGACGTGATCGAGAGATCACGATCCGAATCCAAATTCGGATCCTAAAACGAAGTTCTCAAAACTCGCTTCTCCGGAGAGGTATTCACAACCGCTTGACGAATCCTTCGCCCCCACTAGAGAGGATTACCGGAGATCAAATCCGTAAGTTAGCCGCTGTCGGAGCACTAACCGCCGCCCAAACGACGCTCCGACAACAAAGAAACAAGCTGTCCAGAAAACTGACAGCTTTTGGTGGAGGAATAGAGGCCGCCAAAGGAGATGTGGAGCTCACCTTATCACCGAACTCACAAGAGATCACGCCGGACTTGATGACGGCACAAAGATGGGCGGCGGCACACATAGGGTTGGCGCCGACTAGGAGAGAAGATGGAGGTGGCTGCACAATTAGGTTGGGCGGAAACTCTAATTAGGTTGCTTGGATTATGGTTTATGCCCTATTTTATAGAGAACTAATTCTCTTAATGGTTAATGGATCATATCCATAAAGCCCGTTAACCCGCTCCATTAAGATAAGTTAAAATAAACCAAACCATGATGGTTTATTTTAAGTTAAAATGAACCGAACCAACCTTTGGTTCATTCGTTTAATATAAACCAAACCCTTTGGTTTATTCTCATCCATTGGATTAGAACCAAACCATTTTGGTCCATCCATTATGTCTTCATAAGACACGGCCCATCCACGCTTTCATTGCGACTGAAACAATTTCATGCTCGCTTTATGTTTGGTCCAACCAAACATAGATTCTCTCGATGCCGAGAATCCCATTCTCAAGCTCGCTTTAAATCCTTTGGATTACACTCACAGCGTGTGACCAAATAGGTTCTCGGTTTATGTTGGCCGTCTATAATTAACCATTAATTATAGAACGATCATGAGTGGCACCTAGTAGTACATCATGATCCCCAATTAACCGAAAAGATCAACGGTTGATCCAGAACTATTTCTAAAACCCTTCAGCAGCTCGAATGATTCGTGCCCCATTCCCTTCACTCATCTTATACCCACTTGGTTCAGGACATGGTCTAGAGTGTCAGTCCCCACTAGGCTGACTACGTCACACCTAGCCCAAGTATCATTTCCTCGTCCTACGGATTCTAGTTACTAGACATGTATCGAAGAGTACCTTACTCTAAACATGTAATGCTTTGGCCAAAGACTTTAGTAACAATCCGACGAGAGGCCATGGGTATACATCTCCTCGCAAGGAGTGGTGAATCCTTTATAGGCTATTCAAACACCTTCGATCACTTCGACTTATACCCAATCCTCCCGGGTCCACATCTCCTCGGAGATGTTTGCTTAAGATGTCAAAGCATAAGTCTCCATGATCAAGATGACTTGAATACCGCAAGTCAAAGGAACATCGCACTTAAGCCACAGTAAGAACTTCATTGACATATCTATATATGCAGAGAACCATATGAAGTCTTACTACCGGTCACTCCAATGAACTAGTTACCATAACTAGCATCCACGATTAACTCCGACATCACTATGTCTCACCGGTGAGAGAATCACCGCTTAGATACACCAAGGAGTATACCTCGTGCTAGTCTCGAGAATTGATGGTGTCCAAATCCATCAATTCATCGACTAGGATAATTCGATACATCACAATTACACATGTAGAGATACTCACTAGTTGTGATCCAATCACAAATTCTCTCATGCCGTGAATCGATCGGGACATTCAAGAAATGAGTTTAAGATCCAATCAAATACATAAAACATGTATACTCAAATAGTGAATCTTCATTTATCATATAAATGGTTCATACATAAGGCGATTGCCTTAGGACATCTCTCATATATTACTAACACTTGGGAGAATCTTCTGATTTGATCCCTGGCGAACATGAACCTGATCCCTGGACATATGACGAGGCGATCCAAGATAAAGATGCAGTATCTTGGCAAAGTGCGATGAATTCTGAGATAGAATATATGGATTTAAATTAGGTATGGGAGCTAGTAGAACCACCCAATGGTGTAAAAGCCATTGAATACAAGTGGATCTACAAATGAAAGAGAGGAATAGATGGGAAGGTTGAGACCTTAAAAGCGAGGCTTGTTGCGAAGGGGTATACTCAGAAAGAGGGTATCAATTATGAGGAGACCTTTTCGCCAGTAGTCATGCTTAAGTCTATTCGGATTCTCTTATGTATTGCTGCTCATATGGATTATGAGGTATGGCAGATGGATGTCAAGACAACTTTCCTTAATGGAAGTCTTGAGGAGAACATCTATATGAAGCAACCAGAGGGATTCATTGCAAAGGGAAAAGAGCATCTTGTGTGCAAACTTAATCGGTCCATTTATGGATTGAAGCAAGCTTCGAGGTCTTGGAACATCTGCTTTGATGAGGTAATCTAGTCTTATGGATTTATTCAAGGTCCAGATGAGTCTTGTGTATACAAGAGATGTGACAGAAATGTAGTGGTATTTCTTGTAGTATACGTAGATGACATTTTGTTAATTGGCAACAATGTCAAGGTGTTATCGGACGTAAGGGTATGGTTGTCCAAATAGTTTGATGTGAAGGACTTGGGAGAAGTGGGACACATCCTTGGGATCAAGGTTATAAGGGATTGCAAGAAAAAGATATTGTGCTTATCTCAAGATTCATACATAGACACCATTATGGATCGTTTTAGCATGCAAAACTCCAAGAAAGGTTTTCTACCATTCAGGCATGGAGTTCCTTTATCTAAGGAGATGAAGGCGGTTCCTTATGCTTCGGCAGTAGGAAGCCTCATGTATGTCATGCTATATATGAGACCGAATATCTACTTTGTCATGGGCATGTTCAGCAGATATCAGAGTAATCCAGGATAGGGACATTGGACTGCGGTAAAGCATATATTGAAGTACCTGAGAAGGACTAGGGATTAAATGCTAGTTTACCAAGCATACCAATTACTCCCTGTGGATTACACAGATTCTGACTTCCAATCAAATTGGAATAACAGTAAGTCTACCTCAGGTTTTGTGTTTACTTTGGGAGGTGGAGCCATTGTATGGAGGAGTGTCAAGACGAAATGCGTGGCGGACTCTGTTGGACTTTCCGAGCCGCAAAAATTGATTTTTGCATTGTGGAAACCTCGGAAGCCCAGCCATGGATCCGTGTGAAGTATAAAAAAAATAAATTCATGTATGTGTTATGGAAACCTAGATCTACCTTAGATCTACATGATGAGAGCATTACCCTTGTAGCGATGCCCTTCGCTTATCCCGCTCGTCCAAACGCTTTGCCGGAACTCAAGAGTGTCAAGTGTACACTCCTCTATTGGTATCCACACAGACAAATGGTGGAGAAAAATAACCTAGAGTGTGCTAGCACTCCTTGGTTGTCTCGGCAAGATGAGGAATGGGAGAGAGCGAGAAGGAGAGCAAGGAAGAAGAAGATGATCTTAATTCCAAATAACTTCTCATCTAATGAAAAGTGGTCGACCACTTTGTTTTGGGGGGTTACATGCATGCATGTAACTCCAAGAGCCAATGGCTCTTGGTCTCCCTCATGAGGTGGAACCACATGATAAGTCCATGATGATGTGAAACATCATCATTGGCCGACCCCCATGCCAAGTCACCATGACATTGCAATTGGTCAAGTCAAAATTGACCATTCATCTTCCCTCTCAAGTCAAGTCAAACTTGACCTTTTATCTCCCATGGTTGATCAAATCTAACCACTTGATTCAAGTCAATTTCATTTAATGAATCTCTATTCATTAATTTAAATTGACTCAATGAATCAAATCTAAATTAGACTCATTCAACACTTGAATCAAATTGAGTCTAACTCAATCAGTCTTATTTGGATTACACTTAATCCAATTTGGTTCATCCCATGAACCTAATCCTCATGGTTCATCATATGTACCTAATCTCCATCTAATTGCCCTTTGTGTGTGACCCTATAGGTTCTTGTAACGTTGGTAATGCTCCTAAACTGATTTAGGAACATAAGCAATGAGAAGTATCTAGCAACACATCATTGCTGTTAGTTTTGATTTCATTGATCCGTGAGGGAAAACTTCGCTTCCCACTTCACCTCGGTTGTTTGTTCATGGCGATCCCATCGATGCCCCCTGATTTAAAAAATTTAATCCTAGACAAAATGGATTGCTCAAACAACCAAGTCATCGTCGTGCTATTCATTTAGAGAGGTTACTTGAACAAACTTGTTGTTCAAGCGACCAACCTCTATTCTACGAGTAGCCGCGGAATAGACGATATTCGGATCGCCGACTTTCATGTTTATGTTCAGGATCCAAGTATTATTTAGCCACAAATAGATTATATCATGCTCATAATTGAAAAACAAAAACAAACATGTTACAAAAAAGAATAGAGAATCGATATACCTCTCGATCTTCTAATGTATGACCTTTCTCCTTTCGGACGTCGTGTGGGCGACGATCTACCAAAAGTTTGAAGCTCCTAGATCGCAAATCTTCCTTCTTTGCTCGTTCCGAGCAATAGGAAGAATAGAAACAAGGCTCTTTTCCTTCTTTCAACCAACCAACAACCTCCAAGGATGGAGCTTGCCGCCGGCCAAGAAGGAAGAGGAGATTAATGGTTGCTGGCCAAAAGCTAGCTCCTCATCGCCTCCAAATATCAAGAAATATTCTTTAGTCCTTCTCAAGTACTTAAGAATATTCTTGACTGCTATCCAGTGACGCTCACCTGGATCTGACTGGTATCTACTCGTCATGCTCAAAGCATACAAGACATCAGGATGAGTACACAGTATGACATACATGATAGATCCTATAGCAGATGCGTAAGGGATCTTATCCATGCGGTCTCTCTCCTCTCTAGAAGAGGGACTTTGAGTCTTTGAAAGACTCATACCATGTGACATCGACAGAAGTCTCTTCTTGGAATTCTGCATGGAAAACCATAGTAATACCGTGTCAATATATGTACTCTGACTTAGGCCAAGCAATCTCTTAGATCTATCTCTATAGATCTTGATGCTTAGAATACAGGCTATTTCACCTAAGTCCTTCATTAAGAAGCACGTCCCCAGCCAAGTCTTCATAGACGGTAGCGAAGGGATGTCATTCCCAATGAGTAGTATGTCATCCACATACAATACAAGGAAGACAACTGTGTTCCCATTAACCCACTTGTAGACACAGGGTTCATCTTCATTCTTGATGAAACCAAACAGTTTGATCGCATCATCGAATCGAAGATTCCAGCTCCGAGAAGCTTGCTTTAGCTCATAAATGGACCTTTGCAGCTTGCATACTTTCCCAGTATGCTGTGGAACTACAAAACCCTCAGGTTGTGTCATGTACACATCCTCGAGCAAGTTTCCATTCAGAAATATGATTTTGACATCCATCTGCCAGATCTCATAATCGTGGTATGCTGCAATAGCAAGCATGATCCGAATGGACTTAAACATCGCCACTGGAGAAAAGGTTTCATCATAGTCAATACCATGAATTTGCTTGAAACCTTTAGCCACCAATCATCCCTTATAGGTATGCATAAGTCCATCCATTTCAGTCTTTCTCTTAAAGACCCACTTACACCCAATGAGTTTGACCCCTTCAGGTGGATCAACCAAAGTCCATACTTGGTTGGTGTACATGGATTCCATCTCGACTCTCATGGCCTCTAGCCATTTCTCAGAATCTGGGCTCATCACAGCTTCCTGATAGGAGGTAGGCTCATTCTCAATGAGCATAATGTCATCATGGACAGACAAGAGAAATGATTATCTCTCAGGCTGACGACGTACCCTATCAGACCTGCGAAGAGGTAGGTCTACCTGAACAGGTGGTTGTTCCACAACTCTTTGTGCAACAATCTCATCACCCACAACACTTTGTGGTTCATGTTCAACCTCCATCAAGGCCTCAGTGCTATGGTCCTTATCTTGAATTTCATCAAAATCAAATGTACTTCCACTAGTTTTTCTAGAAACAAAATACCTTTCTAGAAATACCCCAGTCTTTTCCACAAACACTTTGTGCTGACTGGGAATGTAGAAGTAATATCCCTTCGTCTCCTTGGGATATCCAAAAAAATAGTACTTATCGGATTTGGGTCCCAGTTTGTCTGATACTTGACGTCAAACGTAAGCCTCACAACCCCAAATCCTCATGAAAGACATCTTGGGATTTCTCCCTGTCCATATCGTATATGGTGTCTTTATCACAACCTTGGATGATACACGGTTAAGTGTGAAGGCTGCTGTGTCTAGAGCATATCCCCAAAAGGATATAGGAAGATCTGTGTGACTCATCATAGATCGTACCATATCTAATAGGGTATGATTTCTCCTTTCGGATACACCATTCCACTATGGTGTTCCAGGAGTGAGTTGGGATAGAATCCCACACTCAGCTAGATAGTCACGAAACTCATGGCTAAGGTATTCACCATCTCGATCTGATCGAAGTATCTTAATACTCTTGCCAAGTTGGTTTTGTACTTCATCTTGAATTCTTTGAACTTTTCAAAGGATTCAGATTTATGTGTCATCAGATACACATAACCATATCTACTGAAGTCATCAGTAAATGTAATGAAGTACTTGTAACCACCTCTAGCAGCAACATTGAAAGGACTGCATATATCACTATGTATAAGTCCTAACAAGTCTGTTGCTCTCTCGTTGTGTCCACTAAAGGGATTCTTGGTCATCTTGCCTAAAAGGCAAGCCTCGCATGTCTCATATGATTCAAAATTAAATGAGTCCAACAACTCATCCTTATGGAGCTGAGATAAGCGACTCTCATTTATGTGACCTAAGCGACAATGCCAGAGATAGGTTTGGTTCAACTCATTTGACATGAACCTTTTGCTACTTATGTTATAGATGGGGCTCTCTAAGTCTAGAAAGTAGAGCCCGTTCTTTAGAGGTGCACTACAATAGAACATATTATTTAAATAAACTGAACAACATTTGTTCTTTATTATAAATGTAAATCCTTTCTTGTCCAAACAAGAAACCGAAATTATGTTCTTAGTCAAAGCAGACACATAACAACATTCATCTAATTCTAGTACAAGCCTAGAGGGCAGAGATAGATCATAAGTTCCTACAGTAACAGCAGCAACTCTTGCTCCATTGCCTACTCGTAGGTCCATCTCGCCCTTTGTCAATGCCCTGCTATTTCTCAGCACCTGCACATTGGTACAAATGTGAGATGCACATCCGGTATCTAATACCCATGATGAAGAAATAGATAGATTGACTTCTATAACATTTATACCTGAAGTAGAAGTCTCACTTTTTTTCTTCTTAAGATCTTCCAGGTATGTTTTGCAGTTACGCTTCCAGTGTCCAGCTTCCTTACAGTGGAAGCAAGCCCCTTCTTTGGCCACCCCTCCTTTGGGTTTCAGTTCTTTGCCTTTGCCCTTGGCTTGGGACTTTACCTTACCTTTAGGCTTACCCTTGCCTTTCTTCTTTTGCACCATCAAAATGGAGTCAGATTTTCCCTTCTTAAGGTTGAGCTCAGCAGTTCTCAACATGCTAAGCATCTCAGGCAGTGGCTTATCAATTTCATTCATGTTGTAATTCATGACAAATTGATTGTAGCCTTGTGGCAAAGACTTCAAGATCAAGTCAGTGGTTAGTGTTAGTAATATATGAGAGATGTCCTAAGGCAATCGCCTTATGTATGAACCATTTATATGATAAATGAAGATTCACTATTTGAGTATACATGTTTAATGTATTTGATTGGATCTTAAACTCATTTCTTGAATGTCACGATCGATTCACGGCATGAGAGAATTTGTGATTGGATCACAACTAGTGAGTATCTCTACATGTGTAATTGTGATGTATCGAATTATCCTAGTCGATGAATTGATGGATTTGGACACCATCGATTACATCGAGACTAACCGCAGTATACTCCTTGGTGTATCCAAGCGGTGATTCTCCTTTGGATGTCGGAGTTAATCGTGGATGCTAGTTATGGTAACTAGTTCATTGGAGTGACCCGGTAGTAAGACTTCATATGGTTCTCTGCATATATAGATATGTCGATGAAGTTCTTCTTGTGGCTTAAGTGCGATGTTCCTTTGACTTGCGGTATTCAAGTCATCTTGATCATGGAGACTTATGCTTTGACATCTTAAGCAAACATCTCTAAGGAGATGTGGACCGGGATGATTGGGTATAAGTCGAGTGATCGAAGGTGTTTGAATAGCCTATAAAGTTCACCACTCCTTGCGAGGAGATGTATACCCATGGCCTCTCGTCATTGTTACTAAAGTCTTTGGCCAAAGCATTACATGTTTAGAGTAAGGTACTCTTGATACATGTGGAGTAACTAGAATCCGTGGGACGAGGAAATGATACTTGGGCTAGGTGTGTGCGTAGTCGACCTAGTGGGGGCCCACACAATAGACCATGTCCTGAACCAAGTGGGTATAAGATGAGTGAAGGGAATGGGGCACGATTCATTCGAGCTCTTGAAGGGTTTGAAATAGTTACGGATCAACCGTTGATCTTTTTATGGTTAATTGGGGATCATGATGTACTACTAGGTGCCACTCATGATCGTTCTATAATTAATGGTTAATTATAGGCGGCCAACATAAGCGAGAACCTATTTGGTCACACGCTGTGAGTGTAATCCAAAGGATTTAAAGCGAGCTTGAGAATGGGATTCTCGGAGGCCAAGAGAAACTATGTTTGGTTGGACCAAACATAAAGCGAGCATGAAATTGTTTGATCGCAATGGAAGCGTGGATGGGCCGTGTCTTATGAAGACATAATGGATGGACCAAAATGGTTTGGTTCTAATCCAATGGATGAGAATAAACCAAAGGGTTTGGTTATATTAAGCGAATGAACCAAAAGGTTGGTTGATTCGTTTTAACTTAAAATAAACCATCATGGTTTGGTTTATTTTAACTTATCTTAATGGAGGCGGGTTAACGGGCTTTATGGATATGATCCATTAACCATTAAGAGAATTAGTTCTCTATAAAATAGGGCTTAACTTAAGCCCTCTAATTGGAATCCCAACCTAGTTGCCGCCCACCTTGTTGTGGCGTCCAAAGCTTGTGGCGCCCAACCTCACACCGCCCGCCCAGCCTTTGTGCATCAAGGTGAGCTTCTTTCTCCTTGGTTGGCGGCGCCTATCTCCTCCACCAAGCTGTCCAGTTTTCTGGACAGCTTCTTCTCTTGTCGGGCGTCGTTTGGGCCGGTTAGTGCTCGACAGCGGCTAACTTACCGGGATTTGATCTCCGGTAATCCTCTAGGTGGAGGGCCGAAGGATTCATCAATTGGTTGTGAATACCTCTCGGAGAAGCGAGTTTTGAGAACTTCGTTTTGGATCCGAATTTGGATTCGGATCGTGATCATCTCTCGATCACGTCGTCTTCAACACGAGGCTAGTAACCCGTACGAAGACGAAGCTCGTGACTTAGCGAAGTCATCCCAAGGAGCTCGGCGTGGATACGGATAGAGACGATTCTTACGAGGATCGTTCCGGTTGATGCCGTTCCCGCTACACGTCATACGAAAGGTATAACGTAGATAATTTTCTTTTATTGCAAATTTTAATTTATGGTTATGTCTACACTTGTTGTAATATGCATGCGTGTGTTGTGTGTGTTGTAATAAATATAGATTTATTATTTTTAATTGCTTCCGCTGTGCTCATGTTTACGAAACATGATCGAACACACACACGCCGCGGTGCCGGAAATCCAACAGTGGTATCAGAGCCCAGGTTGTGTTTCGACATAATCGTAAAATGGTTTTGCGATAGTCATAATGTATTTCTGGAAATTTTCTAAATTTTGGAAATTTAGAAGTATTTATGGAAATTTTTCAATTTTGGAAAGTCTAGAAGTATTTATGGAAATCTTCCACTTTTGGAAAGTTGGAAGTATTTATGGAAATTGATATTTTCCATAAATAAAATATTTGATTAGATTCTAGAAATTTGTTTCCTAATTTAATCATGATTTGATTTGGGAAATCAAATCTTAAAATATTTAATTTCCATAAGTAGTTTTAATGATTTAGGAAATTGGTTTCCTAAATAGATTTTCCTTAATCAAATAATTCCATGAATAAAATATGTGATTAGATTTGGAAATTTGTTTCCTAATTTAATTATGATTTGATTTGGAGAATCAAATCTTAAACATATTTTATTTCCATAAATAGTTATGACATATAAGGAAATTATATACATGACATAATTGTATGCCATGTAATTGCATTAGATGCATAACATTATGCCATGCGTGTCGTGACATGTAGATGTATGCCATGTATGCCATGCCATGTAGATAATAGTTATTTGCATGCAAAGAGGATGAGACATAAAAACCCTTAACTCAATATTAAAGCCTACACCTTCCATTAATATGGTTAGAACCAGAGTTCCGTTTCTTGTTTGGGTTGTTGGACTCTCTCCAAGCCCGGCTCGAACCCGAACATGTTCAAACCATGGAATAGTTTAATACTAATATGGTAAGAGTCAGAGGTCAATCGTTAGCTTTGGTTGTTGGACTCTCTCCAAGCTGGTTAATTGGTTGAATGCGCTCTAACCATATTAAAACTATTTCGATTAATGGGTCGGCTTTAACTTGGAGCATCGATTTGTTGGACTCTCTCCAAGGTCGATGTGAAGAGAGGTGAAGTTGGGTGCTATGCATATGATGCATACTTGTTAATGTGTTAACAACCCAATGTATGTGAACATTCAATTAGTTGATAGCACATTGTGATAGTTGCATATACATGATATGTAATCGGTATACTTGATACCCCACCATCATAGCTAAGAATGGCTTGTTGGACTCCTCCAAGGTTGTTCTTATCTATGATGGATATCAACCCATTCGGAGATGGACCTACGATCTCGAAGTGATTTTAAGGGTTTTGAAATTCGAAAAATGAATGGGATTTATAAATGTATATTGATGCATTTTAAAATCATTTTCTCATATATGCTCGTTTTGTATTTCTAAGTTAATATATTGATCATGATGTGTTTGAATTTGCGTTCCATTTTGGATTCAAATAAATTGAGAACTTCTTGGATGGCTTAGAAACTTGAGAATTGTTCTCAAGGTGAAAAGCTTGTAAATGTCCTCGGCGCCTCTTCACTTGATCCTAGTCGATGCAACTCTGGACCAATTGTTGGCCTATCGAAACATGTGGTGATTACGAACAAATGAGTTGCATCATGCTAGAGCGATGGAACCCAAGCTACGTAGCGGCATGAGCATATGGATGCTCATATCGTAGTTCTTCATCTTTATGAGTTGTTTGATGAAGCAAGTGAGATTGAAAGGTTCGAAGTCTCCAAGCTCCTCTTCACCTACGAGATGCAAGAAGGTTCATCTGTAGTCTTGCTCAACATCTTTGAAGACTGTGGAGCCTTACGAGAAGCATGAGCGAGGACGGTGTTGTTAGTTGATTCCTCGAAGAAAGGTTCTAAGAGAGTCAAAGGAACAACAAAAGGGCAAGAAAAAAAAGGCAAAAAAGACACAACCAGCTAAAAAGGGCACTAGCCATCATTATGGCAAGTAGGCCATTCTTGAAGAAAGTGCAAGATTTATCTTGAGTCCGTGAAGAAGGATAAGGCATCGGATGCCCCATCTTCTTGAAATCTTCTTTATTGATTGTCATTCTATTTCCTCAAACACTTGGGTATTGGATCTGTGTGGCTCACATATATGTAATGACATACATGGGATAAGGAATAGAAGAAGACTCGTCAAGGGAGAGTCAAATTTACGTTTTGGGAATGGAGCAAAGGTTGCTGCACTCGCCATCGGAATGTATTTGTTGAAACTCCCTGCAGGACTTGTCTTAGAACTTGACAATTGCTATTATGTTCCTTCTCTAATAAAGAACATTGTTTCTATTTCCTGTTTAAATAGAAATTGTTTCCATTTGACGTTTAGTAACAATTGTTGTTATATAACTTTGAATGGCGTACTTTATGGAATGGAACTTTAAGCAATGGTGTTTATCGTTGGGCGTATCGGTGACGATTTCAATATCGAAGCGAGCAACAAGCGTGCTCGAAAGGATAATCAAATAGACTCCTATATGTGGCATTGTCGTCTTGGCCAGGTAAGCAAGAAACGCATGTCCGAATTACACCGATGTGGAATTCTGGAATCGTTTGAATTGGATTCATACGATACATGCGAATCATGCTTAAAAGGCAAGATGACTAAGTTACCTTGTACGGGAAAAGGTGAACGAGTGGGAGAGTTGCTAGGCCTAATACATCGTGATGTATATGGACCTATGTCAACTCAAGCTTTAGGAGGCTATAGCTACTTCATTACCTTCACCGATGATCACTCACGGTTTGGGTATGTGTTCCTGATGAAACACAAGTCAGAAGCCTTTGAAAGGTTCAAAGAATTCAGAAATGAAGTAGAGAAACAACATGACAAGAGTATTAAAATACTTCGATCGGATCGAGGTGGTGAATACTTAAGTCAAGAGTTTCTTGATTATCTAAGAGACAATGGCATATTGTCTCAATGGACTCCGCCCTATACACCCAGCATAATGGTGTATCGAGAAATGCTTAGGACCTTGTTGGACATGGTCAGTCAATGATGAATCATGCGACTCTTCCCAAGTCCTTTTGGGGTTATGCACTTGAGATGTTTACTTGTTAAGCGGAATGCCTACAGGTAGTCTCAACTACTCCATATGAGATATGGAATAGTAAGAAACCTCATGTATCTTACTTGAAGATATGGGGTTATCTGCTTATGTGAAGCGGATGTCGGACAAATTGGATGCTAAGTCGATAAATGTCTATTTATTGGATACCCTAAGGAAACAAGGGTTACCAATTCTATCATCTGTGGAACAAAGGTGTTTGTTTCAAGGCATCTTTGTGTTTCTAGAGAAAGAGTTTCTCTTGCAAGAAAACAGTGGGAGTGTCGTCGAGCTTGAGGAGGCTCGAGAGACTCAAATAGACATTGATGAGATACCTGGTGAAGCACACGGTAGGCAACTCATAGTGATGGGCAATCAATTTGGACCTATTGTAACACCACATCTTCGTAGATCACGGTAGAACCATAATATTCTGAGAGATATGGATTTCTCGTAAGTGAATCGAACGACGTGTTACTCATTGATGATGAGGAGCCTATCAGTTATGAAGAAGTGCTGACAAGTTCAGAAAGGGATAAGTGGCTTGGTGCCATGAAGTCGGAAATGGATTCCATGTATGAAAACCAAGTTTGGAACTTGGTTGACCCACCTGAAGGCATAAAGCCTATAGGGTGCAAGTGGGTTTTCAAGTAGAAAACCGACATGGATGGTAATGTGATTACCTATAAGGCTAGATTGGTGGCGAAAGGATATCGTCAAAAGCAAGGTGTTGATTATGACGAAACCTATTCGCCTGTAGCTATGCTTAAATCCATTCGGATGCTCCTGGCCATAGCGGCTCATTATGATTATGAGATATGGCGGATGGATGTGAAAAAGCTTTCCTTAATGGAAACACTCGAGGGCGTGTATGATATCTGACTGAGGTTTCACATCGGTTGATAAAACCAAGGTATGCAAATTGCGACGATCCATTTATGGATTGAAGCAAGCATCCGAGTGGAATATCCGTTTTGATGAGACAATCAAAAGTTTGATTTCTCACAAAATCGATGAACCTTGTGTACAAGAAGGTTAGTAGGGAATGCGATCGTGTTCCTAGTATTGTATGTCGATGACATATTACTTATAGGAAAGCGATGTTTCAATCTTCTGATCGATTAAGGTTTGGTTATCCAAGACATTCTCCATGAAAGACACAGGAGAAGCAACCTACATCCTTGGGATTAAGATCTATAGAGATAGATCGAAGCAGTTGTAGTCTTTCGCGTCTACATATATAGGCCAAGTGCTAAAGAGGTTTAGCATGTCGGAATCCAAGAAAGGTTTCTCACCCATCAGGCATGGGGTACACCTTTCGAAGTCTATGTGTCCGCGCACAGAAGACGAGAGGATTTGCATGAGTAAGATTCCCTATGCATCCGCAATAGGATCTATCATGTATGCTATATTATGTACGAGGCCCGATGTATCGTATGCTCTGAGTGTCACGGCGGATACCGGATCCCGATCGAGAATGGATCATTGGGTATTATTAAGGCGATCCTTAAGTACTTAAGAAGAACTAAGGATGTGTTCCTAATATATGGAGAAGGGTACATGGTGATACATTGGGTATCACGGATGCGGCTCGAACGGACAGGATGATTCCATGTCTTATGCGGGTATGTATTCACTAGAATGGAGGCGCAATAAGTTGGAAAGGTTCCAAGCTTGACACTATAAGCGGATTACGCCACTAAGGCGGAATACATTGCGACTTTAGGCGAAGGAAGGCGGTTTGGATCAAGAAGTTCATCTATAGAACTTGATGTGGTCTCATCGATGATCGAACATGTGCTTAGCCGCCGCTATCATCTTATCGAGAGATCATCGGTAGGAGCGAAATACAAATCGAGAAAATTCCCCTTTGAAAGGAACTTAGCGGATCCTTTGACTAAAGCATTACCTCAAAAGTAAGTTTGAGGTCATGTTAGAGCTTATGGTATTGGATCTGTAGCGATTGGCATTAGGCCAAGTGGGAGTCTGTTAGTAATATATGAGAGATGTCCTAAGGCAATGCGCCTTATGTATGAACCATTTATATGATAAATGAAGATTCACTATTTGAGTATACATGTTTTATGTATTTGATTGGATCTTAAACTCATTTCTTGAATGTCCACGATCGATTCACGGCATGAGAGAATTTGTGATTGGATCACAACTAGTGAGTATCTCTACATGTGTAATTGTGATGTATCGGAATTATCCTAGTCGATGAATTGATGGATTTGGACACCATCAGATTACATCGAGACTGCGAGTATACTCCTTGGTGTATCCAAGCGGTGATTCTCCTTTGTTTGGAGACATTGTGATGTCGGAGTTAATCGTGGATGCTAGTTATGGTAACTAGTTCATTGGAGTGACCAGTAGTAAGACTTCATATGGTTCTCTGCATATATAGATATGTCAATGAAGTTCTTCTTGTAAGCTTAAGTCACGATGTTCCTTACTTGCGGTATTCAAGTCATCTTGATCATGGAGACTTATGCTTTGACATCTTAAGCAAACATCTCAGGAGATGTGGACCCGGATGATTGGGTATAAGTCAAGTGATCGAAGGTGTTTGAATAGCCTATAAAGGATTCACCACTCCTTGCGAGGAGATGTATACCCATGGCCTCTCGTCGGATTGTTACTAAAGTCTTTGGCCAAAGCATTACATGTTTAGAGTAAGGTACTCTTCGATACATGTGGAGTAACTAGAACTGTAGGACGAGGAAATGATACTGGGCTAGGTGTGACGAGTCCTAGTGGGATCGACACAATAGACCATCTCCGAACCTAGTGGGTATAAGATGAGTGAAGGGAATGGGGCACGATTCATTCGAAGCATCAAGGATTTGAAATAGTTCTGGATCAACCGTTGATCTTTTCGGTTAATTGGGGATCATGATGTACTACTAGGTGCCACTCATGATCGTTCTATAATTAATGGTTAATTATAGATGGCCAACATAAACCGAGAACCTATTTGGTCACACGCACAACGAGTGTAATCCAAAGGATTTAAAACGAGCTTGAGAATGGGATTCTCAGACCGAGAGAAACTATGTTTGGTTGGACCAAACATAAAGCGAGCATGAAATTGTTTCAGTCGCAATGGAAGCGTGGATGGGCTGTGTCTTATGAAGACATAATGGATGGACCAAAATGGTTTGGTTCTAATCCAATGGATGAGAATAAACCAAAGGGTTTGGTTTATATTAAACGAATGAACCAAAGGTTGGTTCGGTTCGTTTTAACTTAAAATAAACCATCATGGTTTGGTTTATTTTAACTTATCTTAATGGAGCGGGTTAACGGGCTTTATGGATATGATCCACTAACCATTAAGAGAATTAGTTCTCTATAAAATAGGGCTTAAACCCTAATCCAAAAACCCTAATCTATTTTGGCACCTTGTTGGTGAATTCGGCGCCCAAAGTGCCGCCCAGCTTTTGTGCCGCCGTCCAAGTCCTTGCCGGCGACCAAGCTTCAGCCGGTGAACACTCCGGCGACCCTCCGGTGATCCCCTATAGGTTTGGCATCAAGGTGAGGCTTTTCTTTCCTTGGTTGGCCGGCGCCTATCTCCTCCACCAAGCTGTCCAGTTTTCTGGACAGCTTCTTCTCCTCTCGTTGGAGCGTCGTTTGGACGACGGTTAGTGCTCCGACAGCGGCTAACTTACCGGGGATTTGATCTCCGGTAATTCTCTGAGGTGGAGGACGAAGGATTCGTCAATTGGTTGACGAATACCTCTCCGGAGAAGCGAGTTTTGAGAACTCATTTTAGGATCCGAATTTGGATTCGGATCGTGATCATCTCTCGATCACGTCGTCTTCAACACGAGGCTAGTAACCCGTACGAAGACGAAGCTCGTGACTTAGCGAAGTCATCCCGAGGAGCTCGGTGTGGATACGGATAGAGACGATTCTTACGAGGATCGTTCCGGTTGATGCCGTTCCCGCTACACGTCATACGAAAGGTATAACGTAGATAATTTTCTTTTATTGCAAACTTTAATTTACGGTTATGTCTACATTTGTTGTAATAGCATGCGTGTGTTGTGTGTGTTGTAATAAATATAGATTTATTATTTTTAATTGCTTCCGCTGTGCTCATGTTTACGAAACATGATCGAACACACACACGCCGCGGTGTCGGAAACCCAACAGTTAGCTCTTGGCCAAGTGGGAATCCTAGCCTCTCTAGGTTCTCGATGTACCCAATTATCTTGAGTACATATGGACCTACGGGAGTCCCTTCTTGCATCTTGGACTGAAATAGTGCCTTAGAGATCTCATATCTCTTGTGCCTTGCTTGTCTTTGATACGAAGATGTTCAACCATATCATGAGCATTCATGAACTCGTGTTGCTTCTGAAGCTCAAAGTTCATGGTCGCGAGCATGAGACATGACACATCTAATGCATCATTTTGATGCTTCTTGTAATCATGAGCGTGGCGGTGGAGGTGCCTCGGAATGGGCTACTCCAGACATATTTCTGTGAGACAATTCTCGTGTTCTGTATCACCCAGAAATTTGCTCCATTGAGCTTGTCCTTCTCAAGGACAGAACACAGGGAGAGAGTGTTCGTGTTTGTCGACATAGTAATCTACAACATACACAATGCAAAAAATTAATATCATATTCCTTTTATCATTTAATTAGGCCTTTAATCAAATGATGCTCCCACTGAATTATAGGAATTTTTGTAGAATTGAGTTATGGATGTGGTCAAACCACATTACTAGATTCATACAAACATGCTATAATTCTTGTGGGACAAGATCCACATCATACTAGGCCTTGAGTTAGCTTTGGCTAAATCGCCCAAGACTTAGTATGATCGGTAGGTAACACATTACTGATTACATCTCTACGCAACTCTTGTTTATAGGATCAAGACTCACATTTACAAAAGACCTTGAGTTAGCTTTGGCTAAATCGCCCAAGATTTAGTGTAAATGCGATCTTATCCTATCTTTCCAACGGTTGGAATATGCCTATAGTTCTACTCGATCCAATTGAGTTAACTAGTTTTACTCAATCTAATTGAGCTTACTCTAACCCAAGCTGTGATAGGCGTGACCAAGATTGCCCCTCCGCACCCTACCAAGATAATATGCGTTGCTCTGCTTTGGCAGTTTCAACAACTACAAATGATCGAAGTAGTGATGGGTATTAAGACTTGGTAGGCATTTTCGAGTTGATTCGATTAGGATCTAATCTAATCGTGAATGTGTATCATATACGCATCAAGGCCTTTATTATCCTACACTAGCATGCATCACATACATACAAGCATTATTCTAGCATGCATCATATACATACAAGAAAAATATCCTATCATGCATCATATACATACAAGCATTATTCTACTAGCATGCATCACATACATACAAGCAAAAACAAATATATATATATATATATATAAATTAATTGTGATATGGTCATGGCCCTACTACGATCTTCTCAAGCCAATAAGAAGATCGGACGGTCAACCTAGGGTTAGACTTCTCCAAGCACCTCCTTTGACCGCCATGTGTCGTTGGCACCCTTCTCGTAACTCCGTCTACTAGTGGACCTTCCACCGCTCTATTTTGTACAGTACAAACATGAAAATTGAGTTATATTAGAGTCTAAAACTATTTAAAACTAGAAATTTAAAAGAAGAGGCACGACGCGCAGGTCGCATACCCTATACAATATGCACAACCATAAAAATGACACGCAGGCCGTATTATGAATTACAACACATTTATCATCCAATCATATTGGGGTTCTTGGGCCATGACCATCACCGAATTATATATAATTCTAAATTATGTATTTTATATAAAATTTCTATAATTTTTCCTATTTTCTTTTTCAATTTTATGAGTCACATCTCCGTAACGGTCCCGCTAAGCGGTTTTCGGGCGTGATCACGGGACAAGGCCCCTTTCAGGGATAGGGGCAGCACCCCTACTCGCAAAAATAAACTTTGCGAGTGTCTCTACTTGATCTTACAACAATTTGAGTCACTGTCCCAAAATCCTAAAGCGAGAACTCACCGTTTCAGAGAGTTTTTCTTGGTGGTTGAAGCCTACAAGTGTCCCAACACTTGTTGCTTCGACTCTTCGAGAAAAATACCCAAAAAATCTATAAAAATAGGAAATTTACAGAAACTTAAAAATCTGTAATTTTTATATCTAATACAAAAACTACAAATTTTAAAACACATACATGCTTCGCACGTGGCTCTGATACCACTGTTGGACTTTTCGAGCCGTAAAAACCGCTTTTTGCGTTGCGGAAATCTCAGAAGCCTGGCCACGGATCCGTGTGAAGTATAACAAAAATAAATTCATGTATGTGTTATGGAAACCTAGATCTACCTTAGATCTACATGATGAGAGCATTACCCTCGTAGCGATGCCCTTCGCTTATCCCGCTCGTCCAAATGCTTTGCCGGAACTCAAGAGTGTCAAGTGTACACTCCTCTATTGGTATCCACACGGACAAATGGTGGAGAAAAACAACCTAGAGTGTGCTTGCACTCCTTGGTAGTCTCAGAAAGATGAGGAATGGGAGAGAGCGAGAAGAAGAGCAAGGAAGAAGAAGATGATCTTAATTCCAAATAACTTCTCATCTATTGAAAAGTGGCCGACCACTTTGTTTTGGGGGGGTACATGCATGCATGTAACTCCAAGAGCCAATGGCCCTTGGTCTCCCTCATGAGGTGGAACAACATGATAAGTCCATGATGATGTGGAACATCATCATTGGCCGACCCCCATGCCAAGTCACCATGACATGGCAATTGGTCTAGTCAAAATTGACCATTTATCTTCCCTCTCAAGTCAAGTCAAACTTGACCTCTTATCTCCCATGGTTGATCAAATCTAACCATTTGATTCAAGTCAATTTGATTTAATGAATCTCTATTCATTAATTTAAATTGACTCAATAAATCAAATCTAAATTAGACTCATTCAACACTTGAATCAAATTGAGTCTAACTCAATTAGTCTAATTTAGATTACTCTTAATCCAATTTGGTTCATCCCATGAACCTAATCCTCATGGTTCATCATATGAACCTAATCTCCATCTAATTTCCCTTTGTGTGTGACCCTATAGGTTCTTGTAACGTTGAAAATGCTTTTAAACCGATTTAATGAGCGGTATCTAGCAACACATCATTGCTACCCAAGTTACAAGAATGTTGAGATCCAACATCACCTTTGTGACTACTAATTGTGACTCTCACAATATGTGACAATGTCCCTCTATCCTTGACATCTAGATTGACCAAATGAGGCATAGACCGTGTCATCCTCGATACTATCTATATCTTGAACTCCAAGTAGACTCACTCTAATCAAATGAGCTCAATATCTCATATTGACTCATTTGGGCATGGCCATGCACTTCATGGTCTCACTCTATCAAGAATAACGATGTCACTCCCGTCATATAGGAGGGATAGATCCCATCTACATCACTCACATCCCTTTGCATAATTTGTTACATACCCAGTAATCACCTTTATAGTCCACCCATTTACGGGTGACGTTTGACGAAGCCAAAGTATGCAACTCCTTATGTAGGGAACCATGGTGACTTCAGGTCCAGGAACTAATAGTCATACTAATAGTCACATGAGAAAGTACATGACACTCATATAACGATCCATGATACTTTCTCATGGCGGGTCATTCAGTATACATTCTCTAATGCATACCCATGTGTCTACTTGTTATCTCATATCCATGACTTGCGAGATCAAGTCATCGTGTTGACCTACATGCTAGTCTCTACGCATTAACATTGTCCCTGAATGTTAATACTTGACTAGGAATGATTAAGAGTAGTGTTCTCTATATCATCTCATTATCGATTCAACCAATCGATTGATATAGATAAGAACCTTCTGCTCAAGGATGTTATTATACTTAGTTATTTGGCACCAATACAAGTAAATATAATAACCATGCCTTTATAAATAGGAATATGATACAATAAAGTCCATACAACAATCATCACATGATTGACTCTAGGGCTTTCACTAATAGACTCTACCATGGAAGCTGAGTATGTGGCAGCCTCTGAGGTAGCGAAAGAAGCTGTGTGGCTCAGGAACTTCTTGATGGACTTGGATGTGATTCCTGGTTTTCCCAGAACTATCACAATTTATTGTGATAATAGTGGGCGGCTAGGGCTTGGAGAGGCATTGGGCGGCTAGGGTTTGGAGAACCCTTGGGCGGCAAGACTTCCCTTTTTCCTAAGGTTTTGGCCAGCACCCCTCTTCTTCCTCTCATCCTTGGCCGGCATCCCAATTCTCTTCCTCTCCTCCTTGGCCGGTGGAAAGATCTAGGGTCTTCTCCCTTGGAGCTTTTGGCCGGCGCCCATAATCCTTATTCCTCTCCTTGGCCGGCGGCAATCACCAAGCAAGGTGGCTTGGTGGTTGGTTCTAGATAGGAGAAGAAGAAGTTTTGTTCTATTTTTTCCTTTGTTCGGAGCAAGCAAAGAAGGGAAGAGCGTGATATAGGAGGCTTCAACTCTTGAAAGATCGTTGCCCACACAACGTCCAAGAGGAGGATAGGACATACGATAGAAGACCTTGAGGTAAACAAGAGGTATAAAGCTTGTTTATTTTGATTAGTGTTCTTTTGTATTATGTCTATAATTTACTTGTGTCTTGAAACGAATTCGAATGAAAAAGTTTTATCGCTATTCACCCCCCCCCTCTAGCGATCCGCTCGATCCAAAAATTGGTATCAGAGCCGGAGGTGCTATGATTTGATGAAACAACCAATCTAACTTTTTATAGATTTTTTCCTTTTTTTAATTCTTTTTATTTCGAATTTATTCCATTCATTTAGTTTTTCTCCCGCACTACTAATCCAAGACGCGAGTCTTGGTACATTTCGATTGTTTGTGTTGTTGTTAGGTTTTTTCGTCTTCATTCTCTTATTTTTTTGTATCAATGGCCCATCTCGAGGGTTTTAGCACCGTCCGACCTTCGTTTTACAATGGAGATGACTTCCATTATTGGAAGGGTCAGATGGAGTGCTTTCTTAAGACCCAAATCAAGATGTGGATCATAATCCAAACATGATTCACACTTCCGACTAACGAAGTGGGTGAATCTTTGGATTATGACCAATGGACCAATGCTACAAAAAGACAAGTCGAAGCTGACGCCAAGGTGACTCAAATCCTCCAATGCGGCTTGTCCAAGGAGGAGCTTAATCGCGTCGGCCCCTTCATCAGCGCAAAGGATCTTTGGACAAAACTAGTGGAGCTACACGAAGGGACCGATGAAGCCAAGGTATGTAAGCGCGATCTCTTGTTCAATAAGTTATATAATCTAAAAATGCTGGAACATGAGACGGCGATGCAACTTCACGCCCGTGTTCAAGATATCATCAACAACCTACACGCAATCAGACAAAGGGTCAAAAACTGTGACCTTATTAGGTATGTACTAAACTCATTTCCTAGGACTACCTTGTTTTCCGATTTTAAACTCCATGAATAGTCAAACTCGGAACCCGAGAAGGGCATAGCATTTTTTGCAGGTTCGAAGAAGAAAACCGCGAGCAAGCCACCCCCGAAGGAGGAAGAAGATGATTCGAAGGTCGACCCAGAAATGGAGGCCGAACTAGTCAACCTAGTTCAGAGGATGGTCAAGGGCTAAAAGCGAACCATCACTCGACCCAATGAAGGTAAGCCTAAAAGTTCTAATGTTAGGTGTTACGAATGCAACAAGTTTGGACACATCAAGTCCAAATGTCCGAAGCTTAAGAGCAAAGCACCGAAACACAAAAAGGCACTCAACACTACATGGGAAGAAGCCGATGACGAATCAGAACACGAATATGAAACCGATGACGAATCGGACTGCGAAGCTCTATTCAAGACAAGCCACGGATCCACATCCGGTTCAAAAGATACACTCAAGGTAAGTCGATCCCTTATTAGTACGCTTTATAGCACAATTAAATTCTTAACTAGGAAATTATCTAAGTACGAGTCCAAGGTCAAGACCCTGGTCGAGGAGGTTAAACTCCTTAAACACGAGGTCTCCCTAACCTCTTCGACTAATCGAGTTCGAGAGTAGGACTCAACTCGGGTTGAAAAGCTCGAAGTTGAGAACTCACTCTTGAAGAGTCAAGTCGAAGATCTTAGGAACACATTAGAAAGGTTTACTTTGGGATCCAAAGGACTTGACCTCCTACTTGGATCGCAAAGGGCCGTGTACAACAAGGTCGGACTAGGGTTTAGCTCAAATACGACCAACAAGTCGTATATGTCGATTGTAAGTTGACATAAAAAATGAGTCCAAGCATGAGCCTCTAAGACCACTTTGATTTCAAACTTAGGATTGAACCAGCACTGGGTTCCCAAGGACCAAATCCACTATGTGGGGAGACCGAACCTATTCAACGGTCCAGGGGGAGCAAGTACAAAACTTGTTTGTGATTTAACTTAGAAATTGCATGCTTAGGTTCTTTAGTTATTTTGATTTTTCTTTTTAGAATGCTTAGATAGGACAATAACTCATCAATACTTGGTAACATAGTACCAGAACACGACGAGATGATAGTACGCTAGGAAAGCAAAGTCTCGTGTATTCGGGCTAGATAAGGCATATCTAGTTCGGTGCACTTGACCGAGTGGAACTAGCTGAAGCTACCTCGCCGTATCCTAGACTAGTTAGACCAGGAAGTGGTCTTAGGTGAGTCAAGTCTCTATTTTCTTGAAAATGGCTTTGTCTAAGGAAGTGGTCATTGTTAAGATCAAAGAAGGCCTACATGCCTCGCCCGACACAGAGCCATAATCTTGAAAAGGTGACTTGATGAGCTTAAGGTCAAATCTGAATCTAATGCAAGGTTGACAAGTGTTCAAATCATTAAATTTAAACCAAATAAATTTGGAAGTCATCTCACAAGAACATATAGGGTTAACATGTTTGATCATATAGACATGGGTGAGATGATTTAGGTTTAATAATTTACAACCAACCTTTAATAATTCCAATATCCGATCCAACTACTTTGCGTGTAGGATCAATATATGTTGGACAGTGGTTGCTCCCGACACATGACCGGGGATCAACTCAAGTTTTCGAAGCTTCGATTCAAACAACAAGGATCGGTAGCCTTTGGAAACAACGACAAGCTCAAAATCATCGGATTAGGTGATATTGAGCTCAACTCTAACTTTATTATTCAAAATGTCTTATTGGTAGAAAATTTTCAATATAATTTACTTAGGCAACATTTGGTACGGGGTAATGTAATCAACCTTGTAATGTAATCAAGTTTGTAATGTAATGTGTATTATATTACTGTGTTTGGTTAGCGATTGGTGTGTAATCTTTCATTACAAAAGTAATTACATTTGTTTGTTTGGTATCCATATTTGTTATAAGAAATGTAATTCATATTATTATAAAATGACAAAAATACCCTTAAAATTTCTTCTTAAGGTAATATAATTCTTAGTCGTCAATCGTCGGTCGCTGGCCATCGGTCGGTCGTCGATCGTCGTCGATTGTCGTCGGCCGTCGCCGATCGATCGTCGACCGATCGCCAGTCATCGCCGGTCGATCACCACCCGATCACCATTGTCGCAGGCCGTCGCTGGTCAGTCGTTGCCCGATCGCCAACGTGCCGCCGGCAGCCGGTCGATCGTCGGTTGATCGCCGGTCGTCGGTCGATCACGGCTCGGTCGTCGATCACCGGTCGATGGCCAATCGCTAGTTGGTCGCCGATTATCGGTCGATCGTCAACCGTCGACCGTCGATTGGTCACCGGTCGGTTGCCAGTCGATGGGCGATTTCTGACCGGTCGCTAGCCGGTCGCCGGGCGATCGTTGACCGATCGTTGGCCGGTCGTCGGGTGATTGCTGGCCGGTCGTTGGCCGGTCACCGGGCGATCATCGGGTGGTCGTTGACCGATCGTCGGTCATCGGCCAGTTGCCGGTCGTCGATCGTCGATCGATCACCGACCGGCCGCCGGTCCGTCGCCGATCGGCCACCGATCGATCGTCGACCGGCCGCCAGTTGGTCGGTGACCGACCGCCAATCGGTCGTCGACCGATCATCGACTGATTATTGGGCGATCGTCAGGCGTTCGCCGACCGATCGCTGGGCGGTCGCCAACTGATCATCGATCGTCAGTCGGTCACCGGTCGATCGCCGATCACCGGTCGATCGTCGATCGTCGGTCGATCGCCGATCATCGCCCGGTCGTCGGACGCCGACCGGTCATCGAACGCCGATCGATCATCGACCGATCACCGACCGCAGGTCTGTCGCCGATCATCGCCCGATCGTCGATCGTCGGCCGATCGCCGGTCACCGGTCGCCGGCTGGTCATCGGCCGGTCATCGGCCGATCGCCGGCCCGGCGATCGTTATCATCGATCGCCGATCGGCAAAAATAAAAGAAGGACATATTTGTCATGATAAATATTGAGTCCGTAATATAATAGGATTACATGGCTTTTCCTTCGTAATCGAGATTACGGATCTTGACTCTTATTTTGTAATGCAATTACTTTACATTACATCTTTGAAATATTACCAAACAAAGTAAATCATCTTGTAATGTAATCCTGATTACATTACAAGCCAAATTACCCCGTACCAAACATAGCCTTAGTGTAAACCAATTGTGTGATAATAACTATAAGATCATATTTCTAGAAAATGAATGCGTAATTAATACCAATAAAACTTCTAAAATAATTCTTAAATGAACCAGAAATAACAATATTTATACGATTAATTTAACTAACTCCTCAACCAAGTGTCTTATGACACAGCAAGAGGAATCTTGGTTGTGGCACCGACGACTTGGTCACTCACACCCAAGATTCATCCACAAGATGAGTCAGAGTGACTTAGTCAAGGGTTTGCCTAACCTCAACAACTTGGATAATAAAATATGTAATGCTTGTCAACAAGGTAAACAATCTAGGACACAACATCAACTAACTAATCAAGAACGAACCAAAAGTGTTCTTGAGCTCCTACACATGGATCTATTTGATTCACACAGAGCTAAGTCACTTAATGGGAGTAAATTCTTCTTAGTCATAATTGAAGACTATTCTAGATTTACTTGGGTTAGGTTCATCAAAAACAAAAATGATACCCTAGATCAATTAATCAACCTATTTAAACTAATAGAAAATCAACAAAACCTTAAAATCAAAAGACTTAGGAGTGATCATGGTGGTGAATTCGAGAACCACAAGTTTACAGAATTCTATAACCTAAATGGATACTACCATGAGATCTCATGCCCTAGAACCCAACAACAGAATGCCCTAGTAGAACGTAAAAATAGAACCCTACAAGAAGCCTCTAGGACAATGTTAAACGAGTATAACTTACTCGATAGGTTTTGGGCGAAAGTCGTTAGTACAGCGTGCTATGTCCAAAATAGGATCCTTATGGTAAAGAGGCACCTTATGACCTTGTACGAGATTTATCATGATAAAATACCTAACATCAAGTACTTTAGGGTATTTGGGTGTAAGGTACATATCCTAAACACTAAGGATTATCTAGGGAAATTTACATCCAAAATCTCGATCGGAATCTTTCTAGGATACTCGACTACGAGTAGAGCTTATAGAGTATATAACCATGAAACTCTTAGAGTCGAGGAGACTATCAATGTAGTGTTTGATGAAGGACATGAACCTACAAAACCCCCGGCAACCCCAATTAGCGAGCCGATTTATACCAGACTCAACTCCGATCCGGAGATCAAGTCTAGTATTAATCATAACCTAAGTCAACCAAGTCATTCTATCAACCAAGTGGTAGATGACTATAACCCAAATCAAACTAGGACTCAAACTAGTCACCCTATCGACCAAGTGATAGGTGACTCTAACCCAAATCAAACTAGGACTCAAACTAGTCACCCTATCGACCAAGTTATCGGTGACTCTAACCCAAATCAAACTAGGACTCAAATGAATCATCCTATCACCCAAGGGATAGGTGATCCAAGCCTAGGAGTTTGAACTAGAGCCTCATACAGAAACCTTAGTCAAATCTCCTTGATTTCCAAAATTGAACCCAAAACTATTGACCAAGCTCTTCTTGATCCCGATTGGATTATTGCAATGCAAGAAGAGCTGGCTCAATTCACTAGGAACGAAGTATGGGAATTAGTACCACCGCCTAAAGATAAAACAATCGTTGAAACAAGGTGGGTGTTTAGAAATAAACTTGATGATAAAGGTGAAGTAGTTAGAAATAAAGCTAGATTAGTCGCTAAAGGGTTTAGTCAAGTCGAAGGCTTAGATTACGATGAGACCTATGCCCCAGTAGCTAGATTAGAGTCCATCCGAATGTTATTAGCATATTCTACACATCGAGGGTTTAAGTTGTTTCAAATGGATGTAAAGTCAACATTCTTAAATGGATATATTAAGGAAGAGGTTTATGTCAACCAACCCCTCGGTTTCGAATGTCTAGATTAACCCGACCATGTCCTTAGATTAAAGAAAGATCTCTATGGACTCAAATAAGCTCCTCGAGCTTGGTACGAGAGGCTTTCGGTATATCTTAAGTCCAAAGGATTTAACCAAGGTTTAGTTGACCCAACCCTTTTCGTAAAAATCATAGGTAAAGACATATTCATAGCCCAAGTCTACGTAGACGATATTATCTTTGGAACCACCAACTCGATCCTACTAAACGAATTCATTTCACTTATGGAAAGTGAATTTGAAATGAATTTAGTAGGTGAGTTGAATTTCTTCTTAGGTCTACAAATTAAACAAACTAAAAATGGAATATACCTACACCAACGCAAATATACTAGGGAATTAATTAAATGCTTTGGAATGCAAGACGCTAAAATTAGTAATACTCCAATGGCAATGAATGTAAATATAGAAGAAGGTGTAATCGGAAATTCAATTGACCTAAAATACTATAGGAGCGTGATAGGGAGTCTCCTTTACTTAACTGCAAGCCGACCTGATATCTTATTTGCAGTAAGTATGTGCGTAAGGTTCCAAACCTGTGCCAAGGAATCTCACCTAACTCTCTATCAAGCGTATCCTTAGGTATCTAAAGGGTACACTTAACGTCGGTATTTGGTATCCTAGGTCTACCGAGTTCGAACTAACCGACTACTCCAACTCAGACTATGCTGGTAGTAAGCTCGATAGAAAGAGTACGAGTGGTTGTTGTCAACTTCTTGGATCGAGTCTAGTGAGTTGGTGCAGTAGAAAGCAACACTGTGTTGCCTTATCTACCACTGAAGCCGAATACATCGCGATGGGTGAGTGTGTCACTCAGCTTCTTTGGATGAAGCACACTCTCCGAGATTTTAAGTTAGACTTTACGAATACTAAAATTCACGTAGATAACATTAGCTCAATTAACCTAATTAAAAATCCAATATGTCACTCTAGGACCAAACATATAGAAGTCAAACACCATTTCATTCGAGAACATGTGGCCAACGGAGCCATACAACTCGAATACGTCGAATCAAAGTCCAACTTGGCAGACCTATTTATTAAACCCCTACCTGAAGCTGAATTCAGTCTACTAAGATGAAAATTGGGCATGTGCATAGTAGAATAGGAATTTACAAGTTATATTTTCTTATTACTATTTTTACTTTTTTTATGGAACTAGCATAGGACATACCTTAGATATCATGCACTTATAGATTTAAGGAGCCAATACATCTCACAACACATAGGATTAATGTGTTTGTGTACTTAGCCACGTAGATGGGCGTGAGATGTTAGGACCTTACTCCTGGTTCCAAATGTAAAGCTAGTGCATCGCCATGAACCACGGAGTATAATCACATATATTAACCGACTCTGACCAAGACTTGTTGATCCTTTATATCAATCAAGTCAAATAGGAGTTGAACATTTTATAGATGAGCTTATTTTCAGTATTTTATTTTCAAAATAATATGGAACATGCTTGGACTTGGAACTTCAACTTAATACCTATACTTTCGTTTTCAACCCCCCCCCCCCCCCCCACACACACACACACTCTTTCGATATATGACAAAAGGAGGAGAAAAAGGCCAAAGTTAAGGGATAAATTTTTTGATAATTTAACTTAAGACTTCATACTTATTCTCATCATGGCCAAAAGTTAAGTAAATGTTGTCGTTTACTTAACTTTAAGTTTTGCAAATTTATTGTTTTAAAGGGAGAAAGGGCCAAGTTAAGAAGTATTCTTAACTTATGTTTTTGTTAATTAATTAAAGTCTTCCTAAAATAGCAAACATAAAGGGGGAGGATTAAGATCTTCTTTCAAGACTCATCCTCAGTCAAGGGGGAGGTTTCCTCAAGGGGGAGACTTGGAAGAAAATCTCTACTACTCCCACTTAATCTTTATTCTCATGCTTATCATTTTTCTTCATGCATATTATTTCCTTAACTTTATATGTGGGTTTGCCATAGATCAAAAAGGGGGAGATTGTTTGTGCAGTAGCCACCTAAGTCGAACCTAAGTTTTGATTATAGTAAACGATACAAAGTTAAGCTCATATTGTTATCTCATGAACTAAATCGAGTGTGCAGAAAATTGTTAAAGCTAGAGCTGAAGGCTAGCGACACCCGGAAGAAGCCGCGGTGGTCGGGCGACACTCGAGTGACTTCTGAGGGAGCCGAAGGAATCAAGTGGAAGGCTGGAAGCAAGAGCTATAAAGTAAGTATCGAGGTAAGCTCGTGTGTGTGTGACCATAAGTTGTTGGTGCAGGGGCACTAGATAATCGAACCTGTGTTTTGATTATGGCAAAGACACAAAGTTAAGTTTACATCGTTATCTCACGAGCTATCAAGTGTGCAGAAAAGTATTAAAGCTGGAGCTAAAGGCTAGCGACACCCGGAGGAAGCCGCGATGGTCGGGCGACACTCGAGTGACTTCGGAGGGAGCCGAAGGAATCAAGTGGAAGGCCGGAAGCGAGAGCTACTATCGAGGTAAGCTCGTGTGAGTGAGAGATTGTAAGGTTGTGTCCTCTTTATGGGGACGACCATAGGCGGCGATCCGATTAAGACTTCTCGTGGAAGGTCTAGGTCGAGATTGGACGGTCAGAAACCGTCGCATTTATCATTTTCCGAGCTAACCTCTTATTGCAGGGAAGTGGCCAAGGCGGTCATTCTGGACACATAGCGATCGTGATGCCCATCATCGTGATGATGGGAGTCATCGATCGATGGCGACGACTCAGCTTTTGCGCTAGGTCAAAACGGATAACGTTTGACGCGGCCACTTCGCGATAAAATTTGGAAAAATCCATGATCCGCTCCAAAGAAATAGGAGACAATTTGAGGCCAAAGTCTATAAAAGGAGGAGGATTCACTCTAAATCACATCAATTATTCATCAAGTGCTCCTACAACGCCAACGCTTCAACATCGTCATAACGCCGACGCGACGACAACCTCAGATCTTCTTCGTCGGCAGCAGCATCTAGTAATACTTTTTATTATTGTATTCGTTGTTTTTTTTGTAACGAGGTGAGGTAGGCTTGTTGCCTCATCCTCGTACTTCCGGATTTTGTGATCGTTGTCTCCTACCTCCAACGAGGAGGAGACGTTATAGTGCTTTGCCCTCCGTACGCGGTCAAGGACCGATAGGGCCTTGGAGTAGCAACCACTGGGTTGTGAACCAAGTAAAATAAACGTGTCATTTTATTTTCCGCTGTGTTTACTCGTTTACTTTGCGTATCGAATGAACGAAAACGAAAGTTTTACGATCGCTATTCACCCCCCCCCTCTAGCGACGCTTCTCGATCCAACATAAGTGAGGTCGTATCCTTCTTACGTGGATGATCTTAAGCAAAGATCCGACCAAAGACATCCCATGGATGGTCTAGGTCGAGATAGAATGGTTGGCGACCATCGAAATAATGTTTTTGTTAAGCTAACTTTTGATTTCAGCTAGCATCAGTCGACTGTCAGCTTGGAGCACTCGATTGCTGTCCATTAGTTGACTTCCCGTGGTCAGCACTTGACTGATGCTGCCATCAGTCGATTGATGGTCAAGGATCAGCTTCAAAGAGTCAAGCCTTATCACCTCGTTTCAAGGGCATTGGTGCTCAAATCTGATTGGTTGAAGATCCTCTCGAGAAGGGACTCAAAGGCTATAAAAGGAGGGCCTCCCCTAGGGTTTTCTCATCAATTCTAAGTTCTCAAAAGCCTCCGCAATGCTGCGACTCTCTGACAACGAAGTGCTACTTCTCCGACGATCTAATCTTAAGTTCTTATTTCTTATTCGTCGATATAAGTTTTAATTTAGTTTATATCTTTTCATATTATTGTCTCGGAGTTTTTTTTAATCGTAACGAGGAGAGGGGGAGTGTCCCTCTACCTCAAGCTTTTGTGGTTTCTTGTATTCGATTAACTCCTACCTCCAACGAGGAGGAGTTCTTTAGTGCTTTGCCCTCCGTACGTGGTCAAGGACCACTAGGGCCTTGGAGTAGTAGCCGAAGGCTACGAACCAAGTAAAAATACTATTGTCTCATTTATTTTGCATTTATCTTCCGCTACGTTTACTTGTGTCTTGAAACGAATTCAAACGAAAAAGTTTTATCACTATTCACCACCCCCCCTCCCTCTAGTGATCCGCTCGATCCAACAAATTTGAACTCCATGGTTAGTCTAATTTGGTTCCTGAGAAAGGTATTTCCTTACTTGCAGGTTCGAAGAAGAAGGCCGCAAACAAACCACCCCCCAAGGAAGAGGACGAGTACGAGTACAAGTCGGAGGTAGACCTCGAGATGGAAACTGAACTAGTGAATCTAGTTTTATAGATAATCAAGAGCCGAAGATGACCCATCAGTCAAGGTAAATCTAAGTCTAATTCGAATTTGAGATGTTTTGAATGCAATAGGTTCGGGCACATCAAGTCGGAGTGTCCGAAACTAAAGAACAAAGCACCCAAGACCAAGAAAGCACTTAACGCTACTTGGGAAGAATCGTCGGAGGAGGAAGACGACGATCTAATCCTTATGGCCAAACTGACCGAGCCCGATCAAGAATCCAAAGGCAAGGAAGAGTTCGAGTCCGGATCCGACGACGAGTCGCTATTCAAGACAAGGCACGATCTTTGCTTAGAACTTTGTATAGTGCAATTAAATTCTTAACTAGAAAGTTAGCTAAGTCCGAGTCGAAGGTCGAGACCTTAGTTGAGGAGGTTATACTTCTTAAACACAAGGTCTCCCTAACCTCTTCGACTAGTCAAGTTCAAGAGGAGGACTCAACTCGAAGTTGAGAACTCACTTTTGAAAAGTCAAGTCGAAGACCTTAGGCATACGTTGGAAAGGTTCACTTTGGGATCCAAGGGACTTGACCTTTTACTTGGATCCCAAAGGGTCGTGTACAACAAGGCCGGGCTTAGGTTTAGCTCAAATATGACTAACAAGTCGTATATTTCAATTGCAAGTCAAAATAGAATACATGTCCAAGGATGGGTCCCTAAGACCACTTTGATTTCTCAATTAGGATCTAACTAGTACTGGGTTCCCAAGGACCAAATCCACTACGTGGAAAGACCGAACCGATTCAATAGTCCGGGGGGGGGGGGCTAGTACAAAATTTGTTTGTGCTATTACTTAGAATTTGCATGATTAGGTCTTTTTGTTTTTATTTTTAGAATGGTTAGATAGGAACTATAACTCATCAACACTTAACAACATAGTACTAGGACGCGGCGAGATGATAGTACGCTAGAAAAGTAAAGTCTTGTGTGTCCGAGTTAGATAAGACGTATCTAGGTCGGTGCACTCGACTATGTGGAACTAGTTGAAGCTACCTCGCCATATCCTTAACTAGTTAGACCAGAGAGTAATCTTAGGAAGAGATAGAACTTAAAAGATACATAAGTGATTGATGACATCTGAAAATTACAGGGAAAGCAACCAAAGTACTTTGCCACTGACAAGACCCAAAAAATCACACACCTCTTCTATTTCCTCTATTATAAATTTAGATTAACTTCTTTTTAAAGAAAAAATTGAGTTCAGCCGATCAAATTAAATCTGGGAATGGTCTACAGTGAGTAATGTTGATTTTACATTTCATTACAACTAGAACACTTCCTTCTATACTATAGAAATACAACCTAGTAACATCCAGATCATAAATCATAACTAACATGGAAAATAAAAGGCAAAAAAAAATACAATTCAATAAAAGCTACCTCCTGATCAATAAACCAGAATAACCCAAAGTCAATATGCAACACAAGTTGCTTACCATCAGTACTTACAAGATAATAGCCTTATTAAAGAGAGTCAATAGAATATCGTCATGAATTTTATTCTCACGAAGCCTAAATTATATATGGAATTACACCAAATAATATTTGGAAATTTGCATCGAATTCAGGAGTTAGATAAAGCCACATTGTTTCGTCATGAATCTTAACAAGTTATTATTTTCGTGAACTTGTCTTTGTCTATGGAAGTGGTCGTTTTATCGATCAAAGAAGGTCTCTGTGCCTCGTCATGACCTGGAAGCCAATTTCTTGAAAAGGTGACTTGGTGAGCTTAGGGTTAAATCCGAATCTAAACCAAGGTTGACTAGTTTCGATTCATTAAAATTAATCAAGTATAATTGAAGTCATCTCACAAGAACACATAAGGATAACGTGTTTGATCATGTAGAAATGGGTGAGATGATCTAGGACTAATAATCTTCAACCAACCCTTACAATTCCAAAATCCAATCCAACTACTTTGTATGTAGGATCATTGGATGTTGGATAGTGGGTGCTCCCGACATATGACCAGAGACCAACTTAAATTTTCGAAGCTTAGATTCAAACAACAAGCTCAAAATCATCGGATCAGGTGATATTGAGCTAAATTATAATTTCATAATTAACAATGTTTTATTAGTTGAATATTTTCAATATAATTTACTTAGTGTAAGTCAATTATGTGATAACAACTATAAGGTTATATTCTTAAAAAATGAATGCTTAATTATAACAAATGAAACCTCTAAAATAATGCTTAAAGGAACTAGGAATAGCAACATCTACATTATTAATCTACTTAACTCCTCACCCAAGTGTCTTATGACACAGCAAGAGAAATCTTGGTTGTGGCACCGACGACTCGGTCACTCACACCCAAGACTCGTTCACAAGATGAGTCAAAGTGGCTTAGTCAGAGGTTTACCCAACCTCAACAACTTAGACAATAAAATATTAAATGCTTGCCAACAAGGTAAAAACCTAGGACACAACATCAACTAACTAATCAAGAACAAACCAAAAGTGTGGATGAGATTCTACACATGGATCTATTCGATTTACATGGAGCCAAGTCACTTAATGGAAGTCAATTTTGCTTAGTCATAATTGATGACTATTCTAGGTTTACCTGGGTTAGATTCCTTTAACACAAAAGTTATACCTTAGACCAACTCATCAACTTGTTTAAATTAATTAAAAACCAAAAGAACCTTAAAATTAAAAGACTTAGAAGCGATCATGGTGGTGAATTCGAAAACCACAGATTCACAGATTTCTATAACCTAAATGGATACCACCATGAATTCTCGTGTCCTAGAACCCTACAACAAAATGGCCTAGTTGAGTGAAAAAAAAAGAACCCTAAAAGAAGCCGCTAGGACCATGTTGAACGAATACAACCTACCCGATAGGTTTTGGGCAGAAGCCATTAGTACGACTTGTTATGTCCAAAATAGATTTCTTATTGTAAAGAGGCACCTTAAGACCTCATACAAAATCTACCATGACAAAGTACCCAACATTAAATACTTTAGAGTATTTGGATGTAAGGTACATATCCTAAACACTAAGGACTACCTAGGAAAGTTCACATCCAAAACCTCCACTGGTATCTTCCTAGGAAAGTTAACAATGTTTTATTAGTTGAAGATTTTCAATATAATTTACTTAGTGTAAGTCAATTATGTGATAACAACTATAAGTTTATATTCTTAGAAAATGAATGCTTAATTAAAACAAATAAAATCTCTAAAACAATACTTAAAGGAACTAGGAATAGCAACATCTACATTATTAATCTACATAACTCCTCAACCAAGTGTCTTATGACACAGCAAGAGAAATCTTGGTTATGGCACCGACGACTCGGTCACTCGCACCCAAGACTCGTTCACAAGATGAGTCAAAGTGGCTTAGTCAGAGGTTTGCCCAACCTCAACAACTTAGACAATAAAATATTAAATGCTTGCCAACAAGGTAAAAACCTAGGACACAACATCAACTAACTAATCAAAAACGAACCAAAAGTGTGCTTGAGATTCTACACATGGATCTATTCGATTCACATAGAGCCAAGTCACTTAATGGAAGTCAATTTTGCTTAGTCATAATTGATGACTATTCTAGGTTTACCTGGGTTAGATTCCTTAAACACAAAAGTGATACCTTAGACCAACTCATCAACTTGTTTAAATTAATCGAAAACCAAAAGAACCTTAAAATTAAAAGACTTAGAAGCGATCATGGTGGTGAATTCGAAAACCACAGGTTCACAGATTTCTATAACCTAAATGGATACCACCATGAATTCTCGTGTCCTAGAACCCTACAACAAAATGGCCTAGTTGAGTGAAAAAATAGAACCCTACAAGAAGCTGCTAGGACCATGTTGAACGAATACAACCTACCCGATAGGTTTTGGGCAGAAGCCATTAGTACGACTTGTTGTGTCCAAAATAGATTTCTTATTGTAAAGAGGCACCTTAAGACCTTATAGGTGTTGGTGCAATCGACCCAGGTTGACTCGAGTTTGACTCGAGCAGTACCTTGATAGTATTTTGATGATAGACAAAACTCATGACATGGGATTGTCATGGGAAAGTCCAACATGGAGTTGGCATGGAAAATCCAAGCATGGAGCTTGGTGTGGGAAAGTCCAACATGGAGTTGGCATGGAAAATCCAAGCATGGGGCTTGGTGTGGAAATGTCCAAAGCATTACGAAGCCGTGCGCTTGGTGCTTGGTGAGAAATGCATTGCGAAGTCGTGCGCTTGGTGCATGTGGGAAGTCTTGAGGACTTGGTAAGTTCACTAGGCTCGGGGTCCTTGAGTCGGTGAAGGATGACATTGCGAAGCCGTGCGCTTGGTGCATCCGAGGGATCGCCGGACGGGGAGCGAATGGAGTGAGGCCCAAGGGAAGCATACTTTAAGGGCATGAGACGCGAAGGATGGCATTGTGAAGCCGTGCGCTTGGCGCATCCGAGGGACATAGGCCAAGGGAAGAGAGCTTCGGTGGGGAACTCCATGAGGGATAAGGTGGACTTGGCCAAGTGGCTAAGACTAAGTGTCGGAGGCTCAAACATGATGTTTGAGGGTTTATCCGATGGTCGGATGCTCAAACAACTTGGTGTTTGAGGTTTTGCCCGACAGTAGTCGACTAGCATAGGTGTTAGTCGACTGGTCCAAGTCGACTAGGGTTCGACTGTTGTAAGACTGCAGGTTTTATGCTTGGCATTCGACTGCCATGGACTGGCAGTCGACTGCCGAGGGATGGCAGTCGACTAATGAAAATATCGCGAGCACAGAACGCTCCGTAGCTGATTGGGCAGTCGACTACTAGGTCACCAGTCGACTGCCATGGACTGACAGTCGACTGGTAGGAGATCCGTTGGAACTTGTCCAACGTGGATCTGGCCGTTGTGAAACAACGGTTACAGGGGCAGTCGATTGGGGCCTTTTGGCAGTCAACTGCTGGGCACAAAATCAACTTGATGCAGGTTATAAAAGGAGCTCAAGAGGGAGGATTTCGCTATGACTTTTGTGAAGCTATTGGAGGGGAATTGCTGCTGTATTCCAGACCTTCAAGAGCCATCTAAAGCAAGCAACAAGCAAAGGGTTCAAAGCAAGCGTTGTAAAGTGTTCTTTATGTGTATTTCATATTTGTCTTTGTATTGCTTGTATTTAATTACTTGTTGTAATAGCTTGTGAGTGGTTTCTCCACCTCCGACGTGTAGTCGAGAAGGAGATTAGTTAGTGTCGTACACATAACTAGAGCTCGAAGAGCTCGCCCGTGGAGTAGGAACCATTCAGTTCCGAACCACGTATATCGTGTGTGTTTGCGTAAGCTTATTTGTTGTTAGTATTCATATTTGTATTAGTATTCCGCTGCGCTAATGACAATCGTATGAAAGCAATGCAATGAGAACGAACGAATTCCACCATCGTACGAAAGAGGGCTATTCACCCCCTCTAGCCGGCCAACATCCTACAAATGGTATCAGAGCCAAGGGGCTTGTCGAGGACTAACCGCCAACACAAGCACTACAAGATGGCCGGCTACAACATCCATCCACCGAAATTCGATGGAGATTTTGCTTGGTGGAAGAAACGGATGGAGGTATATCTCGAAACCGACTTTGATTTTATGATTATTGTAGAAAATGGCTTTGAGATGCCTAGGGACAAATACAACAAGCCAATTGAGAAGTCAAGGTAGACCTAAGACAAAATTAAGGACTTCAAGACAAATCTCAAGGTAATAAAAATATTTAGTGATTTGTTACCTAATCATATTTGATCTAGATTGGGTGACTATAAGGATGCAAGGGAGCTATGGAATAAGATAATAAAATTCCAATAAAACTCCCAACCGGCATAAGTAGAGGATAATGCCGAGGAAGAAGCACCCACAACATTTGAAGATGTTGATAATTTGGTGGAGACCTCCACCTCTAGCATTGAGGGGGAAGAAAGGGTAAGAAGGTGTATCTCATGCAGCGGGAGCTCCTAAAGCTAACCCTAAGGTAAATTTAAATAATGCACCTTTAATTCTTAAAGTTAAAAAGCATGCTAAGAATTATTTTAGTTCTCTTGCCATTATTAATGAAAAGCATGCTAAGAGAAATAATAAGGTTTATTGTTTAGGTGCCAAGCATGTTCATATAACTAAGGATAAACCTAGGACTCATAATTCTAGAAATATTTTGCCTAGGGAGTCAATTAGGAGAATTGAAGAAAATTTGGGTGTTAATTTCAAGAAATCTAGGCACATGCCTAAGAAGAAGAACATTTCCCAAAAGATAAATGAAAATTCAAAATTGGGAAAATTAGAGTTAGAAAACCAAGCCTTGAGGTCAAGGCTAGAAAAACTTGAGAAAACCCTTAGAAACATAGAAAATTCAATTCTAGGGTCAAATGCCCAAAAGTCAAGACCTAAGGTTCAAAAATTGTGTAAGGGCAAGGAAGGTTTGGGTCACAAACCTAAGCCCAAGAAGACTTATCATAATGTTCCATTTGATTATGGAACTATTTCTAGGTCTAGAAAAACCAAGGCTAATAGGGAAGCTATCCCTAAGTCTAGCCATGGTGTTTGCTTAGTGGCTAAGACCTCAAAGAAATCAAAGGTAGCCACTAGGAAGGTCAAAGGAGGAGTCACCTCTAGAGTTGACCTAAGAAAGACCCAAAATACTATGGCTTTAAAGCCTAAAAGGGTCATTAGGAAGGTATCTAGGGAAGTTATCCCTAGAGAATACCTTGTTAACCCAAGGAGCTCCAATAGATATTCGGTTCCTAGAAGCGTGATCGATTCACGTTAAATGGGTTAGGGTGTGTCAACCCTAAGTGGATGGGTAGTTAACCTAACCATAGTAGAGTTGACACATTAGGGTGTGCCAATATGCTTTGAGAAGTTGAAAAATGATTAAATTGGCACAATTAGGTCTTAGAGGTATTGGTGTGCCATTTTGGGTTTATGGCACACTAGGGGGATAAATGACATTAAGGAAAAAATGGACTTAACCCTAGAAATGGAAATGTGGATTCAACACTTAGGTGTTCCATACCTTAGTATATTTTACTTGCCATGATTTGTTTGCCTTGCCATGTCATGACATCATTTTTATTTTTGTCTATAAAAATGTCAAGATCATGTTTAGAATTATTTTTAGATGTCATGTATGCTTAGATGTCTCTCACATGCCATGACATCATGATTTTGGCACATGCTTAGTTAAATTATATTTATGCCATAATCATCATCATGCATATAACTAAAATTAAATTAAGGGCTATGGCATGATTTGATGGGAATCAAATAATATTGCCTAGAAATATGCACGAAACCATTAAAAGAACAAAAACCCACATCTCACTAAAAACTTGACTTGTATGTGTTTTACACATCTAGATATAAGTGAGATGTTTAGGAAAAAGAAACTAAATGTTTAAAAAATATTTTGAAAAACCTTGGTGAAGTCTATCTTTTGATAGCTATAACCATTGAATGTGATGATACAAAGAGGGCTATTTATTGAAGCTTTTCTTAACTTTTGGACTTTGTGTCAATCTCTTAATTTAGTGGATAAAATAATTTTCAAATATTTTTCACCCATAATGACTGTGATAAGTAATATACATACCAAATTTCAAGATTTATCAACTTATGTATATTTACTTATGGATTTCAGAAATCCATTTTTGAAATGCTGAAAATTGCAAATGCAGTTATCAGTCGACTGCCAGGGAGGCCAGTCGACTGATGGGGGTGGCAACCGACTGATTTCTGAATTCAGTCGACTGCTCAAGCTGATTTCGGGTAAATCTTGTTGGTTAGGCCCATGTTCAGCTAGGTTAAGGTCCCCTAACCACTCCTAACCCTAGTATATGCTTGGGAGAGCATTAGAAAGGGTGGAAATCCATTGGACATGGATTAGGGAGAGTATCAATTTTAAGGTGGATGAGAGTTCATTGTTGAACTTTGCCTTAATTTTGATTGGTTAAATGTTCCTATTGGCTTCGGGACTCTCCAAGGACATTGTTGGTGCAATGGTCAAGGGGGAGCAAGCCTCTAGGGGTAGTTATCCATCATGGGAAGATGGATGTGTATTTCCTCATGGGAGGAAAACTGGGTTGCCTCTCTTTAAGTGATATGGGATCACTAGAAAGATTGTAGGCATGTGCTCCTTCAAGGGAGAGATTGTAAGGTCTCATTGGGATATGAGACATTCATACCCTTGGGGAGGACCTTTTTGATGTAATGTCAAAAAATGGGAGAAGTTACCAATTTACCAATTAGGGTTCGTTGGAATTCTCATTGGGATATGAGAATTGCCAATATGGGAGAATTGGTAAACTTGAGATGGTAGTTTTGTCAATAATCAAAAAGGGAGAGATTTTTGGTGCAATCGGCCCAGGTTGACTCGAGTTTGACTCGAGCAGTACCTTGATAATATTTTGATGATAGACAAAACTCATGACATGGGATTGTCATGGGAAAGTCCAACATGGAGTTGGCATGGAAAATCCAAGCATGAAGCTTGGTGTGGGAAAGTCCAACATGGAGTTGGCATGGAAAATCCAAGCATGGGGCTTGGAGTGGAAAAGTCCAAAGCATTGCGAAGCCGTGCGCTTGGTGCTTGGTGAGAAATGCATTGCGAAGTCATGCGCTTGGTGCATGTGGGAAGTCTTGAGGACTTGGTAAGTTCACTAGGCTCGGGGTCCTTGAGTCTGTGAAGGATGGCATTGCGAAGCCGTGTGCTTGGTGCATCCGAGGGACCGTCGGACGAGGAGCGAATGGAGTGAGGCCCAAGGGAAGCATACTTCGAGGGCATGAGACACGAAGGATGGCATTGCGAAGCCATACGCTTGGCGCATCCGAGGGACGTAGGACAAGGGAAGAGAGCTTCGGTGGGGAACTCCATGAGAGATAAGGTGGACTTGGCCAAGTGGCTAAGACTGAGTGTCAGAGGCTCAAACTTGATGTTTGAGGGTTTACCCGATGGTCGGATGCTCAAACAACTTGGTGTTTGAGGTTTTGCCCGACAACAGTCGACTGGCATAGGTGTCAGTCGACTGGTCCAAGTCGACTAGGGTTCGACTGGTGTAAGACTGCAGGTTTTGTGCTTGGCAGTCGACTGCCATGGACTGGCAGTCGACTGATGTCGACAACAGTCGACTGCCGAGGGATGGCAGTCGACTGATGGGAATGTCGTGAGCACAGAACGCTCCGTAGCCGACTGGGCAGTCGACTACTAGGTCACCAGTCGACTGCCATGGACTGGCAGTCGACTGGTAGGAGATCCGTTGGAACTTGTCCAACGTGGATCTGGCCGTTGTGAGACAACGGTTACAGGGGCAGTCGACTGGGGCCTTTTGGCAGTCGACTGCTGGGCGCAAAATCAGCTTGATGCAGGTTATAAAAGGAGCTCAAGATGGAGGATTTCGCTAAGACTTTTGTGAAGCTATTGGAGAGGAATTGCTGATGCATTCCAGACCTTCAAGAGCCATCTAAAGCAAGCAACAAGTAAAGGGTTCAAAGCAAGCGTTGTAAAGTGTTCTTTACGTGTATTTCATATTTATCTTTGTATAGCTTGTATTTCATTACTTGTTGTAATAGCTTGTGAGAGGTTTCTCCACCTCCGACGTGTAGTCGAGAAGGAGATTAGTTAGTGTCGTGTGCATAACTAGAGCTCGGAGAGCTCGCCCGTGGAGTAGAAACCATTCAGTTTCGAACCACATATATCGTGTGTGTTTGCATATGCTTATTTGTTGTTAGTATTCATATTTGTATTAGTATTCCGCTGTGCTAACGACAATCATAGGAAAGCAATGCAACAAGAACGAACGAATTCCACCATCGTACGAAAGAGGGCTATTCACCCCCCTCTAGCCGGCCAACATCTACACTTCATCGATCCTACAATACGAAATCTACCATGACAAAGTACCCAACATTAAATACTTTAGAGTATTTGGATGTAAGGTACATATCCTAAACACTAAGGACTACCTAGGAAAGTTCACATCCAAAACCTCCACCGATATCTTCCTAGGATACTCAACTACAAGTAGATCTTATAGGGTATACAACAATGACACCCTTAAAATTGAGGAAACCATTAATGTAGTATTTGATGAAGGACATGAACCTACAAAACCCATAGTAAAACTAACTAGCGAACAAATTCATACCAGACTCGACTCTAACCTTGAAATCGAGTCTAGTATTAATCCTAATCTGAGCCAGTCTAGGATTCAATCGAGTCATCCTATCGACCAAGTGATAGGTGACCCTAACCCAAGTCATTCTAGGATTAATCGAGTCATCCTATCGATCAAGTGATAGGTGATCCTAGCCTAGGGGTTCGATCATCATATAGAAATCTTAGTCAAATCTCCTTGATTTTGAAAATCGAACCCAAGACAATTGAACAAGCTCTTCTTGATCCCGATTGGATTATTGCAATGCAAGAAGAGCTAGCTCAATTTACTAAGAACGAGTTTTGGGAATTAGTACCACCTTCTAAAGATAAATCAATTATTGGAACAAGGTGGGTCTTCCGAAACAAATTGATGACAAAGGTGAAGTAGTTAGAATCAAAGCGAGATTGGTTGCAAAAGGGTTTAGTCAAATAGAAGGGTTAGATTATGTTGAAACCTATGACCCCGTAGCTAGATTAGAATCCATTCGAATGTTGTTGGCATATGCTGCAAATTGAGGATTTAAATTGTTTCAAATGGATGTCAAGTCAGCATTTTTAAATGGTCTTATTAAGGAAGAAGTGTATGTTAGTCAACCCCCAGGATTCGAAAGCTTAGATAAACCTGACCATGTGTTTAAACTCAAGAAAACTTTGTATGAACTAAAACATGCTCCTAGAGCTTGGTATGAGAGGCTTTCTGTATACCTTAAGTCCAAAGGGTCTAGCCAAGGCTTAGTTGACCCAACCCTTTTCGTAAAATCCGTAGGCAAAGAAATTTTTAAAGCCCAAGTCTATGTAGATGACATAATTTTTGGAACAACTAATTCAATCCTACTAAACGAATTCATTTCACTCATGGAAAGTAAATTTGAAATGAACTTAGTAGGAGAATTAAATTTCTTTCTACGATTACAAATTAAGCAAACTAAAGAAGGAATTTATTTATATCAACAAAAATATGCTAAGGAATTAATTAATCGATTCGGAATGCAAAATGCTAAAATCTTTAATACACCCAAGGCTACAAATGTTAATATAAGAGAAGATGTACACCGAAAACCTATTGACCTAAAGTACTATAGCAGCGCAATAGGGAGTCTTCTTTACTTAACTGCGAGTTGACCTGATATATTATTTACAGTAAGTATTTGTACAAGGTTCCAAACCAGTGCTAAGGAGTCTCACCTAACATTAGTTAAGTATATCCTTAGATATCTAAAGGGCACGTTAAGCATAGGTATTTGGTTCCCTAGATCTATCGAGTTTGAGCTAATCGGCTACTCCGACTAGGATTATGCCGGTAATAAACTCATTAGAAAGAGCACGAGTGGTTGTTGTCAACTTCTCGACTCAAGTCTAGTGAGTTGGTGCATTAGGAAGCAACACTGTGTTGCCTTATCTACCACCGAAGTCGAATACGTCGCGATGGGTGAGTGTGTGGCTCAACTTCTTTGGATGAAGCACACTCTCCAAGACTTTAACTTAAACTTCAACAATATTAAAACTCACATAGATAATATTAGCTCAATTAACTTAACGAAAAATCCCATATGCCAATCTAGGACCAAACATATAGAGGTCAAACACCACTTTATTTGAGAACATGTAGCTAATGGAACCATACAACTCGAATACGTGGAATCAAAGTCAAATCTAGAAGACCTATTTACCAAACTATTACCCGAAGCTGAATTTAGTCTACTAAGATGAAAAATGGGCATGTGCGTAATAGAGTAGGATTGACAACTTATATTTTTATATACTATATTATTCACTTTTCTTTTCATGTTAATGGAACTTTCTTAGGGCTTACCCTAGATATCATGTACCTATAGATTTAAGGAGCCAATGCTGTTGGATCGATATGAGCGCTAAAGGGGGGGTGAATAGCGTTCATAAAAACTTTTCTTTTTCGACGATTAAAAGCAAGTACACAGCGGAAAACTAAAAGACAAACACAAGAAAGACACAAAGCTTTTTTACTTGGTTCACAGCCCA
Organism: Wurfbainia villosa; assembly: GCA_025175895.1. NCBI lineage: Eukaryota > Viridiplantae > Streptophyta > Magnoliopsida > Zingiberales > Zingiberaceae > Wurfbainia > Wurfbainia villosa. The sequence goes on from CM045988.1 coordinate 26,599,031, forward strand.
CCGGCTACTAATCCAAGGCCCTGCGATCCTTGATTGCTTCCGAAGGACAATCACTAAAAGTCTCTTCCTCATTGGAGGTAAGAGACAAGACGATTACAATGATTATAAGGCCGGTAACAACCTTACCGGTCCTTATACAAATTAAGTACAGAAAGATAATAATAATACCGATAATTAATTAGAAGATGACACACGGTCGGAGTAGCGTTGCAGAGAGCACGAGCACTTGGGAGATTCTTGAATTTGGGTGTGAGTCCTCCCCTCCTTTTATAGATTTGCGCCTTGGAATTTGTCCCAATCCAGATCCAGAACTCGTGGATCTTATCTTGAGGTGGCGACTTATCTTATCCTGAGGTGGCGACTTATCTTATCCTGAGGTGGTGGCATCAATCTCTATCTCTTTAACCTTGTGCACTGGGCTGATTCGTCGACATCAGTTGACTGATCCTCTTAGCAGTTGACTGCCTTCAGTCAACTACTGACATCTCCAGTTTACTGCTGCACTTGAGAATTCCTGCAATATAAGATTAACACAATAGATGCATAATTCCATGCAGTGTGACAGTCCTTTGACTGTCCGATCTCGACTTCAGCATTCCTCCGGAAGCCTTAGTCGGATCGACGCCTAGGATTGTCCTCTAACCAAGGGTGCGTCCTTACCACCGCTCCACATACGGAGCTTACCTTTGGTCCTCTTGACCTGTCGCTTATCTTTCGGTCACCACTGAGGTTCCTCGACTGCCCGAGGTTCTCCTGGTGTCGCCCGACCACCACGGTTTCTCAACTTGAGATTCTCCGGATGTCGCTCGACCTTTGGCTTAGCTTAAACACTTCCTGCACACTTAGCATATCACATGAGATAACAAAATAACTTAACTTTGAATCTTTGACATCATCAAAACCAAGGTTCGATTATCTAGTGCCCCTGCACCAACAATCTCCCCCTTTATGATCTATGGCAAACCAATTCAAAGTTAAGAGAAAATAAGCAGTAAGCATTGAACAATCATTTTTCTAAACCTCCCCCTTATTGGTACCTCCCCTTTAACCCTAGGTGAGTTTTGAAAATCAATTACTTTTTGGGAAAGAAAAAGTAAGTAACCTCTTAACTTTATTCTCTCTCCCCCTTTAACATATATCAAAAATAACTTTATATTGGGTACATTACCAAGAAATAGAATTTTTAAACATGCTAATCAAGTTGATTTAATATGTTCAACTCCCTTTAATACTTAAGAGTTTAGGAGTTTAGGTTTCTAGATCCTGCACCAACAATGTATATCCTAGGTTAGAATGTGACCCCCTAACCTTTAACATTGTTATAAAATTTTGAGAAAGAATTAAAAAAAACATTTTAAAGGATCATGTCTATTGGTTTTTATGCCAAACTGGAGGTAGCTAGATATTAAGTTTGTCCAACTTAAGTCTTCTCTCCCCCTTGGCATATTATCAAAAGAAGGATTTAAATTTAGAAAGTATTGGTGATTTTTATAAACAAAATATTTTTTAACAACTTCTATGATGATTATCCAATTAGAACCTCCCCCTTAACCTAACATCCTTGTTAGCCACAAGGAAGGCATATCTAGAGGGTCTCCCCTTTTGTCTGACAAACTCTTAGGACATCCTTGTTGGCCATAAGGAAGGTTCACCTAAGTGTCCAGAGGGTCTAGGTATCTAAAGTTGACCTAAGGATTTATACGTTTAGTATTGGTCAACTAACCATCATTTTAAGAAGCATAGTTGTTTTGAAAACTACGTATAACTACACACAATAATCATGGTAACCAATAAAAATAGTTTTAAGAATCTATTTATGTGTATATAAATTTTGAAATCATTTTCAAAATCATTTTTAATTTGTTGTCCTTACCATCTCACCCATTCTACATGATCAACCAAGTTATTCTTATAGGTATTGTGAGATGAATTTAATTTAATGCCTTAGAAATTAATTAATCTTGGGTTAGATTCGGATTTCACCTTTTGTTAGTTAAGTGAACATTTCAAAAGAGGGCTTCCAGGTCATGGCGAGGCACAGAGGCCTTCTTTGATCGGAACAATGACCACTTCCTTAGACAAAGCCAACTTAGGAAATTACACACTTAATTCACTTAGGATTACGTCCTGGTCTAACTAGTTTAGGATGTGGTGAGGTAGCTTCAGTTAGTTCCACTTAGTTAAATGCACCAAGCTAGATACTCCTTATCCAACTCGGATACACTTGACTTTGTTTCCTTAACGTACTATCATCTCACCGCATCCTGATACTATGTTGTCAAGATTAATTAATTATTTCCTATCTAACCATTCTATGAGAGTGAATTTAAAACTAGTATGTATGACATGACAAAATAAGCATGATAATGATAGGTATGCATGAGTAAGCTACATTCAATCAATTTAAAGAAATGGTTGTTTTCTTGGGTAGACTTTTATTTGTTCTATAGTTATAAGATATTTTATTATAATTAGGTTTACAAATTTTAGTGTCTTGATTTTTGGTTAGCTTAGACTTGTAACCCAAGTCTACATATTTATTAGTTGAATTTTTAAAATTTGAAGGTTTAATTACTAGATTATTAATTTGTGTATAATCAAATGGTACTCTATTATAATTAATTTTATTGGTTTGATTATGAAATTTTGAATTTTTAATTAAGTTAGATTGTGAATTATTTAAAATAGGATTATTAGAATTTTTTAAAATAATATTATTAGACTTTTTCAAGATAAGATTATTAGACTTTTTAAAAGTAGAATTATTAGAATTTTTTAAAATAAGATTATTAGACTTTTTAAAAATAGAATTATTAAAATTATTAGAATTTTTTAAGGTAGAATTATTAGAATTATTCAAGATAAGATTATTAGAAATTTTAAAGGTAGAATTATTATTAGAATTATTTAAGATAAGATTGTTAGAGTTTTTAAAGGTAGAATTATTTAAGATAAGATTGTTAGAGTTTTTAAAGATAGAATTATTATTAGAATTATTTAAGATAAAATTGTTAAAGTTTTTAAAGGTAGAATTATTTAGATTATCTTTGGAATATTTTAAAGTTAATTTCGATTTTTTTATGGTTGAATTTTTCAAAACAGAATTTTTTAATTCATAATTATCTAGATTAATCAGATCTAGGATTTGATGTTCTGTCCTATGGTTTGATTATTCGGATCAAGGGTTTGATTATTCTGATTAAGTCCTAGGTTGGTTTTATCTTTGACATGATCTAGATCTATGTTGATTAAACTAAATATTTGATTAATCTCTTTGTTAATTTTATCAAATGTTAGATTAATTTGATCATTTTCTTCCATGATATTATTATTATTATTATTCAAACTAATTAAATCTGAATTAATTAATTTTTTATTAGTTGAATTATTAATTGTATTAATTAATTGACAACAATTACATAATTTATCTAAATTATCAACTATTCTAAAACTCAACTTTTCAAAATTATTAACTTTACTAACCTTTTTTTCCGGACACCGATTCTTGTAGTGACCGAATCTTCCGCACCCGAAGTACTTGATGTGCTCCTTGATCTTTTGGATTCCTAGCAATGGTGTCTCCTTTGCCGTCGATTTGTGTCGTTCGAGTCTTACGAGTAGGACACTTATTTTTATAGTGTCCTCTCTCCCTACACTTAAAGCAAATAATATGAAATTTAAAATTTAAATTGACATTGTTACCTTTATGCCTTGTGGGAGACTCTTCCATGGTTTGCTCGGTCAATGATTTTCTAAAACTCGCAAAAAAAAACACAAACCAAAAAGTCCCAAGACTTGGTCTTGGATTAGTAGTACGGGAGATATTTAAAAATAAAAATAAAAATAAACAAAAGAAAATGCTCGACCGGTGGTTGCACCGAATCTGAGCGCCCCCGCTCTAATACTAATTGTTGGATCTATATGAGCGCTAGAGGGAGGGTGAATAGCATTCGTAAAAAATTTTCTTTTTCGACGATTAAAACCAAGTACACAGCGGAAAACTAAAAGATAAACACAAGAAATACACAAAGCTTTTTTACTTGGTTCACAGCCCACCAGCTGCTAATCCAAGGCCCTGCGATCCTTGATCGCTTCTGAAGGGCAATCACTAAAAGTCTCTTCCTCGTTGGAGGTAAGAGACAAGACGATTACAATGATTATAAGGCCGGTAATAACCTTACCGGTCCTTATACAAATTAAGTATAGAAAGATAATAATAATACCGACAATTAATTAGAAGATGGCACACGGTCGGAGTAGCGTTGTAGAGAGCACGAGCACTTGGGAGATTCTTGAATTTGGGTGTGAGTCCTCCCCTCCTTTTATAGATTTGAGCCTTGGAATTTGTCCCGATCCAGATCCAAAACTCGTGGATCTTACCTTGAGGTGGCGGCTTATCTTATCCTGAGGTGGTGGAATCAATCTCTATCTCTTTAACCTTGTGTGCATTATGGTGATTAAATCGATGTCGATCGATCCTCTTAGCGATCATTGCGACATCTCGATTCTTCTTCGCACTTGAGAATTCCTGCAATACAAGATTAGCACAATAGATGCATAATGCCATGCAGTGTGACAATCCTTTGACTGTCCTATCTCAACTTCAGCATTCCTCCGGAAGCCTTAGTCGGATCGACGCCTAGGATTGTCCTCTAACCGAGGGCGCATCCTTACCACCGCTCCACACACGGAGCTTACCTTTGGTCCTCTTGACCTGTCACTTAGCTTTCGGTCACCACTGAGTTTCCTCGACTCCCCGAGGTTCTCCTGGTGTCGCCCGACCACCACAGTTTCTCAACTTGAGATTCTCCGGATGTCGCTCGACCTTTGGCTTAGCTTAAACACTTCCTGCACACTTAGCATATCACATGAGATAACAAAATAACTTAACTTTGAATCTTTGCCATCATCAAAACCAAGGTTCGATTATCTAGTGCCCCTGCACCAACAAATGCATCTCACAACACATAGGACTAATGTTCTTGTGTACTTAGCCACGTAGATGGACGTGAGATGTTAGCACCTTACTTCTGGTTCTAGATGTAGATTTAGTGCATCGACATGAATCAGGAAGTATAATTACCTAAATTAACCAACTCTACTTAGGACTTGTTGATCATTTCATATCAATCAAGTTAAATAGAGTTGAACATCTAAATAGATGAACTTATGTTTAAACTACTATTTTCAAACTTTTAGAACATGCTTGGACTTAAAACTAAATTCAAAACTATGTTTTTCAACCCCCCCCCCCCCCCCATTCATTCCGATTTATGGCAAAAGGGGGAGAAAAGCCAAAGTTAAGGGATCAATTTTTTTATAACTTAACTTGAGTATACATCTTATACTTTTATGGCCCAAAGTTAAGTTAACTTTACTTTTATGGCCCAAAGTTAAGTTAACTTTGTTTACTTAACTTAATTTTTTTTTTACTTAACTTTTTTAACTTAACCTCTATGGTTAATCTTTCTTAATTAATAAAGGGGGAGAAAGGGCAAGGTTAACTTGATCATATTCTAAATACTAAGGCCATTGTTAAGTAATTTTGATTACTTAAAAATCCTCTTTAGTAGCTAACATCAAGGGGGAGGATCAAGACACTTTTTCAAGTACTCACCCTCGGTCAAGGGGGAGGATTCCTCAAGGGGGAGCACTTGAAAGAGAGTTCTTCTCATACTCCTACTCATTCATGCATATTTCATACTCATGTTATTCATTTTACTTAATGCACTTAATTTATTTACTTAACATTGTGTTGGTTTGCCATAGATAAAAAATGGGGAGATTGTTGGTGCAGTAGGCACCTGAATCGAACCTGAGTTTTGATTATAGAAAATACACAAAGTTAAGTTTACTTTGTTATCTCACGAGATGAATCAAGTGTGCAGAATTGCTAAGCTAAAGCTGAAGGTCAGTGACACCCGGAGGTTAGTCGTGGTGGACGAACAACACCGGGAGGACTTCAGAGGGAGCCGAAGAACTCAGGTGAAGACTGGAAGCGAAGCTTCAAAGGTAAAGGTTGAGGTAAGCTTGTGTGAGTGAGTGTAAGTAAGGTCATGTCCTTCGTACGGGGACATCCTTAGGTGACGATCCGACCAAGACTTCCCATGGAAGGTCTAAGTCCAGATCTGATGGTAAATGACCATTGAACTTACTTATATTAACTGCATTTTTGAGGTAACTCTTCATTACAACTAGAAACCCTACCATCAGTCGACTGATGGCTTGTATCAGTCGACTAATGACTCCAACAGTCAACTAGTAAGGGTCACAGTCGACTGCTGGTCAAGGATCAACCTCGAGGAGAGTCAAATCTTATCTCTATTTCTCAAGGGCTAGGTGGCATCACCTCATGAAACTTCATCTCAACGATTAGGGTTTCACAATGTTGGAGGATCGTTGGCTGGTTAGAGGGGGGTGAATAGGCCAAATCATGTGTATGGTGGAAATCGTCTGTTCGTCACGTGCTTGTCTACAATACTCGTTAATGCGCAGCGAAAATAATGTTGGAGCGTCAGTGGCCGGCTAGAGGGGGGTGAATAGCCTTCTTTCGTCGTACGGTCGAAATCATTCATTCTTCTTGTGTAACATGTCTACGATTGTCGTTAGCACATCGGAATAGTAATATAAATGAAAATACTAACAACACATACAAGCATGCACAAGATATACATGGTTTGGAACTGAATGGTTCCTACTCTACGGGGTGAGCTCAACGAGCTCTAGTTATGCACACAGTACTAACTAAACTCCTTCTCGACAACACGTCGGAGGTGGAGAAACCTCATAAAAGCTATTACAATAGTAATACAAAAGTACAAGTAAGAATACAACTACAATATGAAATACAAGTAAAGAACACTTTACACAAATTGCTTTGATCACTTACTTGTTGCTTGCTTTGGATTGGCTTTGAAGGTCTGGAATGGAGCAACAATTCACCTCCAAAATCACCCTTAAAGTCTTGGCGAAATCCTCAATCTCGAGCTCCATTTATAACCTGCATCGAGCTGATTCCGTGCCCATCAGTCGACTGATCGTGACCATCAATCAACTGGTCCTGTAGTCGTTGTCTCACAATGACTTGATCCACGCTGAAAAAGTTCCAACGGATCCATCATCAGTTGACTGATCATGCCCATCAGTTGACTGATGATCCCATCAGTCGAGTGGTCACCGCGATCACTCAACTGGAAGACCTTCTGTGGCCGCAAACACCTCGATCAGTCGACTGATCTCTCTCATCAGTTGACTGATGGTGTCGGTAGTCGACTGCCCTCCCTCGGCAGTCGACTATTTGGCCAGATCCTCGTCAGTAGAACACCAGTCGAGTCCAATCAACCTAGAGCAGTTGACTGGCACCTATGCCAATCAACTGTTGTCGGGTAAAATCTCAAACACCAAGTTGTTTGAACATCCGACAATCGGGTAAACCCTCAAACATCATGTTTGAGCCTCCGACACTCAGTCTTAGCCACTTGGCTAAGTCCACCTCATCCTCTCATGGAGTTCCCCACCGAAGCTCTCTTCCCTCGGCCTATGTCCCTCGGATGCACCAAGCGCACGACTTCACAATGCCATCCTTTGCGTCTCTTTCCCTCGAAGTATGCTTCCCTTGGGCCTCACTTCATTCGCTCCCCGTCCGACGGTCCCTTGGATGCATCAAGCACACGGTTTCGCAATGCCATCCTTTACCAACTCAAGGACCCCGAGCCTAGTGAACTTGCCAAGTCCTCAAGACTTCCACACCAAGCCCCATGCTTGGACTTTTCACCACCAAGGCTACACACTTGGATTTACATGGCCAACCCATGTTGGGCATCCCATGACAATCCCATGTCATTCTTTTTGTCTAGCATCAAAATATAGTTTGAGTCAAACTCGGATCCGGGCCGATTGCACCAATAATCTCCCCCTTTTTGATGTTCGACAAAACCTCAAACCCAAGTCTACCAATTGTCCCCAATTGGCAATTCTCACATCCCAATGAGAATTCCAACTATCCCCAATTGGTAACTTCTCCCCCTTTTTGACACACATCAAAAAGGTCCTCCCCAAGGGTATGAATGTCTCATATCCCAATGAGATAAGACAATCTCTCCCTTGGAGGAACACACGCCTACAATCTTTCTAGTGATAAGTCCCATATCACTTAAGAGAGGCAACCCAATTTTCGTCCCATGAGGAAAAATACACATCCATCTTCCCATGATGGATACCTCCCCCTAAAGGCTTGCTCCCCCTTGACCATTGCACCAACAATGTCCTTAGAGAGTCCCTAAGCCAATAAGAACATTTAAACAATCAAAATTAAGGCAAAGTTCAACAATGAACTTCCATCCACCTTAAAATTGATACTCACCCTAAACACTTCTCCTAATCCATATCCAATGGATTTCCACCCTTTCTAATGCTCTCCATAGCATGTCCTAGGGTTAGGAGTGGTTAGAGGACCAAAACATAGCTGAACATGGCCCTAACCATCATGGTTTACTCGAATCGCTTGGGTCATTGTATCAATCGATCGATCGACACCCTCATCGATCATTGACCTCCATGGCGGTGATGATAACAAACGTTTTAGAAATGAATTTATGAAATTCGTAAGTAAATATACATAAGTTGAAAATTCATGAAATTTTGTATGTTTATTACTTATTACAATCATTATGGGTGAAAAATATTGGAAAATTATTTTACCCACAAAATAGTGAGATTAATACAAAGATCAAAAGTTATGAGAAGCTTCAATATTGAGTCCTCTTTGTATCATCCCATTCAATGGTGATTGCTATCAAAAGATAGACTTCACCAAGGTTTTTCAAAATGTTTTTGAAATTTTTTTAAAACCTTTAATTCCTTTTTCCTAAACATCTCACTTGTATCTACATGTGTAAAACACATACAAGTCAAATATTAGTGAGATGTGGGGTCTTTGTTATTTAGGGTTTCATGTATATCTCTAAGCAACAATATTTGATTCCCTTCAAATCATGCCTTAGTCCTTAAATCCATTTTATGTATGCATGAATGATGATTATGACATAATTGATAACATGAATGAGCATGTGCCAAAATCATGATGCCATGGCATATGAATGAAATCTAAGCATACATGGCATATAGAAATAACCCTAAAAATGATCATGATATTTTATATGATAAAACTAAATATGATGTCATGTCATGGCAAGGAAAACAAAGCATGACAATTATAAAATACTAAGGCATAGAATACCTAAGTGTTAAGCCCAAATTTCCATTTCTAGGATTAAGTCCATTTTTGCCTTAATGCCAATTATCCCCCTAGTGTGCCAAAAACCTAAAATGGCACACCATTACTCCTAAGACCTAATTGTGCCAATTTAATCATTTTTCATCTTCTCAAAGCACATTGACACATCCTAATGTGTCAACTCATCATGACTAGGTTAACTACCCATCCACTTAGGGTTGACACACCCTAACCCATCTAGCGTGAATCGATCACGCTCCTAGAAACCCAATATCTATTGGAGCTCCTTGGGTTAACAAGGTATTCACTAGGGATAACTTCCCTAGATACCTTCCTAATGACCCTTTTTAGTTTTGACACTTTAATCAAATGGGTCTTTCCTAGGTCAACTCTAGAGGCGACTCCTCCTTTGACCTTCTTAGTGGCTTTCTTTGTTTTTCTTAAGTCCATAGCCACTAAACACTTACCATGGCTAGTCTTAGGGATATCTTTCCTATTAGCCTTGGTTTTTCTAGACCTAGAAATTGTTCCATAATTAAATGGAACATTATGTTAGGACATAGGTTTGTGACCCAAACCCTTCTTGCTCTTGGACATTTCTTGTTTCTTAGGCCTTAAATTTTGATCATTTGACCCTTTAAATGATTTTGTAATAATTGCTAGGGTCTTCTCCATTTTTTCAAGCCTTGACCTCAAGGCTTGGTTCTCCACCTCTAATCTTCCCAATTTTGATTTTTCATTTATCTTTTGGGAATTATTTTTCTTCGTAGGCTTGTGTCAACCCTTCTTAGGGTTTATGCCTAAATTCTCTTCTATTCTCCATATACTCTCCCTAGGCAAGATAGGTCTAGAATTATGGTGTCTAGGTTTGTCCTTAGATAAACTAACATGCTTGGCACCAAAACAAACAAATTTATTTCTATTAGCATGCTTTTCATTAATGATAGCAAGTGAATTAAAATAGTTTTTAGCATGCTTCTTAGTTCTAGAAATTAAAGGTTCATTAACTAAATTTATCTTAGGGTTAGCTTTGGAAGCTCCCCCTACATGAGATGTCCCTTCTTGCCCTTTCTTTTTCCCCCTAGGGCATTGGCTCCGGTAATGTCCCCTTTGATTGCATTTAAAGCACACAATGTGCTCTTTGCTTCTAGTTGTGGGGACTCCGCCATCCTTTGACTTTTGGTGTCGGTACCTTTTCCTTAGCCAATTTTGGGCCTTTACTCTTGTAACGGTTTGCCTACACTTAAAACATATTATATGATTTTTATCTTTAATTATAATGCATGAGTTACCTAGGGAGGTGGTGGAAGCCTCTTGATCACTTCTCCCGGATGTTGAAGCTTCTTCTTGATCTTGTTCCGGGATGGAAGGCCTCTCCTCCCCCTCAATGCTAGAGGTGGAGGTCTCCACCAAGTCATCCTCATCTTTGAATGTGGATGGCGATTCTTCAATATCCTCAGATCCGGATGTTAATGGGAACTCTTCCTCATCATGGACCAATGTGGGCTCTTCATGAAGTTTGATCACCTTGTCCCATAGGTCCTTTGCATCCCTATATTCACCTAGTCTAGACCAAATATGGTTAGGAATCAAATAACTAAGCAATTTGATTACCTTGAGATTTGTCTTGAAGTTCTTGATTTGGTCTTTGGTCCACCTTGACTTCTCAATTTGCCTATTTTCTTCATCCCTAGGCATTTTGAAACTGTTTTCTAGAATTAACATAATATCAAAATTGGTTTCTAGATATACCTCCATCTTTCTTCTCCACCATTGAAAATCTCTTTTGAATTTTGGTGGTTGGAGGTAGTAGCCGCCCATCTTGTCATGCTTGTGTTGGCAGTTAGTCCTTGACAAGCAACCTGGCTCTGATACCACTTGTTGGAGCGTCGGTGGCTGGCTAGAGGGGGATGAATAGCCCTCTTTCGTCGTACGGTGGAAATCGTTGGTTCTTCTTGTGTCACTTGTCTACGATTGTCGTTAGCACAAAGGAATAGTAATATAAATGAAAATACTAATAACACATACAAGCATACACAAGATATACGTGGTTCGGAACCGAATGGTTCCTACTCCACGGGGTGAGCTCAATGAGCTCTAGTTATGCACATGACACTAACTAAACTCCTTCTCAACAACACCTCGGAGGTGGAGAAATCTCGTACAAGCTATTACAACAGCAATACAAAACTACAAGCAAGAATACAACTACAATACGAAATACAAGTAAAGAACACTTTACACAAATCGCTTTGATCACTTGCTTGTTGCTTGCTTTGGATAGGCTTTGAAGGTCTAGAATGCAACAGCAATTCCCCTCCAAAATCACCCTTAAAGTCTTGGCGAAATCCTCCATCTCGAGATCCATTTATAACCTGCATCAAGCTGATTCCGCGCCCATCAGTCGATTGATCGTTACCATCAGTCCACTGGTCATGTAGCCATTGTCTCACAATGACTTGATCCACGCTGAAAAAGTTCCAATAGATCCATCATCAGTCGACTGATCATACCCATCAGTCAACTGATGATCCCATCAGTCGAGTGGTCACCGCGATCACTCGACTGGAAGACCTTCTGTGGCCGCAAACACCCAATCAGTCGACTGATCTCCCTCATTAGTCGACTGATGGTGTCGGCAGTCGACTGCCCTCCCTTGATAGTCGACTGTTCGGCCAGATCCTAGTCAGTCGAACATCGATCGAGTCCAATAGACCTAGAGCAGTCGACTGGCACCTATGCCAGTCGATTGATGTTGAGTAAAACCTCAAACACCAAGTTGTTTGAGCATCCGACCGTCAGGTAAACCCTTAAACATCACATTTGAGCCTTCGCCACTCAGTCTTAGCCACTTGGCCAAGTCCACCTCATCCTCTCATGGAGTTCCCCACCGAAGCTCTCTTCCCTCAGCCTATATCCCTCGGATGCACCAAGCTCACGACTTCGCAATGCCATCCTTCGCGTCTCTTGCCCTCGAAGTATGCTTCCGTTGGGCCTCACTCCAATTGCTCCTCGTCCGACGGTCCCTCAGATGCATCAAGCTCACGACTTCTCAATGCCATCCTTCACCAACTCAAGGACCCCGAGCCTAGTGAACTTGCCAAGTCCTCAAGACTTCCACACCAAGCCCCATGCTTGGACTTTTCGCCACCAAGGCTACACACTTGGATTTATGTGGCCAACCCATGTTGGACTTCCCATGACAATCCCATGTCATGCGTTTTGTCTAACATCAAAATGCATTTTTTCGATTACACCAACAAATAGTAGAAATACGAATACAAAAGACACAAGAACAAATCCACACACGATATACGTGGTTCAGAACTTTAGGGTTCCTACTCCACGGGGTGAGCTCAATGAACTCGTGTTATGCGCACGACACTAACAACAACTCCTTCTCGACAACACGTCGGAGGTGGAGAAACCTCGTACAAGCAATTACACTAAGTAATATAAGAAAATACAAATACAAGTAAAGAACACTTTACAAAACTTCGCTTTGATCACTTGCTTGTTTCTTGCTTTGGATTGCTCTTGAAGGTTTGGAATGCAACAACAATTCCCCTCCAAAATCGCCCCCAAAATCTCTTGCAAAATCTTCCATCTCGAGCTCCATTTATAACCTGCATCGAGTTGATTTTGTTGGGTTTTTCCGAGCCGCAAAAACCGTTTTTTGCGTTGCGGAAACCTCGGAAGCCCCGGCCACGGATCCGTGCGAAGATGTATTAAAACAAAACATGTATGTGTTTATATAAAAACCCTAGATCTACCTTAGATCTAGAAGGTGAGAGTGTTACCCTCGTAGCGACGCCCTTCGCTTATCCCGCTCGTCCAAAAGGTTTGCCGGAACTCGAGAGTGTCAAGTGTACACTCCTCTATCGGTATCCACACAAGCAATAGGTGGAGAAAAGCATCCTAGAGTGTGCTAGCACCCCTTGGACGTTCATGGCTAGATGAGGAAGAGAGAGCTTGAGGGAAGAGAGAAGGAAGAAGATGAAGTTACACAACTTAACTTCACATCATCCATAACCCACTATAAGGGGGTTACATGCATGCATGTAACTCCAAGAGCCAATGGCTCTTGGTCTCCCTCATGAGGTGGCACCCCATGATGTGTCCATGATGATGTGGAGCATCATCATTGGCCGGCCCCATGCCAAGTCACCATGACATGGCAATTGGTCAAGTCAAAATTGACCATTCATCTTCCCTCTCAAGTCAAGTCAAACTTGACCTATTATCTCCTATGGTTGATCAAATCCAACCATTTGATTCAAGTCAATTTTAATTTAATGAATCTCTATTCATTAATTTAAATTGATTTGATGAATCAAATCTAAATTAGACTCATTCAACACTTCAATCAACTTGAGTCTAACTCAATTAGTCTAATTTGGATTACTCTTAATCCAATTTGGTTCATCCATGAACCTAATCCTCATGGTTCATCAAATGAACCTAATCTCCATCTAATTGCCCTTATGTGTGTGACCCTATAGGTTCTTGTAACGTTGGCAATGTCCCTAAACCGATTTAGGAACATAAGCAATGAGCGGTATCTAGCAACACATCATTGCTACCCAAGTTACAAGAATGTTGAGCTCCACCATCACCTTTGTGACTACTAATTGTGACTCTCACAATATGTGACAATGTCCCTCTATCCTTGACATCTAGATTGACCAATTGAGGCATAGACCGTGTCATCCCTGCACAATCTAAATCTTGAACCCCAAGTAGACTCACTCTAATCAAATGAGCTCAATATCTCATATTGACTCATTTGGGCATGGCCATGCACCTGTGGTCTCACTCTATCAAGAATATCGATGTCACCCCGTCATATAGGAGGGATAGATCCCATCTACATCACTCACATCCTCGCATAATTCGTTACATACCCAAGATCGCTTTATAGTCCACCAATTTACGGTTGACTTTTAACGAAGCCAAAGTATGCAACTCCTTATGTAGGGAACCATGGTGACTTCAGGTCTAAGGAATAATAGTCATACTAATAGCCACATGAGAAAGTATATGACACTCATATAACGATCCATGATACTTTCTCATGGTGGGTCATTCAGTATACATTCTCCAATGCATACCCATGTGTCAACTTGATATCTCATATCCATGACTTGTGAGATCAAGTCATCTTGTTGACCTACATGCTAGTCTCTATGCATTAACATTGTCCCTGAATGTTAATACTCGACTAGGAATGATTAAGAGTAGTGTTCTCTATATCATCTCATTATCGATTCAACCAATCGATTGATATAGATAAGAACCTACTACTCAAGGACATTATTATATTTAGTTATTTGGCACCAATACAAGTAAATATAATAACCATGCCTTTATAAATAGGAATATGATACAATAAAGTCCATACAACAATCATCATATGATTGGCTCTAGGGCTTTCACTAACAGATTTCATGCCCATCAGTCGACTGATCATGACCATCAGTCGACAGGTCCTGTAGCCATTATCTTACAATGACTCGATCCATGCTGGACAAGTTCCAACGGATCCATCATCAGTCGACTAATGATCCCATCAGTTGAGTGCTTGCCGCGATCACTCGACTGGAAACCATTATGTGCCCGAATTCACCCTTATTAGTCGACTGCCCTCCCTCGGCAGTCGACTGATGGTGTCGGCAGTCGACTACAATCCCTTGGCAGTCGACTGTTTGGCCAGAACCAGGTCAGTCGAACACAGTTGAACACCGGTCGAATCCAATCGACCTAGAGCAGTCGACTGCTACCTATAGCAATCGACTGATGTCGGGTAAAACCTCAAACACCAAGTTGTTTAAGCCTCTGACACTGAGTCTTAGCCACTTGGCCAAGTCCACCTCATCTTCTCATGGAGTTCCCCACTGAAGCTCTCTTCCCTTGGCCTACGTCCCTCGGATGCACCAAGTGCACGACTTAGTAATGTCATCCTTCGCGTCTCTTGCCCTCGAAGTCTGCTTCCCTTGAGCCTCACTTCATTCGCTCCACTTTCGGCGGTCCCTCGGATACACCAAGCGCATGGCTTCGCAATGCCATCCTTCACTGACTCAAGGACCCCAAGCCTAGTGAACTTGTCAAGTCCTCAAGACTTCCTACACCAAGCATCATGCTTGGATTTTCCATGCCAAGCCCCATGCTTGGACTTTCAACGCTAAGGCTATACACTTGGACTTACGCGGTCAACCAATGTTGGACTTTCCCAACACCAAGCCCTATGTTTGGATTTTCCCAACACCAAGCCCCATGCTTGGACTTTTCACAACCAAGGCTACACACTTGGATTTACATGGCCAACCCATGTTGGACTTCATATGTTTTGTCTAACATCAAAATACAGTTTGAGTCAAACTCGAGTCCGGTCAATCGTGACCTGGGCTGATTGCACCAATACACAAGGCTATAAAAGTAGGGGTTCTCCACCACTTTTCCATCATTCTATGTGCTCTCAATTGCCTCCGTAATGCTGCTCTTCTTCAACGACCTCTCTACGATGAAGCACTGCCGAAACGATGACAACCTGTGCTCAACCATCTATTCTTTAAGTTGTCGGTAAAAAAAACTTATTTAAAGTTTATTTCAAAGTCTGTAATCTTCTTTATTTTCAAAGCTTTAATCGCAATGAGAAGAGGGGGAGTGTCCTTCTATCTCCACTTCTTGATATTTATTGTACTCGCTTACTCCTACCTCTAACAAGGAGGAGTGTTTTTTGTGCTTTGCCCTCCGTACACGGTATAGGACCGTTAGGGCCTTGGATTTGCAATCGAAGGCTATGAACCAAGTAAAAACAAAATTGTCTTTACTTACTTTCCGCTGTGTAATCGTCTTTATGAATTCGAAAAGTTTTCTCTTACGCTATTCACTCCCCCTCTAGCGCTCAAATTGATCCAACAGTGTTCTCGTATAAAATGGTGTTTAACTTCTATGTGTTTAGTCCTAGAGTGACAGATCAGGTTTTTAGTTAGATTAATAAAACTAATGTTATCAATTAAAATTCTAGTTTTACTAAAATTTAATTGAAAGTCTTGGAGAGTGTGCTTCATCTTACGAAGTTGAGCGACACACTCACCCATTGCAACGTACTTAGCTTTGATGGTTGACAAGGCAACACAATATTGTTTTCTACTACACCAACTGACTAGACTCGACCCTAGGAATTGGCAACATCCACTCGTGCTCTTCCTATCGAGTTTACTATCGGAATAATCCGAGTCCGAGTAGCCGTTTAGTTCGAACTCGCTCGATCTAGGTACCAAATACCTATGTTTAGTGTTCCTTTTAGGTACCTAAAAATTCATTTGACTAGCATTAGGTGCGACTCCTTTGCGCAAGATTGAAATCTCGCACACATACTACGAAAAGTATATCAGGTCAACTCGTAGTTAAGTAAAGAAGGCTACCTATCACTCTCCTATAGGACTTTAAATCGATTGCTTTTCCTTCTAAGTCTTCTCCTATATTTACGTTAGTTGCCATTGGTGTATTAATTTCCTTAGCATTTTGCATTCCAAATCTATTAATTAATTCCTTAGCATATTTACGTTGGTGTAAGTAAATTCCTTCCCTAGTTTGTTTTATTTGTAAGCCTAAGAAAAAGGTAAGTTCTCCTACTAAGTTCATTTTAAAATCACTTTCCATTAGTGAAATGAACTCATTTAATAAGGTTGTATTAGTTGTACCAAAAATTATGTCTTCTACATAAATTTGTGCAATAAAGGTCTCTTTTCCTATGGATTTTACGAAAAGGGTTGGGTCAACTAAACCTTGATTAAATCCCTTAGACTTAAGGTAAATTGAAAACCTTTCATACTAAGCTCTAGGAGCTTGCTTTAATCCATATAAGGCTTTTCTAAATTTGAAGACATGGTCGGGTTTGTCTAGACTTTCAAATCCAGGTGGTTGCCTAACATAAACCTCTTCCTTAATAAACTCATTCAAAAATGCTGACTTAACATCCATTTAAAATAATTTGAAATCTTGATGTGCAGCGTAGGCTAATAACATTTTAATCGATTCAAGTCTAGCTACGGGTGCATATGTTTCATCATAGTCTAACCCCTCTACTTGACTAAATCCTTTAGAAACTAATATAGCCTTATTCATAGCAACATCTCCTTTATCATCAAGTTTGTTTCGAAATACCCACCTTGTTCCAATTATTATTTTCCCCTTAGGTAGGGGTACTAATTTCCAAACTTGACTCCTAGTAAATTGAGCTAACTCTTCTTGCATGGCTATAATCCAATCGGGGTCAAGAAGAGCTTGTTCAATTGTTTTAGGCTCGATTTTTGAAATGAGTGAAATTTGGCTTAGATTTCTATAGGATGCTCTAGTTTGAACACCTAGATTAGGATCACCTATTACTTGATAAATAGGATGATTTGCTTGTAACCTAGATTGATTTGGGTTAGGATTGATACTAGACTCATTTTGATGGTTAGGTTCAGGTCTAGCATCATTTTCAATTTGTTCATTAATAAATTCTACTTCGGGTTTTGGGATTTTGTTTTCTTCATCAAATACTATGTTGATTGTTTCTTCTATTTTTAGGGTTTCATTGTTATGCACTCTATATGATGCTTTACTAGTGGTTGAGTATCCTAGAAAGGTTCCGGTACTAGTTTTAGAGGTGAATTTCCCTAAGTGATCCTTAGTGTTTAATATGTGTACCTTACATCTAAAAACCTTAAAATACTTAATGTTTGGTAATTTTTTGTAATAGATTTCATATGATCTTTTAAGGTGTCTTCTAACTAATAGAATCTTATTTTGAACATAGCAGACCATATTGATCGCTTCTGCCCAAAACCTATTAGGTAGGTTGTACTCATTCAACATTGTTCTACTAGCTTCATGTAAGGTACTATTGTTACGTTCAACTAGACCGTTTTATTAAGGGATCCTAGGGTTGGAGAACTCTTGGTGGTACCAATTTTGGTTACAAAAGTCAGTGAATCTATGGTTTTCGAATTAACCACCATGATCGCTTCTAATTCTCTTTATCTTAAGATTCTTTTCATTTCCTATTAATTTGCATAGATTGGTGAGTTGATCTAAGGTTTCACTTTTATGTTTTTAAAAACCTAACCCATGTGAACCTAGAGTAGTCATCGGCTATAACTAGACAGTATTGGCTTCCATTTAGTGACTTGGATCCATGAGAATCAAAGAGGTCTAAGTGTAGGAGCTTAAGTACACTTTTAGTTCTTTCTTGATTAGTTAGTTGATGTGAAGTCCTAGTTTTTTTACCTTGTTGACAAGCATTACAATTTTTTTCCTATATTATTTAGGTTGGGTAGACCTCTAACTAAGCCACTCTGATTCATTTTGTTTATGAGTCTAGGATGGGAGTGGCCGAGTCGTTGGTGCCACAACCATGATTCCTCTTGATGTGTTACAGACACTTGATTGAGGAGTTATGTAAATTGATTGTGTAAATGTTACTATTCCTAGTTCCCTAAAGTATAATTTTTGAGTTATCACAATTTTTAATTAGGCATTAATTTTCTAAAAAGATGACCTTATAGTTATTGTCACACAATTGACTAACACTAAAGAGATTAAATTCAAAATGTTCAACTAAAAGTACTTGACAAATTATGAAGTTCGAGTTTAACTCAATATCACTTAATCCGATGATTTTGAGATTCTCGTTATTTTCGAATGCTACCGATCTTTGGTTTTTGAATCTGAGCTTCAAAAACTTTAGTCAGTCTCTGGTTATATGTCGGGAGAACCCACTGTCCAACATCCATTGATCCTACACATATAGTAGTTGGATTGGATATTGGAATTTTAAGATTTGTTCAGAAGTCTTTTAATCCTAGGTATCATCTCACTCTTTCTACATGATCAAACACGTTAACCTTATATGTTTTGTCAGATGACTTCAATTTTAACTTGATTAAATTTAGTGATTTGAAGATAATCATCCTTGGGTTAGATTCAGATTTAACCCTTAGATCGTTAAGTAGACTTTTCGAGAAAATGACTTTCAGGTCGTGGCGAGGCACAGAGGCCTTCTTTGATCGGAACAACGATCACTTCCTTAGACAAAGCTAATTTCAAGAAAATGTTTACTTAAGTCACTTAGAGTCACTTCCTGGTCTAACTAGTTTAGGATGTGGCGAGGAAGCTTCAGCTAGTTCAACATAGCCGAGTGTACCAAGCTAGATACGCCTTATTTAACTCGGACACACAAGACCTCGATTCCCTAATGTACTATCATCTCGTCGTGTCCTGATACTATGTTATCAAGGTTGACTAACTATTGATCATATCTAGCCATTCTAAAAGTTAAAATAACAAATTAACTAAGCATGCAAAACTAAATCAAGAAGTAGAGTAAACAAGTTTAGTACTAGCTCCCCTTGGACCATTAAACTGATGCGGTCTTTCCGCGTAGTGGATTTGGTCCTTGGGAACCCAATACTTGGTGGATCCTAATTGAGAATTCAAAAAGGTCTTAGAGACCCATGCTTAAACTTATTTTCTATTTCGATTTACAATCGACATATATGATTTATTCGTTATGGTTGACCTAAATCCGAGTCTGACCTTATTGTACACGACCCTTTGTGATCCAAGTAGTAGGTCAAGACCCTTGGACCCCAAAGTAAACCTTTCCAATGATTTCCTAAGGTCTTGGACTTGTCATTTTAACAGAGAGTTCTCTTCTTCAATTTTTTTTAACTTGAGTTGAGTTCTTTTCTCAAACTTGACTAGTCGAAGAGGTTAGGGAGACCTCATGTTTAAGGAGTTTAACCTCCTTAACTAAGGACTCGACCTTGGACTCATACTTAGCTAACTTCTTAATTAAATATTTAATTGCACTATATAGAGTATCAATTAATGACTGACTTACCTTGATCAAATCTTTTGAACCGGATATGGATCTGTGGCTTGTCTTGAATTGGAGTTCATTGTCGGATCCGGAGTCGGACTCGGTCACAGACTCATAGTTCGTTTCGGGTTTAGATTCATCTTCAAGCTTAGTCGTCTTGTCCATGAGTGTTAGATTGTTGAGTTCATCTTCTTCTTCTGATGGCTCCTCTCAAGTTGCGTTGAGCGCCTTCTTGGATTGTGATGGTTTGTTATTTAGTCTTGGGCACTCCGATTTGATGTGACCTCTCTTCTTGCATTTGTAGCATTTGTAATTTGAACTTTGCTCGGGTCTCTTTTCCTTGAATTACTTGATCGGTCATCTTATACTCTTGATCATCTTCCAAACTAGATTCACTAGCTTGGTCTCCATCTCATTGTTCACCTCCGATTTGCACTCCTCTTCTTCCTCAGGAGGTGGTTTTCTCTTCGCCTTCTTCCTTTGACCTGCAACTAAGGCAATACTTTTCTCGATCGGGGTCGAGTTAGATTATTCATGTAATTCAAATTCAGAAAAAAGATCATCTAGTCTAATCTTAGATAAGTCTCTATATACTTTGTAGGCATCAACCATCGATGCCCACAAAGTGATCCTCGGAAATGCATTTAGAGCATGCCTGATTACATCTCGATTCTCTACCTTTTGTCCGATCGAGTGAAGACCATTCATAATGTCCTGGGTCCTTGTGTGAAGTTGTGTAGCAGTCTCGTGATCCTGCATTTTCAAATTAAATAATTTGTTTAACAAAATGTCATGCTTACAAACCTTCATGTCGGCCATCCCTTCATGTAGTTCAATGAGCTTGTTCCATAAATCCTTTGTACTAATGAATGGGTCGACGCGGTTGAGTTCTTCTTTGGAGACCCCGCATTGTAGGATCTGTGTGGCCTTCGCATTGGCCTCCACTTGGTGCTTCATGGCATTTCATTGGTTCACTTGTCACAGTCCAAGTATTCACAATCTTCATTGGTTGGAAGGGTGAACCCAGTATGGATGACTATCCACATCTCGACTTGGGTTTTTAGATATCACTCCATCAGACCCTTCCAATAATGGAAGTCATCTCCATTGTAAAACGGAGGTCAGGCAGTTCTAAACCCCTCGAGATGGGTCATTGATTAAAACCTTGCACAATAAAAAAGTATGACAAAACACGAATTGCCAAGACTTCATCTTGGATTAGTAGTGCAGCAAAAATAATAAGGAAAAGCTTAAATTGAACGAAACAAAGAAACATGAAAAGAAGCAAAACTTGGTAGATCGGTGGTTACACCGAATCTTAGCACCCCCGCTCTGATATCAATTGTTGGATCGAGTAAATCGCTAGAGGGAGGTGAATAGCAATCTTAAATCTTTGTTTTCATTTCAATAAAACTTGAGTATTACAGCGGAAATAAGAGTAAAGTAAAGGCAAATGAACACCTTTGTTTTTACTTGGTTCACAACCAAAAGATTGCTACTTCAAGGCCCCACGATCCTAGACCGCGTACGAAGGGGCAATCTATTAAGAATCTCCTACTCGTTGGAGGTAGAAGACAATGATTACAAGGGAAACAAAGACTTGAGGATGAGGCAACAAGCCTACCTCCCTTCGTTATGATAAAAGACTCGAGTAGAAGAAATAGAAATAAATTGAAAGGTAATTTAAGCTACCGACAAAGAATAGGTGGAATCTCAGTGTGTCATCAGCGTTACAACATCGTAGAGTTGTCATCGAGGGTACGACATTGTTGCAACACTTTGGGAGCAAGAATTGATGATACAAAAGGGTGCAAACCCCCTTCTTTTATAGCCCTTCAAACCTAGCTCATTGTGATCCATATCTAGGTCAAAGAGCCTCATCCCCCTAAGATAAGAGGAGCTTATCTTGACTTTCTTTGAGCTGACTAGTTTGAATAGTAGTCAACTGATGGTAGGATCAATCGACTGCCAATAGCCTTCAGTCGAATGTCAGCTTGGTCACTCAGCTACAACAAAGAGTTAGCACAGAAAACATAAAATGATGGTAAATACGATGGTTCCTTACCGTCCGATCTTGACCTAGACCTTCCTCTGGAAGTCTTAGTTGGATCGCCGCCTATAGTTGTCCCCATACTGAGGATGCAACCTTACCATCACTCCACACTTGTGCTTACCTACAGTCCTTTTTGACTTGTCGTTTAACTTTCGGTCTCGACCTAGGTTCTTCGACTTCAACGAAGTTCTCCTGGTGTCTCCCGACCACCACGATTTCTCGTCCCGAGATTCTTTGGGTGTCACTGACCTTCATCTTAGCTTAAACACTGTTTGCACACTTAACACAGCTCATGAGATAACAATAACAACTTAACTTTGAACCTTTGCCATAATCAAAACCTAGGTTTGATTATCTGGTGCCTCTGCACCAACACCTAGATGGTTCTTGTCTATTAACCTCTAAGTTTTAACTCCTAGACCCTTTATTTGAATTTGTCATTCTTGCAAGGGCCTTCTCCAATTTTTCAAGCCTTTACCTCAAGACTTGATTTTCTAACTCTAATTTCTCAAATTTAGTGGGCCCATTATTTCTTTGAGTATTTTTGTTCTTCCTAGGCATATGCCTACCCTCCTTAGGGTTAATGGCTAAGTGATCCTGTACCTTTCTAATGGCTTCCTTAGGTAGAATTGTTCTTGGGTTATTGGTTCTAAATTTATCATTAACCCTAACATTAAAAGATTTAGCACCAAAGCAATAAACTCTATTTCTAACATGCTCTTTATTATTATGCACAATTGCAAGTGAATTAAAAGCATGCTTTTTTATCATTAAGATTTGAAAGTGCATTACTAAAATATACCTTAGGATTTGCTTTAAAAGCCCACCTACATGTGATGCTCCTCCGTTGCCCTTGCTAGCTTGTCTTCCCTTAGGGCATTGGCTTCCATAGTGCCTCTTTTGATGGCATTTGAAGCAAATGATATACTCCTTGCTCTTTTGACTTTGGGCACCGGCTTCATTGACCTTTGGTGTTGGTTGAGCCTTTTTGACTCTTTTTGGGCACTTACTCTTGTAATGCCTAGCTTCCCTATACTCAAAACATATTATATGATTTTTATTTTTAAAATTTGAGCTTGAATTACCTAGGGAAGAATGGTGGACTTGTTCTTCACTTCTCCCGAATGTAGATGCTTCTTCTTGTTCTTGCTTTGGGATAGAAGATTGGCTCTCCTCCCCCTCAATCATAGAGGTGGAGGCTTCTTCTGAAGGGTTTAGCTTATCGAGTCCGTGAGGGGAAACTTCGCTTCCCACTTCACCTCGGTTTTCTTGACCATGGCGATCCCTTCGATGTCCCCGAATTAAAAAAAAAATAATCCTAGACAAAAGGGATTGCCCAAACAACCAAGTCATCGTCATGCTATTCGTTTAGAGAGGTCACTTGAACAAACTCGTTGTTCAAGCGACCATCCTCTATTCTACGAGTAGCCGCGGAATAGACGATGTCCGGATCACCGGTTTTTGTGTTTATGTTCGGGATCCAAGTATTATTTAGCCATATATAGATTTATATTATGCTCATAGTTGTAAAACAAAAACAAGCAAGTAACAAAAAGAGAAAGAAGAATAGGTAAACCTCTCGATCTTCTAATGTATGACCTTCCTCCTTTTGGACGTCGTGTGGGCAACGATCTACCAAAAGTCGAAGCACCTAGATCACAAATCTTCCTTCCTTGCTCTTCCAAAGGAAAAGGAAGAATAGAAACAAGGTTCTTCTCCTCCCTAAAACCAACCAACAAGGAACAAAACAATTCCTTGCCGCCGGCCAAATAGGAGGAGGAGAAGATGATGGAAAACAAACAAGACACCAAGGGAAGCCCTATATCATGTTTCCACCACCTAAGGAGAAGGTGAAGAGAGGCTTGGCCACTGGCCAAAGGCTGGAAGAGGGCTGGAAAACAAGCTGGAAGCGGGCCACCTTGAAGGAAGAAGAAGAAAAGGAATTACCTTCCTTATTTGGTGCCGCCCAAGCCCAAACCCAAATTCCTAAGCGCTTGCCGCCAACTCCAAAAACCCTAGCTCTCTTGATGTGTCCTCCATGCCAACCCCATGCCCTCCTTTTATAGAGTTAGGGATAAGTCATGAATTAATCTCCTCCATTGGTTCTAGGGATTTAATCTCAACCGTCGGATCTAGAGATTTAATCTCAACCGTCGGATCTTAGAGATTTAATCTCTACCTATGGATATTAGAGTTTTGTTTCTATCCATTGGATCTAAGCTTCATGAGGTGTTAATAGGCTACATTAGAAATCAAGAGGAGGAGTTGGATATTGGCCACCCATGGATCAAGCCCACATAAAGTCCTATCCACTAATGATGATCCAATCCACTAAAGGATCATCATTGATCTACCTCACCAACCCCATATGATAATATGGGCTCCATATATTATTTGTACATTTTCTCCCCGTGTTTAAGATCTCGAATGTCCGTAGATTAATTAATTTACTAACCATTAATTAATCAACATCTAACTCCATGAGTAGAACCACCCAACCTTTTCATCATGCCGGACCAAGTCCACCTGCAGGGTTTACATGATGAACCTTATGAGCTTCTCAAGGGGACATCATCATCATAATATATAGGACACGGTTTCCTCCTATAATCAACGACACACCATATAAATAATATCATCTCCCAACTTACCGAGCCTATCGATTTAATCTATAAATTTCGCCCATTGGTAAATCAAAGAGATGAGTACTAAGTATATGTGCCCGTTATTATATCGGGATTAAGAGTATGTACAATATAATATCTGAGGTCCGATTTGATTATGTAGTCAGCAATAAATCGAATCACCTCTAACTCGGTCCTACTCAATACACACAAAGTGCACTAGTGTGATTCTATGGTCAAGACAAACCAATACCAAATCACACTACAACCATTCTGATGGTTTGTCCAAAGCCATCTCGGTTGTGAGCCTTTACTTATACTTTTCAAGGGGCCGATAACATGATCTCCTGTGTGACACCACACACCATGTTATCTACAATGTAAAGTATTAGACAATATTGCATAACTATAAAAATATGCAAACAATGATCATGTGATTCTTATTTCAAAATAAAGATGTTCATACAAAAGATAGACTTTTCAGTATACATCCCTACAATCTCCCACTTATACTAAAAGACTATGCTGTCCTCAAACTGCCATACATCTGATCCCCATTCCCTCCACATGCCTATCAAAAGCTCTCGCCGGAAGGGCCTTAGTGAAAGGATCTGCCAGGTTATCCTTTGATGCAATCTTGGCCACAACAACTTCTCCTCTCTTTACGATTTCTCATATCAGGTGGTACTTGTGCTTTATGTGCTTACTTGCTTATGGGCTCGTGGTTCATTCGAGTTTACAACTGCACCACTATTATCACAATAAATTATGATAGTTCTGGGTAAACCAGGAATCACATCCAAGTCCATCAAGAAGTTCCTGAGCCACACAGCTTCTTTGGCCACCTCAGAGGCTACCACATACTCTGCTTCCATGGTGGAGTCCGCCACGAACTTATGCTTGACACTCCTTCATACAATGGCTCCACCTCCCAAAGTAAACACAAAACCTGAGGTAGACTTACTGTTATCCCTATCAAATTGGAAGTCGGAATCCGTGTAACCCATAGGGAGTAATTGGTCTGCCCGCTAAACCAGCATATATTCCCTAGTCCTTCTCAGGTACTTCAATATATGCTTTACCGCAGTCCAATATCCCTGTCCTGGATTACTCTGATATCTGCTGACCATGCCCACAACAAAGCAGATATCTGGTCTCGTACATAGCATCGGAGGCTTCCTACTGCCAAAGCATAAGGAACCGCCTTCATCTCCTCTATCTCTTCAGATGATCTAGGACACATCTCCTTAGATAAAGGAACTCCATGCCTGAAAGGTAGAAAACCCTTTTTGATGTTCTGCATGCTAAAACGATCCAAAATCGTGTCTATGTATGAAGCTTGGGCTAAGCACAACATCTTTTTCCTGCGATCCCTTATAACCTTGATCCCAAGGATGTATCCCACCTCTCCCAAGTCCTTCATATCAAACTGTTTGGAAAACCATACCCTTACGTCAAATAACACCTTGATATTGTTGCCAATCAACAAAATATCATCTACATATTGTACAAGAAATACCACTACGTTTCCATCACATCTCTTGTATACACAAGACTCATCCGGACATTGAATAAATCAATAAGATTGGATCACCTCATCAAAGCGGATGTTCCAAGACCTCAAAGCTTGTTTCAATCCATAAATGGACCGATTAAGCTTACATACAAGATGCTCTTTGCCCTTAGCAATGAATCTCTCTGGTTGCTTCATATAGATGTTTTCCTCAAGACTTCCATTAAGGAATGTTGTCTTGACATCCATCTGCCACACCTCATAATCCATATGAGCTGTTATGCATAAGAGAATCCGGATAAACTTAAGCATGGATACCGGCGAAAAGATCTCCTTATAATCGATACCCTCTTTCTGAGTATACCCCTTCGCAACAAGCCTCTCTTTGAAGGTCTCAACCTTCCCATCTATTCCTCTCTTTCTCTTGTAGATCCACTTGCATCCAATGTTTTTTACACCATCGGGTGGTTCTACTAGCTCCCAGACCTGATTTGAATCCATAGATTCAATCTGAGCATTCATTGCACTTTGCCAAGATACTGCATCTTTATCTTGGATTGCCTCGTCATATGTCCAGGGATCAGGTTCATGTTCGCTAGGTACCAAATCAGAAGATTCTCCCAAGAACATGAATCTATCAGGCTGTCTCACAACCCTCCCACTATGACGAGGCATCACCTGTGTATCCTCTGTGACACGCGGTGCAGTGACATGTGGTATATCCTCTTGTATCGGTGGTACTAAAGAAGTGACTTCCCCTTTTAACTCCTCCAGAACAATTTTACTCTTGGGCTTTTGGCTCATCACATAGTCTTCCTCTAGAAATATGGCGTTCGTGCTAACGATCACCCTATGATCTCTAAGACTATAAAACAATCCACCCTTCGTTCCCTTGGGATAGCCAACGAACATGAGTACTTCTGTATGAGGTTCCAACTTACCAGCATCTGCCTTCAGCACATGTGTTGGACTCCCCCATATCCGAATATGTCTTAGACTAGGCTTTCGCCCAGTCCACAATTCTGTGGGAGTAGAAGGCACTGATTTAGATGGAACCAAGTTCAGAATGGACACTGTCGTATCTAGAGCATATCCCCAGAACGAATCTGGCAACTCAGAATAACTCATCATCGATCTAACAATCTCCATAAGAGTCCTATTCCTTCGCTCTGCTACACCATTCTGCCGGGGTGTGCCAGGTGCAGTCAATTGGGATTGAATCCCAGCCTCTGATAAGTAGTTTCTAAACTCTCCAAAGAGGTACTCACCACCACAATCAGATCGTAGTGTCTTGATACTTTTACCTTGACGCTTCTCCACATCAGCCTTGAATTCTTTGAACTTGTCAAAGCATTCAGACTTGCGGTGCATCGGGTAAATGTATCCATATCTCGAGTAATCGTCTATAAAAGAGACGAAGCACTCGAAACCACCTCTAGCCTGGATAGACATAGGACCACACAAATCAGAATGAACCAATTCTAACACATCTTTGGCTCTATACCCCTTGGCCTTAAAAAGCTTCTTGGTCATCTTATCCTCCAAGAAAGATTCACAGGTTGGGAGATCCTCCACCACTGATGAACCCAAAGGTCCATCAGCTATCAACCTTTGAATTCTGCTTAGGTTAATGTGACCAAGCCTAAGATGCCAAAGATATGTTTGGTTCATCTTCAAAGGTTCTTTTCTCTTATTGGAATTAGAAGATGAGTTATTGATTTCAATTTGCATCGTGGGAGGTTTTGGTTCAAGTGTGTACAAATTTCCTATCAATGCACCCGAACAGATAATGTCCCTATTCCTTCTTATAACAACTCTGTCATTAAAAGAAATAGAATATCCATCCATAAACAATTTAGAAATCGAAATTAAATTCTTTCTAAATAAGGGTACATAAAGGCAATTCTTAAGAACCAAAAGTTTATTTTTATCAAAAGATAAATGAACATCTCCCACTGCAACAGCCGCCACCTTCGTGGCATCGCTCAAGTACACGGTAATCTCCCCCTCAGCCAGTCGTCTGGTTTCCTGGAACCCCTACAAAGTATTGCAGACATGATCAGTGGCTCCCGTATCTACACACCAGGTGCCGATAGATAACATCGCTAAACATATTTCCACGACTAGACCAAAAGATATACCTGTGTTCTTACGGTTGGGGCAGTCCTTCTTCCAGTGTCCAGTCTGCTTACAAGTGAAGCACTTGCCTTTCGGCTTCTTCACTCCTCCCTGAGTACCTCCCACCGCCTTCGCCCCAGTTTGTTTCTTCTTCTTCTTTCCTTTCGGCTTAGAAGTAGAAACCTTTTGGGTCACCACGACATGCGCCTGAGCACTCTGACGAAATAGTCCCTCTGTCGCCTGGAGTTCTGTCAGAAGTTTTGCCAACGAATACAACCTCTTGTTCATGTTGTAGTTCAGGCGAAACTGCTCAAAATTCCTAGGTAGAGACTGGAGTATGATATCGACCTGGGTTTTCCCATCGATCTCAGCTCCTGGGACCTCCAGCTCATTCAAATGAGTCATCATCTTGAGTACATGATCCCTCATGGGTGTTCCCTCGATCATGGTGGTCGTCATCAAGTTTCTCATGACCTCTTGCCTCGCAGGCCGATTCTGGTGTTCGAAAAGCTCCTTGAGATTGAGCATCATATCATAAGCAGTGGACATGGCTTGATGCTGATGTTGCAGTACATTTGACATAGATGCCAAAATGTAACACCACGCCATCTCATCAGCCTTGATCCACTTCTTATAGCTCTCTCTCTCCTTTTCCCCAGAATCATATACAGGCTTGGGAGGACACTCTTCGAGGAGTACATATTTGTATTCCTCAGCAGTCAAGACAATGTCTAGATTCCTCTTCCAATCAACATAGTTGGGTCTAGTAAGTTTGTTCTCTTTCAGTATCACAGCAAGTGGGTTGAAAGTCATTTTGAAAGAAAACCTAAGAATCACATAAATCAAAACATTAGATTTCAAAAAATTATTGATTCCTCAAACAATAAAATTTTAAAATCAACCAACACCTTAAAACACCGAGAATATCGTATGCCACGATAGTGTGGACGTATACGAATTCTACATTTGTAAGAGAAGGTTTTACCCATTAATTTCACTATCTTGTCAACCTAACTTTTTGACAAGTAAAATTAATAGTTGGTTCCTCTTTGGCCCTACAAATAAAAGCAGTGACTCCGATGGGGAGGATACTTATATTTGTATCTAAGTGTTCACCATTACTCGGTACCAAGGTAATTTTATGGCTTTTGTCTTCAATATGTCTCCCGTCACAACGCCTTCTCATCCGCTCCTTCTACACCATGTACAAGCCA
This sequence comes from Wurfbainia villosa, assembly GCA_025175895.1. Lineage (NCBI taxonomy): Eukaryota > Viridiplantae > Streptophyta > Magnoliopsida > Zingiberales > Zingiberaceae > Wurfbainia > Wurfbainia villosa. Next base: position 26,628,658 of record CM045988.1, read on the forward strand.
TCCGGAGATCCGAGTCAAGACTAAAACCTATTTTAATTTACATCCATCGATCCTATACTCCACGAGGGAGTGTACATGAAATCTAGATCGAAAGTAAACTAAAATAAAGTGTGGATAAACAATGTCGTATCTAATTTACAAAAAATTAAATACTAGCCTCGTCAACCCCGAGGATTCAACAAAATACACACATACAATCACATACACACATATGGCCATAATAGTCGGATCTTTTGCCTGCAACCAAAGAGTTAAACTACGCATATCCTTCTATTATCCAGCACATATAATACATGAAAAGTGCATAAAAATTAACTGAATCCTAAACACACAAAACCGAAAACCTTGGCTCTGATACCAATTGAAGAGTTTAGCTTATCGAGTCCGTGAGGGGAAACTTCGCTTCCCACTTCACCTTGAGTTGCTTGACAATGGCGATCCCTTCGATGTCCCTGGATTAAAAAAAATTTAATCCTAGACAAAAGGGATTGCCCAAATAACCAAGTCATCGTCGTGCTATTCATTTAGAGAGGTCACTTGAACAAACTCATTGTTCAAGCGACCATCCTCTATTCTACGAGTAGCCGCGGAATAGACGATGTCAGGATCGCCAGTTTTTGTGTTTATGTTCGGGATCCAAGTATTATTTAGCCATATACAGATTTATATCATGCTCATAGTTGAAAAACAAAAACAAGCAAGTAACAAAAAGAGAAAGAAGAATAGGTATACCTCTCGATCTTCTAATGTATGACCTTCTTCCTTTTGCACGTCGTGTGGGTGACGATCTACCAAAAGTCGAAGCACCTAGATCGCAAATCTTCCTTCCTTGCTCTTCCAAAGCAAAAGGAAGAATAGAAACAAGGTTATTCTCCTCCCTAAAACCAACCAACAAGGAACAAACCAATTCCTTGCCGCCGACCAACTAGGAGGAGGAGAAGATGATGGAAAACAACCAAGACACCACGGGAAGCCCTATATCTTGTTTCCACCACCTAAGGAGAAGGTGAATAGAGGCTTGGCCGCTGGCCAAAGCCTAGAAGAGGGCTAGAAAACAATCTGGACGCTGACCACCTTGAAGGAAGAAGAAGAAAAGGAATTACCTTCCTTATTTGGTGCCGCCAACTCCAAAAACCCTAGCTCTCTTGATGTGTCCTCCACGCCAACCCCATGCCCTCCTTTTATAGAGTTAGGGATAAATCATGAATTAATCTCCACCATTGGTTCTAGGGATTTAATCTCAACTATCGGATCTAGAGATTTAATCTCAACCGTCGGATCTTAGAGATTTAATCTCTACCTATGGATATTAGAGTTTTGTTTCTATCCATTTGATCTAAGCTTCATGAGGTCTTAATAGGCTACATTAGGGACCATGAGGAGGAGTTGGATCTTGGCCACACATGGATCAAGCCCACATAAAGTCCGATCCACTAATGATGATCCAATCCACTAAAGGATCATCATTGATCTACCTCACCAACCCCATATAATAATATGGGCTCCATATATTATTTGTACATTTTCTCTCCGTGTTTAAGATCTCGAATGTCCATCGATTAATTAATTTACTGACCATTAATTAATCAACATCTAACTCCATGAGTAGTACCACTCAACCTTTTCATCATGCCGGACCAAGTCCACTTGCAGGGTTTACATGATGAACCTTATGAGCTCCTCAAGGGGACATCATCATCCTAATATATAGGACACAGTTTCCTCCTATAATCAACGGCACACCATATAAATAATATCATCTCCCAACTTACCGAGCCTATCGATTTAATCTATAAATCTTGTCCATTGGTAAATCAAAGAGATGAGTACTAAGTATATGTGCCCGTTATTATATCGGAATTAAGAGTCTGTACAATATAATATCTGAGGTCCGATTCGATTATGTAGTCAGCAATAAATCGAATCACCTCTAAGTCGGTCCTGCTCAATACACACAAAGTGCACTAGTGCAATTCTTGGTCAAGACAAACCAATACCAAATCACACTACAACCATTCCGATGGTTTGTCCAAAGCCATCTCGGTTGTGAGCCTTTACTTATACTTTTCAAGGGGCCGATAACATGATCTCCTGTGTGACACCACACACCATGTTGTCTACAATGTAAAGTATTAGATAATATTGCATAACCATAAAAATATGCAAACAATGATCATGTGATTCTTATTTCAAAATAAAGATGTTCATACAAAAGATAGACTTTTCAGTATACATCCCTACATCTTCAACCTCCTCTTCTTCTCCCACCTTGGTTGTTTAGCATCTCTCAACTTCCGAGTCTCCATGATCTTGAGATGAAGATGGGCTTTCTTCTTCTTGAGGCTCCTCCACTTGTGTGAACAGGGAATCTTCATGAAACTTCGCCAATTTATCTCATAGCTCCTTAGAATCTTGAAATTCACCTATCTTCGACAAAATATCACTAGGTAATGAATTAGCTATTACTAACATTACCTTTTGATTAATTTTGTATTTTCAATTTTGCTCCTCGGTCTACTTTTTCTTCTTGAGGACTCTTCCCTTCTTGTCCACTGGAGGATAAAATCCATCTACCACACAAGACCATCTTTCATTAAAAAAACATTCTAATTTACCTTTCCACAATGCGAGATCATCGCCATCAAAGAAAAATGGAACCATTGTGTCGTGGCTCAATCTATCATGAGACAACTCCATCCTGTCCTCTAACGCTTGCTCTCGTGGTGGTTAGTCTGTAGAAGAGACTGGGGCTCTGATACTAATTGTAGGATCGTTGATGATGCACGAGAGGCAGGGGGGTGAATAACATTATGCTTCCCTTGATAGAATTCGATCGTGCTTGTCTATAATTGTTAGTATGCGTAGCAAAAATAAAGCATAAATTAAAACAAAGATAAACACACAAAACACATGATGTAACATGGTTTAGAACCTAGGGTTTCTACTCCACGGGTTGAGCTCAAATGAGCTCTAGTGATGCACACCACCACTAATCAACCTCTCCTTCTCGGAAAACACTCTGAAGGTAGAGAAAACCACTTACAATAGTTCTTACAACAATAATAAGGAAACCCAAGTAAATACTATTGGGTTTCTGGGGCACTGATGTGGGAGTGTGTTCGAACATGTTTCGTAAACATGCACAGCGGAAGCAAATAAAAATGCGTAATAACTAACTTATTACATCACACACACCACATGCATGCATGATACAATAGTGTGGACATAATCGTACATTTAAATTTTGCAATAAATAAAATTACACTAGGTATTCCTGACGAATAACACATAGCAAAAAAGGCATCAACCTTAGCAACCCTCGCAAGTTTTGCCTCTATCTGAGTCCACGCCGAGTATCGTCAGATAGCTTCTCAAGCTACGTGCTCCATCTTCATGAGAGATACTAGTCTTGCATCGAAGACGTTGTGATCGTGAGATGATCACAAAACAAGTTTCACAAACTTGTTTTCTCGTTAGGTGTTGGCCAATCAAATTGGCTGGCGGTAGCTTTGTGGCTGGCAGTTGTAAGGGTCGACGGCAAGGCTACTAGCCGGAGGACGACCGACGATTGGTGGCTGGGCGGTGACTATGGAGTGGCTGGCCAAGCTTGGGCAGCGGCGACACCAATGGTGGGTGGCACACAAGCAAGGAGAAGAGAAGAGAAAACGGCTAGGGTTTCACAAACCTTAACTCGTTCGCAAAATTTGTCTCAATTCTCTTACTTATAGAGAATGTGTTTCTTGACCATCAAGAAACCTTCTCTCAACGGTTATTGGTGTAACGCCCATAAAATTTCTAGAAATTTTATGAGAATTTTTGCATGATCATATGGGCTTTTATGTGGGCTCTTTCAAAAATAAAAGAAATAGAGCCAAAAAGGATGCATGGCCCAGGATTTGAACACTAAACCTCTAGTAGATAGCTAAACCCTAAGATGCATCCAATAACCAGAAGCCCAGTAGGGTTGTGCTATTAGAAGGGTATAGGAAATGATAGATAAGGGTAAGGGAGGCTAAGGAACACCTTCAAGTGAATAAATAGGGGAATGAGGAGACATGAGAAACCAAAGTTGGCATCCTCTCCTTCTCTTCTTCTTCCTCACCGAAACCCTACCTCTTCCTCTCTTCCATTTTCCAAAAACCTACCCAAGCAAGAAGAAGGCTATAGTTTGGCATCACTTAGGGTATTTTCCAACTATTGACAAGCGAAGGATGTAAGTATCCCCTCACCTGCATACAAGTTGTTTCGATTGATGTTATTAAGAAAAAAACCTTACATGAAACTTTCGGCCAAGACCATTCCTTATGTTTTCCATGATGATCCATGCTATACTTTGTATGAATATGATGATAATAGGTTTCTAAATAGGTTTGGTTAAGTTTTTGATCTTAAAAGCTTCATGAACTTTCGGCCAAATCCATTTCTTATGCTTTCCATGATGATCCATGCTATACCTTGTATGAATATGATGATAATAGGTTTCTAAATAGGTTTGGTTGAGTGTTTGATCTTAAAAGCTTCATGAACTTTCGGCCAAAACCATTCCTTATGCTTTCCATGATGATCCATGCTATACCTTGTATGAATATGATGATAATAGGTTTCTAAATAGGTTTGGTTGAGTGTTTGATCTTAAAAGCTTCATGAACTTTCGGCCAAAACCATTCCTTATGCTTTTCATGATGATCCATGCTATACCTTGTATGAATATGATGATAATAGGTTTCTAAATAGGTTTGGTTGAGTGTTTGATCTTAAAAGCTTCATGAACTTTTGGCCAAGACCATTCCTTATATTTTTCCATGATGATCCATGCTATACTTTGTATGAATATGATGATAATAGGTTTCTAGATAGGTTTGGTTAAGTGTTGGATCTTAAAAGCTTCATGAACTTTCGGCCAAGACCATTCCTTATGCTTTCCATGATGATCCATGCTATACTTTGTATGAATATGATGGTAATAGGTTTCTAAATAGGTTTGGTTAAGTGCTTGATCTCCAACCTTCATGAAACTCTCGGCCAAGACCCCTTTTTGACCCCTAATGGTTTTCTATGCTATGATCTAGATGTGTTCATGCTATGTTTTGATGTTAGATGAAGATAACATGTTGTAGCTAAACTAAATTTAAGTGGTTAACCTTTAAAGCTCCTTGAAACATTCGGCCAAGACCCATTTAGGTCTATCATGCCATGATGTATAAGTTGTCATGCTATGTTTGAATGTAGATGAAGGTAACATGTTGATAGTTAAGCTAGATTTAAGAAATGGATCTTAGGATTCCTTGAAGCTCTCGTCCAAGGCTCAATTAAACTCCTAAGGGCCTTCCATGCCATGATTTATATGTGATAGAATTAATATATGGTTAGTTAGATCATGTACAAGTTGTTTAGGCTTTAAAATTTTGGTAGAACTCCATGAAGTTTAGATCACACCATGTTATGCTTGTTCATAATGTTTATGCCATGCCCTATATGTGTGTGATGTTAGTAAGATGTTAAGTAGACCTTACACAAGTTGTTTAGCATGTAAACTCTTAAGAACCCTCCCTTAGGGTTTTGGCCAGCCCATGTACATGCCCTCTACTAAGTCCTCCATGCCATGCTACATGTAGAAAAAGATGCAAATATGATGTTAGTTAGATTTTATGATAGCATGATTGGTTGATGTCACTACCTTATGTCCATGTTAATTGTATGAATGTATGATTAGGTTATGCTCCTTGCCATGTTAATTGTATGAATGTATGATTATGTTATGCTCATTGCCATGTTAATTGTATGAGTATATGATATTTCATAAAGAAAGAACATGATATGATATGAAAAGAAATATGATATGTTATGAAGAAGGAAACATGATATGTTATAAAGAAGGAACATGCTATGTTATGAAAAGAAATATGATATGTTATGAAGAAGGAACACGATATGCTATGAAGAAGAAACATGATATACCATGATAAGGAACATGATATGTTTATGAAAAGAAATATGATATGTTATGATAAGGAACATGATATGCTATTTTACTTTCAGCATGGCTTGTACCAGGACCCTAATAAGGTCCAAGGGATGGGCTCCTACGTGCCCCTGGGTCGATGGTCGTAGTACGGACTCAGTACGGGATGGCCTCCCAGATGCCCTGGGCCGACGGTCATAAGTACGGGCTTAGGATGAGATTCTATGTTATGTTGCCCCTAGGCCGACAGACATAGTACGGGCCAAGTACTCTAGTAGGTTCGGGATTAGCTACCTCGGGTCTATTAGAGATGCACGCTATGATGATGATGTATGTGGTACAATGCCGGGCCCAATATGTTGAGATTATATTTAAGTACCTATAATATATATGTTTTCAAAGAGCATCTTGCATATACCTTTAATTCATGTCTAGATCATTATGATGTTTATATGCATGTTATACTTGCTTATGTTCTTGAATATTTATATGAATGCTATGCCTATGTTCTGGTAAGTTTATATGTCTGTTATGCTTGCTTATGTTCTTGAATGTTTATATGAATGCTATGCTTATGTTCTGGTATGTTTATATCAATGTTATGCTTGCTTATGTTCTTGAATATTTATATGAATGCTATGCTTATGTTGGTATGTTTATATGCATGTTATGCTTGCTTATGTTCTTGAATGTTTATATGAATGCTATGCTTATGTTCTAGTATGTTTATATGCATGCTATGCTTGCTTATATGTTCGTGTACGTTTATATGAATGTTATGCTTATATGAGCTTATATGATCATGTCACTACTCTATGTTTAATGCTTGATGTATGGATTTTGTGAGTAGGACAGGATCTTACTAAGCCTATGTGCTTATAGTTTTATGTTCCCTTGTACTGCAGATAAGGGTAAAGAATGGCTAAACTAAAGGGACCAACAGGAGGGGCAGAGTGTGTGTGGTAGTGGCATGGTGGAGGAGATCTGTTTATGCTTCCCGTACTTATGCACGTTTTCTTTAAGTTGAATGTCATGAATTGGAACTAAGTATTTATGAAATGATGATGCATGCTTATGTTTAAAATAAAGAAAGAAAAAAAAGTTTAAATTCTTCTGCTGTAAGAAGTATATGTAGTCTTCCGCTGTAATGCATGTATGTACGATCGCGTCGCGCCACCCCTCCAACCCCTGGAAAGGGCGAGCGTGAAAATTGGTTTACAACCAAAATCCATTAACCCGCTCCATTAATTTAAGTTAAAATAAACCAAACCGTATTGGTCTATTTTAAGTTAAAATAAGCCAAACCAATTTTGGTTCATTCGTTTAAAACGAAACAAATCCCTTTGGTTTAATTTCCACCATTGGATTATAACCAAACCAATTTGGTCCATCATGTCTTCAAAAGACTCAACCTATTCATGCTTCCGATGTGACTACAACAATTTCATGCTCGCTCCTTATTTAGTCCAACCAAATCAAGTCTCTCTCGATCTGAGAATCCCATTCTCAAGCTTGTTTTAAATCCTTCGGATAATACTCATAGAGCGTGTGACCAAATAGGTTACCGGTTTTTGTTGGCCATTTATAATTAACCATTAATTATAGAATGATCTTGAGTGGCACCTAGTAGTACATCATGATCCCCAATTAATCGAAAAATCAACGGTTGACCCCAGAATAACTTCTGAAATCTTTTGGCAGCTATAGTGAATTATGCACCATTCCCTTTACTCATCTTATACCCACTTGGTTTAGGACATGGTATGTGTCTCAGTCCCCACTATGTTGACTATGTCACACCTAGCCCAAGTATCATTTCCTCGTCCTACGGATGCAAGTTACTGCACATGTATCCTTTGGCAGAGGGGAAGCAGTACCCTCTTTGGCATCAACTCACCGCACTTCTGTTGTATTTATTTAAGGGGTTTTTGGTTATGTGTATAGTGATGCACCATAGTTTTGTATTGATTAGGGATGGTGAATAGGCCCACCTAGAATGGCCTATCTAGTTCGTAGCAAACGGCTACGGTAAAGAGGTTGCAAATCCATTTATGGCTGAGGCTTTGCCAAAAAGCCTAGGAGAGGTGAATAGGTCCACCTGAATGACCTATCTAGTCCGTAGCAAACGACTACGGTAAAGACGCATCAAATTCGTTATTAGCTGTTCACTTGCTAAAAGTGATAAATACTGGAGGATCATGTAGATAGATGGCCTAGGAGATAGGATGACACATGATGGTATGCAAGAGGAGCCGATCATAGCTGGATGGTACACAGGAGAGCATAGAGACATGGATGGTACACATGAGGCATTGACATGAGAAGGACATGAGAGGAATGTTGGTTGTATCTAGTGAGAGAGTTGGTACTCATGAGAGCACATGTACATCGCACCTTGGATGCATCTCAGATCTAACATTTCGTCAGATATGACATGAGCATGAATCCTAGGCTATTGTATGAATGTGCTTTCTTTGATGATATATATTTACCTTTAATAAAAAAAAAGAGTACCATACTCTAAACATGTAATGCTTTGGCCAAAGACTTTAGTAACAATCCGATGAGTGGCCACAGGGTATATATCTCCTTGCAAGGAGTGGTGAATCCTTTGCATGCTATTTAAACACCTTTGGCCACTTTGACTTACACCCAATCATCCTGGGTCCACATCTCCTCGGAGATGCTTGCTTAAGATGTCAAAGCATAAGTCTCCATGACCAAGATGACTTGAATACTGCAAGTTGAAGGAACATCGCAGTTAAGCTGTAGTAAGAACTTCATTGACATATCTATATATTCAAAGAACCATATGGAGTCTTACAGCTGGTCACTCCAATGAACTAATTATCATAACTAACATCCATGGTTAACTCCAGACATCCCAATGTCTCCAGCCAGTGAGAAACTGCTGCTTGGATAAACAAAGAGTATAACTTGTGCTAGTCTCAACAGAATTGATGGTGTCTGAATACATCAATTCATCGACTAGGGATAATTCTAATACATCACAATTACACATGTAGAGATACTCACTAGTTGTGATCCAATCACAAATTCTCTCGTGTTGTGAATCATATTACAGACATTCAGTAAATGAGTTTAAGATCCAATCAAATAAATGAAAACATGTACACTCAAATAGTGAATCTTTATTTATCAAATAAATGGTACAACTATAAGGCGATTGTCTTAGGACACCTCTCATATATAACTAACAAATACAAATGAAATACAACAACAACCTAAAGAAAACTTTACAAAAGAATGCTTTGAATGCTTTGCTTGTTGGTTGCTTAGATGAGCCTGAAGCACCCTGAAATGCACTAGCACTTCGCCTCAATTCTTCCCTAGAACTGCTACAAAAATGCACCCTTTCATGCACCTTATAAAGTTGTAACTCCAGTTGATTTTTGCTTAGCAGTCGACTGGCCATACCTAGCAATCGACTACTCTTGTTGTCATTGTCTAACAATGGTTTAATCCACATAATAAAAACTCCAACAGATAGCTGATCAGTCAATTGCCAAACCCTAGAAGTGGACTGCTACCCCATCAATCGGCTGCCCAATCGACTACGTAACTTTCTATGCTCGTGGCCGCAAACAACAGAAGACTCCCCTCCATGATGATGTAATTGAGAGGTGTCCTAAAGTAATATTCTTAGAAGTTATTAATAAAATTCACTATTTGAGTATACATTATCTATGTATTTTATTAGATCTTAAACTCATGTTTTGAAGCGATAATACAATGCATGACATGAAAGAAATTTTGATTGGGTCACAATTAGTGGATATCTTATCATGTGTAATCATGTAAGTATTTAAACTATCCCTAGTTGATGAATTAATGAGATTGGACATCATAAATTCTATGAGACTAGCATATGATATGCTCCTTGGTTTATCCAAGCATTCGGTACTCACTGAATGGAAGCATAGGGATGCTAAGAGTGAACATGTGGATGCTAGTTATGATTGTTGAGCAGTGAACATTACTCCTTAGTTTTGATGTATGAAGCATAGTTAAAAGTTAGGATTCACTTGTGTTCTAATATCAGTGTTATGTGTGAAGGCTTAACAGAAAGTCCTAGTAGGTCGTGTTGACTGGATACTAGGCAAGTATCTTGACAGAAAAAAATGATTTGACACCAAACATGAAGTACAGATGGGTCGCATGGATCGGACATTTGGCATGAAGACCGGTTGGGTCAGGAGATCGGACAATCGGCAAAAATTCCAACTGGGTTAGGTAGACTGGACAGCTGGTGGAGGCCCTGGAGGGTCAGATCGGATGTCAAGAGTGATAAGTCCAGCAGATAGTCAGCAGGTAAGCCTCGAGTGAAGAGGTGAGGTTGAGTCCTTTGCAGGGGAACAAAGCTAGGTATCTATCCGACAAAAAGTCCCGTGGGACTTAGTAGTCGAGATTGAGCATTATTACTACTGCTATCACATTTTATATTATCTATTTGTGCTAATCCTATTTTGCAAGGATTAGTCGACTGAATGAATTCGAGTTGACTGAATTCCAATCGACTGGACATGGAATAGTCGACTGGATACCTATTTGAGAGGATCAACTGGTGATCGATTGGAGATCGAGCGATGCAGATGGAAAGGGTTTCAGTCGACTGAAGGGTTTGAGTCGACTAAAGCGGTAAATTTCTCGATGTAGAGCCAAGTGACATGGAGTCGATTGGAAAACCAAAGTGTGTTACTCATCTCTAACATTTATAAAAAGTGAAACCCTTCGAAGTCGAGAGTTCTCGAGTCAGAGGGAATTTAGTGATTGCCCATCGAGGTAGCTCTTGAAAGAGCTACGAGCCTTGGAGTAGCAACCCAGTTAGGGTTGTGAACCAAGTAAAACAATTGTCTCATTTTCATTTCCGCTACATACTCAATATTCTAAATTGTTTTAAAAATAAAAATAAATTTTTTAAACTCCGAGATTCACCCCCCCTCTCTCGAAGAAACACGATCCTACAATTGGTATCAGAGCGGGGGAGCTTCGAATTGGTGCAACCACCATCGTGAGCTTTAGAATAATTTAGAATAAATTTTCTTGCTTTAGAATAATTTAGAATAATTTTTCTTGCTTTAGAATAATTTTTCATGCTTTAGAATAATTTTGAATAACTTTTTCTGCATTTAATATTTGTTGGTTAATCTTTTCGATATTTTAAAATATTTAAAATTCATTTTCTGCATTTTATAATATTTAAAATTTATTTTCTTCATTTTAGATAATTTAAAAATCATTTTCTACATTTTAGATAATTTAAAACTCATTCTCTACATTTTAGATAATTTAAAATTCATTTTCTATATTTTAGAATATTTAAAATTCATTTTCTGCATTTTAGATAATTTAAAATTAATTTTATATATTTTAAAATATTTAAAATTCATTTTCTATATTTTAAATTATTTAAAATTCATTTTCTGTATTTTAGAATATTTAAAATTCATTTTCTATTTTTTAGAATATTGTAAATAAATTTTCTGCACTTTAGATTAATTTAATTTAATTTTCTTACCTTAGAAAATATTTGATTTAATTTTCTCCACTTAGAAAATATTTGATTTCATTTTCTTATCTTAGAAAATATTTGATTTAATTTTCTGCACTTAGAAAATATTTGATTTAATTTTCTTGCCTTAGAAAATATTTAATTCAATTTTCTACACTTAGAAAATATTTCGTTAATAATGTCAAACATAGAGGGATAAAGCACAGTTCGCCCCCCTCTCTTCAACTGAGAGAACCTTTCCTACTGAAAAAGACGAATAGAGTACTACTTGAAGACCAACCTAGAGGTCTGGTTCTCAATTAGGAAAGGGTTCGTAGCTCCGGTAGATGACTCGGGTGAGTTGTTAGAACCGGAGAAATGGACCGCGAACATTAGAAAAAAAGCTCAAGTCGATTACAAGGCACTTAACACCTTGCAATGTGGACTTATCTGTTGGATCGAAAGCGTCGCTAGAGGAGGGGGGGTGAATAGCGAGCGTAGAACTTTTCTTTTCGTTCGATATACGAGCAAGCACAGCGGAAAAATAAATAAGACAAGTTTATTTTTACTTGGTTCACAGCCCATCGGCTGCTAATCCAAGGCCCTGCATGTAAGATATGGAAAATAAAAATACCCCTTGTTAATGGAGAAAATTTATCTTATATAATTTCTCAGGAGTTCAAAGAAATTTTTCTAGATTCAAAAGGAGTCCATACGAGGAGGATTAAAGCTTAATTGGGAGTTTGGACTTAACTTGGGTTAGACTTGACCAAAGCAGGCTCAACCCAAAGGGAACGACTCTTATAAACCCGATCGCAATCTTCCCTCTCGTGATCCCGACCTCTTTGTCACCGTAAACTTTCCTTCTCCTCTTCGTCAAAATCCCGATCGCCGCCCATCCGCAGCCAGCCTCCACCCAACGCCGCTGATCTCGGTTGGGAGCAAGCAACATCGGCCGATCGCCTACTCTCACTCGCGCTCTATTTCTCCGACCTCCAGCCATCGTCAGTCGCCATCTAGCTTGTTCGGTCGCCCTAATCGACCTGTACGTGAATCTCGCCGTCACGATATTTAATAATAATATTAATCATGGGATTTTAATACTTCGTTGTTTTCCTTTTTTTCCCATTTCTCTTCCGTCTTTTTTTCTCCCACGGAACCTAGGTCTTCTCCTCTTCTCTTTTCATCGCAAGGCGATGACAACACCGCAAGGTGACATGGAGTAGGCTGCGGAGCGACACGAGGTTGGTTGCGGGGATACGTGAGGTTGGTCGTATCTTTCCGGCAAGGTGGGCTAGCCACGGAAGGACACAACAGGCCAGCGACGCAGCAAGGCAACAATGCAGCTTTGCTACGAGGCAACGACAACACCCCGATGGCTATAGCGTGATGCGAGGAATTGGTTGATGGATATTCTACAAAACCAAGAAGCTTCGCTTTTTGGTATCTCAAATAAATGTGATAAATACAAAGTTGTTTTCAAAATCATTTGTGATGGGCAATTCAACGCAGGAGCAGAAAATCCAATAGAATTCTCTGCAAGTTGTTCCTTTGGCTTTCCTTTCTGACTTGAGGTACATTTTGACCTTATGGTTGGACAGTTTTTTCTTGGTGGAGTTTGGTAGTTTATCAAGATATGCTTTCGTAACATTCTATCTATATTTGTGTATATCCTCACTTGGTTGTCTTAATCACTACCAGATTTATAGCAGCTATGTTAATGTGTCATGCTATCAAGAATTCGGTACATGACAATTTTTCAAACTTTGGGAAATTTCTTTTATTAGTCATTAATTAATTTTATTCGCCTAAGTTGTTTCATTAGGCATTTCATTATTTCTAACGCAGAACCTAAATGTCTTGGTTACTAGAAACTAGGGTCTGAATGTTTTCCTAATGTATTGGAGCTATGAGGTTATTGTGCTTGTGCAAGTCGAGAACAATGTAAGCAGTCCTTTTTTGCATTCTTTGTTGAGTTACTATGGGCAAGTTAGGAATGAGTTGAGAAAATGATCCCAGTAATTAGACAATGAGCTATCTTTCATGCACACACATACTCACATGTATAGACATGGGAGAAAAACTAGAATGGCATCAGGCCCATTCTCTTTTAGATGCCTTAAAATATGATAGATTCACAATATTTTCATGGCTCATGGTTGTTTAGAGCTATTAGATTTTGGGTATTGTTACATTGTGTTCTTCCTGTGGTATTGCAGGATCAATTGAAATGTTGCATGAAACATAGCTTTATTTTCACTATTTGTCATTTTCCTAAATTTAGGTTCAACCAGCAATTGGCATAATCAAACTTGGAGAGACAATAGAAATTTCTATTCATCTTGATGAATTTTGCACAAAGGAAGAGATTGTTGATGGATAGCTCAGAATTGGCAGTGTCAAGATACTGTGGAGAAAGAAGCAGTATTACTAATTATCGTCACAGCCACACACTCAACTAAGGGCAGAAGTCAACGGATCCATGTACGACATTGTTGTTCTGATGAAGTCGGTCAAAAAGTTCCATCAAGATGAATTCAGTCTATCCATCAGCATGGATCCGATGGCAAAGGTTCTAAAACTCTCTCAGATGTGACTTCTGGGTTCAACAATATAAGTGTTCCATGAGGTTGTACATCAAAACCATCTTTTATAGTCTAACTCATCCCTTTCTAAATGCATGTGCCATGAAATAGAAACCCTAATCAGATCTTTCTAGCAATCACAAGGTCCTGCAGGTGTAATTTGTAAATGTAACTTGTTAGAAGTTTTTATTTTCTTTTTATTTTTCTTTTTGTTGTTTTGAAATTTATAGATTTTTGTGGAATTTATAGATTGACATTAGCTCTGTGAATTAGATTGAACAGGTAGCATGTATCTTTTCCGCCCTTTCATGCTAATTGGATGTATACCAACCATTGTCCGGGCATAATTTGTTTAGCTTGTGAAAAAGATGCTCTCTTGTCTCTTTTCCAGTGAGCAATGACAAACATTTTAAGATCTCATCAAGCTATTTGCAATTCAATAGGCCATGTTTTATTCATGCAGGATATGGAACATTACTAATGCTTGAAGATTGCAGACTTCTGCTGCCTCTACTTTGTGTGTTTGGCTTCTTCTGCAGAGGTACGCTTTCAGTCATGTACCTCTTCCTTTCACCCATCTTGGGATGATATCTCATGTAACACTTAGCGACAATTCAATTAATCGGAGTGCAAGAAATATGTTGATAATACAGGCTAAGTGAAGAAAGCTTTATAATTGGTGTAGACGAGTTTAGATAGACAAAATGTGTATGATTGAAAGGTTTCAGTCAACTGATTGATAGACGTGTTAATTGTATCAAGATGGCCAGATGAGCATTCCGCAAAACTATAGTTTCAATGAGTCAAAATTTACATGTGAAACAACAATCAGACCGATTCCTCTGCAACATGATTTCTTGGTAGTTGTCTCAAAGCTACATACCAAGTGCATTCTTTCTTGTTATTGTTACATTAAATTTCATGTTTAGTAGTTAGCTTAAGCAATAGCAAAAATGACAATCACAAATAACTTTGAAGCCATTTTTGAGTTACGAATGGGACTCTCTATCGTAATAGGGAATTTGTTCACAAATAACCTTGAAGCATTTTTGAGTTACAAATGGAACTCTCTATCATAATAGAGAAGATGTTGAAGTTCTAACACCAAACCACTTACATGCTTTTTGTGATATCCACTTAGTTAATACGTATTATGATCTTTCCCTATTGTTATATCAACTTGTTTCTTTGGCAGGGAGCTACCATCGTTGACCAGATTGCGACTATAACTCCCGCTGAAGGTTATGTCCCAAGAATTGATGAGGTAAAACTCATTCCATCCTATGGAGATTGTCTACTTATTTTAGTTGTTTCACTTTGCCCACTCTGCAATTTTTGCAGCAAGTTAAGGAAAGTGATGTGACAATTGATATTCCTGTTGGAATCTATGCTTCAACGCAGGATGTCTCTGCAAACTCGAGTGTAATTATCTCTTCTATTATGCCCTAACTGCATTTTGGTTCCAAAACACTTTTACTCGTACTAGATGTTGCTCAAGGAATAACTACCGGCTTTTTTTGAACTCAAGTAGGGAAATTAAGGAGGTTATTAGATGTATAATTTAAAATAAAACAAATGCAACATTGAGGTGTTAATGTAGAGAATATATTAATATAAGGGCATATAAGTTAAAGACGATAGAAAAAGAAATGCAAAAACAAAAATTTGCGATATCAAATTTCCCTTATGACAACTTTTTTTTCCCTTATGACAACTTTTTTTGCGATCTTGTGTGTAATTTATGTATCAAATTTTACTATCAGAATAACTACTATAATTTTTTCCATCACAGGTTCCCCTTCAACCGGATGGAGCTCAATGTCGGTATTTTGTTTTACGATATATGAGAGAGATAATTGAAGGTGCCGCATCCTTTGACAAGTCTTCCCTATGATCAATAGTAATATTAGATATATTTTCAAATTTTCTTATTGATACCATAGTGTTTAATTACATTTTCATTCATTTATTCACATGCAGTTCGCAAAATCTGTGATAGCTGCAAAGGAAATTGATGAAGTACGTTCGGAGTGGGCTGAATGCATACAAGATCACATATATGATGATTAGGAGAGATTTAAGTGTACATACCTCTTTTGGTTACATGTGGTAATCTATAAGTGTTTTGCTTATTATGCATAATACTTTTGGTGCATATGATGTGTAGTTATTTTTCCACAGTACTTTTTAATAATATCGGTAAGAGTGATCATTTAAAATGTGATGTGACCCTGTACTTTACATTGCTACAAGTGCGATTGTATATATGTGTTTTCTATAATTCTTTTTGATGTTGTATGATTTATATTAAAAACGTAATACTATAAATCTACAACGGTTTATTGTGTTCTAGAGTAACCGTTGAAAAATGACAAAGGTGAAAAACCATTGTCTATGACCAAAAAAAATCCGTGGTAAATCGGTGGTCGGTCAAAGACAACGGTGAAAGACCGTTGTAGATTTAAGGAAAAGACAATGGTGAAAAACCGTTGTCTATTGGCAAAAAAATCTGTGGTAAATTGACCCATTGTGAAAAGTGGTTCGATCAAAGACAACGGTTAAAAATAGTTGTCTTATCCTTGAAATGACAACGGTTTTTCACCGTTGTCTTTGCCCGAACCACTTTTCACAACGGGTCGATTTACCACAGATTTTTTTGCCAATAGACAACGGTTTTTCACCATTGTCTATTCGATTTTTTGTTGTAGTGGCATATCGGCCTCCATTAACTTATGTTTTATTTTAGACAACAATAAATTGACTGGGCCAAACTTCTTGGACTGGTTTCACAACCTGAGAATTATTCTCAAGGCTAAGAAGCTAGCTTATGTCCTTGAAGATGTTCTTCCCCAACCTTCTGTAGATAATGCATCTTGTGACCAAAAGTTGGCTTACCAGAAACATGTTGCTAATTAGACATGGTGAGTTGCATTATGCTAGCGTCGATGTCTCTTGAGTTGCAGAAGCAACATGAGCATATGGATGCTAATACAATTGTCTTCAATCTTCGAGAGTTGTTCGATGAGCAGGCACGATCTGAAAGGTTCTAGGTCACCCAACTCCTCTTTCGCTCGAAGATGCAGGAGGGTTTATCCGCAGTATAGTTTACATTAAGGATGAATAGCTATATTGAGCGATTAGGATCATTAGGATTTTTCATAGACCATGAATTAAGTATTGACTTAATTCTTCACAATCTGACTGGTAGCTATTTGCAATTTGTGATGAACTATCAGATGAATAAGATTGAGTTCACAATTTTTGAATTGATCAATATGCTCAGAATAGTGGAGTCATCTGCTGTTAAAGAACAGAAAGCGGTGATGTTAGTTGACTCCTCAAAGAAAGGTTCTAAGAGGAAGTCCAAAACCAAAGTTAAATGGAAGAAAAAGCCAAAGAAGAAAGAATTAACTCCCAAGGGCACATGCCATCATTGTGGCAAGGATGGGCATTGGAAGAGAAACTGCAAGCAGTATCTGGAGAAAAAGACATCTGATGCCCAATCTACTTCAGGTATATTTGTTATTAAATGTCATACTATTTATTATAGCACTTGGATATTGGATACCAGGGTGGCTCACATATATGTAATGACATACAGGGGCTTAGGAATAGAAGAAGACTGGTTAAGGGAGAAGCAGATCTAAGGGTTGGCAATGGAGCAAAAGTTAATGCTATAACCAAGGGTACTTATATGCCGCCACTTACTACGAGACTAGTTTTAGAGTTGGAAGATTTTTTTTTATATTCCTACATTAATAAAGAACATTGTTTCTATTTCATGTTTGATTAAGAAAGGTTATCATTTGACGTTTAGTAATAATTATTGTTACATTATGTTAAATGGTGTTCTTTATGCTACTGGAATGTTAAATAATGGAATCTACACATTAGATACATCCAACAAGATATTTAATATCGAATCAAATAGCAAACACACTATGTTAGATGATCAATTAACCTCGCAATCATGACATTGTCGTCTTGGTCATATAAGCAATGAACGCATGCCCAAACTACATAAGCTTGGCATTTTGGAGTCTTATGAATCAGATTCATTAGACACATGGGTTTCATGCTTAAAAGGAAAGATGAGTAAGTTACCTTTTCATGAAAAGGGTGACCGAGCAGTTGAGGTATTAGGCCTTATACATACCGATGTATGTGGATCAATGTCAACTCATGCCATCGGAGGTTATAACTACTTCGTTACCTTTATCGATGATTATTCACGATATGGATATTTGTTATCTGTTAAGATACAAATTTGAAGTCTTTGAAAGGTTTAAAGATTTCAGAAAATAAGTAGAGAAATAACTTGGGAGAGCTATTAAAGTACTTCGATCGGATCGAGATGGTGAATACCTAAGCCAAGAGTTTCAAGATTATCTAAAAGACAATGGCTTCTTGTCCCAAAGGACTCCACCTTACACGCCACAACATAATAGTGTGGCCAAAAGGCGAAACTGAACCTTGTTGGACATGGTTAGGTCAATGATGCCTCATGCAAGTCTTCCAAAAACCTTTTGGAGTTATGCATGTCATGCCCTGTGAGTATACCGAGCCCGAAAATCGGACAACATCTCCCCTGTACGTGATACAATTCCCTGTTAATACAAAGCCTTTCGGCCACCACCACACAACATAATGAAATGACACAACCAACGAACATGACCACAAAGATACAACAATGCGCACCGGTGTGATTCTACACACTAAACAAAATATGATCAAAACCAAAAGCAACATAAAAGCCAAATACAACTCCTCACATACATGACTACAATGCACAATACAACAGCCGAACAAATACGATCTAAACTCCAAATGCTAGGTGTGAGATGGGATCAACTGGCGAAGCTCCAAGCATCCAAGGAATCTTCTACCTGTTACCTGGGCGATAGAAAATCTAGGGTCTGTGGTGGTGAGTATAAAACTTAGCGGTAATATAACAGATAGTGCATGAACAACAAATATAAAGTATGAAGAGCAATAGGTATACAAATGGAAATGAATAGGTATACCAAGGGAGATCAACAAGTTTATAGTCTTAAAGGAAACTACGAAAGTATTGGTATAATACTAATCAGTGCATATACTAAAGTGATCAACTGTACATAACGTAATGTAAGGTACTGACATACCTGAATGGTCTGCAATGACACAACCTAAACAACCTGAACAAATACCCAACAATACATAATGTACGACAGGATAAAGTAAAACTACCAATGTATTTAATACACGATCTTACGAACATACTACAACAAATATGACAACATACCTAATCCAACCTACTCAACATCAAGGTACTAGTCAAATGCATACAACCGTCCGGTCCAAGTCATACACTGGTATCCTACACACACAATAGTATAGATCATGCAAATAACTTTTAAGATGATGTACAATCAAATGCAACAATACAACAAGCATATATATATAGAACGTATCTATATATACTGCTCACACACACACACAAACACACACATACACACACACACACACACACACACACACACATATATACATACATAAATATATGTATATATATATATATATATATATAAATGCCCTCACACATGACAATGCAAATTCATGGTCATGCCTACGCACCCCACTCGCTACCACGACCCCAGTGTGGCCTAGGTGGCACGACATAACAACTGTCCCAACTCAACAATAACCACTACTCTCGAGTGGCCGAGTGGGCAGTATGAATAAGTAGCGATAAGCTAAAGAGCTATAAGCTACACAACGGGGGTCCCTGCTGCTGGCCACTCCAACTGACACTACCCATGAGTGGTCGAGTGCCACACTCGGGACAACTCCACGCAACTCCAACTACTTTTGTCAATAGTGGGGTGAGTGCGACACAATAAATGCTCTGCCCTTACACCAGTTACTCCTCCACGAGTAACCTAAAAGGCAGGATGACTGATGACCCTCTCAACCATAAGGGAGACCAAGTCGTCAGCATGCATGTAAATGAAAGGAATGCACGACAGCACATACATATGTCTACAACACACTCTCTATTCTATAGAGAGGCATATACAACTGACAACCAAGCTAGGACCTCCAGTCCGTAGCGACACTCTATCGACAAACCACACGTCCATACATGACTACATGATCCGTAGTCGGTATGTATATACCATAACAAGGAAGATGAAACGACCATCAACTCTACTTTGAGGACATCACCCAACCTTGGATGGTTAATCATGATGATACAAGTCAAGACTACAACCATACTCAACTACATAACCATGGTTAAGCATCTAAATATCCACCTACCATAGAATTGGTAATTTATAATAACGATGAACGATAGATAACAACAACAATATAACTCAAAGTGCAAAGACTAAGTATCAAGCACATGATTAAATAAGAGTGGAGTCAAGGTAAAGGTATTGTCAACATAAATATCATGCACAAGTTTTATCTTACTACCGGACTTGGGTAGGATATTACCCACCTGATATGTAGCTCATGTTGTTAGTCTTCACGTCCATGAATGTCTCGAACCAAAACCCTGTAACATGCAATATGCATATCAATAGATCTCTAGCATAACCCTAAATCAACTCAAAACTCTGATTAGTTAACCCCTATTAATCATTATCTTTATAGATTCATATAATTCACGGTCATCTCTAAGATACCCAACATTGTATATAAATCCACAAATGGAACCAATTGTAAACTAACAATAGATCTAGATCACATCCTTCATACCTAGATTACATCTTCCTCACTATGTTCCAATATAGGATTCTGTTCGACCACTGGCAACAGTGGATTCTATCATCTTTGGCACTCCCAGAGGGAGAGATCTTAATGCAGGAGCAATCAATGAAGTTCCTCCACTATCACTAATGCCTACTGCTCCACCAATGTTGCCATCCTCATAAGATTTTCTAAGAAAACATTCTAAATCCCTAGCCATAATAACAATTACCTTAGTCCTATCATCTGGTAGTTGTTCTACCACACCTAAATAACACAAAAGTATAACCTCTCTAGAGACCAAAGGAAATCCTTGCAGTTCGATTTTCTTATTGGTAATTGAAACATCAACAATATTAACTTGTACCCTGGCCATAGTGGAATTGTTGGAGAATGCAGCGAGATAGGATCAGAGTTTATCTATGAGAAAGTACAACCCATCGAGCTTGGTGTCCAATGTCCCAATGTAGAAGACATAGAAGATCTGGTCCATGGTCGGTGCGATCGAAATAGATGCTCCTCTAGCTTTGGCGACAAACACTGGAGAAATGGCAAACAGATGGTGGCTCAATGTTGGATCGTGGATCAGTGACACAGATGAAGAGATGAAGGAAAATTGTTGATCGATTCGTGATGGCCGGAGACAGCTCGACTGGCGGTGTGTGAGAGCTCCGATGGCAGAAAGCTTGAGCGACAGCATTGGGAGTAGCAACTGCAGGTGACAACGAGAAGCTCCGACAGCGGTGATAAGGCGACATCGAGCGAACGTAGATCAATGTAGGATCTCCGGCGACCATGTGGCGGCAGCAACGTCATCGCTTGTGATGGAGATGGTGGCACTCGACAAGGAGTAGTCGGCGAGAGGGAGAGCAGACGAGAAGTAGGGTTTGTGGTGAGGAAGAAATCGGGATCATGAGAGGGAAGATTTCGATCAGGTTCAAGTTTATAAAAGTCGTTCAACCTTAAGCTCGAATCGGTCTTGGGTCAAGTCCTAACCCAAGTTGAGCCCAACACCCAATTAAACTTCAATCTTCCTTCGAAACGATTATTTGAACTCCATTTAAATCCAGAAAAATTTCTAAAAATTTCCTGAAATATCTCATAGGGTATTTGCCTAATTAACAAGGGTCGAATATCTTACATTCTCTCCCACTAATAAAAATTTTGTCCCCAAATTTCCTACTCATGTTCTAGTACGGGACATCACCACAATCATCTCCAGTATTTAGAGAAAAGTCACACCTCAAGTAACTAAGTAGGGGTATTGATAACCTTTAAAATCTATCACACATGCTTTCAACTGCCCTTCCCAAGTATGAATAATATCTTCTTATCAACCACCTATCAAAAAGTACATAAACTGTACCAAAGTGGAGCTCTATATCCGTGACCTATTGGAGACTTTGCTAGAATTCATGAGGTGAACTATGAATCGCTATCAAATATGATATTCAAGGACACTCAATTAAATATGGAAATCTACTTGCAATATAAATCTATCAAGAAATCCATCAAATTCATCTTACAGATCGGAAGAAAATGAATAGACTTAGCTAATCGATCATCGATTAACCCAAATCGCATCAAGTCTTTTTTGTATTCTAAATAATCTCCCAACACAGTCCATCGTACTAGGATATCACTTCCATCTTGGTACGTAACCCTACTGGTCACTAATATTCAACTTTTTACTAGTTGACACACCAACACCCATCTACGTACTCAATCACGTCTTATATGTATCGTTCCACCAACAAGAACGTTTCAGAACTCATTATTTTCGGATACACTCCAAATACACCACCAATCATGAATGATGAGTCTCTGTAGCAACTCTTCCTAAAAATGAAACAACTTTGGGTCATGGTCTTCCTTGAAGATGAAGAATCTCTCTATCATCACAACAAAGATTTGTCTGTTGTCCTGAATCAAAAGCAACTCTTCCAAAATTTGAATGGAACTCTGTAACCCACTATTTCATCACAAGAAAAAAAAAATCCCAAAATCCACTCTACTACACAGAAACTGCAAATGACTGAGAGACTATCGTGACCAATCTCCCTTGTTATATCTGTCCATGCTCTAGCAACTCTATAGCAGCTACTCAGTAGCTAGCCAAAACCCCATAAGCATTCCTGCTCCAACATCTACAAATCAAGATAATAACAGTTAAGTCTACATCAAATGGATGACAACTTATCTCATACTTACTCAACTAGCATATGCATAAGATACGTCTCATTCAACTGCATCAAAATCGCTTCATTCCTTGAAATGATGCACCTTCGTGTTGGTGCAATCGACCCAGGTCATGATTGACCAAACTCGAGTTTGACTCGAGCGATGTTTTGATGTTTGACAAAAACATATGACAATGTGATTGTCATGGTAATGTCCAAGTCATGTGTACTTGGCATGGAAAGTACAAGTGGGACACTTGACATTGGGAAAGTCCAAGTCTTGAGTACTTGGCATGTAAAGTCCAACATGGGTTGGCAAAGGAAAGTACAAGCATGGGTCTTGGCAAAGGAAAGTCCAAGCATGGGTCTTGGCATGGAAAGTCCAACATGGGTTGACAAGGGAAAGTCCAAGCTTGAGTCTTGGCATTTGGAAAGTCCAAGGGGAATATTGGCGGCGTAAAGTCCAAGCGGGAGTCTTGGCAGCATAAGTCTAATGGTTGGTGGCGTAAAGTTCAAGCGGGAGTCTTGGCAGCATAAGTCCAATGTACCTTAGTGGTGTAGACAGCGTTAGCATGACAATAGTTGATGGAAGAACCTGAAGGCTAGGGTATGGATGAATAAGTCATGGATGACTTGGAGGGATCAAATAGGCGTGAGGCTGATGTTGGTAGCTAGAAGGCTTAGGTCTAGGCTATGGGTGGTCTAGCAAGTATGGCGGCACCATACTTGGGTTAAAACCTCATGCTTGAGGTGTATCAGTCGACTGATGGGAGTCAACTAGGGTTCGACTGTGAGAAGTGCCCTGGTAGTTGATTGCTGGCCTTATCGGTCGACTGATATGGTAATCATTCGACTGATGGTCGAGATCTTGGGTACAGAAGGCTCTCCAGTCGAGTGGTCGGCCTGAACACTCGACTGATTGAGCCATCAGTCGATTGATGGGTATGATCAGTCAACTGATAGTGTATCCGTTGGACTTATCCGACGTATTTCATGCCATTGTGAGACAATGGCTACAGGAGCAGTCGACTGATGGTCCCGATCAGTTGACTGCTAGGCAAAATCCAGCCCAAGGAGCATCTTTAAAGGGAGCTCATGGAGGGAGGATTTGGCACCAGTTCTTGGACATTTTTAAGGCGATTTGCTGCTGCAAATCAGGGTCTCCAAGTGCAATTCAAGCAACCACAAAGTAAGCATCCAAGTTCACAATTGTAAAGTGTTTCTTTACTTTTATTTGTATAGTTTACTTGTATTAGCTTATATTAGTGTTTATTACTGTTGTAATACATTGTACGAGGTTTCTCCACCTCCGACTTATTGTCGAGGAGTTTATTTGATTAGTGGTGTTGTACGATCGCTAGAGCTCGATTGAGCTCGATCTATGGAGTAGGAACCATTCAGTTCCGAACCACATTATATCTTTATGTTGTGATCGTGTTTGTGTGTTTTCATTGTATTATTTTTATTTCCATTGTGTACTAATCAATTTGTAGCAAGCATACAATCACGAAAGATTTCCTCCATCTATGTCATATGCGCTATTCACCCCTCTAGCGGTCACAACGATTCCTACAATTGGTATCAGAGCGAGGCCGCTCTTCATTTGGACTAACTTCCAAGAGAGCACCGCTAGAGGGTGAAGAACGAGATGGAATTTGAAGAAAAAGTGGGATAGAATATCAACACCCCAATTCCATACACCTTCTATGGACAAGAAGGGTTCGAGCAATGGAAGGCACGAATGGAGAACTTCTTCATGATGGACTTCGAAGATTGGATGATCCTAGTGAGGGGTTTTGAATTTCCAAGAGGTCCAAAAGGTGGATACCTCAAGAAGAAGAGATGGACTGAAGGGCAAGTCCAAGCATTCGAGAGAAATGATAAGGTAATACAATTGATATTAAATTCATTATCTAACGATATTGTGTCTAGGTTAGGTGAATGTCTAGATGCCAAGGAGCTATGGAAAAAATTTGCTAAGCTCCATGAAGATCCATCGCTGGCTCAAGAAGAGGAGGAGCCCGAAGAAGAAGAATCCTCATCCTCACAAGCAAGTGAGGATTCGGAAGTTGATAGGGAATCAACATCCGGATCCGGATCGGAAGAGGAGGAAGAAGTGGAAGAGGCCTCCACCTCTAGGATTGAGGGGGAGGAGAGACCATCTTCAATACCAGAGCCAACTTAAGAGGAAACTTCTACCTCCGGTCGAGAATTTCAAGAGATCCTCACCACCACCCTAGGTAACTCAAACACTTCAATTCAAAATAAAATCCATATTATGTGTTTTGAGTGTAGGGAGTATGGGCATTACAAAAGTAAATGCCCTAAGAAAGTTAAGAAGACCCCTCCGACACCAAAAGTCGACGAAAAAGTCAAGAATGTTGGTACCCCCACTAGAAGAAGCAAGGAGCACATCATTTGCTTCAAGTGCCAACAACCGGGGCATTTTAGGAGTCAATGCCCTAGGAGGAGCAAAAAGGTCAAAGGAGGAGTTACATGTGTAGGGGGAGCCAGTAAGACAAACTCTAAGGTATATTTTAATGCACCTTCTAGTTCTAGGATCAAAAAGCATGCTTTTAATTTACTTGCAATTACTCATGAAAAGCATATTAGTATAAATAGATTTTATTGTCTAGATGCAAAATCATATAGTATTTCAAATAAGGAGAAATTTGGGACTAATATCCCTAAAAATATTCTACCTAAGGACAAACCTAGATCGACCAATTCTAAACCTATCCTTCCTAGGGAGACCATTAGGAAGATAGAGGATCACCTAGGCATCAACCCTAAATGGATTATACATATACCTAGAAATAAAAATATCTCAAGAGATAATGAAAAGTCAAAAATTGAGATATTAGAAAAGGAAAATCAAGTCTTTAGGTCAAGGCTTGAGAAAATGGAAAAGACCCTTAGGAAAATACAAAATCAATTTACGAGTCAAATGGTCAAAGTCAAGGGCCTAGGAGACAAGGGTCAACCAAGGGCAAGAAAGATTTGGGTCACAAACCTAAGCCCAAGGAGACCTACCATTCGATTATAGAATACAACCTAGGTCTAGGAAGACCAAGGTTACTAGGGAAGTCATCCCTAAGGGTAACCAAGGTCTGTGCCTAGTGGCTAGGGTTTCAAAGAAACCTAGGGAAGCCATTAAGAAGGTCAAAGGGGGAGTTACCTCTAGAGTTAACCTTAGTAAGACTCATTTGACCAATGCTACCTAGCCTAGGAGGGTCATTAGGAAGGTATTTAGGGAAGTTATCCCTAGTGAATACCTAGTTATCCCAAGGAGCTCCAATAGGTATTGGGTTCCTAGAAGCGTGATCGATTCACGCTAGATGGTTTAGGGTGTGTCAACCCTAAGTGGATAGGTAGTTAACCTAACCATAGTGAGTTGACACTTTGGGATGTGCCAATGTTCTTTGAGAAGTTAAAAATGATTAAATTGGCACAATTATGTCTTAGAGGTCATGGTGTGCCATTTTGGGTTTTTGGCACACTAGGGGGATAAATGACATTAAGGACAAAATGGATTTAATCTTAGAAATGACAATTTGGGCTTAACACTTAGGTATTTTATACCTTAGCACTTTATAATTGTCATGCTTTGTTTGCCTTGCCATGACATGACATCATATTTATTTTTATCATATAAAATGTCATGGTCATATTTAGGGTTATTTATATATGTCATGTATGCTTAGATTTCAATCACATGTCATGATATCATGATTTTGGCACATGTTTTTATTCTTGTATCATTATTCCATAATCATAATTCATGCATAAATAAAATGGATTTAAGGACTAAGGCATGATTTAAAGTCCCATGCATAAGGGAATCAAATAATATTGCCAAAAAAAATGCATGAGACCCTAAATGAACAAAGCCCACATCTCACTAGAACTTGGCTTGTATGTGTTTCACACATTTAGATACAAGTGAGATGTTTAGGAAAATGGAATTAAAGGTTTTAAAAACATTTCAAAAACATTTTGAAAAACCTTGGTGAAGTCTATCTTTTGATAGCAATCACCATTGAATGAGATGATACAAAGAGGGCTCAATATTGAAGCTTTTCTCAACTTTTGAACTTTGTGTCAATTTCATTATTTTATGGGTAAAATATTTTTCAAACATTTTTCACCCATTGTATTGATAATAAGTATTATACGTATGAAGTTTCGTGATTTTTAAAATTACATATAATTACTTAAGCATTTTGAAAAATCATTTCTGAAGTCTGAAATCTGCATTTTGCATATATCAGTCGACTGCCCTTGGTGGTAGTCGACTGATGATGAAGGGAAATTGACTATTGACTGAGAGAGTCGACTGTCAGGCCTGATTTCAGGTAAACAAGGTTTATTTAGCCTGATTTAAGCTATGTTAGGGTTCCCTAACTATTCCTAACCTTAGGATATGCTTTGGGAAGCATTATAAAGGGTGAAAATCCATTGGATATGGATTAAGAGAGTTGTTACGGTTGTTGGAATATATACTGAAAGCTTAGCTCTTTTTGTATGAACATTTTTATTTTGAAATAAGAATCATATGATCATTGTTTGCACTTTATATATGTGTGCATATTGTCTAATATTTTACATTGTAGATAACATGGTGCTTGGTGTGGCACAGAAGATCATGTTATCAGTCCCTTGTAGAATATAAGTAGAGGCTCATAACCAAGATGGTTTTGGACAAACCATTGGCATGGTTGTAGTGTAGCTTGGTATTGTTTTGTCTTGAACATAGAGTTACACTAGTACACTTAGGTGTATTGAGCAGGACCGACATAGAGGTGATTCAATTTATTGCTGACTACATAATTGAATCGGACCTCGGATATTATGTTGTACATGCTCTTAATCTCGATATAATAATGGGCACATGTACTTAGTATTTATTTCTTTGATTTACCATAGGGTGAGATTTAGATTGATTAAATCAATATGTCCGGTAAGTTGGGAAATAATATTATTTACATGGCGTGCCATTGATTATAGGAGGAAACCGTGTCCTATATATTAGGTTGATGATGTCCCATTGAGGAGCTCATAAGGTTCATCATGTAAACCCAGCTAGTTGACTTAGTCAACATGATGATAAGGTTGAGTGGTACTACTCGAGGAGTTAGATGTTAATTGATTGATGGTCAGTAAATCAATTAATTAACGGACATTCAATATCTTAAACATGGGGAGATGGATGTACAAATAATAAATGGAGCCCATATTAATTTATGGGGGTTGGTGAGGTAGTTCAATGATGATCCTCTAGTGGAATGGAACATCATTGATGGATAAAGTTTGTGTGGTTCCCATCCATCGGGTGGCCAAGATCCAACTCCTCCTCATGGTCCCTATCGTAGCCTAATATAATCCTCAAGAAGCCTAGATCCAAGGATGTAAAACAAAACTCTAAAACCAACGGTTGGGATTAAATCCCTAGAATCGATTATTGAGATTAAATCTCTAGTTCCGACGGTTGGGATGAAACCCTAGAAACGACAGTTAAGATTAAATCCCTAGATCCGACGGTTGGGATTAAATCCCAAGAACCGACGTTTGGGATGAAACCCTAGATCCGACGGTTGGGATGAAATCCTAGATCCGACGGTTGGGATAAAACTCTAGATCCGACGGTGGAGATTAAATCCCTAGATTAGACGATGGAGAATAAAGGAGGCTTAAGCCCAATTCTATAAATAGAGGGCTAAGGCTTGGGCGGCAAGAATGGTTTTTTGCATTAGGGTTTTGCCTCTCAAGAGTTTAGGCGGCAAGGGTTTGGTTAGTGGTTTGGGCGGCAACAAGGTAGGAGATTAGGGTTTCCTCCTTTTCTCCTTGGTGGCCGACGCTCACTCCATCTTCCTCTTTGCTTTGGCCGGCCCTCTTCCTCCTCCTTTTCTCCTTGGTGGCCGGCGGTTCTCCAATCCATGTAGGGAGTTGCTTCGGAGGCTCATTGGCTCCCATGTCCCCGGATTAAAATTTTCACTAATGAAAGAACTAATCCGGATGGGATGAGTTTCCTTAGCACAACCAATTTGTCGTCGTGCTAACAACTTGAGTGATCGCTTGAACAAACTAGTTGTTCAAGCAACACAACTCTTCTAGTTGGTTAGCCGTGGAAGAGACGACGGACGGATCGCCGGTTTTTGTGTTTGTCTTCGGGGTCCATGATTATACAAAATATATACAAATGCACACTTGTATAATCAACACATAAAAGAACATGCTAAGATCAGAAAATAAAGTTGTCAAACTTTTATACCACAGAATCTTCTACCGTATGTCCTATCCTCCTCGTAGACTTCGTGTGGGCGAAGATCCTCCACGAGTAGAAGCTTCCTAGATCGCGTTCTTCCCTTCCTTGTTCACTGCGAACAAAGAGAAGAACCAAGCAAAACTCCTTCTCCTTTATAGAACCGGCCACCAAGCCAAGGAGCTCGATGTAACCGCCGGCCAAGGAGTGAATGGTTGAGCGCCGGCCAACCTTGTGACAATGTTGTCGCCGGCCACCTAGAAGTTGGAGAAGCGCCGACCACCAAGAAGTTGGAGAACCGCCGGCCACCAAGGAGCAAAAGAGGAGGAAGAGGGCCGGCCAAAGAAAGGAAGAAGAGGGAGTGAGCGCCGGCCACCAAGGAGAAAAGAAGGAAACCCTAATCTCCTTTCTTGTTGCCGCTCAAACCACTTCCAAAACCCTAGCCGCCTAAAACACTTGAGAGGCAAAACACTAATCCAAGAGAACCATTATTGCCGCCCAAGCCTTAGCCCTCTATTTATAGAATTGGGCTTAAGCCTTTTTTAATCTCCACCGTCGGATCTAGGGATTTAATCTCCACCGTCGGATCTAGGGTTTTATCCCAACCGTCGGATCTAGGGTTTCATCCCAACCGTCGGATCTAGGGTTTCATCCCAACCATCGGATCTAGGGTTTCATCCCAACCGTTGGTTTTAGAGTTTTGTTTTACATCCTTGGATCTAGGCTTCTAGAGGATTATATTAGGCTACGATAGAGATCATAAGGAGGAGTTGGATCTTGGCCACCCGATGGATCGGAACCACACAAACTTGATCCATCAATGATATTCCATTCCACTAGAGGATCATCATTGAACTACCTCACCAACCCCCATAAATCAATATGGGCTCCATATATTATTTGTACATCCATCTCCTCGTGTTTAAGATATCGAATGTCCGTCAATTAATTGATTTACTGACCATCAATTAATTAACATCTAACTCCTCGAGTAGTACCACTCAACCTTATCATCATGTTGACTAAGTCAACCAGCTGGGTTTACATGATGAACCTTATGAGCTCCTCAAGGGGACATCATCAACCTAATATATAGGACACGGTTTCCTCCTATAATCAACGACACACCATGTAAATAATATCATTTCCCAACTTACCGGGCATATTGATTTAATCCATTTAAATCTCACCCTTTGGTAAATCAAAGAAATAAATACTAAGTACATGTGCCCGTTATTATATCGGGATTAAGAGCATGTACAACATAATATCCGAGGTCCGATTCAATTATGTAGTCAGCAATAAATTGAATCACCTCTATGTCGGTCCTGCTCAATACACCTAAGTGTACTAGTGTAACTCTATGTTCAAGACAAAACAATACCAAGCTACACTACAACCATGCCAATGGTTTGTCCAAAACCATCTTGGTTGTGAGCCTCTACTTATATTCTACAAGATACTGATAACAAGATCTTCTGGGCCACACTAAGAACCATGTTATCTACAATGTAAAATATTAGACAATATGCACACATATAATAAATATATAAAGTGCAAACAATGATCATGTGATTCTTATTTCAAAATAAAAATGTTCATACAAAAAGAGCTAGGCTTTCAGTATACATTCCAACAATCTCCCACTTATACTAAAAGACTATGCTGTCATCACATTGCCATACATCTGATCCCCATGTTCTCCACATGCCTATCAAACTCTTTCGCTGGAAGGGCCTTCGTGAATGGATCCGCCAGGTTATCCTTTGATGCAATCTTGGTGACAACTACTTCTCCTCGCTTTTCGATCTCTCGCATCAGGTGGTACTTGCGCTCTATGTGTTTACTCGCCTTATGGGCTCGTGGTTCCTTCGAGTTTGCAACTGCACCACTGTTATCACAATAAATTGTGATAGTTCTGGGCAAACCAGGAATCACAACAGTAGGTCGCCACATACTCAGCTTCCATGGTAGAGTCCGCCACGCATTTCTGCTTGACACTCCTCCATACTATGGCTCCACATCCAAAAGTAAACACAAACCCCGAGGTAGACTTACTCTTGTCCCTATCTGATTGGAAATTAGAATCCGTGTAACCCACAGGGACTAATTGATCTGCCCGGTAAACCAACATATAATCCCTAGTCCTTCTCAGGTACTTCAATATATGCTTTACCGCAGTCCAATGTACCTGTCCAGGATTACTCTGATATCTACTAACCATGCCCACGGCAAAGCAGATATCTGGTCTCATACATAGCATAGCATACATGAGGCTTCCTACTGCCGAAGCATAAGGAACCGCCTTCATCTCCTCTAATTCCTTTGATGTTTTGGGACACATCTCTTTAGATAAAGGTACTCCATGCCTAAAAGGTAGAAAACCTTTCTTGGAGTTCTGCATGCTAAAACGATCAAGGATAGTGTCAATGTATGAAGCTTGAGATAAGCACAACATCCTTTTCTTGCGATCCCTTATAACTTTGATCCCAAGGATGTGTCCCACTTCTCCCAAGTCCTTCATGTCAAACTGTTTGGACAACCATACCCTTACATCTGATAATACTTTGATATTGTTACCAACTAACAAAATGTCATCTACGTATAGTACAAGAAGCACCACTACGTTTCCGTCACATCTCTTATATACACAAGGCTCATCCGGATTTTGAATAAATCCATATGACTGGATTACCTCATCAAAGCGGATGTTCCACGATCTAGAAGCTTGCTTCAATCAATAAATGGACCGATTAAGCTTACATACAAGATGCTCTTTGCCTTTAGCAATGAATCCCTCTGGTTGCCGCATATAGATGTTCTCCTCAAGAATTCCGTTAAGGAAAGCTGTCTTGACATCCATCTGCCAAATCTCATAATCCATATGAGCAACTATAGATAAGAGAATCCGGATAGACTTAAGCATAGCTACCGGCGAAAAGGTCTCCTCATAATCGATGCCCTCTTTCTGAGTATACCCTTTTGCAACAAGCCTGGCTTTGAAGGTCTCAACCTTCCCGTCTACTCCTCTCTTTCTCTTGTAGATCCACTTTCATCCAATGGTTTTTACACCATCGGGTGGTTCTACTAGCTCCCAGACTTGATTAGAATCCTTAGATTCTATCTCTGAATCCATCGCTCTTTGCCAAGATACCACATCTCTATCTTGGAGTGCCTCGTCATATGTCCAGGGATCAGGTTCATGTTCACCAGGGACTAAGTCCGAAGACTCTCCCAAATACATGAATCTCTCGGGTTGTCTAACAACCCTCCCACTACGACGAGGTGCCTCCTGTGTATGCTCTGTGACACGCGGTGCAGTGACTTGTGGTATCTCTTCTTGTACCGGTGGTACTGAAGTCGGGACTTCCCTTGTCAACTCTTCAAGAACAATCCTACTCTTGGGCTTGTGGTTCATTACATAATCCTCCTCTAGAAATCTGGCGTTCGTGCTAACGATCACCCTCTGATCTCTAGGATTATAAAACAAACCACCTTTCGTTCCCTTAGGGTAGCCAACAAACATGCACACTTCTGTACGAGGTTCCAACTTACCAGCATCAGCCTTCAGCACTGTTAGTAATATATGAGAGATGTCCTAAGGCAATCGCCTTATGTATGAACCATTTATATGATAAATGAAGATTCACTATTTGAGTATACATATTTTATGTATTTGATTGGATCTTAAACTCATTTACTGAATGTCCACGATACGATTCACAGCATGAGAGAATTTGTGATTGGATCACAACTAGTGAGTATCTCTACATGTGTAATTGTGATGTATCGGAATTATCCCTAGTCAATGAATTGATGGATTTGGACACCATCAATTCTGTCGAGACTAGCACGAGGTATACTCCTTAGTGTATCCAAGCAGCTGATTCTCACTGGCTGGAGACATAGTGATGTCCGGAGTTAATCGTGGATGCTAGTTATGGTAACTAGTTCATTGGAATGACCAACCGTAAGACTTCATATGGTTCTCTGCATATATAGATATGTCAATGAAGTTCTTACTGTGGCTTAAGTGCGATGTTCCTTTGACTTGCGGTATTCAAGTCATCTTGATCATGGAGACTTATGCTTTGACATCTTAAGCAAACATCTCTAAGGAGATGTGGACCCGGATGATTGGGTATAAGTCGAAGTGATCGAAGGTGTTTGAATAGCCTATAAAGGATTCACCACTCCTTGCGAGGAGATGTATACCCATGGCCTCTCGTCGGATTGTTACTAAAGTCTTTGGCCAAAGCAATACATGTATAGAGTAAGGTACTCTTCGATACATGTGGAGTAACTAGAATCCGTAGGACGAGGAAATGATACTTGGGCTAGGTGTGACGTAGTCAGCCTAGTGGGGACTGACACAATAGACCATGTCCTGAACCAAGTGGGTATAAGATGAGTGAAGGGAATGGGGCACGAATCATTCGAGCTACTGAAGGGTTTCAGAAATAGTTCTGGATCAACCGATGATCTTTTCGGTTAATTGGGGATCATGATGTACTACTAGGTGCCACTCATGATCGTTCTATAATTAATGGTTAATTATAGACGGCCAACATAAACCGAGAACCTATTTGGTCACACGCACAACGAGTGTAATCCAAAGGATTTAAAACGAGCTTGAGAATGGGATTCTCAGACCGAGAGAAACTATGTTTGGTTGGACCAAACATAAAGCGAGCTTGAAATTGTTTCAGTCGCAATGGAAGCGTGGATGGGCAGTGTCTTATGAAGACATAATGGATGGACCAAAATGGTTTGGTTCTAATCCAATGGATAAGAATAAACCAAAGGGTTTGGTTTATTTTAAACGAATGAACCAAAAGTTGGTTCGGTTCGTTTTAACTTAAAATAAACCATCATGGTTTGGTTTATTTTAACTTATCTTAATGGAGCGGGTTAACGGGCTTTATGGATATGATCCATTAACCATTAAGAGAATTAGTTCTCTATAAAATAGGGATTAAACCCTAACCCTAAATCTAATCCAACAAGTGGCCGCCCAACCCATCCTCCTTGTTGTTGGCGTCAACAACAAGGGCTGCCGCCCAACTTCATTGTGTGGCTGCCATCTCCTTGCCGGCGTCCAAGCTTCGGCCGGTGGACCTCCGGCGACCCTCCGGTGATCTCCCTTGGGTTCGGTGTAAAGGTGAGGCTCCATCTCTTCTTTAGCCGGCGCCTATTTCCTCCACCAAAGCTGTCCAGTTTTTCTGGACAGCTTCTTCTCCTCTCGTCGGAGCGTCGTTTGGACGACGGTTAGTGCTCCGACAGCGGATAACATACCGGGGATTTGATCTCCGGTAATCCTCTGAGGTGGAGGACGAAGGATTCGTCAATCGGTTGACGAATACCTCTCCGGAGAAGCAAGTCTTGAGGACTTGTTTTAGGTCCGAATTTGGATTCGGACCGTGATCATCTCTCGATCACATCGTCTTCAACACGAGGCTAGTAACCCGTACGAAGACGAAGCTCGTGGCTTGGCGAAGTCATCCCGAGGAGCTCGGCGTGGATACGGATAGAGACGATTCTTACGAGAATCGTTCCGGTTGATGCCGTTCCCGCTACACGTCATACGGAAGGTATAACGTAGTTTAATTTCTTTTATTGCAATTTTAATTTACGGTTATGTCTACACTTGTTGTAAAAGCATGCGTGTGTTGTGTGTGTTGTAATAAATAGGAATATTTATTATTTTTATTGCTTCCGCTGTGCTCATGTTTACGAAACATGATCGAACACACACACGCCGCGGTGCCGGAAACCCAACAAGCACATGTGCTGGACTCCCCCATATTCGAATATGTCTCAGACTAGGCTTTCGCCCAGTCCACAATTCTACAGGGGTAGAAGGTACTGATTTAGATGGAACCAAGTTCAGAGTATACATTGTCGTATCCAGCGCATACCCCCAGAACGAAACAGGTAACTCAGAATAACTCATCATCGATCTGACCATCTCCATAAGAGTCCTATTCCTTCGCTCCGCTACACCATTCTGCTGGGGTGTGCCAGGTGTAGAAAATTGGGATTGAATTCCAGCCTCTGATAAGTAATTCCTAAACTCTCCCAAGAGGTACTCACCACTACGATCAGATCGTAGGGTCTTGATACTTTTACCTTGACGGTTCTCCACATCAGCCTTGAATTCTTTGAACCTGTCAAAGCATTCAGACTTGCGGCGTATCAAGTAAATGTATCCATATCTTGAATAATCGTCTATAAAAGAGACGAAATATTCAAAACCACCTCTTTCCTGGATAGACATAGGACCGGACAAATCAGAATGAACAAATTCTAACACATCTTTGGCTCTACACCCCTTGGCCTTGAAAGGCCTCTTGGTCATTTTACCTTCCAAGCAAGATTCGCATGTTGGGAGATCCTCCACCACTAATGAACCCAAAGGTCCATCAACTATCAACCTTTGAATTCTGCTTAGGTTAATATGACCAAGCCTTAGATGCCAAAGATATGTCTGGTTCATTTACAAAGGTTCTTTTCTCTTATTAGACTTAGAAGATGAGTTATTGACTTCTATATGCATCGTGGGAGTTTTCGGTTCAAGAGTATATAAATTGCCAACCAATGTACCAGAACAGATAATCTCCCTATTCCTTTTTATAACCACTTTGTCATTAAAAGAAATAGAATATCCATCCATAAACAATTTAGAAACTGAAATTAAATTCTTTCTAAAAGTAGGTACATAAAGACAATTTCTCAAAACCAAAACTTTATTCCTATCAAAAGATAAATAAACGTCTCCCACTGCAATAGCTGCCACCTTTGAAGCATTGCCCTTGAAGACGGTAATCTCTCCCTCAGCTAGTCGTCGGGTTTCCTGGAACCCCTGCAAAGTATTGCAGACATGATCAGTGGCTCTTGTATCTACACACCAAGCACTGGTAGATAACACCGCTAAACATGTTTCAACAACTAAACAAGAAGATATACCTTTGTTCTATTGGCGAGGACAGTCCGCCTTCCAATGTCCAGTCTTCTTGCAAGTGAAGCACTTGCCTTTCAGCTTCTTCACTCCTGCCTGAGGTCCCACTGCCACTTTCTTTGCTCCACCTTGCTTCTTCTTCTTCTTACCTTTCGGTTTAGAAGAAGAAACCTTATGAGCAACCATGGCTTGAGCGCTTTGACGAAAAAGCCCCTCTACCGCCTGGAGTTCTGTTAGAAGCTCCGCCAACGAATACAACCTCTTGTTCATGTTGTTGTTGAGGCGGAACTGCTCAAAACTCCTAGGCAGAGACTGGAGAATGATATCGACTTGGGTTTCCCCATCGATCTCAGCTCCGAGGACTTCCATCTCATTAAGATGAGCCATCATCTTGAGAACATGATCCTTAACGGGTGTTCCCTCGACCATGGTGGTCGTCATCAAGTTTCTCATAGCCTCCTGTCTAGCCGCCCTACAATGATGTCCAAAAAGTTCCTTGAGATTGAACATCATGTCATAAGCTATGGCCATGGCCTGATGCTGATGTTGCAGCACATTTGACATAGATGCAAAAATGTAACACCGCGCCATCTCATCTGCCTTGATCCATTTCTTATAACTTTCTTTCTCCTTTTCATCAGAGTCATCGGTGGGCTTAGGAGGACAGACCTCGAAGAGTACAAATTTGTACTCCTCTGCAATTAAGACAATATCCAGGTTTCTTTTCCAATCAATGTAGTTTGGACCAGTAAGTTTATTTTCTTTTAATATGACAGCAAGTGGGTTGAAAGCCATTTGAAAAACTTAAGAATCACAATGATCAAAACATTAGATTTCAAATATTATTGATTCCTCAAAACAATAAAATTCCGAAATCAACCAACACCTCAAATCACCGAGAATGTCGCATGCCACGCTGTGTGGACGTATACGAATTCTACATTTGTAAGAGGAGGTTTTACCCATTAATTTTATTATCTTGTCAACCTTACTTTTTGACAAATAAAATTAATAGTTGGTTCCACTTTGGCCCTACAAATAAAAGCAGTGACTCCGATGGGGAGGATACTTTTTATTTGCATACAATCAAAAAGTTAGCCTACGCACATCCTACTATTATCCGGCATACTCAATATATGATATGTGCATGAAAGAAATCGAATCCAAAACACACAAAACCAGAAACCGTGGCTTTGATACCACTTGTAGGGAGTTGCTTCGGAGGCTCATTGGCTCCCATGTCCCCGGATTAAAATTTTCACTAATGAAAGAACTAATCCGGATGGGATGAGTTTCCTTAGCACAACCAATTCGTCTCGTGCTAACAACTTGAGTGATCGCTTGAACAAACTAGTTGTTCAAGCAACACAACTCTTCTAGTAGGTTAGCTGCGGAAGAGACGACGGACGGATCGCCGATTTTTGTGTTTGTCTTCGGGGTCCATGATTATACAAAATATATACAAATGCACACTTGTATAATCAACACATAAAAGAACATGCTAAGATGAGAAAATAAAGTTGTCAAACTTTTATACCTCACGATCTTCTACCGTATGTCCTATCCTCCTCGTGGACGTCGTGTGGGCGAAGATCCTCCACGAGTAGAAGCCTCCTAGATCGCATTCTTCCCTTCCTTGTTCGCTGCGTACAAAGAGAAGAACCAAGCAAAACTCCTTCTCCTTTCTAGAATCAGCCACCAAGCCAAGGAGCTCGATGTAACCGCCGGCCAAGGAGTGAATGGTTGAGCGCCGGCCAACTTTGTGACAATGTTGCCGCCGGGCACCTAGAAGTTGGAGAAGCGCCGGCCACCAAGAAGTTGGAGAACCGCCGGCCACCAAGGAGCAAAGGAGGAGGAAGAGGGCCGGCCAAAGCAAGGAAGAAGAGGGAGTGTGCGCCGGCCACCAAGGAGAAAAGAAGGAAACCCTAATCTCCTTTCTTGTTGCCGCCCAAACCACTTCCAAAACCCTAGCCGCCTAAAACACTTGAGAGGCAAAACCCTAATCCAAGAGAACCATTATTGCCGCCCAAGCCTTAGCCCTCTATTTATAGAATTGGCCTTAAGCCTCCTTTAATCTCCACCGTCGGATCTAGGGATTTAATCTCCACCGTCGGATCTAGGGTTTTATGCCAACCATCGGATCTAGGGTTTCATCCCAACCGTCGGATCTAGGGTTTCATCCCAACCATCGGATCTAGGGTTTCATCCCAACCGTTGGTTTTAGAGTTTTGTTTTACATCCTTGGATCTAGGCTTCTAGAGGATTATATTAGGCTACGATAGGGACCATAAGGAGGAGTTGGATCTTGGCCACTCGATGGATGGGAACCACACAAACTTGATCCATCAATGATGTTCCATTCCACTAGAGGATCATCATTGAACTACCTCACCAACCCCCATAAATCAATATGGGCTCCATATATTATTTGTACATCCATCTCCCCATGTTTAAGATATCGAATGTCCGTCAATTAATTGATTTACTGACCATCAATTAATTAACATCTAACTCCTCGAGTAGTACCACTCAACCTTATCATTATGTTGACAAAGTCAACCAGCTGGGTTTACATGATGAACCTTATGAGCTCCTCAAGGGGACATCATCAACCTAATATATAGGAAACGGTTTCCTCCTATAATCAATGGCACACCATGTAAATAATATCATTTCCCAACTTACCAGGCATATTGATTTAATCAATTTAAATCTCACCCTTTGGTAAATCAAAGAAATAAATACTAAGTACATGTGCCCGTTATTATATCGGGATTAAAAGCATGTACAACATAATATTTGAGGTCCGATTCAATTATGTAGTCAGCAATAAATTGAATCATCTCTATGTCAGTCCTGCTCAATACACCTAAGTGTACTAGTGTAACTCTATGTTCAAGACAAAACAATACCAAGCTATACTACAACCATGCCAATGGTTTATCCAAAACCATCTTGGTTGTGAGCCTCTACTTATATTCTACAAGATACTGATAACATGATCTTCTATGCCACACCAAGCACCATGATATCTACAATGTAAAATATTAGACAATATGCACACATATAATAAATATATAAAGTGCAAACAATGATCATGTGATTCTTATTTCAAAATAAAATTGTTCATATAAAAAGGGCTAGGCTTTCAGTATACATTCCAACAATCCATTGGTGGCCGACGCTTCTCCCATTCCTTGGTGGCCGGTGGCAACATTGTTACAAAGGTTGGCCGGCGCTCAACCATCTAATCCTTGGCCGGCGGTTATATCAAGCTCCTTGGCTTGGTGGCCGCTTCTAGAAAGGAGAAGGACTTTTGTTTGGTTCTTCTCTTTGTTCGGAGCAAGCAAGGAAGAGAAGAACGTAATCTAGAAGGCTTCTACTCATGGAGGATCTTCGCCCACATGACGTCCACGAGGAGGATAGGACATACGGTAGAAGATCAAGAGGTATAAAAGTTTTACAACTTTCTTTTTCTGATCTTAGCATGTTCTTTATGTGTCGATTATACTAGTTTGCATTTGTATGTATGTTGTATAATCATGGACCCCGAAGACAAACACAAAAACCGGCGATCCGTCCGTCGTCTCTTCCGCGGCTAACCAACTAGAATAGTTGTGTTGCTTGAACAACTAGTTTGTTCAAGCGATCGCTCAAGTTGTTAGCATGACGACAAAATGGTTGTGCTTAGGAAACTCATCCCATCCGGATTAGTTTTTTCATTAGTGAAAATTTTAATCCGGGGACATGAGAGCCAATGAGCCTCCGAAGCAACTACCATCAAGTGGTATCAGAGCCACGATTTCCGGTTTTGTGTGTTTTTGGATTTGGTTACTTTCATGCACATATCATATATTGAGTATACCGGATAATAGTAGGATGTGCGTAGGCTAACTTTTTGGTTGCAGGCATAAGATCCGACTATTATTTCTATTTGTATGTATGTGATTGTTTTGTGTGTGATTGTATGTATATTATTTGAATCCTCAGGGTTGACGAGGCTAGATTAGTATTTAATTTTTGTAATTAAATACGACATTGTTTAGCCACTCATTTTAGTTTACTTTCGATCTAGATTATTTGTACACTCCTTCGTGGAGTATAGGATCGATGGATGTAAATTAAAATAGTTTATCTCGGCTCGGATCTCTTTGGTGACTTGCGCACGAGAAAAGATGGAGCGGACGAGGTGGTGACACGACGGGATGCGTATTGGAGAACAATGCCATAATAGTTGGGAAAATTCTATTTTTTTTCCATATTTATTGCTGATTTGTTTTATATGAATGTTGTGTATGCTTGAAAATTCCTCATTGTCAATTTACTAAGTTGGAGAAGGACATTTTAATTAATTCCCACGGCCTCCATTACAATTTGACGTGTGATGCAACAAACTTGCGCGTTGGCTCTGAGTGCCTTCCTCCCCATCGGATGGGTTTGTTTGCGGATCACTAGGTCAAATAAGGGTTATAGGAAATTATTTAGGAGTGTGTGTACTTCCCCATCGGTAAGGCACATAATCCGAAATAATTCCCTTAGTATCGTGTAATGGTGCACACTTAGAAGCAAATAAAAAGTATCCTCCCAATCGGAGTCATTGCTTTTATTTGTAGGGCCAAAGAGGAACCAACTATTAATTTTATTTGTCAAAAAGTAAGGTTGACAAGATAATAAAATTAATGGGTAAAACCTCCTCTTACAAATGTAGAATTCGTATACGTCCACACCATCGTGGCATGCGATATTCTCGGTGTTTTGAGGTGTTGGTTGATTTTGAAATTTTATTGTTTTGAGGAATCAATAATATTTGAAATCTAATATTTTGATCATTGTGATTCTTAGGTTTTTCAAATGGCTTTCAACCCACTTGCTGTGATATTAAAAGAAAATAAACTTACTGGAACAAACTATATTGATTGGAAAAGAAACTTGGATATTGTCTTAACTGTAGAGGAGTACAAATTTGTACTCTTCGAGGTCTGTTCTCCTAAGCCCACCGATGACTCTGATGAAAAGGAGAAAGAAAGTTATAAGAAATGGATCAAGGCAGATGAGATGGCACGGTGTTACATTTTGGCATCTATGTCAAATGTGCTGCAACATCAGCATCAGGCCATGGCCATAGCTTATGACATGATGTTCAATCTCAAGGAACTTTTCGGACATCAGAGTAGGGCGGCTAGACATGAGGCTATGAGAAACTTGATGACGACCACCATGGTCGAGGGAACACCCGTTAGGGATCATGTTCTCAAGATGACGGCTCATCTTAATGAGATGGAAGTCCTCGGAGCTGAGATCGATGGGGAAACCCAGGTCGATATCATTCTCCAGTTTCTGCCTAGGAGTTTTGAGCAGTTCTGCCACAACTACAACATGAAAAAAAGGTTGTATTCGTTGGCGGAGCTTCTGACAGAACTCCAGGCGACAGAGGGGCTTTGTCGTCAAAGCGCTCAAGCCATGGTTGCTCATAAGGTTTCTTCTTCTAAACCGAAAGGTAAGAAGAAGAAGAAGCAAGGTGGAGCAAAGAAAGTGGCAGTGGGACCTCAGGCAGGAGTGAAGAAGCCGAAAGGCAAGTGCTTCACTTGCAAGCAGACTGGACATTGGAAGGCGGACTGTCCTCGCCGAAAGAACAAAGGTATATCTTCTTGTTTAGTTGTTGAAACATGTTTAGCGGTGTTATCTACCAGTGCCTGGTGTGTAGATACAGGAGCCACTGATCATGTCTGCAATACTTTGTAGGGGTTCCAGGAAACCCGACGACTAGCTGAGGGAGAGATTACCGTCTTCATGAGCAATGCTTCAAAGGTGGCGGCTATTGTAGTGGGAGACGTTTATTTATCTTTTGATAGGAATAAAGTTTTGGTTTTGAGAAATTATCTTTATGTACCTACTTTAAGAAAGAATTTAATTTCAGTTTCTAAATTGTTTATGGATGGATATTCTATTTCTTTTAATGACAAAGTGGTTATAAAAAGGAATAGGGAGATTATCTGTTCTGGTACATTGGTTGGCAATTTGTATACGCTTGAACCGGAAACTCCCACGATGCATATAGAAGTAAATAACTCATCTTCTAAGTCTAATAAGAGAAAAGAACCTTCGAAAATGAACCAGACATATCTTTGAAATCTAAGGCTTGGTCATATTAACCTGAGTAGAATTCAAAGGTTGATAGCTGATGGACCTTTGGGTTCATTAGTAGTGGAGGATCTCCCAACCTGCGAATCTTGCTTGGAAGGTAAAATGACCAAGAGGCCTTTCAAGGCCAACGGGTATAGTGCCAAAGATGTGTTAGAATTGGTTCATTCTGATTTGTGTGGTCCTATGTCTATCCAGGCAAGAGGTGATTTTGAATATTTCGTCTCTTTTATAGACGATTATTCAAGATATGGATACATTTACTTGATGCGCCGCAAGTCTGAATGATTTGACAGGTTCAAAGAATTCAAGGCTGATGTGGAGAACCGTCAAGGTAAAAGTATCAAGACACTACGATCTGATCGTGGTGGCGAGTACCTCTTGGGAGAGTTTAGGAGTTACTTATCAGAGGCTGGGATTCAATCCCAATTGTCCGCACCTGGTACACCCCAGCAGAATGGTGTGGCGGAGCGAAGGAATAGGACTCTTATGGAGATGGTCATATCGATGATGAGTTATTCTGAGTTACCTAATTCGTTCTGGGGGTTTGCTTTGGAAACAACAGCACACATTCTGAACTTGGTTCCATCTATGTCAGTACCCTCTACTCCCACAGAGTTGTGGACTGGGCGAAAGCCTAGTCTAAGACATATTCGGATTTGGGGTAGTCGTGCACATGTGCTGAAGGGAGATGCTGGTAAGTTGGAATCTCGTACAGAAGTACGCTTGTTTGTTGGCTACCCTAAGGGAACGAAGGGTGGTTTATTCTATAGTCCTAGAGATCAAAAGGTGATCGTGAGTACGAATGCCAAATTTCTAGAGGAGGACTATGTGATGAACCACAAGCCCACGAGTAGGATTGTTCTTGAGGAGTTGACAGGGGAAGTCTCGACTTCAGTACCACCGGTACAAGAGGACATACCACAAGTCACTGCACCGCGTGTCACAGAGCATACACAGGACGCACCTCATCGTAGTGGGAGAGTTGTTAGACAACCCGAGAGATTCATGTTTTTGGGAGAGTCTTCGGACTTAGTCCCTGGTGAACATGAACCTGATCCCTGGACATATGACGAGGCACTCCAAGATAGAGATGTGGTATCTTGGCAAAGAGCGATGAATTTAGAGATAGAATCAATGGATTCTAATCAAGTCTGGGAGCTAGTAGAGCCACCCGATGGTATAAAAGCCATTGGATGCAAGTGGATCTACAAGAGAAAGAGAGGAGTAGACGGGAAGGTGGAGACCATCAAAGCTAGGCTTGTTGTGAAAGGGTATACTCAGAAAGAGGGTATCGATTATGAGGAGACCTTTTCGCCGGTAGCTATGCTTAAGTCTATCCGGATTCTCTTATCCATAGCTGCTCATATGGATTATGAGATTTGGCAGATGGATGTCAAGACAGCTTTCCTTAACGGAAGTCTTGAGGAGAACATCTATATACAGCAACCAGAGAGATTCATTACTAAAGGCAAAGAGCATCTTGTATGTAAGATTAATCGGTTTATTTATTGATTGAAGCAAGCTTCTAGATCTTGGAACATCCGCTTTGATGAGGTAATCCAGTCATATGGATTTATTCAAAGTCCGGATGAGCCTTGTGTATACAAGAGATGTGATAGAAACGTAGTGGTATTTCTTGTACTATACGTAGATGACATTTTGTTAGTTGGCAACAATATCAGAGTGTTATCAGACGTAAGGGTATGGTTGTCCAAATAGTTTGACATGAAGGACTTGGGAGAAGTGGGACACATCCTTGGGATCAAAGTTATAAGGGATCGCAAGAAAAAGATGTTGTGCTTATCTCAAGCATCATACATTGACACTATCCTTGCTCATTTTAGCATGCAGAACTCTAAGAAAGGTTTTCTACCTTTTAGGCATGGAGTTCCTTTATCTAAAGAGATGTGTCCCAAAACATCAAAGGAGATAGAGGAGATGAATGCGGTTCCGTATGCTTCGGCAGTAGGAAGCCTCATATATGCTATGCTATGTACGAGACCAGATATCTGCTTTGCCGTGGGCATGGTTAGCAGATATCAGAGTAATCCTGGACAGGGACATTTGACTGCGGTAAAGCATATATTGAAGTACCTGAGAAGGACTAGGGATTATATGCTAGTTTACCGGGCAGATCAATTAGTCCATGTGGGTTACACGGATTCAGATTTCTAATCAGATAGAGACAAAAGTAAGTCTACCTCAGGGTTTGTGTTTACTTTTGGAGTTGGAGCCATAGTATGGAGGA
Source organism: Wurfbainia villosa (assembly GCA_025175895.1). Taxonomy (NCBI): domain Eukaryota; kingdom Viridiplantae; phylum Streptophyta; class Magnoliopsida; order Zingiberales; family Zingiberaceae; genus Wurfbainia; species Wurfbainia villosa. The sequence goes on from CM045988.1 coordinate 26,673,244, forward strand.
GTGTCAAGCAGAAATGCGTGGCGGACTCTACCATGGAAGCTGAGTATGTGGCAGCCTCTAAGGCAGCCAAGGAAGCTGTATGGCTCAGGAACTTCTTGATAGACTTGGATGTGATTTCTGGTTTGCCCAGAACTATCACAATTTATTGTGATAACAGTGGTGCAATTGCAAACTCGAAGGAACCACGAGCCCATAAGGCGAGTAAACACATAGAGCGCAAGTACCACCTTATACGAGAGATCGTAAAGCGAGGAGAAGTAGCTGTCGCCAAGATTACATCAGAGAATAACCGGCGGATCCATTCACTAAGGCCCTTCCAGCGAAAGCGTTTGATAGGCATGTGGAGGACATGGGGATCAGATGTATGACAGTGTGATGACAGCATAGTCTTTTAGTATAAGTGGGAGATTGTTGGAATGTATACTGAAAGCATAGCTCTTTTTGTATGAACATTTTTATTTTGAAATAAGAATCACATGATCATTGTTTGCACTTTATATATGTGTGCATATTGTCTAATATTTTACATTGTAGATAACATGGTGCTTGGTGTGACACAGAAGATCATGTTATCAGTCCCTTGTAGAATATAAGTAGAGGCTCACAACCAAGATGGTTTTGGACAAACCATTGGCATGGTTGTAGTATAGCTTGGTATTGTTTTGTCTTGAACATAGAGTTACACTAGTACACTTAGGTGTATTGAGCAGGACCGACATAGAGGTGATTCAATTTATTGCTGACTACATAATTTAATCGTACCTCGGAAATTATGTTGTACATGCTCTTAATCCTGATATAATAACGGGCACATGTACTTAGTATTTATTTCTTTGATTTATCATAGGGTGAGATTTAGATGGATTAAATCAATATGCCCGGTAAGTTGGGAAATAATATTATTTACATGGTGTGTCGTTGATTATAGAAAGAAACCGTGTCCTATATATTAGGTTGATGATGTCCCCTTGAGGAGCTCATAAGGTTCATCATGTAAACCCAACTGGTTGACTTAGTCAACATGATGATAAGGTTGAGTGGTACTACTCGAAGAGTAAGATGTTAATTGATTTATGGTCAGTAAATCAATTAATTAATGGACATTGATTATTTTAAACACGGGGAGATGGATGTACAAATAATATATGGAGCCCATATTAATTTATGGGGGTTGGTGAGGTAGTTCAATGATGATCCTCTAGTGGAATGGAACATCATTGATGGATCAAGTTTGTGTGGTTCGGATCCATCGGGTGGCCAAGATCCAACTCCTCCTCATGGTCCCTATCGTAGCCTAATATAATCCTCAAGAAGCCTAGATCCAAGGATGTAAAACAAAACTCTAAAACCGACGGTTGAGATTAAATCTCTAGATCTGACGGTTGGGATGAAACCCTAGAACCAACGGTTGAGATTAAATCCCTAGATCCGACGGTTGAGATTAAATCCCTAGATCCGACGGTTGGGATTAAATCCCTTGAACCGACGGTTGGGATGAAACCCTAGATCCGACGGTTGGGATGAAACCCTAGATCCGACGGTTGGGATAAAACCCTAGATCCGACGGTGGAGATTAAATCCCTAGATTCGACGGTGGAGATTAAAGGAGGCTTAAGCCCAATTCTATAAATAGAGGGCTAAGGCTTGGGCGGCAAGAATGGTTTTTTGCATTAGGGTTTTGCCTCTCAAGAGTTTAGGCGGCTAGGGTTTGGTTAGTCGTTTGGGCGGCAACAAGGTAGGAGATTAGGGTTTCCTCCTTTTCTCCTAGGTGGTCGGCGCTCACTCCATCTTTTTCCTTGCTTTGGTCGGCCCTCTTCCTCCTCCTTTTCTCCTTGGTGGATGGCGGTTCTCCAATCCATTGGTGGTCGGCGCTTCTCCCATTCCTTGGTGGTCGGCGACAACATTGTTACAAAGGTTGGGCGGCGCTCAACCATCTAATCCTTGGCCGGCGGTTATATCAAACTCCTTGGCTTGGTGGCCGGTTCTAGAAAGTAGAAGGAGTTTTGTTTGGTTCTTCTCTTTGTTCGGAGCGAGCAAGGTAGAGAAGAACGTGATCTAGAAGGCTTCTACTCGTGGAATATCTTCGCCCACACGACGTCCACGAGGAGGATAGGACATACGGTAGAAGATCAAGAGGTATAAAAGTTTTACAACTTTCTTTTTCTGATCTTAGCATGTTCTTTATGTGTCGATTATACAGTTTGCATTTGTATGTATTTTGTATAATCATGGACCCCGAAGACAAACACAAAAACCGGCGATCCATTCGTCGTCTCTTCCGCGGATAAACAACTAGAAGAGTTGTGTAGCTTGAACAATTAGTTTGTTCAATCGATCGCTCAAGTTGTTAGCACGACGACAAAATGGTTGTTCTTAGGAAACTCATCCCATCCGGATTAGTTTTTTCATTAGTGAAAATTTTAATCCGGGGACATGGGAGCCAATGAGCCTCCGAAGCAACTACCATCAATGGTGATGTATCAAATTTAAGGTGTGAGAAAGTTCAATGTTGAACTTTTAACATTATTTTTGATGATTTAGAGTTCCTATTGGCTTAGGGACTTCTCAAGGACATTGTTGGTGCAATGGTCAAGGGGGAGCAAGCCTTTAGGGGGAGATATCCATCATGGGATGATGGATGTTATTTTTTCCTCATGTTGGGGAAAAATGGGAATTTCAGATTCCCAATTTGGAAATTGGGAGAGTTTGTAAGATTGTCTATCTTGAGTGATATGAGACTTATCGCCAAGAAGATTGTAGGCATTTTAAATGTTTTTGTACCAAGGGGGATTATAAGATCTCATTGGGATATGAGACATTGACCTTATTGGGAGAACCTTTTTGATGTTAGTCAAAAAGGAAGAGAAAGGTAAAATTACCAATTTGGGATAATTGGTAAAAGAATTTGAGTTAGGGGCCTAACTCAAGGGTGTTTTTGTCAAACATCAAAAAGGAGGAGATTGTTGGTGCAATCGACCCAGGTCACGATTGACCAAACTTGAATTTGACTCGAGGGATGTTTTGATGTTCGACAAAAACATATGACAATGTGATTGTCATGGTAAAGTCCAAGTCATGGGTACTTGGCATGTAAAGTCCAAGTGGGACACTTGGCATTGGGAAAGTCCAAGTCTTGAGTACTTGACATGTAAAGTCCAACATGGGTTGTCAAAGAAAAGTCCAAGTATGGGTCTTGACAAAGGAAAGTCCAAGCATAGGACTTGGCATGGAAAGTCCAACATGGGTTGGCAAGGGAAAGTCCAAGCTTGAGTCTTGGCACTTGGAAAGTCCAAGGGAAATATTGGTGGCATAAAGTCCAAGCGGGAGTCTTGGCAGCATAAGTCTAATGGTTGACGGCGTAAATTCTAAGTGGGACTCTTGGCAGCGTAAGATCAATGTGCCTTGGCGGTGTAGACACCGTTAGCATGACAATAGCCGATGGAAGCACCTGAAGGCTAGCACATGGATGAACAAGTCATGGATGACTTGGAGAGATCTGATAGGCGTGAGGCTAATGGAGGTGGCTAGAAGGCTTAGGTCTAGGCTATGGGTGATCTAGCAAGTATGGAGGCACCATACTTAAGTTAAAACCTTATGTTTAAGGTATATCAGTCGATTGGGACTATGGTCAATCGATTGATGAGAGTAAAATAGGGTTTGACTACGAGAAGTGCCTCGGCGACCGCTGAGTTGGGTAGTCAATCGCTGGGCCTTATCGATCGATATGGTAATCGCTGATGATGGTCGGATCTCGGAATGTAAGGCTCTCCGGTCGAGTGATCAGTTCGAATACTCGACCGATTGAGCCATCAATCGATTGATGGGTATGATTAGTTGACTGATGGTGTATCCGTTGGACTTATCAGACATGTTTCATGTTGTTGTGAGATAACGGCTACAGGAGCAATCGATTGATGGTCCCGATCAGTCGACTGTTAGGAGAAATCCAGCCCAAGGAACAACTTTAAAGGGAGCTCATGGAGGGAGGATTTGGCATCGGTTCTTCGACATCTTTGGGACAATTTGCTGCTTCAAATCAGGGTCTCCAAGTGCAATTCAAGCGACCACAAAGCAAGCATCCAAGTTCACAATTGTAAAGTATTTCTTTACTTGTATTTGTATAGTTTACTTGTATTAGCTTGTATTTGTGTTTATTACTATTGTAATACATTGTACGAGGTTTCTCCACCTCCAACTTATTGTTGAGAAGGAGTTTATTTGATTAGTGGTGTTGTATGCATCGCTAGAGCTCGCTTGAGCTCGATCCATGGAGTAGGAACCATTCGGTTCTGAACCACATTATATCTTTGTGTTGTGATTGTGTTTGTGTGTTTGCATTGTATTATTTTTATTTCTGCTGCATACAAATCAATTTGTAGCAAGCACGCGATCATGAAAGATTTCCTCCATCTACATCATATGCACTATTCACCCCCTCTAATGGTCACGACGGTCCCTACACTTCATACAATACCCTTCCATCCACACCGAAAAGTTTAACTAACATTGACACAAAAGTTAGCCACCGTCAAGGCCATAGAAACTAAGTTCACCAACCTTTGACCAAGTGAATGCCATTACCCTCCTGGTCAAACAAATCAGCGGTATCATCATGCTAGTAACATCCTATCCACATCTACGGTAATTACCAAATCCATACTGGAAACCACCATCTACGGTGGCTGAGTGCACAACTCCAACTACCACCATCAACAGTGGCCAAGTTACGCAACTCCAACCACAACAAACTAATCCAACCGCTTCCAGGATACTCAATTCCTCAAGTCCATTGACAACTAAATTGTCAATAAGTCTAAAACAATATCAACAACTCATAAAATACATACCAAGTATGAAATTCCATCTCCTGCACACATGCATCCTTTTTACTCTAAATTGGTGATATCACAATCATCACACCGACGACGATAATTGTATGACACCAAGTTACTACAATATCAACCCACTAATTATGAATCAACCCTAGAGTATACACAGGTGTCCTTTAGCTAATCTAAATAGATCATCTTTCCACAACGAAGGATATTCATTCTCAACAACTACTGCATCCATCATCAATAATTGATGCATATCTCAAAGGTCAATCTCTCTTTGAACAACGAGTTCCAGATCTTCTCTAGACGAAATACTGGGACAAATAAATATCTTATCCAATACCTCCTATAATCGCAACTTATGTTCTTCCAATTTCCATAGTGTATAGCAACATTTATACCAATAAAATTATCTCCTGGTAAAATCATCATTCTAACAAATACCTCCTGTACATCCTCAACCTCCTATAATCAATGAGGGTATCAAACGACCTGATTAGGCTCACAACCAAACGAATGATATTGCATTGAGTACATCACGAACTTCAGCTACTTTGTGTGCTTTACACCAGCCCTCTGCCAATGCACCCTAAGTAAAAACATTTGGCTCGACAATATTATTACCTCAATCGGTAAAGTAATCATTAGAAATTTTTGATTGATAAGAGGTCTTCAATATTGAAACTACATCCAAAATCACCCCGATCATATACTTCACTTGCCTATGCAATGGTAAGCTTGGGAGTTCATCCAAAACTACATCCAAATACTCTCGGATTATATGCACATTCGAGAGACATAACATACCATAAATTCAACAATTTACCTATTCGTAAGGATATGTCTATAGTAAAAGTATGTTTACCAAAATCTAAGGTCATCCCTTGACTTCTTGGTCATTGGTCAACATCTCAGCTGACGGTAGAGATACCACTGACCCCTAAGTCAATGTATAGGAACCCTTCTAATCTGAACTAAGAATGTTCCAGATAAAGATGCCTATTAACTACCAGTATATCTCACTATATCCACGAATAGGATAAACTAAAGTAATACCCTAATTAATCAATTCTTCAGTCCACTACATCTCCTCTCGTGCAAAGATGTAAACCCATCCAACTTTTGCTCTTGGTGATTGAGCTCATGTAGGTGCAAAAATAAAAACTACTCTGAAGGAACTGAAATCAACTGCTGAAGCTAAGATACAAACCAACCGACTACAATAAAAGTGACAAACACTATTGTACTAGTAACGAGTACACCACCAACTGTAAGGTGCTAAAGAACTGCCAACATCGTAGCATGTTTCATACTCTGCAAATGGTATAGCTATGCCTGGAGAGGTAACAGTTGTTGTTGTTTGCATGAGTCTTCTGAGATGTCTTCTGCTGATGTTTCTGAATAAATCATGTCTCCCAGATGGAAGTATCATGGAATTCCAACTGTGCCTGAAGTAGTAGATCGCTGCTGGTGTGACAACCTAATCTTCTGTGATGATCTTTGCTGTCGAGATAGTGAATCATCCACTTGAAAGCAATGTCGATGGTCTTCAACTGAGTCTTCAAAGTACACCTCCTCATATAAATTGATCCAACGGATAATATGACTTTGCATGTCATCATGTCCCACACTGTATGCACATAATCCCTTCGGAGTCTTTTTTTTGATTTTGCTCATGTGCACAAGAACAAATTGATGATCTACGGTTGATCTTCCATGGTTGGAACGTAGCTCCTGACTCATGACTCCGATCTTGATCCTTTTATCTAACATTTGGAGACTTTGGATTCTAATAGTTCGACCTGCAACATCTACTTATCGGTCTCCAACTCTTAAAACACTTACTATGGAGTCATTTCCATATATGACTCGGTCTAATACCCTCCAGTAAGATTTGATAAAAGATCTATACATCCTAATCTGAATGTAGGCCAACAAATTGTGGGTGGCTTAAAATGTCCATTCACATTCTTGAGCATTAGGTGGTCGTAACCTCTGCAAGTCTAACAACTCTACATGTTACTCTCATTACCAAACCATCATCCTACTTGATGCCCAAGAATTCCTTGACAATGAGTCAAAGAAAGTGACGCGGAGAAATACTCTCTCACAACATAACTAAATTGTGATCAAGTGATATGTTATTCCCTGAAGGTTATTTCTTATATCTTCAACCAAGTACCGATTTGATCCCGATAATGGTATGCAACTCAACTTTACTTTCTCTATATAACACGAGTTAAATACTCAAAAGTACCTTCAAAATTATAGAATCCAGCATGACCAACTCAAGGATCAAAATCCCTAGGAAATACCGTAAACTAACCCTCCGCTATTTGCATCAACAATAGCATACATGCCTTGTCCATTACCCAACAGGTAATGATCTGACTAGCATAAATAGGTGAAAATTCCTAAGACTATAATCTTTGATCTCCAAAAGTAATGTGACTACCTGAACCTGCTTTCCATCTCAGTATTAGTCAACTCTTTGATGTGAGTAAAACATATAGGATTTTAGGAGTAGTTTTCGCTCACATCTCATCTCATTTTATATTGGTTTCATGCATATTTTACTTTGTTTTCCAAGCATTTTCTATTTTCTAGTTCAGAGATCTACTCTGTATACTTTTGTGTGCAGGATAGCGTTTCATGAGGAAAACGACACACTTTCGGAGCAAAAAGAAGACATTTGGCAGTTGGATGCAGAAGGGAACATGGCCAGGGCATATGCCCACACACGACCATGTTCAGAAGGAGAAAATGGCCACCACAGCTTGACAAATAGCCAGGCCATGTGTTTTCACACGGCTATGTGGCGGCCAAGAGATTTGATGTAACTAGGGTTTTTTTTCTAGATTTCGTAGCGATCCGACATGATGTCTATATAAGGAAAGCTCCGCCCAAACCCTAGGGGGGAGGGCAAGCTGGTTGGGATAGCACTCCGAAGCCCTAAAAAACTTCGAGAACTCGCATCAGGGAAGAAGAGAGCCACTCGAGAATCAAGATCTGCACCACAACGCCAGAGGGAAGAGCTGCAATTACATTGTAATTCATATTTCTTGCACATTTATCGTTTTATTCATGAATTCTATAATATATTGTGACTCTCTTCTCATATTCATGGAGTAGATTCTCCAATTCTAGGATTAGGGAGTAGTTTATGTTGAGTAGAACACTTCTATTTCAAATATGTTTTCGTTCTTGAAATCGTATTTATAGTTGAATGAATATTTAGATCTATAGCTTTATGTTTTGATTTTCTATCTTCTGTGCGTAGATGATACGAGGAGTGACAATCCTCGTATCTAATATTTAGGGGATATTAGGAGGAACCTATAGGTTGGCCTCATCGCCTGTAGCTGTGGATAGAAGGATGCGATAGAGTCGATAACGTATCTTGTTTTTGGCTCATCATAGGTATCAATTAGGCATCCTCGTACCATAGTGTATGATGTCCTTTCCACAAAACCCTAGCGAGAAAATCTAGATATATTCGATTGATAGAATGTTGTGCGACACACAAACAAAATTGAAGTCCTATAATTCCATTCAAATCCTCGTAGCAACCTTTTCTCTTCTTCCATGTGACACTGTACTGAGTTCGAACCACCGACGACCTCTCATTTGTGAACCCTCAGATTTCTAATCCAAATGACAACATATCCACTGGACAAATTGATACATGAAATCTTAGTCCCTATGGGATCAATATTCTTTATTACTCGACAACATCTGTGCACTTGTGGGCATTGAGCACGAGTGCGCACTTTGAGTCCTCAATGGTCTCCATCGCGAGATTTGAGGTTGCATTTGTGTGCATCAAGTTTTTGGCGCCGTTGCGGGGGACTTGTTGATTCAATATCAAATCAAGAAAGTGGATAGTTAAAACGAACTTAGGTTAGATTAATTTACTTGATTATTTTTATTTTTATTTTTTTTCAGACTTTCCATATCTAGATTTAGTTTTTATTTCATTTTGGCAGTGATTTTCTATTTCTTATTTGCTCTTTGATTAGTTAGCTAGATTAGTTTATTTCCTATTTCTAAACCTTAGGTAAATACTCCTAATTTTGTGGCTCAGTTCTTTGTATGCTTAGACGCTTAGGATAGAAAGGCCTGATTCCGATCGATTTAGAAATTGAACGAACCTACCACTGTTGGAAAGCCAAACAAAAGAGGATGGAGGACCAAGCTGCATCCGAAGTGAATATAGGTAGCTGACCCTTGCGGGATTACGTAGCCCCTAGAACTAGAGGATTTAGGCCGAGTATAGTTGGACCATCCATTTCGGTAAACAACTTTGAATTGAAGCCGACACTCATATATATGGTCTAGCAGAGTCAATTCGACGGAGCTACGACTGAAGACCTTTCAGGTGGATGCTTCGGAGGCTCATTGGCTCCCATGTCGCCGGATTAAAATTTTCACTAATGAAAGAATCAATCCGGATGGGATGAGCTTCCTTAGCACAACCTATTCGTCGTCGTGCTAACAACTTGAGTGGTCGCTTGAACAAACTAGTTATTCAAGCAACACAACTCTTCTAGTTGGTTAGCCGCGGAAGAGACGACGGACGGATCGCCGATTTTTGTGTTTGTCTTCGGGGTCCATGATTATACAATATATATTCATACACACACATGCATAATCAAAATATTAAAGAATATATTCAGATCTGTAAATAAATTTAAAATAACTTTATACCTTACGATCTTCTATCGTATGTCCTATCCTTCTCGTGGACGACTTGTGGACGAAGATCCTCCACGAGTAGAAGCCTTCTAGATCGCTTTCTTCTCTACCTTGTCCGCTGCGAACAAAGAGAAGAACTCACAAATACCTTTCCTATCTAGAACCGGCCACCAAATAAGGGAATTTGGTGCAACCGCCGGCCAAGGAGCAATGGATGATGCGCCGACCAACTTGTAAAGGAGTTGCCGCCGGCCACAAAGGAGAAAAGAAGGAGGAAGACCACCGGCCACCAATGGAAGGAGAACCGCCGGCTAAGGAAGAAGAGAAAAGCCTTAAGGATGGGCGCCGGCCAAGTATTGATGGTGGAAGTTGGGCGCCGGCAACAACTAGAAGGTAGAAGAAAGTTGCCGCCCACTTTTGCTCCAAACCCTAGCCGCCCACCTCTCCAAGAGCCAAACCCTAGCCGCCCACCTCTCCAAGAGCCAAACCCTAATTCTCTAATTCAAATCCTTGATTATGCTTGCCGCCCAACCCTAAGCATCTATTTATAGAATAGGGCTTAAGCATCTTTTAATCTCCACCGTCGGATCTATGGATTTAATCTCGACCGTCGGATCTAGGGTTTTATCCCAACCGTCGGATCTAGGGTTTAATCCCAACCGTCGGATCTAAAATTTCATCCCAACCGTTGGATCTAAGGTTTCATCCCAACCATCGGATCTAGGGTTTTATCCCAACCGTCGGATCTAGGGATTTAATCCCAATCGTCGATTCTAGGATTTCATCCTAACCATCGGATCTAGGGATTTAATCCCAACCGTTGGTTCTAGGTTTTGTTTTACATTCTTGGATCTAGACTTCACAAGGATTATATTAGGCTACGATAGGGACCATAAGGAGGAGTTGGGTCATGGCCACCTGATGGATCGGAACCACACAAACTTGATCCATCAATGATGTTCCATTCCACTAGAGGATCATCATTGAACTACCTCACCAACCCCCATAAATCAAAATGGGCTCCATATATTATTTGTACATTAATCTCCCCGTGTTTAAGATATCGAATGTCCGACAATTAATTGATTTACTGACCATCAATTAATTAACATCTAATTCCTCGAGTAGTACCACTCAACCTTATCATCATGTTGACTAAGTCAACCAGCTGGATTTACATGATGAACCTTATGAGCTCCTCAAGGGGACATCATCAAACTAATATATAGGACACGGTTTCCTCCTATAATCAACGGCACACCATGTAAATAATATTATCTCCCAACTTACCGGGCATATTGATTTTGTTGGGTTTTTCCGAGCCGTAAAAACCGCTTTTTTGCGTTGCGGAAACCTCGGAAGCCCCCGGCCACGGATCCGTGCGAAGTATAAAAATTATAATTACATGTATGTGCTTATAGAAATCCTAGATATACCTTAGATCTAAGAGGTTAGAACGTTACCCTCGTAGCGACGCCCTTCGCTTATCCCGCTCGTCCAAAAGTTCGCCGGAACTCGAGAGTGTCAAGTGCACACTCCTCTATGGTATCCACACAAGCAATAGGTGGAGAGAAATGCCTTAGAGTGTGCTAGCACTCCCTTAGGAATTTCGGCCAAAGAGAGGGATGGGAGAGGGAGAGCTTGAGAGGAAAGGTTCCAAGGTTGAAGATGAAGTAATGAGAGTAACTCATCAAATGAATTCCCCTAATGAAACCCCTAAAGTGGCCGGCCACTTCAAGGAGAGGGAGTTACATGCATGCATGTAACTCCCATGTCCCTTGGTCTCCCTCATGAGGTGGCACCAATTGACAAAGTCAATGATGATGTGGAGCATCATCATTGGCCGGCCATGCCTAGTCATCATCATGACATGGCATTTGGTCAAGTCAAACTTGACCTTTCATCTTCCCTCTCAAGTCAAGTCAAACTTGACCTCTAATCTCCCATGGTTGATCAAATCTAACCACTTGACTCAAGTCAATTTAATATAATGAATCTCTATTCATTAATTTAAATTGATTTGATGAATCAAATCTCAATTAGACTCATTCAACACTTGAATCAACTTGAGTCTAACTCAATTAGTCTAATTTGGATTACTCTTAATCCAATTTGGTTCATCCCATGAACCTAATCCTCATGGTTCATCATATGAACCTAATCTCCATCTAATTGCTCTTATGTGTGTGACCCTATAGGTTCTTGTAACTTTGGCAATGTCCCTAAACCGATTTAGGAACATAAGCAATGAGCGGTATCTAGCAACACATCATTGCTACCCAAGTTACAAGAATGTTGAGCTCCAACATCACCTTTGTGACTACTAATTGTGACTCTCACAATATGTGACAATGTCCCTCTATCCTTGACATCTAGATAGACCAATCGAGGCATAGACCGTGTCATCCTCGGTACAATCTAAATCTTGAACTCCAAGTAGACTCACTCTAATCAAATGAGCTCAATATCTCATATTGACTCATTTGGGCATGGCCATGCACTTCGTGGTCTCACTCTATCAAGAATATCGATGTCACCCCCGTCATATAGGAGGGATAGATCCCATCTACATCACTCACATCCCTCCGCATAATTCGTTACATACCCAGTAATCGCCTTTATAGTCCACCCATTTACGGGTGACGTTTGACGAAGCCAAAGTATGCCATTCGTTATGTAGGGAACCATGGTGACTTCAGGTCTAAGGACTAATAGTCATACTAATAGCCACATGAGAAAGTATATGACACTCATATAACGATCCATGATACTTTCTCATGGCGGGTCATTCAGTATACATTCTCCAATGCATACCCATGTGTAAACTTGATATCTCATATCCATGACTTGTGAGATCAAGTCATCTTGTTGACCTACATGCTAGTCTCTACGCATTAACATTGTCCCTGAATGTTAATACTCGACTAGGAATGATTAAGAGTAGTGTTCTCTATATCATCTCATTATCGATTCAACCAATCGATTGATATAGATAAGAACCTACTACTCAAGGACATTATTATATTTAGTTATTTGGCACCAATACAAGTAAATATAATAACCATGCCTTTATAAATAGGAATATGATACAATAAAGTCCATACAACAATCATCACATGATTGGCTCTAGGGCTTTCACTAACAATCTCCCACTAGCACTAGTGCCAATCACCGTAGTATCTAATACCCCATGACCTAGTGTGACCATCATGCTTTTTCTGTGCCAAAGCCTTGGTCAAGGGATCTGCGATGTTAGCCTCTGTGGGTACTCTGCAAATCTTCACATCTCCTCGATCGACAATCTCACGAATGAGATGGAAGCACCGATATATTCTGCCTCTGTTGTAGAATCAATAACTGTGTCCTGCTTGGAATTCTTCCAGCTCACAGTGCTACCTATTCAAGAAAAACACGAACCCTTACTGTGATCTATAATCATCCTGGTCAGTTTGGAAGATGGCATCGCTGTAACCCTTTACAGCTAGCTCCTCATTGCCTCCAAATATCAAGAAATATTCTTTAGTCCTTCTCAAGTACTTAAGAATATTCTTGACTACTATCCAGTGACGCTCACCTGGATCTGATTGGTATCTACTCATCATGCTCAAAGCATACGAGACATCAGGACGAGTACACAGCATGGCGTACATGATAGATCCTATAGCAGATGCGTAAGGGATCTTATCCATGCGGTCTCTCTCCTCTCTAGAAGAGGGACTTTGAGTCTTCGAAAGACTCACAACATGTGACATCGGCAGAAGTCCTTTCTTGGAATTCTGCATGGCAAACCGAAGTAATACCGTGTCAATGTATGTACTCTGACTTAGGCCAAGCAATCTCTTAGATCTATCTCTATAGATCTTTATGCCTAGAATACAGGCTGCTTCACCTAAGTCCTTCATTGAGAAGCACGTCCCCAGCCAAGTCTTCACAGACTGTAGCGAAGGGATGTCATTCCCAATGAGTAGTATGTCATCCACATACAATACAAGGAACACAACTGTGTTCCCATTAACCCTCTTGTAGACATAGGGTTCATCTTCATTCTTGATGAAACCAAACTGTTTGATCGCATCATCGAATCGAAGATTCCAACTCCGAGAAGCTTGCTTTAGCCCATAAATGGACCTTTGCAGCTTGCATACCTTCCCAGTATGCTGTGGATCTACAAAACCCTCAGGTTGTGTCATGTACACATCCTCGAGTAAGTTTCCATTCAGAAACGCGGTTTTGACATCCATCTGCCAGATCTCATAATCGTGGTATGCTGCAATAGCAAGCAAGATCCGAATGGACTTAAACATCGCCACTGGAGAAAAGGTTTCATCATAGTCAATACCATGAATTTGCTTGAAACCTTTAGCCACCAATCGACCCTTATAGGTATGCGTAAGTCCATCCATGTCAGTCTTTCTCCTAAAGACCCACTTACACCCAATGGGTTTGACCCCTTCAGGTGGATCAACCAAAGTCCATACTTGGTTAGTGTACATGGATTCCATCTCGGATCTCATGGCGTCTAGCCATTTCTCAGAATCTGGGCTCATCACAGCTTCCTGATAGGAGGTAGGCTCATTCTCAATGAACATAACGTCATCATGGTCAGACAAGAGAAATGAGTATCTCTCAGCCGACGTCGCCTCTATCGGACTGCGAAGAGGTAGGTCTACTTGAAGCAGTGGTTGTTCCACAACTCTTTGTGCAACAACCTCATCACCCACAACACTTTGTGGTTCTGCTCAACCTCCATCAAGGCCTCATGGTCCTTATCTTGAATTTCTTCAAGATCGAAGGTACTCCCACTAGTTTTTCTAGAAACAAAATCCCTTTCTAGAAAAACCCCAGTCTTTGCCACAAACACTTTGTGCTGACTGGGAATGTAGAAGTAATATCCCTTTGTATCCTTGGGATATCCAACAAAATAGCACCTATCGGATTTGGGTCCCAGTTTGTCTGAGACTTGACGTCGAACGTAAGCCTCACAACCCCAAATCCTCATAAAAGACATCTTGGGATTTTTCCCTGTCCATATCGTATATGGTGTCTTTACCACAACCTTGGATGGTACACGGTTAAGGGTAAAGGCGTGTCGAGCATATCCCCAAAAGGATATAGGAAGATCTGTGTGACTCATCATAGATCATACCATATCCAATAGGGTACGATTCCTCCTTTCGGATACACCATTCCACTGTGGTGTTCCAGGAGGAGTGAGTTGGGATAGAATCCCACACTCAGCTAGATAGTCACGAAACTCATGGCTAAGGTATTCACCACCTTGATCTGATCGAAGTATCTTAATACTCTTGCCAAGCTGGTTTTGTACTTCATTCTTGAATTCTTTGAACTTTTCAAAGGATTCAGATTTATGTGTCATAAGATACACATAACCATATCTACTGAAGTCATCAGTAAATATAATGAAGTACCTGTAACCACCTCTAGCAGCAACATTGAAAGGACCACATACATCACTATGTATAAGTCCTAACAAATCTGTTGCTCTTTCGCTATGTCCACTAAAGGGAGTCTTGGTCATCTTGCCTAAAAGGCAAGACTCGCATGTCTCATATGATTCAAAATCAAATGAGTCTAGCAGCCCATCCTTATGGAGCTGAGATAAGCGACTCTCATTTATGTGACCTAAGCGACAATGCCAGAGATAGGTTTGGTTCAACTCATTTGACTTGAACCTCTTGGTACTTATGTTATAGATAGGGCTCTCTAAGTCTAGAAAGTAGAGTCCGTTCATTAGAGGTGCACTACAATAGAACATTTCATTTAAATAAACTGAACAACATTTGTTCTTTATTATAAATGAAAAACCTTTCTTGTCCAAACAAGAAACTGAAATGATGTTCTTAGTTAAGGCAGGCACATAACAACATTCATCTAATTCTAGTACAAGCCCAGAGGGCAGAGATAGATCATAAGTTCCTACAAAGAATAAAGAAGAACCCTTGCTCCATTGCCTACTGTAGGTCCACCTTGCCCTTGTCAATGCCTCGCTATTTCTCATTTTCGCACATTGGTACAAATGTGAGATGCACATCCGGTATCTAATACCCATGATGAAGAAATAGATAGATTGACTTCTATAACATTTATACCTGAAGTGGAAGTCTCACTTCTCTTCTTCTTAAGATCTTCCAGGTATGCCTTGCAGTTACGCTTCCAAAGGTCCTCGCCTTCCTTGCGTAAGAAGCAAGCCCCTTCCTTGGCTATCCCTCCTTTGGGTTTAAGTTCTTTGCCTTTGCCCTTGGCTTGGGACTTTCCCTTACCTTTAGGCTTGCCCTTGCCTTTCTTCTTCTGCACCATCAAAATGGTGTCAGATTTACCCTTCTTAAGGTTAAGCTCATAGATTCTCAACATGCTGAGCATTTCAGGCAATGGCTTATCAATTTCATTCATGTTATAATTCATGACAAATTGATTGAAGGCTTGTGGCAAAGATTGCAAGATTAGGTCAGTGGCCAGCTCTTGGCCAAGTGGGAATCCCAGCCTTTGTAGGTTTTCTACGTACCCAATCATCTTGAGTACATATGTACCTACGGGAGTCCCTTCTTGCATTTTGGACCCAAATAATGCCTTAAAGACTTCATATCTCTCATGCCTAGCTTGTCCTTGATATAGTTGACGAAGATGTTCAACCATATCATAAGCATTCATGAACTCGTGTTGCTTCTGAAGCTCAAAGTTCATGGTCGCGAGCATTAGACATGACACATCTAATGCATCATCTTGATGCTTCTTGTAAGCATCTTTGTCAGCTCGCGAGGCATTGGCAGGAGGTGCCTCCGGAATGGGCTGCTCCAGGACGTACAACTTCCTTTCTTGGGTGAGAACAATTCTCGTGTTCTATCATCCCGTGAAATTTGCTCCATTGAGCTTGTCCTTCTTAAGGACAGATCGCAGAGAGAGAGTGTTCGTGTTTGTCGACATAGTTATCTACAACATACAATGTAGAGAATTAATATCATATTCCTTTTATCATTTAATTAGGCCTTTAATCAAATGATGCTCCCACTAAATTATAGGAATTTTGTAGAATCGAGTTATGGATGTGGTCAAACCACTTTTACTAGATTCATACAAACTAGCTATAATTCTTGTGGGACAAGATCCACATCATACTAAGCCTTGAGTTAGCTTTGGCTAAATCGCCCAAGACTTAGTACGATCGGTGGGTAACACATTACCGATTACATCTCTATGCAACTCTTGTTTATAGGATTAAGACCCACATTTACAAAAGACCTTGAGTTAGCTTTGGCTAAATCACCCAAGATTTAGTGTAAATGCGATCTTAACCTATCTTTCCAACGATTGGAATATGCCTATAGTTCTACTCGATCCAATTGAGTTAACTAGTTTTGCTCAATTTAATTGAGCTTACTCTAACCCGAGTCGTGATAGGCGGGACCAAGATTGTCCCTCCGCACCCTACCAAGATAATATGCGTTGCTCTGCTTTGGCAGATTCAACAACAACAAATGATCGAGGTAGTGATGGGTATCAAGGCTCGGTAGGCATTTTCGAGTTGATTCGATTATGATCTAATCTAATCGTAATGTGTATCTTATATGCATTTAGGCCTTTATTATCCTATATTAGCATGCATCATATACATACATTAATTATTCTAGCATGCATCATATACATACAAGAAAATTAACCTAGCATGCATCATATACATACAAACATTTTTCTACTAGCATGCATCACATACATACAAGCAAAATCAATTAAATATACATATATATATATCAACATATATATATATCATTAAATGTGATATAGTCATGGCCCTACTACGATCTTCTCAAGCCAATGAGAAGATCGGACGGTCAACCTAAGGCTAGCGGCTTCTCCAAGCGCTTCCTTTGACCGCCATGTGTCGTCGTCACCCTTCTCGTAAGCTCGTCTTCAAGTGTACTTTCCACCGCTCCATTTTTGTACATTACAAATACGAAACTCGAGTTACATTCGAGTCTAAAACTATTTACAACTAGAATATTAAAAGAATAGGTGCGACGTGCAGGTCGCAAACACTTACAACACGCACAACCACAAAATGGCACGCAGGCCGTATTATGAATTACAACACACATAATCCAATCCAATTGGGTTATTGGGCCATGAAAATCACAGAATTATACATAATTCTAAATTATGTATTTTTACAGAAAATTTCTATAATTTTTCCTAATTTATTTTAAATGTCACACTAAGCGGTTTCCGGGCGCGATCGCGGGACATGGCCCCTTTCGGGGATAGGGGCAGCGCCCCTACTCGCAAAATAAACTTCGTGAGTGTCCCTACAATGATCTTACAGCGACTTAAGTCGCTGTCCCAAAAACCTAAAGCGAGAACTCGCCGATTCGGAGAGTTTTTCTCGACGGTTGAAGCCTACGAGTGTCCCAACACTCGTTGCTTCGACTCTACGAGAAAAATACCCAAAAATTCTATAAAATAAGAAAATTTACAGAAACATATAAATCTGTAATTTTTATATCTAATATAAAAACTACAAAAACGAAACACATACATGCTTCGCACGTGGCTCTGATACCACTGTTGGGTTTTTCCGAGCCGCAAAAACCGCTTTTTGCGTTGCGGAAACCTCGGAAGCCCCGGCCACGGATCCGTGCGAAGTATAAAATTATAATTACATGTATGTGCTTACAGAAATCCTAGATCTACCTTAGATCTAAGAGGTTAGAACGTTACCCTCGTAGCGACGCCCTTCGCTTATCCCGCTCGTCCAAAAGTTCGCCGGAACTCGAGAGTGTCAAGTGCACACTCCTCTATGGTATCCACACAAGCAATAGGTGGAGAGAAATGCCTTAGAGTGTGCTAGCACTCCCTTAGGAATTTCGGCCAAAGAGAGGGATGGGAGAGGGAGAGCTTGAGAGGAAAGGTTCCAAGGTTGAAGATGAAGTAATGAGAGTAACTCATCAAATGAATTCCCCTAATGAAACCCCTAAAGTGGCCGGCCACTTCAAGGAGAGGGAGTTACATGCATGCATGTAACTCCCATGTCCCTTGGTCTCCCTCATGAGGTGGCACCAATTGACAAAGTCAATGATGATGTGGAGCATCATCATTGGCCGGCCATGCCTAGTCATCATCATGACATGGCATTTGGTCAAGTCAAACTTGACCTTTCATCTTCCCTCTCAAGTCAAGTCAAACTTGACCTCTAATCTCCCATGGTTGATCAAATCTAACCACTTGACTCAAGTCAATTTAATATAATGAATCTCTATTCATTAATTTAAATTGATTTGATGAATCAAATCTCAATTAGACTCATTCAACACTTGAATCAACTTGAGTCTAACTCAATTAGTCTAATTTGGATTACTCTTAATCCAATTTGGTTCATCCCATGAACCTAATCCTCATGGTTCATCATATGAACCTAATCTCCATCTAATTGCTCTTATGTGTGTGACCCTATAGGTTCTTGTAACGTTGGCAATGTCCCTAAACCGATTTAGGAACATAAGCAATGAGCGGTATCTAGCAACACATCATTGCTACTCAAGTTACAAGAATGTTGAGCTCCAACATCACCTTTGTGACTACTAATTGTGACTCTCAAAATATGTGACAATGTCCCTCTATCCTTGACATCTAGATTGACCAATCGAGGCATAGACCGTGTCATCCTCGGTACAATCTAAATCTTGAACTCCAAGTAGACTCACTCTAATCAAATGAGCTCAATATCTCATATTGACTCATTTGGGCATGGCCATGCACTTCGTGGTCTCACTCTATCAAGAATATCGATGTCACCCCCGTCATATAGGAGGGATATATCTCATCTACATCACTCACATCCCTCCGCATAATTCGTTACATACCCAGTAATCGCCTTTATAGTCCACCCATTTACGGGTGACGTTTGACGAAGCCAAAGTATGCAACTCGTTATGTAGGGAACCATGGTGACTTCAGGTCTAAGGACTAATAGTCATACTAATAACCACATGAGAAAGTATATGACACTCATATAACGATCCATGATACTTTCTCATGGCGGGTCATTCAGTATACATTCTCCAATGCATACCCATGTGTCAACTTGATATCTCATATCCATGACTTGTGAGATCAAGTCATCTTGTTGACCTACATGCTTGTCTCTACGCATTAACATTGTCCCTGAATGTTAATACTCGACTAGGAATGATTAAGAGTAGTGTTCTCTATATCATCTCATTATCGATTCAACAAATCGATTGATATAGATAAGAACCTACTACTCAAGGACATTATTATATTTAGTTATTTGGCACCAATACAAGTAAATATAATAACCATGCCTTTATAAATAGGAATATGATACAATAAAGTCCATACACTAATCATCACATGATTGGCTCTAGGGCTTTCACTAAGAGATTTAATCCATCTAAATCTCACCCACTGGTAAATCAAAGAAATAAATACTAAGTACATGTGCCCGTTATTATATCGGGATTAAGAGCATGTACAACATAATATCCGAGGTCCGATTCAATTATGTAGTCAGTACTAAATTGAATCACCTCTATGTCGGTCCTGCTCAATACACCTAAGTGTATCAGTGTAACTCTATGTTCAAGACAAAACAATACCAAGCTACACTACAACCATGCCAATGGTTTGTCCAAAACCATCTTGGTTGTGAGCCTCTACTTATATTTTACAAGGAACTGATAACATGATCTTCTGTGCCACACCAAGCACCATGTTATCTACAATGTAAAATATTAGACAATATGCACACATATAATAAATATATAAAGTGCAAACAATGATCATGTGATTCTTATTTCAAAATAAAATGTTCATACAAAAAGAGCTAGGCTTTCAGTATACATTCCAACAATCTCCCACTTATACTAAAAGACTATGCCGTCATCACTCTGCCATACATCTGATCCCCATGTCCTCCACATGCCTATCAAACGCTTTCGCTGGAAGGGCCTTAGTGAATGGATCCGCCAGGTTATCCTCTGATGCAATCTTGGCGACATCAACTTCTCCTCACTTTACGATCTCTCGTATGAGGTGGTACTTGCGCTCTATGTGTTTACTCGCCTTATGGGCTCGTGGTTCCTTCGAGTTTGCAACTGCACCACTATTATCACAATAAATTGTGATAGTTCTGGGCAAACCAGGAATCACATCTAAGTCCATCAAGAAGTTCCTGAGCCATACAGCTTCCTTGGCTGCCTCAGAGGCTGCCACATACTCAGCTTCCATGGTAGAGTCCGCCACGCATTTCTACTTGACACTCTTCCATACTATGGCTCCACCTCCAAAAGTAAACACAAACCCCGAGGTACACTTACTCTTGTCCCTATATGATTGGAAATACGAATCCGTGTAACCCACAGGGACTAATTGATCTGCCCGGTAAACCAGCATATAATCCCTAGTCCTTCTCAGGTACTTCAATATATGTTTTACCGCAGTCCAATGTCCCTGTCCAGGATTACTCTGATATCTGCTAACCATGCCCACGACAAAGCAGATATCTGGTCTCGTACATAGCATAGCATACATAAGGCTTCCTACTGCCGAAGCATAAGGAACCACC
This sequence comes from Wurfbainia villosa, assembly GCA_025175895.1. Taxonomy (NCBI): domain Eukaryota; kingdom Viridiplantae; phylum Streptophyta; class Magnoliopsida; order Zingiberales; family Zingiberaceae; genus Wurfbainia; species Wurfbainia villosa. The sequence continues at coordinate 26,694,370 of CM045988.1, forward strand.
TTCATGTCCTCTATCTCCTTTGATGTTTTGGGACACATATCTTTAGATAAAGGAACTCCATGCCTAAAAGGTGGAAAACCTTTCTTGGAGTTCAGCATGCTAAAACGAGCAAGGATAGTGTCAATGTATGAGCTTGAGATAAGCACAACATCCTTTTCTTGCGATCCCTTATAACTTTGATCCCAAGGATGTGTCCCACTTCTCCCTAGTCCTTCATGTCAAACTGTTTGGACAACCATACCCTTACATCTGATAACACTTTGATATTGTTGCCAACTAACAAAATGTCATCTACGTATAGTAAAAGAAACACCACTACGTTTCCGTCACATCTCTTGTATACACAAGGCTCATTCGGACTTTGAATAAATCCATATGACTGGATTACCTCATCAAAGCGGATGTTCCAAGATCTAGAAGCTTGCTTCAATCCATAAATGGACCGATTAAGCTTACATACAAGATGTTCTTTGCCTTTAGCAATGAATCCCTCTGGTTGCCGCATATAGATGTTCTCCTCAAGACTTGCGTTAAGGAAAGCTGTCTTGACATCCATCTGCCAAATCTCATAATCCATATGAGCAGCTATAGATAAGAGAATCCGGATAGACTTAAGCATAGCTACCGGCGAAAAGGTCTCCTCATAATCGATACCCTCTTTCTGAGTATACCCTTTCGCAACAAGCCTAGCTTTAAAGGTCTCAACCTTCCCGTCTACACCTCTCTTTCTCTTGTTGATCCACTTGCATCCAATGGTTTTTACACCATCGGGTGGCTCTACTAGCTCCCAGACCTGATTAGAATCCATAGATTCTATCTCTGAATTCATCGCTCTTTACCAAGATACCGCATCTCTATCTTGGATTGCCTCGTCATATGTCCAGGGATCAGGTTCATGTTCACCAGGGACTAAGTCCGAAGACTCTCCCAAAAACATGAATCTCTCGGGTTGTCTAACAACCCTCCCACTACGACGAGGTGCCTCCTGTGTATGCTCTGTGACACGCGGTGCAGTGACTTGTGGTATCTCCTCTTGTACCGGTGGTACTGAAGTCGGGACTTCCCCTGTCAACTCCTCAAGAATAATCCTACTCTTGGGCTTGTGTTTCATTACATAATCCTCCTCTAGAAATCTGGCGTTCGTGCTAACGATCACCCTCTGATCTCTAGGATTATAAAACAAACTAGCTTTCGTTCCCTTAGGGTAGCCAACAAACATGCACACTTCTGTACGAGGTTCCAACTTACCAACATCAGCCTTCAGCACATGTGCTAGACTCCCCCATATCCGAATATGTCTCAGACTGGGCTTTCGCCCAGTCCACAATTCTACAGGGGTAGAAGGTACTGATTTAGATGGAACCAAGTTCAGAGTGTACATTGTCGTATCCAGTGCATACCCCCAGAACGAAACATGTAACTCAGAATAACTCATCATCGATATGACCATCTCCATAAGAGTCCTATTCCTTCGCTCCGCTACACCATTCTACTGGGGTGTGCCAGGTGCAGACAATTTGGATTGAATCCCAGCCTCTGATAAGTAACTCCAAAACTCTCCCAAGAGGTACTCGCCACCACGATCAGATCGTAATGTCTTGATACTTTTACCTTGACGGTTCTCCACTTCAGCCTTGAATTCTTTGAACTTGTCAAAGCATTCAGACTTGCGGCGTATCAAGTAAATGTATCCATACCTTGAATAATCATCTATAAAAGAGACGAAGTATTCAAATCCACCTCTTGCCTGGATAGACATAGGACCACACAAATCAGAATGAACCAATTCTAACACATCTTTGGCTTTATACCCCTTGGCCTTAAAAGGCCTCTTGGTCATTTTACCTTCCAAGCAATATTCGCAGGTTGGGAGATCCTCCACCACTAATTAACCCAAAGGTCCATCAGCTATCAACCTTTGAATTCTACTTAGGTTAATATGACCAAGCCTTAGATGCCAAAGATATGTTTGGTTCATTTGCGAATGTTCTTTTCTCTTATTAGACTTAGAAGATGAGTTATTGATTTTTATATGCATCGTGGGAGTTTTTGGTTCAAGAGTATATAAATTGCCAACCAATGTACCAGAACAGATAATCTCCCTATTCCTTTTTATAACCACTTTGTCATTAAAAGAAACAGAATATCCATCCATAAACAATTTAGAAACTGAAATTAAATTCTTTCTAAAAGTAGGTACATAAAGACAATTTCTTAAAACCAAAATTTTATTCCTATCAAAAGATAAATAAACGTCTCCCACTGCAATAGCCGCCACCTTTGAAGCATTGCCCATGAAGACGGTAATCTCTCCCTCAGCTAGTCGTCGGGTTTCCTGGAACCCCTGCAAAGTATTGTAGACATGATCAGTGGCTCCTGTATCTACACACCAGGCACTGGTAGATAACACCGCTAAACATGTTTCAACAACTAAACAAGAAGATATACCTTTGTTCTTTCGGCGAGGACAGTCCGCCTTCCAATGTCCAGTCTGCTTGCAAGTGAAGCACTTGCCTTTCGGCTTCTTCACTCCTGCTTGAGGTCCTACTGCCACTTTCTTCGCTCCACCTTGTTTCTTCTTCTTCTTACCTTTCGGTTTAGAGGAAGAAACCTTCTGAGCGACCATGGCTTGAGCACTCTGACGAAAAAGCCCCTCTGCCGCCTGGAGTTCCGTCAAGCTCCGCCAACGAATACAACCTTTTGTTCATGTTGTAGTTGAGGCGGAACTGCTCAAAACTCCTGGAGAATGATATCGACCTGGGTTTCCCCATCGATCTCAGTTCCTAGAACTTCCATCTCATTAAGATGAGCCATCATCTTGAGAACATGATCCCTAACGGGTGTTCCCTCGATCATGGAGGTCGTCATCAAGTTTCTCATAGCCTCCTGCCTAGCCGCCCTACTCTGATGTCCGAAAAGTTCCTTGAGATTGAACATCATGTCATAAGCTGTGGCTATGGCCTGATGCTGATGTTGCAGCACATTTGACATAGATGCCAAAATGTAACACTGCGCCATCTCATCTGCCTTGACCCATTTCTTATAACGTTCTTTCTCCTTTTCATCAGAGTCATCGGTGGGCTTAGGAGGACAGACCTCGAAGAGTACAAATTTGTACTCCTCTGCAGTTAAGACAATATCCAGGTTTCTTTTCCAATCAATGTAGTTTGGACCAGTAAATTTGTTTTCTTTTAATATCACACAAGTGGATTGAAAGCCATTTGAAAATCCTAAAAATCACAATGATCAAAATATTAGATTTCAAAAATTATTGATTCCTCAAAACAATAAAATCCCGAAATCAACCAACACCTCAAATCACCGAGAATGTCGCATGCCACTCTGTGTGGACGTATACGAATTCTACATTTGTAAGAGGAGGTTTTACCTATTAATTTTATTATCTTGTCAACCTTACTTTTTGACAAATAAAATTAATAGTTGGTTCCTCTTTGGCCCTACAAATAAAATCAGTGACTCCTATGGGGAGGATACTTTTATTTGTATCTAAGTGTGCACCATTACACGATACTAAGGGAATTATTTTGGATTATGTGCCTTACCTCTGTGGAAGTACACATGCTCCTAGATAATTTCCTATAACCATTATTTGACCTAGTGATCCGCAAACAAACCCGTCCTCAGGGAGGAAGGCACTCAGAGCCAACACACAAGTATGTTGCATCACATGTCAAATTGTAATGGAGGCCGTGGGAATTAAATAAAATATCCCTCTCCCACTTAGTAAATTTCAAATGAGGAATTTTAAATCATACACAACATGCATATAAAACAAATAAGCAATAAATATGGAAAAAACAGAATTTTTCCAACTATTATGGCATTGTCCTCCAATATGCATCCCGTCGTGTCGCCACCTCGTCCGCTCCATCTTTTCCCGTGCGCAAGTCACCAAAGAGTTCCGAGCTGAGATAAATCATTTTATTTACATCCATCGATCCTATACTCCACGAAGGAGTGTACAAATAATCTAGATCGAAAGTAAACTAAAATGATTGGCTAAACAATGTCGTATTTAATTACAAAAATTAAATACTAATCTAGCCTCGTCAACCCCGAGGATTCAAATAATAAATTTTTACACACATCCATTCACATACACACACATGGCCAGAATAGTCGGATCTTATGCCTGCAACCAAAGAGTTAAACTACGCATATCCTACTATTATCCGGCACATATAATATATGAAAAAGTGCAAAATTAATCAATCCAAAACACACAAAACCGGAAACCGTGGCTCTGATACCAATTTCAGGTGGATGCTTCGGAGGCTCATTGGCTCCCATGTCCCCGGATTAAAATTTTCACTAATGAAAGAATCAATCCGGATGGGATGAGCTTCCTTAGCACGACCTATTCGTTGTCGTGCTAACAACTTGAGTGGTCGCTTGAACAAACTAGTTATTCAAGCAACACAACTCTTCTAGTTGGTTAGCCGCGGAAGAGACGACGGACGGATCGCCGGTTTTTGTGTTTGTCTTCGGGGTCCATGATTATACAATATATATTCATACACACACATGCATAATCAAAATATTAAAGAATATATTCAGATCTGTAAATAAAGTTAAAATAACTTTATACCTTACGATCTTCTATCGTATGTCCTATCCTTCTCGTGGACGACGTGTGGACGAAGATCCTCCACGAGTAGAAGCCTTCTAGATCGATTTCTTCTCTACCTTGTCCACTGGGAACAAAGAGAAGAACTCACAAATACCTTTCCTATCTAGAACCGGCCACCAAATTAGGGAATTTGGTGCAACCGCCGGCCAAGGAGCAATGGATGATGCGCCGGCCAACTTGTAAAGGAGTTGCCGCCGGCCACCAAGGAGAAAAGAAGGAGGAAGACCACCGGCCACCATTGGAAGGAGAACCGCCGGCTAAGGAAGAAGAGAAAAGCCTTAAGGATGGGCGCCGGCCAAGTATTGATGGTGGAAGTTGGGCGCCGGCAACAACTAGAAGGTAGAAGAAAGTTGCCGCCCATTTTGCTCCAAACCCTAGCCGCCCACCTCTCCAGGAGCCAAACCCTAATTCTCTAATTCAAATCCTTGATTATGCTTGCCGTCCAACCCTAAGCATCTATTTATAGAATAGGGCTTAAGCCTCCTTTAATCTCCACCGTCGGATCTAGGGATTTAATCTCGACCGTCGGATCTAGGGTTTTATCCCAACCGTCGGATCTAGGGTTTAATCCCAACCGTCGGATCTAGGATTTCATCCCAACCGTCGAATCTAAGGTTTCATCCCAACTGTCGAATCTAGGGTTTTATCCCAACCGTCGGATCTAGGGATTTAATCCCAATCGTCGATTCTAGGATTTCATCCTAACCATCGGATCTAGGGATTTAATCCCAACCGTTGGTTCTAGGTTTTGTTTTACATTCTTGGATCTAGACTTCACAAGGATTATATTAGGCTACGATAGGGACCATAAGGAGGAGTTGGGTCTTGGCCACCCGATGGATCGGAACCACACAAACTTGATCTATCAATGATGTTCCATTCCACTAGAGGATCATCATTGAACTACATCACCAACCCCCATAAATTAATATGGGCTCTATATATTATTTGTACATTAATCTCCCCATGTTTAAGATATCGAATGTCCGACAATTAATTGATTTACTGACCATCAATTAATTAACATCTAATTCCTCGAGTAGTACCACTCAACCTTATCATCATGTTGACTAAGTCAACCAGCTGGATTTACATGATGAACCTTATGAGCTCCTCAAGGGGACATCATCAACCTAATATATAGGACACGGTTTCCTCCTATAATCAACGACACACCATGTAAATAATATTATTTCCCAACTTACCGGGCATATTGATTTAATCCATCTAAATCTCACCCACTGGTAAATCAAAGAAATAAATACTAAGTACATGTGCCCGTTATTATATCGGGATTAAGAGCATGTACAACATAATATCCGAGGTCCGATTCAATTATGTAGTCAGTACTAAATTGAATCACCTCTATGTCAGTCCAGCTCAATACACCTAAGTGTATCAGTGTAACTCTATGTTCAAGACAAAACAATACCAAGCTACACTACAACCATGCCAATGGTTTGTCCAAAACCATCTTGGTTGTGAGCCTCTACTTATATTTTACAAGGAACTGATAACATGATCTTCTGTGCCACACCAAACACCATGTTATCTACAATGTAAAATAATAGACAATATGCACACATATAATAAATATATAAAGTGCAAACAATGATCATGTGATTCTTATTTCAAAATAAAATGTTCATACAAAAAGAGCTAGGCTTTCAGTATACATTCCAACAAAGACCCGAACCGACACTTGGAGTCATTCTTGGAAATCTGCTCGACGATGAAGATAAATGGATTCCCTACAGATGCGATCCTCCTGAGCCTATTCCCACTCTCATTGCGGGATAAGGCTAAGGCATGACTTCACTCCCTTCCTTCGGGAAGCATTACTACATGGGAGAAATGTTAGCAGCAGTTTTTGAACAAATACTTCCCACCAAGCAAAATTGCTCATGACTACACCACGATAGCAACATGCAACTGGAACGAAGGGGACTCCTTTTTCAAGGCTTTGGATCGCTACAAGGGGCTACTTTACCAATACCCCCACCATGGACTGGAAAGGTGGTTGGTGATCCACATCTTCTACAATGGAATCATGTACGCCACAAAGATGTCCCTAGCTTCTTTCACAAAAGGAACACTTATGAATAAGACCATAGAGGAAGCTGAGGAGCTAATAGTGTTGGGAAAAACCAGATCATGATGTTCACAACATCACAGGTGAATAATTCTCACAATCGCAGTGAAGACAATATATAAATCGGATCCCACCAGAGATCCATGCAAAAAGATACAAATCATTTTTCTTAATCTTATCTAGAAGAAAAGATATACCTTTGATGCATGCCCTTCTTAATCCCGCTAATCCAAACGCTGTCGGATCTCAATACGGTAAGGATAATCGTATCTCTAAGGTATCCACACTGACACTCAGTAGTTTTGGAGTCACGTTGTGCTAGCAACCCTAGTAAACGCCAAGAACCATTGCGAAAGAAGAAGGAGAGAAAGGAAGAGAGAACTCTTTCTCTTTTTCTGGCTTTGCACATTAGAACTTGCCAAAAAATCATTTGCTTTCACGTTGAAAGCATTTTAAGCCACTAGCAACCCTTGCCATTAATTCCTCTTAAAGTCTCTTTATTAAGAAGACTTTTAATCTCCTAATGAATACTATGACCCTTGGTATTCCTCTTCATCATGAATACCATGACCCTTGGTATTCCATGCATGATTAATCTTCCATGGTTTAACTTGAGTCTAACTCAAGTTTAACCAGTTTGAGTCCAACTCAAGTCTTGGCCATATGCTCAATTGTTCTTTTAGTCCAACTAAAAGAAACCACCTCCAAAAAAGAATGTCATTTGTGTGTGACCCAATAGGCTCTTGTAACGTTGGCAATGTATCTAAAACCATTTAGATACATAAGCAATGACCGGCATCTAGCAATATATCATTGCTACCCAAGCTACAAGAAAGTTGTGATCTGATAACCTTTCCATGACCATTATCATGTATGAAGGTGTCCTTCTATCCTTGATATCTTAGATCAATCAATGAGGCATAGATCGTGTCATCCCCTTATCGATCTTTATGTTTCTTGATCCCTAGTAGACTCACTCAAACAAATGAGCTCAATATCTCATATTGACTTATTTGAGCATGACCATGCATTTTGTGGTCATACTCTATCAAGAGGCCAAAGATATCACTCCCGTCATATGGGAGGGATAGATCCCATCTACATCACTCACATCTCTTCACATAATTTGTTACATACCCAGTAATCACCGTTATAGTGCACTCTATTACGGTGTGATGTTAGATGATACCAAAGTACATAACTCCTTATGTAGGGAACTGTAGTGACTTCTGGTCTAAGGACTATTCATACTAATAGTCACATGAGAAAGTATATGACACTCGTATAATGATCCATGACACTTTCTCATGGTGGGTCAATTCAGTACATATATTCTCCAATATATATACCCATGTGTCAATGTGATATCACATATCCACAACTTGTGAGATCAAGTCATTCATTGACCTACATGCTAGTCTCAATGTATCAATATATCCCTTTGTCTATTATTACAATACTTGACTAGGAATGTTTAAGAATAGTGTTCTCTACAACTTCTCATAATCAATTCTACCAATTGATATACTGTAAATTAGAACCTACTATTCAAGGGAATTATTATATATATTTACTGGAACACACATAAAATATATATAATAATTAATCTTTGCCTGTTATTAATAAAATATGATACATATGATCCCTAATTAATCATCTCATGATTGACACTAAGGGCTGACACTAACAAATAGAAGAGGTGGCCCTGAACCATAATCAATGGGCTTCCGAACGTGGTCACCCAACTCCTGCAGTGGGACGATATGCTATTAACTCCGTGGATCACCTAACAGCGAGAATGGACGCATTTAGTAGATGATTCGACTCTTTAAATCCTGCATCTGCATGTGTGGCTATTGACATTGGAGAAGGAGCACCAGCGTATCGGGTGTTAGTAATATATGAGAGATGTCCTAAGATAATCGCCTTATGTATGAACCATTTATATGATAAATGAAGATTCACTATTTGAGTATACATGTTTTATGTATTTGATTGGATCTTAAACTCATTTACTGAATGTCCACAATACGATTCACAGCATGAGAGAATTTGTGATTTGATCACAACTAGTGAGTATCTCTACATGTGTAATTGTGATGTATCGAAATTATCCCTAGTCGATGAATTGATGGATTTGGACACCATCAATTCTATCGAGACTAGCACGAGGTATACTCCTTGGTATATCCAAGCAGCTGATTCTCACTGGCTGGAGACATAGTGATGTCCGGAGTTAATCGTGGATGCTAGTTATGGTAACTAGTTCATTGGAGTGACCAGCCGTAAGACTTCATATGGTTCTCTGCATATATAGATATGTCAATAAAGTTCTTACTGTAGCTTAAGTGCGATGTTCCTTTGACTTGTGGTATTCAAGTCATCTTGATCATGGAGACTTATGCTTTGACATCTTAAGCAAACATCTCTAAGGAGATGTGGACCCGGGATGATTGGGTATAAGTCGAAGTGATCGAAGGTGTTTGAATAGCCTATAAAGGATTCACCACTCCATGCGAGGAGATGTATACCCATGGCCTCTCGTCGGATTGTTACTAAAGTCTTTGGCCAAAGCATTACATGTTTAGAGTAAGGTACTCTTCGATACATGTGTAGTAACTAGAATCCGTAGGACGAGGAAATGATACTTGGGCTAGTCGTGACATAGTCAGCCTAGTGGGGACTGATACTATAGACCATGTCCTGAACCAAGTGGGTATAAGATGAGTGAAGGGAATGGGGCACGATTCATTCGAGCTGCTGAAGGGTTTCAAAAATAGTTCTGGATCAACCGTTGATCTTTTCGGTTAATTAGGATCATGATGTACTACTAGGTGCCACTCATGATCGTTCTATAATTAATAGTTAATTATAGACGGCCAACATAAACCGAGAACCTATTTGGTCACACTCACAATGAGCGTAATCCGAAGGATTTAAAACGAGCTTGAGAATGAGATTCTCAAACCGAGAGAAACTATGTTTGGTTGGACCAAATATGGAGCGAGCATGAAATCGTTTCAGTCGCAATAGAAGCGTGGATGAGCCATGTCTTATGAAGACATAATGGATGAACCAAAATGGTTTGGTTCTAATGCAAAGGAGGAGAATAAACCAAAGGGTTTGGTTTATTTTAAACGAATGAACCAAAAGTTGGTTCGGTTCGTTTTAACTTAAAATAAACCATCATGGTTTGGTTTATTTTAACTTATCTTAATGGAGCGGGTTAACGGGCCTAATGGTTATGATCCAATAACCATTAAGAGAATTAGTTCTCTATAAAAGAGGGCTTAAGGGATAATTAAGGCCTAATCCAAAACCCTAGCCCTAAGATTGCCGCCCACCTCCTCCTTGGAGTTCACGATGCCAACCTCCATTGCCGCCCAGCTCTTGTGCCGCCGTCCAAGTCCTTGCCGGGATCCAAGCTTCAGCCGGTGATCCTCCGACGACCCTCCGGTGATCTTCCTAGGCTTCGGTGAAAAGGTGAGCACTTGGCTTCCTTGTTTTGGCCGGCGCCTACTCCTCCACCAAAGCTGTCCAGTTTTCTGGACAGCTTGTTCTCCTCTCGTCGGAGTGTCGTTTGGACGACGGTTTGAGCTCCGACAGCGGCTAAACTACCGGGGATTCGATCTCCGGTAATCCTCTGAGGTGGAGGACGTGTTAGGGCAATCTCTTGCCGTGATATGGTTTTGATGGTGTGGCAAAGGGTTTAAGTTAGTGTGTTATGTTTATTTGATATGTGCGTTGAAGTCGTGCAGGACTTAGTAATTCGCACATGGAGCCATGGCGAGTTTCACATCTCATGACTCGTGCCTTGAGTCGGTGAAGGATAGCTTTGCGGAAGCCGTGCGCTTGGAGCATCCGAGGGACCGCCGGACGAGAAGCTTGGAGTGAAGCCGGAGGAAGTAGACTTCGAGGCAAGAGACGCGAAGGAGCATTGCAGAGCCGTGCGCCTGATGCTGCCGAGGGACGTGGCCGAGAACGAAGAGAACTTCGAAGGCGAAGGACTCCGAGAAATGAGAGTGAGCGATTGTAACCCGGGGAGGGGTAGCTCTTAGGTGAAACTTGGCCATTTGGCCAAGTGTCGGATGGGTTTTCCCGACACCAGTCGACTGCCATGGAATGGCAGTCGACTGCTCTGAGTCGAGTGTAGCTCGACTGGTATACGACTGACTGGTTTGTGGCAGCAGTCGACTGCCATACGTTGGCAGTCGACTGGTCAATAGGGTTTTGGCCACAGAACCGCTCGTAGCCGACTGGGCAGTCGACTACGGGGTCAGCAGTCGACTGGTGAGGTCCAGCAGTCGACTGCCAAGAGTTCCGTTGGACAACAACGGTCGGCATCCGACGTGTTCGGAGGCCGTTGTAGTGACGGCGGATCGCGCCATGGGCGGCGATCGATGGCGCTAGCCCTCTATAAAAAGAGAGGGTGTGAGCCTTTGAGAGGCTAATGCTTAAGTTCCAAACAATCTTCCTAGTGCCCCACAAGCTCTAAACTCTTCTTACTCGCTTTTACTCCATTCTATTTGTAAGAAGAGTGATCTTGATTGTAAAGGTTACCTCCACCTAGCTTGGTGCAAAGGAGAGACCATTTAGTGGATTGGTTGAGCGGAGTGATTCACCGAGGACGAATCGGGGACCGTGGATTAGCGGCGTAGCCGTGAACCACGTTACATCTTGTGTTAGCATTGTCTATTTCCTTTGCTTTGTTTTTATTTGTTTAATTTGCTTGTATTGTTGTTTCCGCTTGCGCTAATCTAATTGTAGACGAGCAAATTCCGATAACCAACGAGGGCTATTCACCCCCTCTAGCCGGCCATCCGATCTCCTTACAAGTGGTATCAGAGCCGAGGTTGCTTGTCACCGGACTAACCGCCGCAACAAGCCCTACATCAAAATGGCGGCTCAACATCCACCCACGAGTTCGACGGAATTCTCTTGGTGGAAAAGGAGAATGGAGGTATTCTTGAAACCGATTTGATATTATGCTTATAATGGAAAATGGTTTGAGTTGCCTAGGGATGAAAGGGTGAGCCAATAGAGAAGTCAAGGTGGAATAACAACGAGGAGGAGCACCTTGCAAACTCAAAGGCAAAACATCATCTTCTCAATGTGCTCCCTCAACAAGAGATCAACCGGATCGGAGAATGCACTAGCGCCAAGAGATGTGGGAGAAGCTTGTAGAGCTTCATGAAGGCACCTCGGAGGCCAAGCTTGCAAGAAGAGACCTCCTCCGCTCCCAACTATCAATATAAAACTAGAAAAGGGAGAAAAGGTAACCTCACTACACTCTAGGTTTAAAGAAATTTTAATTGGGCTAACAAGTGTAGGTGAGAAGCTATCGAACGGGACATGCTCATGAAGGCTATAGATGCCTTTCCCGGTCCTCAAAGTGGAGTTCCATGGTGGACTCCTTCTATATGTCCAAGAACTTGAAGTAAGTACCTTGGAGGAGTTCTTCTCGACAATGGAGCTCCAGAAAGCGAGGCTTGAAGGAATTCAAGAAGAGCCAAGAATTCAACCCTCAAGAGGAGTAGCATTGTTGGCAAACAAGGGAAGAAGAAGATGGAAGTCCCCTCCTCCTCGATGATGAAGCCTCCTCCTCCTCCATGGATAGCACCGAGAAGCCTACATGGTAAGGAAGGTGAGGCGTGTATTTAAAATTTTAGATTTGATAAATCAAATGATAGGAATAGAAGACCAAGGGGAAGGTGATATGCTACAATTGCCAAGGAGAGGGACATATAAGGGACAATTGTCCTCTCCTAAACAAAAGCAAGGAAGAGAGGAAAAGAAAGAAGAAAGAAGAAGAAAAAGGGGAGCAAGAAAAAGAAGGAAGAGGAGAAGAAGGCAAAAGAAAAGGGAAGGCCAAAGCATTCAAGGCCAAGACATGGGATGATCCTTCCTCATCCTCCTCCTCATCATCGGATGAGGAGAATGCCTTTAATCGCCAATTTGGCCTTGATGGCCTTTGGCGATTTGGATTGCTCCTCCTCCGAAAATGAAGGATCAAGCACAAGAGGAGAGAGCTCAAGTGAAGGGGAGCTTCCTCCACATCATCATCCTCCTCATCATCCGAAGAAGAAGAAGAGGACATGGAAACTATGGTAAGCCTCTCCTAGTAAAATAGTTTCTATGATTTCTAGTTTAACTAGTGATTTGTTTAGAGCAAAGAAGAAAAATAAATGCATGCTAGATCAAATTAAGGCATTAGAAAATAAGCTAGAAAATGCATGCTTAAATAATAATGATAATTCTTCTTGCCATGATGATGCATGCTCACATGATAATTATGTGCCTTTAGATGTTAGTGATGCATGCATAGAAGAAAATAGGGCATTAAGGGAAAAGGTAGATTATTTAACCAAAGCCCTAGGAAAATTCACAATTGGCTCCAACACCTTGAATATGATCATAGGGAGCCAAAGGGCAAGTTTTAACAAGAAAGGCCTAGGATATAAAGAGAAGAAAAATGAGAAGGCCTATAGATGCCTAATAGCTAGGGGACAAGACAAAAACAAAGTAATAGCTAAGAAATGGATCCCCAAGGAATTTCTAGTGAACCCCATAGGTAAAAATCTATTTTGGGTTCCAAAATCCATCCTTAAGGGTTAGAAAACCCTAGGGTAGTCAACCATATGAACTTGACCTATATCATATTTTGGTTGACTTAGGATGACGGGACAACATTTTTAGATAGTGTTGGGTGATGATAACGTGCCCATAAAAAAGGTAATAATGCTTAAATCATGATGATTAATGTAATTTCTATGCATATGTGTAATCATGGTTTATGATTTTGATATTGGGCACATCATCATGAGAAATAGGTTTAAATCATGCTTTAGGTGATACTTTATTTATTATCATCATATAATGCCTAATGCATGGTTATAATTTGATGAAAACATGTATTTCATGATCATAATGTGAAATTAATTGATATATGTCATTATGATCATGTAGGTTGTTAGGTTGATACTTAACCATGATAGAATTGCTTGAATATATTGGTTAAGTATATATATACAAATACCCCCCTAGGATGCATCTCACACTCACTATAGGCTAACTTGATTGCAAACTTAGCATGGGTGAGATGTTAGGATGATACAAATGTCCACTAATGCCTATGGCATTTAGATGGTCATTTAAAGTATCAAAATATCAATAATAGACCAATCATGGGGAAGGCTTATGTTTAATTAATAGACATATTGCCCAAAGATCATGGTTGGATATTTCTAATGTTTTCAAAACAATTTCTTACCTTAAAATACATGTATTCATGTTTTGAAACAATTGGATGCAAAACTAGGTAGCTAACTTGATACTAACATGCTCAAAAACCTAGTGGTTTTTAGAACTTTTGGATTTTTGGCAAAAACAAGAAAATATAATGAGTTTTCATGAAAAACTATTTTTCATTGATAGATATACTTAAAATAAATATGTTTCCAAAATTTCATGATTTTTCATATTTTTTGGAATTTATAATGCATTTCTGAAATTCGTCCAGAAAATCAGAAATATGGATTCATTTGTGCCCGATCATTGCCATCTTGATAGCGGATCATTGGTAGCTATAAATCAGAATATTGAAGGCCGATTTCAGTTTATAAACCTCCTACAAGTGGTAGAAATATACTTGATGCCATCAACAAGTGGTACCCAATTTTAAATCAACTTGACATATTTTTTCCTCCATTATACTTGATGTCATGAGCTTATAACTTAGTGTTAATCTTTTTGATGGTGTCAAAGGGGGAGAAATAAGTATGTTTAAGTTAATCACTTTAGGGGGAGAAATATATTGTAGGGGGAGAAATATATTATAAGGGGAGAAAATTTGCATAGAGAATTTCATGGATTAAGGGGAATTGCATGTTGTTATATCATGTTTATCTTTACATGCTTTCTTACCTTAGAATTTATATCAAATGCTTTCTTACCTAACTTAAACGGATTGCCACACATCAAAAAGGGGGAGATTGTTAGGGCAATCTCTTGCCGTGATATGGTTTTGATGGTGTGGCAAAGGGTTTAAGTTAGTGTGTTATGTTTATTTGATATGTGCGTTGAAGTCGTGCAGGACTTAGTAATTCGCACATGGAGCCATGGCGAGTTTCACATCTCATGACTCGTGCCTTGAGTCGGTGAAGGATAGCTTTGCGGAAGCCGTGCGCTTGGAGCATCAGGGACCGCCGGACGAAGCTTGGAGTGAAGCCGGAGGAAGTAGACTTGAGGCAAGAGGCGAAGGAGCATTGCGAGCCGTCTTTGATCGCCGAGGGGCGTGGCGAAACGAGAGAACCGGCGAAGGACTCGAGAAATGAGTGGCGATTGTAACCCGGGAGGGGTAGCTCTTAGGTGAAACTTGGCCATTTGGCCAAGTGTCGGATGGGTTTCGACACGATCGCCATGGAATGGCGATCGGCCTAATCGAGTGTAGCTCATTGGTATCTGGCTTGGCCCGGTTTGTGGCGCGATCGGCGCCATCGTTAGCGATCGTGCCAAGACTAACGATCATTCTGAAGCGATCGGTAGTCAATAGAGTTTAGCCGCAGAACCACTCGTAGCCGGCCCAGGCGGTCGACTACGGTCGTGATCGGCCCGGTGAGGTCGTGGTCGGCCCGCCAAGTTCCGTTGGACAACAGCGGTCGCATCCGGCGTGTTCGGAGGCCGTTGTAGTCCATGGCGTGATGTGATGGCGGCAAGAAGTTAGCCCTCTATAAAGAGAGGTGTGAGCCTTTGAGAGGCTAATGCTTAAGTTCCAAACAATCTTCCTAGTGCCCCACAAGCTCTAAACTCTTCTTACTTGCTTTTACTCCATTCTATTTGTAAGAAGAGTGATCTTGATTGTAAAGGTTACCTCCACCTAGCTTGGTGCAAAGGAGAGACCATTTAGTGGATTGGTTGAGCGGAGTGATTCACCGAGGATGAATCGGGGACCGTGGATTAGCGGCGTAGCCGTGAACCACGTTACATCTTGTGTTAGCATTGTCTATTTCCTTTGCTTTGTTTTTATTTGTTTAATTTGCTTGTATTGTTGTTTCCGCTTGCGCTAATCTAATTGTAGACGAGCAAATTCCGATAACCAACGAACGAGGGCTATTCACCCCCCTCTAGCCGGCCATCCGATCTCCTTACAGGACGAAGGATTCGTCAATCGGTTGACGAATACCTCTCCGGAGAAGCGAGTTTTGAGGACTCATTTTGGATCCGAATTTGGATTCCGATCGTGATCATCTCTCGATCACGTCGTCTTCAACATGAGGCTAGTAACCCGTACGAAGAAGAAGCTCGTGGCTTAGCGAAGTCATCCTAAGGATACTCGGCGTGGATACGGATAGAGACGATTCTAGCGAGGATCGTTCCGGTTGATGCCGTTCCCGCTACACGTAATACGAAAGGTATAACGTAGATAAATTTCCTTTTATTGCAAATTTAAATTTACGGTTATGTCTACACTTGTTGTAATATGCATGCGTGTATTGTGTGTGTTGTAATAAATGTAGATTTATTATTTTTATTGCTTCCGCTATGTTCATGTTTACGAAACGTGATCGAACACACACACGCCACGGTGCCGGAAACCCAACAGTGGTATCAGAGCCCAGGTTGTGTTTCGACATAATCGTAAAATGGTTTTGCGATAGTCATAATGTTATTTCTTGAAAATTTCTAATTTTGAAAATTTAGAAGTATTTATGGAAATTTTTCAATTTTGGAAAGTCTAGATGTATTTATGGAAATCTTCCACTTTTGGAAAGTTGGAAGTATTTATGGAAATTGATATTTTCCATAAATAAAATATTTGATTAGATTCTTAAAATTTGTTTCCTAATTTAATCATGATTTGATTTGGGAAATCAAATCTTAAAATATTTTATTTCCATGAGTAGTTTTAATGATTTAGGAAATTGATTTCCTAAATAGATTTTCCTTAATCAAATAATTCCATGAATAAAATATGTGATTAGATTTGGAAATTTGTTTCCTAATTTAATTATGATTTGATTTAGAGAATCAAATCTTAAACATATTTTATTTCCATAAATAGTTATGACATATAAGGAAATATATACATGACATAATTGTATGTCATGTAATTGCATTAGATGCATAACATTATGTCATGCGTGTCGTGACATGTAGATGTATACCATGCCATGTAGATAATAGTTATTTGCATGCAAAGAGGATGAGACATAAAAACCCTTAAACAATCTTAAAGCCTACACCTTCCATTAATATGGTTAGAACCAGAGTTCCGTTTCTTGTTTGGGTTGTTGGACTCTCTCCAAGCCCGGCTCGAACCCGAACATGTTCAAACCATGGAATAGTTTAATACTAATATGGTAAGAGTCAGAGGTCAATCGTTAGCTTTGGTTGTTGGACTCTCTCCAAGCTGGGCTAATTGGTTGAATGCGCTAACCATATTAAAACTATTTCGATTAATGGGTTGGCTTTAACCTCGAGCATCGACTTGTTGGACTCTCTCCAAGGTCGATGTAAAGGGAGGTGAAGTTGGGTGCTATGCATATGATGCATACTTGTTAATGTGTTAACAACCCGATATGTGAACATTCAATTAGTTGATAGCACATTGTGATAGTTGCATATACGTGATATGCAATCGTATAGATGATACCTACCGTCGTGAGTTATGAATGGCTTGTTGGACTCTCCAAGGTTGTTCATAACTATGATGGATATCACCATTCGAGATGGACCTACGATCTCCAAGTGATTTTGGGGTTTTGAAATTCAAAAATGAATGGGATTTATAAATGTATATTGATGCATTTTAAAATCATTTTCTCATATATGCTCGCTTTTGTATTTCTAGGTCAATAAATTGATCATGACGCCTTTGAATTTGTGCACTATTTTGGATTCGAACAAACCGACCGGGCCTAACATCTGGATTGCTTAGAAACCCGAGAATTGTTCTCAAGGCGGAAAAGCTTGCATATGTCCTTGAAGAGCCTCTTCCCATCGGCCCTAAGGACGATGCAACCTGCATCAAATGTTGGTCTATCGTAAGCATGTGGCGATTCTCGAGCCGGGCGAAGTTGCATCATGCTAGCGGCGATGGTACCGAGCCGCAAAAGCAAAGATGAGCATATGGATGCTAATACTATGGTCTTCCATCTTCATGAGTTGTTCGATGAGCAAGCGAGATCCGGAAGGTTCGAGGTCTCTAGGCTCCTCTTCACCACGAAGATGCAAGAAGGTTCTCAGAGTGCGCTTTGTGCTAAAGATGAACGGTACATCAAGCGGCTAGCTACCCTCGGTTTTGTGATGGATCATGAGTTAAGTATTGACTTAATTCTGCATTGTTTGCCCAAGAGTTTCTCACAATTTGTGATGAACTATCGGTTAAACAAATTAGAATCCACCATTCCCGAGCTCCTCAATATGTCAAGACGTGGAGCCTTCTCTGAAGCATGAGGAGAAGGCGGTTCTCATAGTTGATTCTCAAAGAAAGGTTCTAAGAGGAAGGCAAAAGAATGTAAGAAAGGAAAGAAGAAAAGGCAAAGAAGGCGAACTAATAAGAAAAGGGCACTTGCCATCATCGGGCAAGGAAGGCCACGCGAAGAAACTCAAGTAAGATTTATCTTGAGTCCATGAAGAAGAAGAAGGCATCTGATGCCCCATCCTCTTCAGGTATCTTCGTTATTGATTGTCATTCTATTTCCTTAGACACTTGGGTATTGGATACTGGGTGTGGCTCACATATATGTAATGACATACAGGGGCTAAGAAATAGAAGAAGACTTGTCAGAGGGGAGTCAAATTTGTGAGTTGGCAATGGAGCAAAGGTTGTTGCTGTCGCCATCGAAACTTATTTGCTGAAGCTCCCTAGTGGACTAGTCTTAGAACTGGACAATTGCTATAATGTTCCTTCTCTAATAAAGAACATTGTTTCTATTTCCTGCTTAAATAGAAATGGTTTCCATTTGACGTTTAGTAACAATTCTTGTTATATAACTTTGAATGGTGTACTTTATGGAACTGGAACTTTGAGTAATGGCATTTATACGTTGGACGTATCCAGTGACATTTTCAATATCGAAGTGAGTAACACGCATGCTCGAAAGGATAATCAAATAGACTCCTATATGTGGCATTGTCGTCTTGGCCATATAAGCAAGAAACGCATGTCCGAATTACACCGATGTGGAATTCTGGAATCGTTTGAATTTGATTCATACGATACATGCGAATCATGCTTAAAAGGCAAGATGACTAAGTTACCTTTTACTAGAAAAGGTGAACGAGTGGGAGAGTTACTAGGTCTAATACATACTGATGTATGTGGACCTATGTCAACTCAAGCTTTAGGAGGCTATAGCTACTTCATTACCTTCACCGATGATCACTCACGATTTGGGTATGTGTTCTTAATGAAACACAAGTCTGAAGCCTTTGAAAGGTTCAAAGAATTCAGAAATGAAGTAGAGAAACAACATGACAAGTGTATTAAAATACTTCGATCTGATCGAGGTGGTGAATACTTGAGTTAGGAGTTTCTTGATTACCTAAGAGACAATGGTATATTGTCTCAATGGACTCCGCCATATACACCACAGCATAATGGTGTATCTGAGAGGCGTAACCAGACCTTGTTGGACATGGTCAGGTCAATGATGAATCATGCGACTCTTCCCAAGTCCTTTTGGGGCTATGCACTTCAGACAACTGTTTACTTGTTAAACAGAATGCCTACCAAGGTAGTCTCAACTACTCAATATGAGATATGGAATGGTAAGAAACCTCATGTATCTTACTTGAAGATATGGGGTTGTCCTGCTTATGTGAAGCGGACTGTATCAGACAAATTGGATGCTAAGTCTGATAAATGTCTATTTGTTGAATACCCCAAGGAAACAAGGGGTTACCAATTCTATCATCCTGTGGAACAAAAGGTGTTTGTTTCAAGGCAAGCTGTGTTTCTAGAGAAAGAGTTTCTCTTGCAAGAAAACAGTGGGAGTGTCGTCGAGCTTGAGGAGGCTCGAGAGACTCAAATAGACATTAATGAGATACCTAGTGAAGCACAACAGCCGACAACTCATAGTGATGAGCAATCGGCTGGACCTATTGTAACACCACATCTTCGTAGATCTGGTAGAACACGCAATATTCCTGAGAGATATGGATTTCTCGTAAGTGAATCGAACGACGTGTTACTCATTGATGATGAGGAGCCTACCAGTTATGAAGAAGTGCTGACAAGTTCAGAAAGGGATAAGTGGCTTGGTGCCATGAAGTCGGAAATGGATTCCATGTATGAAAACCAAGTTTGGAACTTGGTTGACCAACCTGAAGGGATAAAGCCTATAGGGTACAAGTGGGTTTTCAAGAAGAAAACCGACATGGATGGTAATGTGATTACCTATAAGGATAGATTGGTGGCGAAAGGATATCATCAAAAACAAGGTGTTGATTATGACGAAACCTATTCGCCTGTAGCTATGCTTAAATCCATTCGGATGCTCCTGGCCATAGCGGCTCATTATGATTATGAGATATGGCAGATGGATGTGAAAACAACTTTCCTTAATGGAAACCTGCTCGAGGACATGTATATGATACAGCCTGAGGGTTTCACATCGGTTGATAAAACCAAGGTATGCAAATTGCGACGGTCCATTTATGGATTGAAGCAAGCATCCAGGAGATGGAATATCCATTTTGATGAGATCACCAAAAAGTTTGATTTCTCACAAAATCCAGACAAACCTTGTGTGTACAAGAAGGTTAGTGGGAGTGCAGTCGTGTTCCTAGTATTGTTTGTCGATGACATATTACTTATAGGAAACGATGTTTCAATCTTACAGTCAGTTAAGGTTTGGTTATCCAAGACATTCTCCATGAAAGACCTGGGAGAAGCAACCTACATCCTCGGGATTAAGATCTATAGAGATAGATCGAAACAGTTGCTTGGTCTTTCGCAGTCTACATATATAGACCGAGTGCTAAAGAGGTTTAGCATGTCAGAATCCAAGAAAGGTTTCCTACCCATCAGGCATGGGGTACACCTTCCGAAGTCTATGTGTCCGCGCACAAAAGACGAGAGGATTTGCATGAGTAAGATTCCCTATGCATCCGCAATAGGATCTATCATGTATGCTATGTTATGTACGAGGCCCGATGTATCGTATGCTCTGAGTGTCACGAGCAGATACCAGTCTGATCTAGGAATGGATCATTGGGTGGCTGTTAAGACGATCCTTAAGTTCTTAAGAAGAACTAAGGATGTGTTCCTAATATATGGAGAAGGGTACATGGTGATACGTGGGTATACGGTTGCCAGCTCCAGACAGACAAGGATGATTCCATGTCTCAGTCTGGGTATGTATTCACCTAGAATGGAGGCGCAATAAGTTGGAAAGGTTCCAAGCTTGACACTATAGCGGATTCTGCCACTAAGGCAGAATACGTTGCAGCTTTGGAAGCAGCAAAGGAAACGGTTTGGATCAAGAAGTTCATCTATGAACTTGATGTGGTCTCATCAACGATCCAAACATGTGCTTCGCCGCTATCATCTTATCAGAGAGATCATCAGTAGGAACGAAATACAAATCGAGAAAATTCCCACTGAAAGGAACTTAGCGGATCCCTTGACTAAGGCATTACCTCAAAATAAGTTTGAGGGTCATGTTCGAGCTTATGGTATTGGATACCATAGCGATTGGCATTAGGCCAAGTGGGAGTCTGTTAGTAATATATGAGAGATGTCCTAAGGCAATCGCCTTATGTATGAACCATTTATATGATAAATGAAGATTCACTATTTGAGTATACATGTTTTATGTATTTGTTTGGATCTTAAACTCATTTACTGAATGTCCACGATACGATTCACAGCATGAGAGAATTTGTGATTGGATCACAACTAGTGAGTATCTCTACATGTGTAATTGTGATGTATCGGAATTATCCCTAGTCGATGAATTGATGGATTTGGACACCATCAATTCTGTCGAGACTAGCACGAGGTATACTCCTTGGTATATCCAAGCAGCTGATTCTCACTGGCTGGAGACATAGTGATGTCCGGAGTTAATTGTGGATGCTAGTTATGGTAACTAGTTCATTGGAGTGACCAGCCGTAAGACTTCATATGGTTCTCTGCATATATAGATATGTCAATGAAGTTCTTACTGTGGCTTAAATGCGATGTTCCTTTGACTTGCGGTATTCAAGTCATCTTGATCATGGAGACTTATGCTTTGACATCTTAAGCAAACATCTCTAAGGAGATGTGGACCCGGGATGATTGGGTATAAGTCGAAGTGATCGAAGGTGTTTGAATAGCCTATAAAGGATTCACCACTCCTTGCGAAGAGATGTATACCCATGGCCTCTCGTCGGATTGTTACTAAAGTCTTTGGCCAAAGCATTACATGTTTAGAGTAAGGTACTCTTCGATACATGTGCAGTAACTAGAATCCGTAGGACGAGGAAATGATACTTGGGCTAGGTGTGACGTAGTCAGCCTAGTGGGGACCGACACTATAGACCATGTCCTGAACCAAGTGTGTATAAGATGAGTGAAGGGAATGGGGCACGATTCATTCGAGCTGCTGAAGGGTTTCAGAAATAGTTCTGGATCAACCGTTGATCTTTTCGGTTAATTGGGGATCATGATGTACTACTAGGTGCCACTCATGATCGTTCTATAATTAATAGTTAATTATAGACGGCCAACATAAACCGAGAACCTATTTGGTCACACGCACAACGAGTGTAATCCGAAGGATTTAAAACGAGCTTGAGAATGAGATTCTCAGACCGAGAGAAACTATGTTTGGTTGGACCAAACATGGAGCGAGCATGAAATCGTTTCAGTCGCAATGGAAGCGTGGATGAACCATATCTTATGAAGACATAATGGATGAACCAAAATGGTTTGGTTCTAATCCAATGGAGGAGAATAAACCAAAGGGTTTGGTTTATTTTAAACGAATGAACCAAAAGTTGGTTCGGTTCATTTTAACTTAAAATAAACCATCATGGTTTGGTTTATTTTAACTTATCTTAATGGAGCGGGTTAACGGACCTAATCGTTATGATCCAATAACCATTAAGAGAATTAGTTCTCTATAAAAGAGGGTTTAAGGGATAATTAAGCCCTAATCCAAAACCCTAGCCCTAAGATTGCCGCCCACCTCCTCCTTGGAGTTCACGGCGCCAACCTCCATTGCCGCCCAGCTCTTGTGCCGCCATCCAAGTCCTTGCCGGCGTCCAAGCTTCAGCCGGTGATCCTCCGGCGACCCTCCGGTGATCTCCTAGGCTTCGGTGAAAAGGTGAGCACTTGGCTTCCTTGTTTTGGCCGGCGCCTACTCCTCCACCAAAGCTGTCCAGTTTTCTGGACAGCTTATTCTCCTCTCGTCGGAGTGTCGTTTGGACGAAGGTTTGAGCTCCGACAGCGGCTAAACTACCGGGGATTCGATCTCCGGTAATCCTCTGAGGTGGAGGACGAAGGATTCGTCAATCGGTTGACGAATACCTCTCCGGAGAAGCGAGTTTTGAGGACTCGTTTTGGATCCGAATTTGGATTCGGATCGTGATCATCTCTCGATCACGTCGTCTTCTACACGAGGCTAGTATCCTATACGAAGACGAAGCTCGTGGCTTAGCGAAGTCATCCTAAAGATACTCGGCGTGGATACGGATAGAGACGATTCTAGCGAGGATCGTTCCGGTTGATGTCGTTCCCGCTACACGTAATACGAAAGGTATAACGTAGATAAATTTCCTTTTATTGCAAATTTAAATTTACGGTTATGTTTACACTTGTTGTAATATGCATGTGTGTGTTGTGTGTGTTGTAATAAATGTAGATTTATTATTTTTATTGCTTCCGCTGTGTTCATGTTTACGAAACGTGATCGAACACACACACGCCGCGGTGCCGGAAACCCAACATCGGGAGGACTACTATGGAGTGCAGGGTGGCATAGAAGAGCAGATTGAACATTGTGATGCAGTTGGGAACTACAATCAAAGGCTCAATAACCCATTCTTCAGTACTTACAACCCCGGATGAAAGAACCACCCAAACTTTTTCTATCGGAATGACTCGGGGAACTTCCAACCATCAGAAGAATATGGGCAACAGCAACAACAGAAGTCTATGTTAGAATTGTTGATGAAAGACTTCATTGCTACCCAAACGAAGGCCAATGAAGAGTTTCGTTTCCAACATCAGAAAATAGAGGAGTCACTCAGAGACATGAAGTCCACTATTGATGGTCTTACAAGTCACACAAGGATGTTGGAGACACAAGTGGCCTAGATAGCCCAAACCGCATCGCAACCCATGGATAGCTCTCTAGCATTACCCGAGCTGGGTAAATTTAAGGAAGAAGGAGGGTGCAGCAAGAAAGGAACATAAAGAAATAGATTCACCAAGGGGTGTTCAGCCATGATTTCCACCCTACTAGACCAAGCTGAAATTGAAGATAGAATTCCACCCCAGCTTGAGGACCCTGGTGAATTTGTTATCCCTTGCTTGATTTATGGGGAAAGCTTCGATAAAGCATTGTGTGACTTAGGGTCATCTGTAAGCATAATGCCCTATGCATTCTACCTAGAGATGAGACTAGGAAGTATACAACCAATGGGCATAGGCATTCTCATGGCGGATGACACGATCAAGATGCCCGTTGGCATGTTAAAACATGTGCCTGTGGTTGTCGAGAACTTTGTGATACATACAAATTTTCTTATACTCGACACAAGTCCAGACCCCCAGAATTCCATCATCTTGGGAAGGCCCTTTCTGGCAACTGCGGGGGCGTGCATAGATGTAAAGGCACATCAGATATCCTTAGAGGTAGATGGGGAGATCATCATTTTTAGCCTATCAGAGTGTAGATCTCTTTACCTAGATGACTTTAATGTAGGCGCCAAGGCGGATGATGAATGGAGGTTCACAAAACCTCCAGAGCCAAGTTAATAATGGAGTGTGGTCGAGCTAAACGATCTTAAACAAATCACTTCTTGGGAGGCAACCCAAGTTTAGTTTTTAGGTTTTCTTTTGATTGTATTGCATTCATTTGGTTAATTTGAACTTTGATTTCCATTTCGTTTAGCATTAGGACAAAAAAGAACTTGCTAGGTAAAAATAAAATTCAATTTTAGCTTACACGGTGAAGCGTGTGAGAAAATTTGGACCATTGTGCTCAAAAGGAGAGAAATAGGGGATACACGACCTATCCATGTATTTTCCCATGGCCGTGCAACGACAACTCGAGGCACATATGGCTCAGTCATGTGTTTTCACCAGTAGTATCGTGCGAGGTTAAAAAGGGTATGCCGTGCATTTTTGCCCCAAATGCGTCATGTGTTTTGATTTTTCTTGCCCTAGTCGTGTGGATCCTTGTTCCCACCACCTAGAAGCTTTTCCAACCTTCAAGGAAGCAAAAAGAAGTGAAGATGAGAAGGACAAAGCAAGTGGCAGCTCGACCCGGTGCTTCGGAGTAATGAGCAAGAAGAACCGATGCCCCTCAAGCTCCGAAGGAGGGTAATGCTCTTCCAACCCTTTTTTTCACAACAATGAGCATAGAGATAGATATAACATGCTTTCTACTCGTAAAATCACTGCAACTAGGAATCTTGATGAAGATTTACTAGAATCCTTAGGGTTGTTTGGTGACATTCAAGCCCTATTTGCAAAAATAGGGTGGGAAGAGATAATGAGAATAAGACACCCAACATACCCTAGGATAATTTTAGAATTTTTGAGTTCCTTAGAAGCTGAAGTTTTAACGGGTAGAGAGAGCGAAGAGGGTAGGATTACCTTTAGGATATTTAACATTGAGCATGAATGGGCACTACACCAATGGAACTCATGCTTTGGCTTACCGAGTGGGGGAGAGAGAAGAACTCCTATAGGGTTCAACTCTCGAATCTTTCAAACTAAATTGTTGGAACGTTGGTGTCCAGCTAAAGGGGGTGAATATCCCTCTTTCGTCGTATGGTGGGATTTACTCGTTGATTGCTTGTCTACAAATTCATTAGCGCAAGTGGAAATATAAACAATAAAGACAAAGCAATAAGTAAAAGAAATCAAACGCTAACACGGCGATGTAACATGGTTCACGACCTTGCCGCTAATCTACGACCCGATTCGTCCAAGTTGAATCATGCCTTAAACCTTCCACTAATCTCTCCTTTGCACAAAGCTAGGTGGAGGTAACCTTTCCTTACACCAATTCTCTCCTCTTGCAATAAGATGAAAATAAGCTCAAGGAAGAGGATGGGAAACGTTTGGGCACTTGAGAAGATGTTTTGAGTAGAAGCATTAGGCTCCCCAAGTGTCCAAAGGCCCCATTTTATAGAGAAGAACTCATTCTTCCCATTGGGCTCCTGGCAGTCGATGCCCGATCGATCGATCGCTCCTGTAGCCGTTGCCCAGTAACGGCTTCTTCCACATTGGATTTCATCCAACGGCTCCCACATCAGTCGATTGATTATCCCATCAGTCGACTGATGGAGCTAACAGTCGAGTGCCGAAAGCGAGCACTCGACTAATCAACATTTCTGTGTCCGAAACCCTTGCAATCAGTCGACTATTGCCATGCCGGTCGGTGATGGTTTCGACTGATCGCCATCCCTTGGTAGTCATCGCTAGACACAAACCTGACTCGAACACCTGTCAAGTCACAGTCGACTTGGAGTAGTCGACTGCCATGTCATGGGAGTCGACTGATGTCGGGAAATCTAATCCGACACTTAGCCAAATGGCCAAGTTTCACCTACGATCTACCCCATCCCGGGTTACGATCACTCACTCTCATTCCCTTGGAGTCCCTCACCTTCGAAGTTGTCTTCGTCTAGCCACGTCCCTCGGATGCACCAAGCGCACGACTTCGTAGTGCCATCCTTCGTGTCTCGCCCTGAAGTCTACTTCCTCCGGCTTCACTCCAATGCTCCTCGTCCGGCGGTCCCTCGGATGCACCAAGCGCACGACTTCCATAATGCATCTTTCACCGACTCAAGGACCGAGTCATGAGAGGTGAAACTCGCCAATGCTACATATGTGAATTACTAAGTCCTGCACGACTTCAATGCACATATTAAATTCATATCAAACCTAACTTAAACCCTTTGCCACACACATCAAAACCATATCACTAGGTTGATTGCCCT
This sequence comes from Wurfbainia villosa, assembly GCA_025175895.1. Lineage (NCBI taxonomy): Eukaryota > Viridiplantae > Streptophyta > Magnoliopsida > Zingiberales > Zingiberaceae > Wurfbainia > Wurfbainia villosa. The sequence continues at coordinate 26,721,279 of CM045988.1, forward strand.
AACAATCTCCCCCTTTTTGATGTGTGGAAATCGGTTTAAGTTAGGTAAAAATAATTTCATAAAAACATAAGGCAAGAAAGCATGTAAATAATATGAGTATGAAAACTAACCCTTAAGACATGCAAAATTTTTCCTTGTAGCATGATTAACTTAAACTCATCAATTCTCCCTCTTTGACACCATCAAAAACATTGTCTAAATGTTATACACGCATGACATCAACTTTAAAGGAAGAGAAAACAAAAAACCAAACAAAATCTGATAAAATCAGTTCTTGTGCTCGTCGTGCGATACATTAATCGAGGATTAGACTACCAATCATTGGCACTTTCGTTCTGATTTTTGATTTTCGAAGTCCACTTTCAGAAATGTATTAAAATTTTTAGGAAATTCAAAAAATCATGAAATTTGAAATACATATTTCTTGTGAGTTCCTTTATCTGTGAAAAATTATTTTCTATGAAAATTCATTTTATTTTTGATAGTTTGGCAAAAACTCAAAAGTTACAAAAATGTCTAAAGTTTGTATCCACTTTTAAACCTAGTTTTGCCTTGAAACTTTTTAAAACATGAACTCACTGTTTGAAAAGCATAAAATGGTTTTAAAATCATTTGAAATATCCAACCATGATCTTTGGATAATATGTCTATGAATTAAACATATGCTTTCCCCATGATTGGTCTATTATTGCTCTATTAATACACTTAATGACCCATCTAAATACCATAAGCATTAGTGGACCATTTGTATCATCCTATCATCTCACCCATGCTATGTCTTCAATCAAAGGTAGCCTTATAGTAGGTTGTGAGATGTTCCTAATGGTATTTACACTTAACCAAAATTTTATGCATTTCTACCCATGGTTAAGTATCATCCTAAAAACCCAATCATGAACATGCATCAAGAATTATCAATCATGATCATAAATCATCAATCATTGCATATCATGATTATAAATTATAAAATTAAGCATGAAACATGATTCAACCATTTAATTTATGGGTTATGCATTATCATCACCCAACACTATGTTAAAAATTTATAACCCACACTTTCCTAAGTCAACCATTCAATATGATATAAGTAAAATCCACATGGTTGACTATCCTAGGGTTTTCCTAACCCTTAAGAATGGATTTAGGAACCCAATATAAGTTCTTTCCTATGGGGTTGACTAAAAATTCCTTAGGGATCCATTTTCTAGCTATTGTTTTATTTTTGGCTTGACCCCTAGCAATTAGGCATTGATAGGCCTTTTAATTTTTATTCCCCTTGTAACCTAGGCCTTTCCTATTGAAGCTTGCCCTTTGGCTCCCTATGATCATGTTCAATGTGTTGGAGCATATAGTGAATTTCTCTAGGGCCTTAGTTAAATGATCTATCTTTTCCCTTAAGATTCTATTTTCCTCAATGCATGCATCATTCACATCAAAAGGCACATAATCATTAACATTAACGCATGCATTTTCTAATTTTTCCTCTAGGGTCTTAATCTCATTTTTCATGCATATATTTCTATTTTTCACCTTAAATAAGTCCCTAGTTAAACTTGAAATCATGGAAACTATTTTCTTAGGAGAAAGATTCGTTACCATAGTTTCCATGTCTTCTTCCTCCGATTCTGATGAGGATGAGGATGAAGCTCCCCCTTCACTAGAGCTCTCCTCACTTGTGCTTCTTTCTTCTTGCTCGGAGGAGGAGGTGCCCAAATCGTCTATCCCCATCAAGGCAAGATTTGTGAAGGCATCTTCTTCCGATGATGAGGATGATGGATCATCCCATGTAGCCTTGTGTGCCTTTGCCTTCCCCTTTTCTTTGGCCTTCTTCTCTTCTTTCTTCTTCTTGATCCCCTTCTTCTTTTCTTCTTTCTTCCTCCTCTCTTCTTTGCTCTTGTTCAAGAGGGGACAATCATCCCTTATGTGTCCCTCTCCTTGGAAATTGTAGCATATGATTTTTCACCTTGGCCTTCTCCTCCTATCATTTGATTTGTTAAATTTAAAACTTTTTAAAGCACGCCTTACCTTCCTTACCATGTAGGATTCTTCCGTGATATCCATGGAGGAGGAGGAGGAGTCTTCATCTGATGAGGAGGGAGTCTCCTTCTTCTTCTTCCCCTTATTGGCTACTAGTGCCACTCCCCTTGATGGCTTGATGCTTGGTTCTTCAATTACTCCTTCAAGCCTTGTTTCATGTAGCTCCATGGTGGAGAAGAATTCCTCTAGAGTGCTTACCTCTAGGTTTTTGGAGATGTAGAAGGAGTCCACTATGGAGCTCCACTTTGAGGACCGGGGAAAGGCATCTATAACCTTGATTACCATATCCCGGTTGGAGATCTTCTCCCCTACACTTGTTAGGCCATTAAGAATTTCCTTAAAGCGAGAATGTAAGGATGTTACCTTCTCCCCTTTATCGAGTTTGATGTTATTGAGTTGGGAGCGTAGGACATCTCTTCTTGCAATCTTCGCCTCGGAGGTACCTTCATGAAGCTCTACCAATCTTTCCCACATCTCCTTGGCGCTTGCACATTCACCAATCCGGTTAATCTCTTGTTGGGGGAGCACGTTGAAGAGGTGGTGCTTGGCCTTTGAATTTGCAAGGTGCTCCTCCCTTTGCTTCTTAGTCCACCTTGACTTCTCTAGTACTCTCCCCTCTTCATCCCTAGGAATCTCGAAACCATTTTTCATTGTCAACATAATATCGAAGACGGTTTCGAAAAATACCTCTATTCTCTTCTTCCACCAAGAGAATTCTCCTTCAAACTTCAGTGGGTGAATGTTTGAGCCGGCCATCGTAGTTGTTGTGCTTGTTGCGGCGGTTAGTCCAGTGACAAGCGAGTTGAATCTGATACAACTTGTTGGAACGTTGGTGGCCAGCTAGAGGGGGGTGAATAACCCTCTTTCATCGTATGGTGGAATTTACTCGTTGATTGCTCGTCTACAAATTCGTTAGCGCAAGCAAAAATATAAACAATAAAGACAAAGCAATAAGTAAAGGAAATCAAACGCTAACATGGTGATGTAACATGGTTCACAGCCTTGCTGCTAATCCACGACCCGATTCGTCCAAGGTGAATCACGCCTTAAACCTTCCACTAATCTCTCCTTTGCAAAAAGCTAGGTGGAGGTAACCTTTCCTTACAACAATTCTCTCCTCTTACAATAAGATGAAAATAAGCTCAAGGAAGAGGATTGAAAATGTTTGGGCACTTGAGAAGATATTTTGAGTAGAAGCATTAGGCTCCCCAAGTGTTCAAAGGCCCCATTTTATAGAGAAGAACTCATTCTTCCCGTTCGGCGCCTGGCAGTCGACTGATGCTCCGATCAGTCGACTGCTTCTGTAGCCGTTGCCCAATAACGACCTCTTCCATATTGGATTTCATCCAACGACTCCCACATTAGTCGACTGATTATCCCATCAATCGACTGATGGAGCTAAAAGTTGAGTGCCGAAAGAGAGCACTCAACTGATAAACATTCTGTGCCTGAAACCCTCGTGATCAGTCGACTGCTGCCATCAGCAGTCGACCGATGATTTCGGCAGTCGACCGCTAGGACACAAACTTGACTCAAACACCAGTCGAGTCACAGTCAACTTGGAGCAGTCGACTGCCATGTCATGGTAGTCGACTGATGTCGGGAAATCCCATTCAACACTTAACCAAATGGCCAAATTTCACCTACGATCTACCCCATCCCAGGTTACAATCGCTCACTCTCATTCCCTTGGAGTCCCTCGCCTTCGAAGTTGTCTTTGTCTTGTCACATCCCTCGGTGCGCTAAGCACACGGCTTCACAGCGCCATCATTCGCGTCTCACCCTGAAGTCTACTTCTTCCGGCTTGACTCCAATTCTTCTCGTCCAGCAATCCCTCGGATGCACCAAGTGCATGGCTTCCACAATACATCTTTCACTGACTCAAGGACCAGTCATGAGAGGTGAAACTCACCAATGCTCCATGTGTGAATTACTAAGTCCTGCATGACTTCAATGCACATATCAAATCCATATCAAACCTAACTTAAACTCTTTGCCACACACATCAAAACCATATCACTGGGTTGATTACCCTAACATAAATTGACAAGGAGAGCACGCTTACAACCCTTCTAGGGCTAAAGCATCACGCCTCCAAAACCCCATTTTCCGATACCTCCATCGAATCATGGCAAGAATTATTTTTTGTCGTGGGGAGAGTGATTGTGTAGTGAAAGCTAGCGAGATGCTTTGCCTATGGGACATGCTACAAGAAAGGAGTAGCATCGATGTAGGGTCTCATCTCATTAGACACTTAGTGAAAATAGGCAAAGCAGTGAGAGGAGAGATTAATGTGGGGGGCATGCTTACCCACATTTGCCATAGGATGGGGTACGACTACACTACACTAGATAGCATAGAGGGGAGCCCTAGGATAAATCTGGGAGTGTGTATGGCCATGAAGATGATTATAAGAGAGGGACACTCCTTATACTTTGTAAGGAAAAACCTGATGGCCCTTAGGCTCTTCGACCCTGATCATACCACCATCACCACATGCATCAACTAGCGCTTAGACCCGATAGTGGAGTCCCCGCCATATGAGAGACCATACACATCGGCACCCATCTCTCCCCCTTTGCATCACGCTCCCTCCAGTCCATACATGCATAGGAGCCCACTTAATCCACGTCGACATGAGCCTGCACCTGTACCACCACCTTTTTCCACTTTTGAGCATGATGTAGGTACATCTGCCTATGATTTCGGAGTTTGATCGTGCCTCGATGACATATATTACGGCAATAGACACAGAGGTAGCGATGGGAGGAGTAGAGTGCCTACACGCAGGCAGAGTTTCAGGGCTTTTGGGAGCACTTTCAATGCACCAAGGAGTTCTATGATGAGGCCCACATCTACTTCTAGGAGGAGGCTACCGGTCGCCAGGCGAAGGCTGCCTACCACCAGGAGATGCGGTAGCATATGGGAACCCAACAAGCACAGTGGGCTAGAAGGAGGAGCACCAAGTAGCCACTGCATCCACCAGCTCTCAGATCAACCATATGTACATGTGGCATCAGCGCCTTAGCAGTAGATTCTCCCAGGATCCCAAGATGCCGAGGTTACCAGACTTTCCACCTCATCCACCATACTAAAGGTATGCTTCACTTAAGTCGGAGGGGGGGGGACCCCAAGTTTTGTTTTGTTTCTAGCAGTGGTTCCTTTTCTAATGTTTGCATTTTAGTTAGCATTCATTTATTCGTGAACAGTGTGTTTAGTTTCTTCCTGCACTTAGTCTTGGCTATCTTTAAGTTGTTGGATCGAAAGTGTCGCTAGAGGGGGGGGTGAATAGCGATACGGTGTCGTTAAAAAAAAACTTTTGCAATAAGTAAAAAGCAAGTAGAGAGTGCACAGCGGAAATATAAAGTAGACAAGATATTTTTACGTGGTTCACAATCTTTCGATTGCTAATCCACGGCCCTAGTGATCCTTGATCACGTACGGAGGGCAATTCACTAAAACCACTCCTCCTCGTTGGAAGTAGGAGCAACGATCACAAAAAGAAATCAAGGCAAAGGGACACTCCCCCTTTCCTTGTTACGATTAAAGCACAAAGACAATTTAAAGAAGTAGGACTTAAATAAATATACCGACAACTCTTATAAGTAGAGTGGCGCACTTCGTCGTAGAGCAAATGTGAGTAGTAGTAGCGTTTACGTGTTGAGAGCTCTTGATTTCTTATATTTTTTGCTTGGCGTGAACATGTCTATTTATGGATATTGATCTATGAATTTAGACATAGGTAGTGTCCAAGGTGAGGTTCTTATCCCCAAGTCTTGCTCATCCACATCCTTTGCGCCAACTCAAGGATGAGGTGCTTCATCCAACCACCTTGTGCCACAACTCAAGGATGAGGTGCTCATCCAACCACCTTGTGCCACCTCAAGGAGGCCTTCACGCCAACTTGTTGGAGCCATCCAACTTGTGCCACATCATGGGAGCCAACCATCTTGTGCCAACTCTCCTCATTTTAGGCGTCAAGCTTGATGGTGGTTTGCCAACCATCTTGTGCCAACTCACCTCATTTTGGGCGTCCCAACTTGATGATGGTTTGGATGTCCACCTTGATGCCACATCACCTAATTTTGGGGTCCAAGCTTGGTGATGGTTTGGATGTCCACCTTGATGCCACATCACCCTTTGTACCAAAACACGAGTCAAGTCCAAATTCACCCCTTGAAATTCGAGCTCTTCTCGAGGTCGGAACTAGACCGGTGATCGTAGTAGACGTGGTCAAAGGGTTTTGACTGATACAAGTTAGCTTAAAATATAAAGTACGATGGTTCTAACCAGATCTCGACCTAGACCTTCCATTGGAGGTATTGGGTCGGATCTACGCTGCGTCCTTGCTTCGCTTTCACACGAGCTTACCTTGTAGCCTCGCTTCCGGTCTTCACCCGAGTACCTCGGCTTCCTCCGAAATCCCTCTGGCGTTGCCCGACCACCTCGGTTCCCACCGGGTGTCGCAGACCTTCCGCTCAACTTTAGCATTTCTGCACACTTAATTGAGCTCGTAAGATAACAAATATACTTTAACTATTGAGCCTTTTGCCATAATCAAAATATCGGTTCGACTTTGGTGCCCACTTGCACCAACAATCTCCCCCTTTTTGATTCATGGCAAACCGACACAAAAGTTAAGGAAAAATTAAGCTAGCATAATGATTAAGCATGAATGAGCTAGCATAAAGATTAAATATGAATGAGCTAGCATAATGATTAAATATGAATGAGCTAGCATAATGATTAAATATGAATGAGAAATATTATTGTTTCAAGTTCTCCCCTTTGAGGTAATGATTAAATATGAATGAGAAATATTATTGTTTCAAGTTCTCCCCTTTGAGGTAACCTCCCCCTTGACCGAAGGTGAGTTCTTGAAAAATAATTTTTACTCCCCCTTAATAGTTGCTTAAGTAATCGGAATTACTTAATATAAAAGGTAATAATTTTGTTTACTTTCTTCCCCTTTAATTTTGGTTAATTTTGGTTACTTTTGTGACTTTCTCCCCCTTTTGCCTTAACTCAAAAAGTTTGTAAATATATTTTAGGGTTTGTAAGTCCAAGCAAGTTCCCAATATATATATATATATATATATATATATATATATATATATATATATATATATATTTTAAAAATAATAATAAGAGTGAAAATATGTTAATATAAAATGTACAACTCCGGTTGGACTTGATTGATATAGAATGATCAATAAGTCTTGAAGGAGTTGATTAATTTTAAATAATTATACTCCATGGTTCATATCGATGCACTTTGAATCTACATCTGAACCAGAGTAAGGTCCTAACATCTCACGCCTGTCTCATTGGCTAAGTACACAAACACATTAGTCCTATGTGTTGTGAGATGTGTTGGCTCCTTAAATCTATAGGTATATGATTTCTAAGGTAAGACTTAGGCTAATTTCATAAAAAGAAGCAAAAATAGAGTACATATATAGAGAAATTTAAATCCTACTCTATTACGCACATACCTAACTTTCGTCTTAATAAACTAAATTCGGCTTCGGGTAGTGGTTTGGTGAAGATGTCCGCTAGGTTTGATTTGGACTCAACATACTCTAGTTGTATAGTTCCATTAGTTACATGTTCCCTAATGAAGTGGTGTTTAACTTCTATATGTTTTGTCCTAGAATGACATATTGGATTTTTAGTTAAGTTAATTGAACTAATGTTATCTATGTAGGTTTTAATGTTGTTAAAGATTAAGCTAAAGTCTTGGAGAGTGTGCTTCATCCACAGGAGCTGAGAGACACTCCCCGGTGGTAGATAAGGCAACGCAATGCTGCTTCCTACTGCACCAACTCACTAGACTCGAGCCGAGGATTTGACAACAACCACTCGTGCTCTTTCTATCGAGTTTACTACCGGCATAGTCGGAGTCGGAGTAGCCGATTAGATTAAACTCGGTAGATCTAGGGTACCAAATACCTACGTTTAGCGTGCCCTTTAGATATCTAAGGATACGCTTGACTAGGGTTAGGTGAGACTCCTTGGCACAGGTTTGTAACCTTGCGCACATACTTACCGCGAATAAAATGTCGGGTCGGCTCGCGGTTAAGTATAGGAGACTTCCTATTGCGCTCCTATAGTATTTTAGGTCAACGGGTTTTCCTTCTACATCTTCGTTTATATTAACATTAGTTGCTATAGGTGTATTAATTATTTTAGCATCTTGCATTCCAAATCGATTTATTAAGTCCTTAGTATATTTTTGTTGATGTAAATATATTCCATCTTTAGTTTGTTTAATTTGTAAACCTAAGAAGAAACTTAACTCTCCTACTAAATTCATTTCAAATTCACTTTCCATAAGTGAGATGAATTCGTTTAGCAGGATCGAGTTGGTAGTTCCAAAAATTATATCATCTACATAGATTTGGGCTATAAAGATTTCTTTTCCTACGGTTTTTATGAATAAGGTTGGGTCGACTAAACCTTGGTTGAATCCTTTGGACTTAAGATAGATCGAAGCCTTCGCATCAAGCTCTTGGGGCTTGTTTGAGTCCATATAGGGCTTTCTTAAGTCTAAGGACATGGTCAGGTTTATCTAGATTTTCGAATCCGGGAGGTTGACTGACGTAAACTTCTTCCTTAATGTATCCATTCAAAAATGCTGACTTGACATCCATTTGAAACAATTTAAAACCTCGATGTGCAGCATATGCTAACAACATTCGGATGGACTCTAGTCTTGCTACGGGGGCGTAGGTCTCATCGTAATCTAAACCTTCGACTTGACTAAACCCTTTTGCGACTAACCTAGCTTTATTTCTAACTACTTCACCTTTATCATCAAGTTTATTTCGAAATACCCACCTTGTTCCAATAATTGATTTTTCTTTAGGTGGTGGTACTAATTCCCAGACTTCATTTCTAGTGAATTGAGCTAGCTCTTCTTGCATAGCAATAATCCAGTCGGGATCAAGAAGTGCTTGTTCAATAGTTTTGGGTTCGATTTTGGAAATTAACGAGATTTGACTAATGTTTCGGTATGAAGCTCTAGTTCGAACCCCTAAATTTGGATCACCTATAACTTGATTGATAGGATGACTTGGGTTAGGGTCATCTATCACTTGGTCGATAGGGTGACTTGGGTTAGGACGAGATTCAAGTTCAAGATCAGAGTCGGGTTTGCTATAAGTTGATTTGCTAGTTGGTTTTGTTAAGGATTGAACGGGTTCGTGTCCTTCATTCGAAAACTATATTAATGGTTTCTTCGACTCTAAGAGTGTCGTGATTGTATACCCTATAAGCTCATCGTGGTTGAGTATCCTAGAAAGGTTCCAGAGAGGTTTTGGATTTGAATTTCCTAGGTAATCCTTAGTGTTTAAGATATGTACCTTGCATCCAAATAACCTAAAGTATTTGATGTTCTGTATTTTATAGTGATAAATCTCGTACGATGACTTTTGGTTCCTCTTTACCATAAGGATCCTATTTTTGACATAGCAATCCGTACTAACGGCCTCGCCCAAAATCTATCTGCAGGTTAGACTCGTTTAACATTGTCCTAGCGGCTTCTTGTAGGGTTCTATTTTTCCGTTCGACTAACCCATTTTGTTGTGGGGTTCTAGGACATGAAAACTCATGGTGGTATCCGTTTAGGTTACAGAAATCTGTAAACCTGTGGTTTTGAATTCACCACCATGATCGCTTCTAAGTCTTTTAATCTTAAGGTTCTTTTGATTTTCGATTAACCTACAAAGATTGATTAGTTGGTCTAGGTATCATTTTTATGTTTGATAAACCTAACCCAAGTAAATCTAGAATAGTCGTCAATTATGACTAAGCAAAATTGACTACCATTGAGTGACTTAGCTCCATGTGAATCAAATAGATCCATGTGTAGGAGCTCAAGAACACTTTTGGTTCGTTCTTGATTAGTTAATTGATGTTGTGTCCTAGATTGTTTACCTTGTTGACAAGCATTACATATTTTATTATCCAAGTTGTTTAGTTTAGGCAAACCTATAACCAAGCCACTCTGACTCATCTTGTGGACGAGTCTTGGGTGCGAGTGTCCTAGTCTTCGTGCCATAACCAAGATTCCTCTTCGTGTCATAAGACACTTGGTTGAGGAGTTGGGTAAATTTATTGTGTAGATGTTGCTATTCCTAGTTCCTTTAAGTATTATTTTAGATGTTGCATTTATCTTGATTACGCATTCATTTTCTAGAAATATGACCTTATAATTGTTATCACACAATTGGCTTACACTAAGTAAATTATATTGAAAGTTTTCTACTAATAAGACATTTTGAATTGTAAAGTTAGAGTTGAGCTCAATATCACCTGATCCGATGATTTTGAGCTTGCCGTTATTTCCGAAGGCTACCGATCCTTGTCGTTTGAATCGTAACTTCGAAAATCTGAGTTGATCCCCGGTCATGTGTCGGGAGCAACCACTGTCCAACATCCATTGATCCTACATATAAGGTAGTTGGATCGGATATTGGAATTACTAAAGGGTTGTTTGTAAGTTTTTAAACCTAAATCATCTCACCAATATCTACATGATCAAAACATGTTATTCCTATGTGTTATTGTGAGATGACTTTCAATTTTACTTGATTAATTTTAATGAATTTAAATTAACCAACATTAGGTTAGATTCGGATTTAGTCTAAGCTCATCAAGTAATCTTTTCAAGAGATTAGCTTCCAGGTCGTGGCGAGGCACAGAGGCCTTCTTTGATCGGAACAACGACCACTTCTTTAGACAAAGCTAATTTCAAGAAATTGATAACTCGACTTACTTGAGACTACATCTTGGTCTAACTAGTTATTTTTGAAAAGAGGCTCCCCGAGGCTCAATCTTTCAGAGGATTTTAGTTGATTATGAGTCCTATCTAACCATTCTAAAAATAAAGGAAAAACTAAGCATGCAATTTCTAAGACTTAACAAAAATACATTTTGTATTGGCTCCCCCTGGACCATTGAATCGAGTGGGTCTATTCACATAGTGAATTTGGTCCTTGGGAACCCAATACATGTTAGATCCTAAAGTTGAAATCAAAGTGATCTTAGGGACCCATGCTTGGACATTTTTCTTATGTTGGTTTACTATAGACATATATGACTTATTGGTTGTATTTGAGTTAAACCCGAGTCCGGCCTTGTTGTACACGGCCCTTTGTGATCCAAGTAAGAGGTCAAGTCCCTTGGATCCCAAAGTGAACCTTTCCAACGTGTTCCTAAGGTCTTCGACTTGTGTTTTCAAAAGCGAGTTCTCAACTTCAAGCTTTTCAACTTGAGTTGAGTCCTCCTCTTGAATACAAGTAGTCGAAGAGGTTAGGGAGACCTCATGTTTGAGGAGGTTAACCTCCTCAATTAGGGTCTCGACCTTGGACTCGGACTTAGCTAGTTTCTTATTTAAAAATTTACTTGCACCATACAAAGTATTAAGTAACGACCGACTTACCCTTAATGATTCTTTTGAACCGGATACGGATCCGTGGCTTGTCTTGAATGGAAGCTCATCATCGGATTCGGACTCGGACTCTTCTTGATTTCGAGTCGTGCTCGGTCGGCTTGGCCATTTGAGCTTGGATATCGTCTTCTTCCTCCGACAACTCCTCCCAAGTAGCGTTTAGCGCTTTCTTGGTCTTTGATGCGTTATTCTTTAGCTTTGGGCACTCGGACTTGATGTGACCAAACCTGTTGCACTCATAGCATCTAAAATTAGAAGTATTTGAATTAGGTTTAGGCTTACCTTGAGTTGTTGGTCGTTTCGTCTCTTGATCATCTTCCGAACTAGATTGACTAGTTCGGATTCTATTTCGAGTCTACTTCCGATTCGGTCTCGTCTTCTTCCTTCTGGGGTGGCTTGCTTGCGGGTTTCTTCTTCTTGGATCCTGCAACTAACGCAATACTCTTCTCGGCCTGGACCACGTTAGTTTGCTCATGTAATTCAAGTTCCGAAAACAATTCGTCCTAACCTAATTTTAGAAAGGTCCTTGGAGACCTTGTAGGCATCGACCATGGATGCCCACAAGGTGGTCCTAGGAAACGAGTTAAGAGAATACCGATAAGGTCGCGATTCTCGACCTTTGTCCGATGGCATGGAGTTGGTTGACGATGTCTTGGATAATGAGCATGTAGTTGAGTTGCGGTCTCGCTTTTCCTGCATTTTCAAGTTATACAATTTATTTAAAAGTAAATCTCTTTACATACCTTCGTGTCGCGGTGCCTTCGTGTAGTTCCACTAGCTTGGTCCATAAGTCCTTTGCACAGCGGTTGAGCTCTTCCTTGGACAACCCACATTGCAAGATTTGAGTTGCCTTGGCATCGGCTTCTACTTGTTTTTCATGGAATTTGACCATTGATCGTAACCCAAAGATTCACCATCTTCATTAATAGGAAGTGTGAAACCGGTTTGATTACGATCCACATCTCGATTTGGGTTTTAAGAAAGCATTCCATCCGACCCTTCCAATAACGAAAGTCATTACCGCTGTAAAACGGGGTCAAGGGCGGTGCTAAACCCTTCGAGATGGGCCATTTAAAAACAAGAAGAAGAACGATTTAAAAGAATCTTGCAAAACACACACGAAAGAATATTCCAAGACTTTTGTCTTGGATTAGTAGTGCAGAAGTAAAAAATATATATAAAATGTAACTTGCAAAAGAAATAAACAATCAAATGCGAATGTCGTTGAAGTTCCGAGGACAACCTTACTCGGATCTAACCCAAGGACAACCTTATCCGGATCCTAAAGCCTCTAATGCAATTCTATATGTAGGAGAAGATAAGCAAGTGAAATAATTATACGAAAACAGAAATAAATAAATAAAAATCTGTGAAAAAAGAAAACAAAGCTAGATTGGTGGTTTCACGGAATCTTAGCGCCTGGCCTCGATACCAATTGTTGGATCAAAAAGTGTCGCTAGAGGGGGTGAATAGCGATACGGTGTCGTTAAAAAAACTTTTGCAATAAGTAAAAGCAAGTAGAGAGTGCACAAATATAAAGTAGACAAGATATTTTTACGTGGTTCACAATCTTTCGATTGCTAATCCACGGCCCTAGTGATCCTTGATCACGTACGGAGGGCAATTCACTAAAACCACTCCTCCTCGTTGGAAGTAGGAGCAACGATCACAAAGAGAAATCAAGGCAAAGGGACACTCCCCCTTTCCTTGTTACGATTAAAGCACAAAGACAATTTAAAGAAGTAGAACTTAAATAAATATACCGACAACTCTTATAAGTATAAGATGTAGCTTTCGTTGTCGGCGGCACTACGTCGTAGCAAATGTGAGAATAAGTAGCGGCGTTACGGCGTGTTGAGAGCTCTTGATTTCTTATATTTTGCTTGGCGTGAACATGTCTATTTATGGATATTGATCTATGAATTTAGACATAGGTAGTGTCCAAGGTGAGGTTCTTATCCCCCAAGTCTTGCTCATCCACATCCTTTGCGCCAACTCAAGGATGAGGTGCTTCATCCAACCACCTTGTGCCACAACTCAAGGATGAGGTGCTCATCCAACCACCTTGTGCCACCTCAAGGAGGCCTTCACGCCAACTTGTTGGAGCCATCCAACTTGTGCCACATCATGGGAGCCAACCATCTTGTGCCAACTCTCCATCCAAGCTTGATGGGGGTTTGCCAACCATCTTGTGCCAACTCACCTCATTTTGGGCGTCCAACTTGATGATGGTTTTGGATGTCCACCTTGATGCCACATCACCTAATTTTGGGGGTCCAAGCTTGGTGATGGTTTGGATGTCCACCTTGATGCCACATCACCCTTTGTACCAAAACACGAGTCAAGTCCAAATTCACCCCCTTGAAATTCGAGCTCTTCTGAGGAACTAGACCAATGATTGGTGTAGTAGAGCAGTAGTCAAAGGGTTTTCTGATACAAGTTAGCTTAAAATATAAAGTACGATGGTTCTAACGATCTCTCGACCTAGACCTTCCATTGGAGGTATTGGGTCGGATCTACGCTTAACGTCCTTGCTTCGCTTTCACACGAGCTTACCTTGTAGCCTCGCTTCCGGTCTTCACCCGAGTACCTCGGCTTCCTCCGAAATCCCTCTGGCGTTGCCCGACCACCTCGGTTCCCACCGGGTGTCGCAGACCTTCCGCTCAACTTTAGCATTTCTGCACACTTAATTGAGCTCGTAAGATAACAAATATACTCTTAACTATTGAGCCTTTTGCCATAATCAAAATATCGGTTCGACTTTGGTGCCCACTGCACCAACATAAGTTGCCTCAGTAGTATTTTTAAAGTTACTTTCATGAGTTATTCTCATAGGTAGCTTAACCTTATTTATCTCATGGTATTTTATTTTATTTGCTCTAATCAATGTTCTATACTTACATTGCTTAGCTTTTTTTTTTACACCTACACATGTCGAATATTCTGAAAGGGAGAGTCTAGTACATACCTAGTTATGATTCATCTCAGTAGTCTAGTACTTTATAATCCACAAGTGACCCTAAGTTTAGCATTTTAGTTACTGGAGATGCTCGGATTGTATAAGCTCATTTGGAAAAATCAAAATCCCAATGAGTGATGTGCACATATTTGTGTCGTTGTGTCATTTCAAATTAATTATCGACCCCCCTAACTACACTAATATAGCATAGTGGATGGCCTGGATCATTTCCCAACGAGTGTAATTGATAGAACAATAAACTTAGGATTTCTAATTATTGCTTTGGCTTTTCTATTGAAGATTGGGGGTTTGGGATTTGAGATATAATCTACGATTGTAAGGTAATTAAAGCTCTAAACTAACATGCAACAACTAAATCAAATAATGCAAGAATTAAATCAACAAAAACTAAAAAAGGAAATAATCTAATCAACCCAAGATTGGCCCGGTGAATGGCCAAGTTACTCAGGCTAAATCCAACGAAGCTCGATCGAGACTCCGCAAACGGCAATGGATGTGGGATGGTATAAACTCATGAATCCAGTAGTTTGATGGATACTCCGAACTCTCGCGGATCCGGTTGAGTTCAAAGAAGTGTCGTTGGAGTGGAATCCTCCTTGAATCCGAAAGAGTAGGTGAATGTTGGGGAGATAGAAAATGTCGCCGAAATCTCTTGATAAAGCGGTTCCTCCTCGAATCCGTGGAGGAAAATGGATGGAAGGAAGGTGACGGCGGCTGCTAGGGCTCAAGGGAAGAACGGATTAAACTAACAACCAATTGAAAACATGATTAAAAGAAAGCAACTTAAGTAAAGAATGAAACTAAATCTAACCTAATGAACTACAACCTAATTACTCTTAAGGAGCATTTAACCAAACACAACATGTGCATGAAACAAAATAAATTGGATACGTCTAAACATGGAAGGGAAATGTGATTACAAATGCTCAATCCAAACTAAATTAAGAAACGTCGTGGAAGAGATGGTTGAATCTTGTGCTCGCGATGAAGAACATTAAATGATTTTCTATAGCCATCCGATCAAAGCCTCATCAGATCTCAGCCGTCCATTAGAGCTAGTGTTTAATTTCCTTGATTAACCCATTAAGCTAGCTGTGCATCCAACTGATGGGTGGATCCCAAGCAACCGATCCATCGTCGTGCTATTCGATTAGAGTGGTCACTTGAACAAACTTATTGTGTTGGGAGTATGAGGAATACAATCAAAGTCCCACATTGGTAAGACATGAAAAAGATCATGTGCTTATAAGAAAAAAGATATCTCCATTGGTATGAGGCCTTTTGGGTAAAGCCCAAAAATAAAACCATGAGGGCTTAGGCCCAAAGTGGACAATATCATGTCATTGTGGAGATATGTGGAGCTTATAAGCACTAACAATTGGTATCAGAGCCATGGTCCATGTCAAGCCATGAACCTCGAACGAAGGAAGTTGAGCTCCCACGTCCGGATCAAGAGAACCAGACATCAGGAAGGAAGTCTAGTTGGGTCGGGGGCGAATAAGCGCGAAGTCTGGTGGGTTGAAGATCGGACATCAGCGAGAAAATCCTTGAGGAGGATAGGCTTGAGGGCCCAATGTAGTCCTTCGTTTGAGGATTGTTGGGAGTATGGGAATACAATCAAAGTCCCACATTGGTAAGACATGGAAAGATCATGTGCTTATAAGAAAAAGATATCTCCGTTGGAATGAGGCCTTTGGGCTTTGCCCAAAAGGCCTCATTCAATGGAGATATCTTTTCTTATAAGCACATGATCTTTCCATGTCTTACCAATGGGACTTTGATTGTATTCCCTATACTCTCAACAATCCCCTCAAACGAAGGACCACATTGGGCCCCTCAAGGCTATCCTCTCCTCAAGGATTTTCTCGCGATGTCCGATCTTCAACCCACCAGACTCTGCGATGCGATACATTCCTGCGATATACAGATTCCTTCGGATGCGACGTCTTGATCCGACGGAGCTCAACTTCGTTGGAGGTTCAACGACATGGATAGTGATACCAATTGTTGGATCGAAAGTGTCGCTAGAGGGGGTGAATAGCGATACGATGTCGTTAAAAACTTTTGCAATAAGTAAAAAGCAAGTATAGAGTGCACAGCGGAAATATAAAGTAGACAAGATATTTTTACGTGGTTCACAATCTTTCGATTGCTAATCCACGGCCCTAGTGATCCTTGATCACGTACGGAGGGCAATTCACTAAAACCACTCCTCCTCGTTGGAGGTAGGAGCAACGACATTACAAAGAAATCAAGGCAAAGGGACACTCCCCCTTTCCTTGTTACGATTAAAGCACAAAGACAATTTAAAGAAGTAGAACTTAAATAAATATACCGACAACTCTTATAAGTAGAAGATGTAGCTTTCGTTGTCGGCGGCACTTCGTCGTAGCAAATGTGAGTAGTAGTAGCGGCGTTACGATGGCGTGTTGAGAGCTCTTGAATTCTTGTTATTTGCTTGGCTTGAACATGTCTATTTATGGATATTGATCTATGAATTTAGACATAGGTAGTGTCCAAGGTGTGGTTCTTATCCCAACTCAAGGATGAGGTGTTTCATCCAACCACCTTGTGCCACCTCCAACCTTCTTGTGCGCCAACTCAAGGATGAGGTGTTTCATCCAACCACCTTGTGCCACCTCCAACCTCCTTGGGCGCCAACTTGAGGATGAGGTGTTTCATCCAACCACCTTGTGCCACCTCCAACCTCCTTGGGCGCCAACTCAAGGATGAGGTGTTTCATCCAACCACCTTGTGCCACCTCCAACCTCCTTGGGCGCCAACTTGAGGATGAGGTGTTTCATCCAACCACCTTGTGCCACCTCCAACCTCCTTGGGCGCCAACTTGTTGGAGCCATTCAACTTGTGCCACATCATGGAGCCAACCATCTTGTGCCAACTCACCTTATTTTGGGCGCCCACCACAAGGAAGCTTGGTGATGGTTTGGATGTCCACCTTGATGCCACATCACCCTTTGTACCAAAACACGAGTCAAGTCCAAATTCACCCCTTGAAATTCGAGCTCTTCTCGAGGTCGAACTTGACTAGCAGTTGATGTAGTCAAAGGGTTTTGGACCGCATACAAGTGTTAGCTTAAAATATAAAGTACGATGGTTCTAACCATCGATCTCGACCTAGACCTTCCATTGGAGGTATTGGGTGGATCTACGCTTAACGACCTTGCTTCGCTTTCACACGAGCTTACCTTGTAGCCTCGCTTCCGGTCTTCACCCGAGTACCTCGGCTTCCTCCAAGTCCTCTGGCGTTGCGACCACCTCGGTTCCCACCGGGTGTCGCAGACCTTCCGCCAACTTTAGCATTTCGCACACTTAATTGAGCTCGTAAGATAACAAATATACCCTTAACTATTGAGCCTTTTGCCATAATCAAAATACGGTTCGACTTTGGCACTGCACCAACAATCTCCCTTTTGATTCATGGCAAACCACACAAAAGTTAAGGAAAAATTAATACATAAGAAGCTAGCATAAAGATTAAATATGAATGAGCTAGCATAATGATTAAGCATGAATGAGCTAGCATAAAGATTAAATATGAATGAGCTAGCATAATGATTCAATATGAATGAGCTAGCATAAAGATTAAATATGAATGAGCTAGCATAATGATTAAGGATGAATGAGCTAGCATAAAGATTAAATATGAATGAGCTAGCATAAAGATTAAATATGAATGAGCTAGCATAATGAATAAGCATGAGTGAGCTAGCATAAAGAATAAGCATGAGTGAGAAATATTATTGTTTCAAGTTCTCCCCTTTGAGGTAACCTCCCCCTTGACCGAAGGTGAGTTCTTGAAAAATAATTTTTACTCCCTTAATAGTTGCTTAAGTAAACGGGAATTACTTAATATAAAAGGTAATAATTTTGTTTACTTTCTTCCTTACTTTTGTGACTTTCTCCCCCTTTTGCCTTAACTCAAAAAGTTTGTAAATATATTTTAGGGTTTGTAAGTCCAAGCAAGTTCCCAATATAAATATATATTTTTTTAAAATAATAATAAGCTTGAAAATATGTTCATCTAAAATGTACAACTCCGGTTGGACTTGATTGATATAGAATGATCAATAAGTCTTGAAGGAGTTGATTAATTTTAAATAATTATACTCCATGGTTCAGAATCTACGATCGGAACCAGAGTAAGGTCCTAACATCTCACGCCTGCTCATTGGCTAAGTACACAAACACATTAGTCCTATGTGTTGTGAGATGTGTTGGCTCCTTAAATCTATAGGTATATGATTTCTAAGGTAAGACTTAGGCTAATTTCATAAAAAGAAGCAAAAGTAGAGTACATATATAGAAAAATTTAAATCCTACTCTATTACGCACATACCTAACTTTCGTCTTAATAAACTAAATTCGCTTCGGGTAGTGGTTTGGTGAAGATGTCCGCTAGGTTTGATTTGGACTCAACATACTCTAGTTGTATAGTTCCATTAGTTACATGTTCCTAATGAAGTGGTGTTTAACTTCTATATGTTTTGTCCTAGAATGACATATTGGATTTTTAGTTAAGTTAATTGAACTAATGTTATCTATGTAGGTTTTAATGTTGTTAAAGATTAAGCTAAAGTCTTGGAGAGTGTGCTTCATCCACAGGAGTCGAGAGACACACTCCAACGTGTTCGGCTTGGTGGTAGATAAGGCAACGCAATGCCGCTTCCCTCGCACCAACTTACTAGACTCGAGAGGATTTGACAACAACCACTCGTGCTCTTTCTATCGAGTTTACTACCGGCATAGTCGGTCGAGTAGCCGATTAGATTAAACTCGGTAGATCTAGGGTACCAAATACCTACGTTTAGCGTGCCCTTTAGATATCTAAGGATACGCTTGACTAGGGTTAGGTGAGACTCCTTGGCACAAGTTTGTAACCTTGCGCACATACTTACCGCGAATAAAATGTCGGGTCGGCTCGGTTAAGTATAGGAGACTTCCTATTGCTCTTATAGTATTTTAGGTCAACGGGTTTTCCTTCTACATCTTCGCTTTATATTAACATTAGTTGCCATAGGTGTATTGATTATTTTAGCATCTTGCATTCCAAATCGATTTATTAAGTCCTTAGTATATTTTTGTTGATGTAAATATATTCCATCTTTAGTTTGTTTAATTTGTAAACCTAAGAAGAAACTTAACTCTCCCACTAAAGTCATTTCAAATTCACTTTCCATAAGTGAGATGAATTGCTTAGCAGGATCGAGTTGGTAGTTCCAAAAATTATATCATCTACATAGATTTGGGCTATAAAGATTTCCTTTTCCCTACGGTTTTAACGAATAAGGTTGGGTCGACTAAACCTTGGTTGAATCCTTTGGACTTAAGATAGATCGAAAGCCTTTCGTACCAAGCTCTTGGGGCTTGTTTGAGTCCATATAGGGCTTTCTTAAGTCTAAGGACATGGTCGAGTTTATCTAGATTTTGAATCCGGAGGTTGGTAGCGTAAACTTCTTCCTTAATGTATCCATTCAAAAATGCTGACTTGACATCCATTTGAAACAATTTAAAACCTCGATGTGCGGCATATGCTAACAACATTCGGATGGACTCTAGTCTGCGGCTCACGAGGCGTAGGTCTCATCGTAATCTAAACCTTCGACTTGACTAAACCCTTTTGCGACTAACCTAGCTTTATTTCTAACTACTTCACCTTTATCATCAAGTTTATTTGAAATACCCACCTTGTTCCAATAATTGATTTTTCTTTAGGTGGTGGTACTAATTCCCGGACTTCATTTCTAGTGAATTGAGCTAGCTCTTCTTGCATAGCAATAATCGATCGGGATCAAGAAGTGCTTGTTCAATAGTTTTGGGTTCGATTTTGGAAATTACTTGAGATTTGACTAAGGTTTCGATATGAAGCTCTAGTTGAACCCTAAATTTGGATCACCTATAACTTGATTGATAGGATGATTTGTTTGAGTCTTAGTGTGACTCGGGTTAGGGTCATCTATCACTTGGTCGATAGGATGACTTGGGTGAGTTCTAGTTTGACTTGGGTTAGAGTCATCTATCACTTGGTCGATAGGATGACTTGGGTTAGGACGAGATTCAAGTTCAAGATCAGTCGGGTTAAGCTATAAGTTGATTTGCTAGTTGGTTTTGTTAAGGATTGAGCGGGTTCGTGTCCTTCGTCGAAAACTATATTAATGGTTTCTTCGACTCTAAGAGTGTCGTGATTGTATACCCTATAAGCTCTCTTTGGTGGTTGAGTATCCTAGAAAGGTTCGATAGGTTTTGGATTTAATTTCCTAGGTAATCCTTAGTGTTTAAGATATGTACCTTGCATCCAAATACCTAAAGTACTTGATGTTCGGTATTTTATCGTGATAAATCTCGTCTGAGGTCTTTTGGTGCCTCTTTACCATAAGGATCCTATTTTGGACATAGCAAGCCGTACTAACGGCCTCTGCCCAAAATCTATCGGGTAGGTTATACTCGTTTAACATTGTCCTAAGCGGCTTCTTGTAGGGTTCTATTTTTCCGTTAACTAACCCATTTTGTTGTGGGGTTCTAGGACATGAAAACTCATGGTGGTATCCGTTTAGGTTCACAATCACTGTAACACTGTGGTTTTGAATTCACCACCATGATCGCTTCTAAGTCTTTTAATCTTAAGGTTCTTTTGATTTTCGATTAACCTACAAAGATTGATTAGTTGGTCTAGGGTATCATTTTTATGTTTGATAAACCTAACCCAAGTAAATCTAGAATAGTAAATCAATTATGACTAAGCAAAATTGACTACCATTGAGTGACTTAGCTCCATGTGAATCAAATAGATCCATGTGTAGGAGCTCAAGAACACTTTTTTAGTTCGTTCTTGATTAGTTAATTGATGTTGTGTCCTAGATTGTTTACCTTGTTGACAAGCATTACATATTTTATTATCCAAGTTGTTTAGTTTAGGCAAACCTATAACCAAGCCACTCTGACTCATCTTGTGGGCGAGTCTTGGAGTGCAGTGTCAGAGTCTTGATTACCATAACCAAGATTCCTCTTCTTTGTGTCATAAGACACTTGGTTGAGGAGTTGGGTAAATTTATTGTGTAGATGTTGCTACTCCTAGTTCCTTTAAGTATTATTTTAGATGTTGCATTTATTTTGATTACGCATTCATTTTCTAGAAATATGACCTTATAATTGTTATCACACAATTGGCTTACACTAAGTAAATTATATTGAAAGTTTTCTACTAATAAGACATTTTGAATTGTAAAGTTAGAGTTGAGCTCAATATCACTCGATCAGATGATTTTGAGCTTGCCGTTATTCAGAAGGCTCTGATCCTTGTCGTTTGAATCGTAACCGAAAATTTGAGTTGATCCCGGTCATGTGTCGGGAGCAACCAGCATCCAAACATCCATTGATCCTACACATAAGGTAGTTGGATCGGATATTGGAATTACTAAAGGGTTGTTTGTAAGTTTTTAAACCTAAATCATCTCACCAATATCTACATGATCAAAACATGTTATTCCTATGTGTTATTGTGAGATGACTATCAATTTTACTTGATTAATTTTGAATTTAAATTAACCAACATTAGGTTAGATTCGATTTAGTCTAAGCTCATCAAATCTTCTTTCAAGAGATTAGCTTCGTGTCGGGCGAGGCAGAGGCCTTCTTTGATCAACAACGAATCACTTCCTTAGACAAAGCTAATTTCAAGAAATTGATAACTCGACTTACTTGAGACTACGTCTTGGTCTAACTAGTTATTTTGAAAAGAGGCTCCCGAGGCTCAATCTTTCGTAGGATTTTAGTTGGTTTATTTTGAAAAGAGGCTCCCGAGGCTCAATCTTTCGAGGATTTTAGTTGGTTATGAGTCCTATCTAACCATTCTAAAAATAAAGGAAAAACTAAGCATGCAATTTCTAAGACTTAACAATACATTTTGTATTGGCTCTCGACCATCAATCGAGTGGTCTATTCACATAGTGAATTTGGTCCTGGGAACCCAATACATGTTAGATCCTAAAGTTGAAATCAAAGTGGTCTTAGGGACCCATGCTTGGACATTTTTCTTATGTTGGTTTACTATAGACATATATGACTTATTGGTTGTATTTGAGTTAAACCCAGTCCGCCTTGTTGACTACCCTTTGTGATCCAAGCAAGAGGTCAAGTCCGGATCCCAAAGTGAACCTTTCCAACGGTTCAAGGTCTTCGACTTGTGTTTTCAGAGTTCTCAACTTCAACTTGAGTTGAGTCCTCCTCTTGAATACGAGTAGTCGAAGAGGTTAGGAGACTCATGTTGAGAACCTCCTCAATTAGGGTCCGACCTGGACACTTAGCTTTATTTATTACTGCACTACAAAGTATTAGTAACGACTTTTTCCTTAATGATTCTTTTGATCACGATCCGCTTTGTGAATGGAAGCTCATCATCGATCGACTCGACTCTTCTTCAGTCGGCTCGCCTAGCCATTAGAGCTTGATATCGCCTGACAACTCCCCATCTAGCGCTTGGTTTCAGAGGCTTAGATTGATATCACCGCTGCACTTCTCATAGCATCTAAAATTAGAAGTATTTGAATTAGGTTTTTATTGAGGGTCGGCCTTCGATCATCTTCGAACCAGATTGACCAGTTCGATTTATTCAGATCTACTTCGATGACTGTCTTCTTCCTTCTATTGCTTGCGGGCTTCTCTCTTGAATCAAGAACGAATATTCTTTCGCCGACCACGTGTTTCTTCAGTAATCGTTCAAACAATGATCAAGAAAGGTCCTTTGAGGCATCGACCATGGATGCCACAAGGTGGTCCTAGGAAACGAGTTAAGAGAATAGGATGTCGCGATTCACTTTGTCCGATGGCATGGAGTTGGTTGACGATGTCTTGGATACGGTGCATGTAGTTGAGACGCTTTCGAGATTTTGTTATACAATTTATTTAAGAAATCTTTTACATACCGTCGCCGGCCTTGCCAAGGTAGTTCCACTAGCAAATCTTGCAATGTGGGTTGTCCAAGGAAGAGCTCAACCGCCGCCCTTCATTAGTGCAAAGGACTTATGGACCAAGCTAGTGGAACTACACGAAGGCACCGACGACACTTAAGGTATGTAAAAGAGATTTACTTTTAAATAAATTGTATAACTTGAAAATGCAGGAAAACGAGACCGCAACTCAACTACATGCTCGATCCAAGACATCGCCAACCAACTCCATGCCATCTGACAAAAGGTCGAGAATCACCTTATCGTATTCTCTTAACTCGCTTCCTAGGACTACCTTGTGGGCATCCATGGTCGATGCCTACAAGGTCTCAAGGACCTTTCTAAAATTAGGTTAGACGAATTGTTTTCGGAACTTGAATTACATGAGCAAACTAACGTGGTCCAGCCGAGAAGAGTATTGAAGGTGTTCCAAGAAGAAGAAGCCCGCAAGCAAGCCACCCCAAGGAAGAAGATTTAGTCCGACCTAAGTAGACTCGAATAGAATCCGAACTAGTCAATCTAGTTCTAAGATGATCAAGAGACGAAAACGACCAACAACTCAAGGTAAGCCTAAACCTAATTCAAATACTTCTAATTTTAGATGCTATGAGTGCAGTTCGGCCACATCAAGTCCGAGTGCCCAAAGCTAAAGAATAACGATCAAAGACTAAGAAAGCGCTAAACGCTACTTGGGAGGAGTTGTCGGAGGAAGAAGACGATATCCAAGCTCTAATGGCTAAGCCGACTGCACGACTCAAATCAAGAAGAGTCCGAGTCCGAACTGGCGATGAGCTTCCATTCAAGACAAGCCACGATCCGTATCCGTTCAAAAGAATCATTAAGGGTAAGTCGGTCGTTACTTAATACTTTGTATGGTGCAATTAAATTTTTAAATAAGAAACTAGCTAAGTCCGAGTCCAAGGTCGAGACCCTAATTGAGGAGGTTAACCTTCTCAAACATGAGGTCTCCCTAACCTCTTCGACTACTCAGATTCAAGAGGAGGACTCAACCTGCTGAAAAGCCAGTTGAGAGAGAACTCGCTTTTGAAAACACAAGTCGAAGACCTTAGAACACGTTGAAAGGTTCACTTTGGGATCCAAGGGACTTGACCTCTTACTTGATCACAAAGGCCGGTACAACAAGGCCTGACTCGGGTTTAACTCAAATACAACCAATAAGTCATATATGTCTATAGTAAACCAACATAAGAAAAATGTCCAAGCATGGGTCCCTAAGACCACTTTGATTTCAACTTTAGGATCTAACATGTATTGGGTTCCTAAGGACCAAATTCACTATGTGAATAGACCCACTCGATTCAATGGTCCAGGGGGAGCCAATACAAAATGTATTTTTGTTAAGTCTTAGAAATTGCATGCTTAGTTTTTCCTTTATTTTTAGAATGGTTAAATAGGACTCATAACCAACTAAAATCCTGAAAAGATTGAGCCTGGAGCCTCTTTTCAAAAATAAACCAACTAAAATCCTATTTAAAAGATTGAGCCTCGGGAGCCTCTTTTCAAAAATAACTAGTTAGACCAAGACGTAGTCTCAAGTAAGTCGAGTTATCAATTTCTTGAAATTAGCTTTGTCTAAGGAAGTGGTCGTTGTTCCGATCAAAGAAGGCCTCGTGGCTCGCCACGACTGAAGCTAATCTCTTGAAAAGATTACTTGATGAGCTTAGACTAAATCCGAATCTAACCTAATGTTGGTTAATTTAAATTCATTAAAATTAATCAAAATTGAAAGTCATCTCACAATAACACATAGGAATAACATGTTTTGATCATGTAGATATTGGTGAGATGATTTAGGTTTAAAACTTACAAACAACCCTTTAGTAATTCCAATATCCGATCCAACTACCTTATGTGTAGGATCAATGGATGTTGACAAAGGGTTGCTCCCGGCACATGACCGGGATCAACTCAAATTTTCGGTTACGATTCAAACGACAAGGATCGTAGCCTTCGAATAACGGCAAGCTCAAAATCATCTGATCGTGATATTGAGCTCAACTCTAACTTTACAATTCAAAATGTCTTATTAGTAGAAAACTTTCAATATAATTTACTTAGTGTAAGCCAATTGTGTGATAACAATTATAAGGTCATATTTCTAGAAAATGAATGCGTAATCAAAATAAATGCAACATCTAAAATAATACTTAAAGGAAGTAGGAGTAGCAACATCTACACAATAAATTTACCCAACTCCTCAACCAAGTGTCTTATGACACAAAGAAGAGGAATCTTGGTTATGGCAATCAAGACTCTGACACTGCACTCCAAGACTCGTCCACAAGATGAGTCAGAGTGGCTTGGTTATAGGTTTGCCTAAACTAAACAACTTGGATAATAAAATATGTAATGCTTGTCAACAAGGTAAACAATCTAGGACACAACATCAATTAACTAATCAAGAACGAACCAAAAGTGTTCTTGAGCTCCTACACATGGATCTATTTGATTCACATGGAGCTAAGTCCCTCAATGGTAGTCAATTTTGCTTAGTCATAATTGACGACTATTCTAGATTTACTTGGGTTAGGTTTATCAAACATAAAAATGATACCCTAGACCAACTAATCAATCTTTGTAGGTTAATCAAAATCAAAAGAACCTTAAGATTAAAAGACTTAGAAGTTTATCATGGTGGTGAATTCAAAAAACCACAGTTTACAGATTCAGAACCTAAACGGATACCACCATGAGTTTTCATGTCCTAGAAC
This sequence comes from Wurfbainia villosa, assembly GCA_025175895.1. Taxonomy (NCBI): domain Eukaryota; kingdom Viridiplantae; phylum Streptophyta; class Magnoliopsida; order Zingiberales; family Zingiberaceae; genus Wurfbainia; species Wurfbainia villosa. Next base: position 26,747,445 of record CM045988.1, read on the forward strand.
CCTACAACAAAATGGGTTAGTCGAACGGAAAAATAGAACCCTACAAGAAGCCGCTTAGGACAATGTTAAACGAGTATAACCTACCCGATAGATTTTGGGCAAGAGGCCGTTAGTACGCTTGCTATGTCCAAAATAGGATCCTTATGGTAAAGAGGCACCAAAAGACCTCAGACGAGATTTATCACGATAAAATACCAACATCAAGTACTTTAGGTATTTGGATGCAAGGTACATATCTTAAACACTAAGGATTACCTAGGAAATTCAAATCCAAAACCCCATCGAACCTTTCTAGGATACTCAACCACCAAGAGCTTATAGGGTATACAATCACGACACTCTTAGAGTCGAAGAAACCATTAATATAATTTTCGACTTAAGGACACGAACCTGCTCAATCCTTAACAAAACCAACTAGCAAATCAACTTATAGCTTAACCCGACTGATCTTGAACTTGAATCTCCCTAACCTAAGTCATCCTATCGACCAAGTGATAGATGACTCTAACCCAAGTCAAACTAGAACTCACCCAAGTCATCCTATCGACCAAGTGATAGATGACCCTAACCCGAGTCACACTAAGACTCAAACAAATCATCCTATCAATCAAGTTATAGGTGATCCAAATTTAGGGTTCAACTAGAGCTTCATATCGAAACCTTAGTCAAATCTCGCTAATTTCAAAATCGAACCCAAAACTATTGAACAAGCACTTCTTGATCCCGACCGATTATTGCTATGCAAGAAGAGCTAGCTCAATTCACTAGAAATGAAGTCCGGGAATTAGTACCACCACCTAAAGAAAAATCAATTATTGGAACAAGGTGGGTATTTCAAATAAACTTGATGATAAAGGTGAAGTAGTTAGAAATAAAGCTAGGTTAGTCGCAAAAGGGTTTAGTCAAGTCGAAGGTTTAGATTACGATGAGACCTACGCCTCGTAGCTGACTAGAGTCCATCCGAATGTTGTTAGCATATGCGCGCACATCGAGGTTTTAAATTGTTTCAAATGGATGTCAAGTCAGCATTTTTGAATGGATACATTAAGGAAGAAGTTTACGCTACCAACCTCCGGATTCGAAAATCTAGATAAACCTGACCATGTCCTTAGACTTAAGAAAGCCCTATATGGACTCAAACAAGCCCCAAGAGCTTGGTACGAAAGGCTTTCGATCTATCTTAAGTCCAAAGGATTCAACCAAGGTTTAGTCGACCCAACCTTATTCGTTAAAACCGGAGGAAAAGAAATCTTTATAGCCCAAATCTATGTAGATGATATAATTTTGGAACTACCAACTCGATCCTCGCTAAACTAATTCATCTCACTTATGGAAAGTGAATTTGAAATGAATTTAGTGGGAGAGTTAAGTTTTTTCTTAGGTTTACAAATTAAACAAACTAAAGATGGAATATATTTACATCAACAAAAATATACTAAGGACTTAATAAATCGATTTGGAATGCAAGATGCTAAAATAATCAATACACCTATGGCAACTAATGTTAATATAAACGAAGATGTAGAAGGAAAACCCGTTGACCTAAAATACTATAGAGCGCAATAGGAAGTCTCCTATACTTAACCGCGAGCCAACGACATTTTATTCGCAGAAGTATGTGCGCAAGGTTACAAACCTATGCCAAGGAGTCTCACCTAACCCTAGTCAAGCGTTTATCCTTAGATATCTAAAGGGCACGCTAAACGAGGTATTTGGTACCCTAGATCTACCGAAGTTTAATCTAATCACATCCGACCGACTATGCCGTAGTAAACTCGATAGAAAGAGCACGAGTGGTTGTTGTCAAATCCCTACCGAGTCTAGTAAGTTGGTGCAGAGGAAGCAAAGATTGCGCTGCCTTATCTACCACCGGAATACGCTATGATGGGTGAGTGTGTCTCTCACCTCGTGGATGAAGCACACTCTCCAAGACTTTAGCTTAATCTTTAACAACATTAAAACCTACATAGATAACATTTAGTTCAATTAACTTAACTAAAAATCCAATATGTCATTCTAGGACAAAACATATAGAAGTTAAACACCACTTCATTAGGAACATGTAACTAATGGAACTATACAACTAGAGTATGTTGAGTCCAAATCAAACCTAGGACATCTTCACCAAACCACTACCCAATTTAGTTTATTAAGACGAAAGTTAGGTATGTGCGTAATAGAGTAGGATTTAAATTTTTCTATATATGTACTCTACTTTTGCTTCTTTTATGAAATTAGCCTAAGTCTTACCTTAGAAATCATATACCTATAGATTTAAGGAGCTAACACATCTCAAACACATAGGACTAATGTGTTTGTGTACTTAGCCACGAGACGGCGTGAGATGTTAGGACCTTACCCTCGGTTCCGACGTAGATTCAAAGGCATCGACATGAACCATGGAGTATAATTATTTAAATTAATCAACTCCTTCAAGACTTATTGATCATTCTATATCAATCAAGTCCAACCGAGTTGTACATTTTAGATGAACATATTTTCAAGCTTATTATTATTTTAAAAAAATATATATATTTATATTGGGAACTTGCTTGGACTTACAAACCCTAAAATATATTTACAAACTTTTTGAGTTAAGGCAAAAGGGGAGAAAGTCACAAAAGTAAGGAAGAAAGTAAACAAAATTATTACCTTTTATATTAAGTAATTCCGCTTACTTAAGCAACTATTAAGGGGGAGTAAAAATTATTTTTCAAGAACTCACCTTCGGTCAAGGGGAGGTTACCTCAAAGGGAGAACTTGAAACAATAATATTTCACTCATGCTTAATCTTTATGCTAGCTCATTCATACTTAATCATTATGCTAGCTCATTCATATTTAATCATTATGCTAGCTCATTCATATTTAATCTTTATGCTAGCTCATTCATGCTTAATCATTATGCTAGCTTATCGTTATGTTAATTTTTCCTTAACTTTTGTCGGTTTGCCATGAATCAAAAGGGGAGATTGTTGGTGCAAGGCACCAAAGTCGAACCGTATTTTGATTATGGCAAAAGGCTCAATAGTTAAGGGTATATTTGTTATCTTACGAGCTCAATTATGTGCGTAAATGCTAAAGTTGAAGGAAGGTTCGCGACACCGGTGGGAACCGAGGTGGTCGGGCAACGCCAGAGGGACTTCTGAGGAAGCCGAGGTACTCGGTGAAGACCGAAGCGAGGCTACAAGGTAAGCTCGTGAAAGCGAAGCAAGGTCGTTAAGCGATCCACCCAATACCTCCAATGGAAGGTCTAGGTCGAGATCAGATGGTTAGAACCATCGCTTTATATTTTAAAGCTAACTTGTATCATAGCCCAAAACCCTTTGACTACATACCAATCGCTAGTCAAGTTCCAAATTTCGAGAAGAGCTCGAATTTCAAGGGTGAATTTGGACTTGACTCGTGTTTTGGTACAAAGGGTGATGTGGCATCAAGGTGGACATCCAAACCATCACCAAGCTTCCTTGTGGTGGACGCCCAAAAGAAGGTGAGTTGGCACAAGATGGTTGGCTCCCATGATGTGGCACAAGTTGAATGGCTCCAACAAGTTGGCGCCCAAGGAGGTTGGAGGTGGCACAAGGTGGTTGGATGAAACACCTCATCCTCAAGTTGGCGCCCAAGGAGGTTGGAGGTGGCACAAGGTGGTTGGATGAAACACCTCATCCTCAAGTTGGCGCCCAAGGAGGTTGGAGGTGGCACAAGGTGGTTGGATGAAACACCTCATCCTTGAGTCGGCGCACAAGAAGGTTGGAGGTGGCACAAGGTGGTTGGATGAAACACCTCATCCTTGAGTTGGGATAAGAACCTCACCTTGGACACTACCTATGTCTAAATTCATAGATCAATATCCATAAATAGACATGTTCAAGCCAAGCAAATGACAAGAATTCAAGAGCTCTCAACACGCCGTCGTAACGCCGCTACTACTACTCACATTTGCTACGACGAAGTGCCGCCGACAACGAAAGCTACATCTTCTACTTATAAGAGTTGTCGGTATATTTATTTAAGTTCTACTTCTTTAAATTGTCTTTGTGCTTTAATCGTAACAAGGAAAGGGGGAGTGTCCCTTTGCCTTGATTTCTGTTTGTAATCGTGTTCTACTTCCAACGAAGAGGAGTGGTTTTAGTGAATTGCCCTCCGTACGTGATCAAGGATCACTAGGGCCGTGGATTAGCAATCGAAAGATTGTGAACCACGTAAAAATATCTTGTCTACTTTATATTTCCGCTGTGCACTCTCTACTTGCTTTTTACTTATTGCAAAAGTTTTTTAACGACATCGTATCGCTATTCACCCCCCCCCCCCTCTAGCGACACTTTCGATCCAACAATTGGTATCAGAGCCATGCATTACACTAACATATTGGTACCAGGAAGTCCTGGTGGGTTGAAGATCGGACATCAAGCAGAGAAAATCCTTCGAGGAGGGATAGGCTTGAGGGGGGGCCCAATGTGGTCCTTCGTTTGAGGGGGGGATTGTTGGGAGTATGGGGAATACAATCAAAGTCCCACATTGGTAAGACATGGAAAAGATCATGTGCTTATAAGAAAAAAGATATCTCCATTGGAATGAGGCCTTTTGGGTAAAGCCCAAAAACAAAACCATGAGGGCTTAGGCCCAAAGTGGACAATATCATACCATTGTGGAGATATGTGGATCTTATATGCACTAACATATTGTTCAAGCAACCTACCTCTTTTCTTCGATTAACCACGGAATAGACGATGTACAGATCGCCGGTTTTTGTGTTTGTCTTCGGGGTCAAAGTAAATTAACCACATGCAATTACATACATCATATAAAGAAGCAAAAAGAAACCAAAACAAGAATTATACCTCTTGTTTACCTCTTTGTCTTCTATTGTATGTCCTATCCTCCTCTTGGACGTTGTGTGGGCAACGATCCTCCAAGAGATGAAGCCTCTTATATCACGTATCTTCCTTTCCTTGCTCGCTTCGAACAAAGGAAGATAATAAGCTCCCTTCTTCTCCTTTCTAGTTTCGGACACAATCCCTTTGGAGAAAGATCAAGCCACCTTCTCCTCTTTGTTGTTGCCGCCGACCAAGGAAAAGAATGGGTGTTGGCCAAGAGCTCCAAAAGAAAAACCTTCACCCTTATTGCCGCCGGCCAAGGAGAAGAATAGGAGGAGGTATAGGCGCCGGCCAAAAGCAAGGAGGAAGAAGATGGGCGTCGGCTACCAATTAGGAAGAGAAGAAAACAAACCCTAATCCTTCCAAAGGTTGCCGCCCAAGCCTAATCCAAAACCCTAGCCGCCCAAGCCAAAACCCTAATCTCCAAAGATATCTATCCGCCCACTCCTAAGCATTATTTATAGAGTTAGGCTTAAGCCTCCTTTCAATCTCCACCGTCGGATCTAAAGATTTAATCTCCACAGTCAGATATAGAGATTTAATATCAACCATCGGATCTAGAGATTTAACCTCCACCGTCGGATCTAGACTTCCATTTTCCACGATCGAATCTAGGCTTCATGAGGGTTTTAATAGGTTACAATAGGGACCATGAGGAGGAGTTGGAACTTGGCCACCCAATGGATCTAGCCCACATAAAGTCTGATCCATTAATGATAATCCATTCCACTAGAGGATTATCATTGATCTACCTCACCAACACCCATAAATAAATATAGGCTCGATATATTAATTGTACAAAATCTCCCGGTGTTTAAGATCTCGAATGTTCGTCAATTAATTAATTTACTGACAATTAATTAATCAACATCTAACTCCATGAGCAGTACCACTCAACCTTATCATCATGCCGGACCAAGTCCACCTGCAGGGTTTACATGATAAACCTTATGAGCTCCTCAAGGGGACATCATTATCCTAATATATAGGACACGGATTCCTCCTAAAATCAACAACACACCATTTAAATAATATCATTTCCCAACTTATCGAGCCTATCGATTTACTCTATAAATCTCTCCCATTGATAAATCAAAGAAATAAATACTAAGTACATGTGCCTATTATTATATCGGGATTAAGAGCATGTACACCATAATATCCGAGGTACGATTCAATTATGTAGTCAGCAATAAATTGAATCACCTCTAAGTCGGTCCTGCTCAATACACACAAAGTGTACTAGTGTAATTCTATAGTCAAGATAAACAAATACCAAATCACACTACAACCATACCAATGGTTTGTCCAAAGTCATCTCGATTGTGAGCCTCTACTTATACTCTACAAGGAACTGATAACATAATCTCCCGTGTGACACTACACACCATGTTATCTATAATGTAATGTATTAGACAATATCCATAACCATAAATATGCAAACAATGATCATGTGATTCTTATTTCAAAAATAAAGATATTCATAAAAAAGATACACTTTTCAGTATACATCCCAACAATCTCCCACTTATACTAAAAGACTATGTTGTTCTCATACTACCATACATCTGATTCTCATTCCCTCCATATGCCTATCAAAAGTTCTCGCTGGAAGGGCCTTAGTGAAAGGATTTGCCAGGTTATCCTCTGATGCAATCTAGGCTACAACAACTTCTCCTCGCTTTACGATTTCTCGTATCAGGTGGTACTTGCACTCTATGTATTTACTTGCCTTATGAGCTCGTGGTTCCTTCGAGTTTGCAACTGCACCACTATTATCACAATAAATTGTGATAGTTCTAGGTAAATCAGGAATCACATCCAAGTCCATTAAGAAGTTCTTGAGCCATATAGCTTCTTTGGCCGTCTCTGAGGCTGCCACATACTATGCTTCCATGGTGGAGTCCGCCATGCAATTCTACTAGATACTCCTCCATACAATGGCTCCACCTCCCAAAGTAAATACAAAACCTGAGGTAGACTTACTATTATCCTTATTTGATTGGAAGTCGAAATCTGTGTAACCCACAGGGAGTAATTGATCTGCCTAGTATACCAGCATAAAATCCCTAGTCCTTCTCAGGTACATTAATATATGCTTTACTACACAATGTCCTCGCTCTTGATTACTCGATATCGCTAACCATGCCCGTAAAAATAGATATCCAACCTCGTACATAACATAACATACATGAGGCTTCCTACTGCCGAAGCATAAGGAACCGCCTTCATATCCTCTATCTCCTTTGATGTTCTAGGACACATCTCTTTAGATAAAGGTATTACATGCCTAAAAGGTAGAAAACCTTTCTTAGAGTTCTGCATGCTAAAACGAGCCAAAATTGTGTCTATGTATGAAGCTTGAGATAAGCACAACATCCTTTTCCTGCGATCCCTTATAACCACGATCCCAAGTATGTGTCCCACTTCTCCCAAGTCCTTCATATGAAACTGTTTGGACAATCATACCCTTACGTCCGATAACACCTTGATATTGTTGCCAATTAATAAAATGTCATCTACGTATAGTACATGAAATACCACTACGTTTCTGTCACATCTCTTGTATACACAAAACTCATCCCAGACTTTGAATAAATCCATAAGACTGGATTACCTCATCAAAGCGGATGTTCCAAGATCTCGAAGCTTGCTTCAATCCAAAAATGGACCGATTAAGCTTGCACACAAGATTCTCTTTGCCCTTTGCAATGAATCCCTCTAGTTGCTTCATATAGATGTTTTTCTCAAGACTTCCATTAAGGAAAGTTGTCTTGACATCCATCTACCACACCTCATAATCCATATGAGCAGCAATACATAAGAGAATCCGGATAGACTTAAGCATGACTACCGACGAAAAGGTCTCCTCATAATCGATACCCTCTTTCTGAGTATACCCTTTCGTAACAAGCCTTGTTTTGAAGGTCTCAACCTTCCCATCAATTCCTCTCTTTCTTTTGTAGATCCACTTGCATCCAATGGTTTTTACACCAATGGGTGGTTCTACTGGCTCCCAGACTTGATTTGAATCCATAGATTCAATCTCAGAATTCATTGCACTTTACCATGATACCGCATCTTTATCTTGGATTGCCTCGTCATATGTCCAGGGACCAGGTTCATGTTCGCCAGGGACCAAATTAGAAGATTCTCCCAAGAACATAAATCTATTAGGCTGTCTAACTGTTAGAATGTATACTGAAAGCCTAGCTCTTTTCTGTATGAACATTTTATTTTGAAATAAGAATCACATGATTATTGTTTGCATTTTATATATTCATTATATATGTGTGCATATTGTCTAATATTCTACATTGTAGATAACATGGTGCTTGGTGTGGCACAGAAGATCATGTTATCAATACCTTGTAAAATATAAGTAGAGGCTCACAACCAAGATGGTTTTGGACAAACCATTGGCATGGTTGTAGTGTGGCTTGGTATTGTTTTATCTTGAACATAGAGTTACACTAGTACACTTAGGTGTATTGAGTAGGACCGACATAGAGGTGATTCAATTTAGTACTGACTACATAATCAATCGACTCGGATATTATGTTGTACATGCTCTTAATCCCGATATAATAACGGGCACATGTACTTAGTATTTATTTCTTTAATTTACCAGTGGGTGAGATTTAGATGGATTAAATCAATATGCCCGGTAAGTTGGGAAATAATATTATTTACATGGTGTGCCGTTGATTATAGGAGGAAACCGTATCCTATATATTAGGTTGATGATGTCCCCTTGAGGAGCTCATAAGTTTCATCATGTAAACCCAACTGGTTGACTTAGTCAACATGATGATAAGGTTGAGTGGTACTACTCGAGGAATTAGATGTTAATTAATTGATGGTCAGTAAAACAATTAATTGACGGACATTCGATATCTTAAACATGGGGAGATTAATGTACAAATAATATATGGAGCCCATATTGATTTATGGGGGTTGGTGAGGTAGTTCAATGATGATCCTCTAGTGGAATGGAACATCATTGATGGATCAAGTATGTGTGGTTCCGATCCATCGGGTGGCCAAGACCCAACTCCTCCTTATGGTCCCTATCGTAGCCTAATATAATCCTTGTGAAGTCTAGATCCAAGAATGTAAAACAAAACCTAGAACCAACGGTTGGGATTAAATCCCTAAGATCCGATGGTTAGGATGAAACCCTAGAACCAACGGTTGGGATTAAATCCCTAAGATCCGATGGTGAGGATGAAACCCTAGAATCGACGGTTGAGATTAAACCCCTAGATCCGACGGTTGGGATAAAACCCTAGATCCGACGGTTGGGATGAAATCCTAGATCCAACGATTAGGATGAAATCCTAGATCCGACGGTTGAGATGAAACCCTAGATCCGACGGTTGGGATAAAACCCTAGATCCGACGGATGAGATTAAAGGAGGCTTAAGCCCTATTCTATAAATAGGTGCTTAGGGTTGGGCGCAAGGAGAAGATAAGGAGATTGGTTTTCAACTAGGGTTAGGGTTTGGCTCATCTTCCATTGGGCGGCTAGGGTTTGCGGCTCTGGGCAAAGAAGCTAGGGTTTGGCCGGTCATCCCTCTCTTCTCCTCCTTGGTTTTGGCGGCACTCTTCCCTTTTCCTTGCTCCTTGGCCGGCGGTTCTCCATCCATTTGTGGCCGCAATCATCTTCCTCCAATCTCTCCAAGGTGGCTCGGTTTCCATTCATTTGGTGGCCGCGCATCATCCACTTGCTCCTTGGTCGTGGTTGCACCAAATTCCCTAATTTGTGGTGGTCAGTTCTAGATAGGAAAGGTATTTGTGATTGCTTCTCTTTGTTCGCAGCGGACAAGGTAGAGAAGAAAGTGATCAAGAAGGCTTCAACTCGTGGAGGATCTTCGTCCACACGTCGTCCACGAGAAGGATAGGACATACGATAGAAGATCGTAAGGTATAAAGTTGTTTTTAACTTTATTTACAGATCTGAATATGTTCTTTAATATTTTGATTATGCATGTGTATGAATGGATATATATTGTATAATCATGGACCCTGAAGACAAACACAAAAACCGGCGATCCATCCGTCGTCTTTTCCGCGGCTAACCAACTAGAAGAGTTGTGTTGCTTGAACAACTAGTTTGTTCAAGCGACCACTCAAGTTGTTAGCACGACAACGAATAGGTTGTGCCAAGGAAGCTCATCCCATCCGGATTAAGTCTTTCATTAGTGAAAATTTTAATCCGGGGACATGGGAGCCAATGAGCCTCCGAAGCATCCACCCAACACTAACAACCCTCCCACTACGATGAGGTATCACCTGTGTATCCTTTGTGACACGCGGTGCAGTCACTTATGGTATATCCTCTTGTACCATTGGTACTAAAGTAGTGACTACTTCCCCTCTCAATTCCTCCAGAATAATCTTACTCATGGGCTTGTGGTTCATCACATAGTCTTCCTCTAGAAATCTGGCGTTCGTGCTAATGATCACCCTCTGATCTCTAGGACTATAAAACAAACCACCTTTCATTCCTCTAGGATAGCCAACAAACATGCACACTTCTGTACGAGGTTACAACTTAACAACATCTACCTTCAGCACATATGTTGGACTCTCCCAAATCCGAATTTGTCTCAGACTAAGCTTTCGCCCAGTCCACAATTCTGTGGGAGTAGAAGGCACTGATTTAGATGGTACCAAGTTTAAAATATACACTGCCGTATCCAGAGCATACCCCCAGAACGAATCTGGCAACTCAGAATAACTCATCATCGATCTAACCATCTCAATAAGAGTCCTATTCCTTCGCTCCGCTACAACATTCTGCTGGGGTGTGCCAGGTGCAGACAATTGAGATTGAATCATAGCCTCTGATAAGTAATTCCTAAACTCTCCCAAGAGGTACTCACCACCACGATCAGATCGTAGTGTCTTGATACTTTTACCTTGACGTTTCTCCACATCAGCCTTGAATTCTTTGAACTTGTCAAAGCATTCAAACTTGCGGCGCATTAAGTAAATGTATCCATATCTTGAATAATCGTCTATAAAAGAGACAAAATATTCAAAATCACCTCATGCCTGGATAGACATAGGACCACACAAATCAAAATGAACCAATTCCAACACATCTTTGGTTCTATACCCCTTGGCCTTAAAAGGCCTCTTGGTCATTTTACCTTCCAAGCAAGATTCGCAGGTTGGGAAATCTTCCATCACCAATGAATCCAAAGGTCCATCAGCTATCAACATTTGAATTCTACTTAGGTTAATATGACCTAACCTTAGATGCCAAAGATATGTTTCGTTCATTTTCAAAGGTTTTTTTCTCTTATTAGAATTAGAAGATGAGTTATTTACTTCTATTTGCATCGTGGGAGCTTTTGGTTCAAGTGTATATAAATTGCCTACCAATGCACCAAAACAGATAATCTCCCTATTCCTTTTTATAACAACTCTGTCATTAAAAGAAATAGAATATCCATCCATAAATAATTTAGAAACCGAAATCAAATTCTTTCTAAATAAAGGTACATAAAGGTAACTTTTCAGAACCAACATTTTATTTCTATCAAAATATAAATAAACTTCTCCCACTGCAACAACCGCCACCTTAGTAGTATCGCCCAAGTAAACGGTAATATCCCCCTCAGTGTCTAATTTTCTGGAACCCCTACAAACTATTGTAGACATGATCAGTGGCTCCCATATCTACACACCAGGTGCCAATAGATAACACTGGTAAACATGTTTCAACGACTAGACCAAAAGATATACCTTTGTTTTGCTTTCGGTTGGGGCAGTCCTCCTTCCAATGTCCAGTCTGCTTGCAAGTGAAGCACTTGCCTTTCGGCTTCTTCACTCCTCCTTGAGATCCTCCCACCACCTTTGCCCCACCTTGTTTCCTTCTTCTTCTTGCTCGCTTAGAAGTAGAAACCTTTGGGCAACCATGGCCTAAGCTCGAGCACTTTGTGAAAAAGCCCTCTTCGCCTCGAATTACGAAGCTCCGCCAACGAATACAACCTCTTGTTCATGTTGTAATTCAAAGAATCGCCAAAACTCCTAGGTAGAGATCGGAGAATGATATCGACTGGTTTCCCCATCGATCTCGGCTCCAAGGACTTCGGCTCATTCAAATGAGCCATCATCTTGAGAACATGATCCTCACGGTGTTCCTCGATCATGGTGGTCGCCATCAAGTTCTCGATGGTTTGTTGCCTAGCAGCCCAATTATGGTGTTCGAAAAGATCTTTGAGATTGAGCATCATGTCATAAGCAGTGCACATGACTTGATGCTGATGTTTCAATACATTTGACATAGAAGCCAAAATGTAACACCGCACCATCTCATTAGCCTTTATCCACTTCTTATAACTCTCCTTCTCCTTTTCTCTAGAATCATCCGCAGGCTTAGGAGGAAACTCTTCGAAGAGTACATACTTGTACTCCTCAACAGTCAAGACAATATCAAGATTCCTTTTCCAATCAACATAATTAAATCCAGTAAGTTTATTCTCTTTTAGTATCACAGCAAGAGGGTTGAAAGTCATTTTTGAAAAATCTAAGAATCACATAGATCAAAACATTAGATTTCAAAAAATTATTGATTCCTCAAACAATAAAATTTTAAAATCAACCAACACCTCAAAACACCGTGAATATCGTATGCCACGATCGTGTGGACATATATGAATTCTACATTTGTAAGAGGAGGTTTTACCCATTAATTTTACTATCTTGTCAACCTAAATTTTTGACAAATAAAATTAATAGTTGGTTTCTCTTCGGCCCTACAAATAAAAGCAGTGACTCCGATGGGGAGGATACTCGTATTTGCATCTAAGTGTGCACCATTACTTGGTACCAAGGCAATTATCTCGGGTTATGTTCCTTCCGATGGGGAAAGTACACACACTCCTAAATAAGTTCCTATAACCATATTCGACCCTGTGATCCGCAAAACAAACTCATCCGATGGGGAGGAAGGCACTCAGAGCTGACGCACAAGTTTGTTTGCATCACATGTCAAATCGTAATGGAGGCCGTGGGAATTTAAAAAAATATCCCTCTCCAACTTTGTAATTTAAAATTGAGGAATTTTCTTAGCTCACGACATGTATATCAAACAAGAAGCAATAAAAATGAAAAAATATTTTCCAACTATTATGGCTTTTGTTCTCCAATATGCCTCCCATCAGATGTTATCTCGCCGCCTCCTCCCTACGCCATGACAAGGCATCCGGAGATCCGAGCTGAGAAAAATTATTTTAATTTACATCCATCGATCCTATACTCCACGAAGGAGTGTACATGAAATCTAGATTGAAAGTAAACTAAAATAAAGAGTGGCTAAACAATGCCGTACTTAATTACAAAAATTAAATACTAGCCTCGTAAACCCTGAGGATTCAAATAATAATACAATTACACACATCCAATCACATACATACACATATGGCCATAATAGTTGGATCATATGCCTGCAACCAGAAAGTTAGCCTATGCACATCCTACTATCATCTGGTACATACAATATATGATAAGTGCATAAAAGTAACTGAATCCTAAACACACAAAACCGAAAACCGTGGCTCTGATACCACTTGATGGGTGGATCTGAAGCTTCGCTTCGCACCTCCAACTCGGTCGCTTGTGCATGGCGATCCCATCTATGTCCCCAGATTAAAAAAAATAATCCTTGATGAAGAGGGATTACCCAAGCAACCGATCCATCGTCGTGCTATTCGATTAGAGTGGTCACTTGAACAAACTTGTTGTTCAAGCAACCTACCTCTTTTCTTCGATTAGCCGCGGAATAGACGATGTACGGATCACCGATTTTTGTGTTTGTCTTCGGGGTCCAAGTAAATTAACCACATGCAATTACATACATCAAATAAAGAAACAAAAAGAAAAAAAACAAGAATTATACCTCTTGTTTACCTCTTGGTCTTCTATCGTATGTCCTATCCTCCTCTTGGACGTTATGTGGGCAACGATCCTCCAAGAGATGAAGGCTCCTAGATCACGTATCTTCCTTTCCTTGCTCACTCTGAACAAAGGTAGATAATAAGCTCCCTTCTCCTTTCTAGTTCCTGACACAATCCCTTTGGAGAAAGATCAAGCCACCTTCTCCTCTTTGTTGTCACGCCGCCACCAAGGAGAGGGAGAAGGAATAATGGGTGTCGACCAAGAGCTCCAAAAGAAAAACCTTCATCCTTGTTGCCACTGGCCAAGGAGAAGAATAGGAGGAGGTATGGCACCGGCCAAAAGCGAGGAAGAAGATGGGTGCTGGCTACCAATTAGGAAGAGAAGGAAACAAACCCTAATCCTTCCAAAGGTTGCCGCCCAAGCCTAATCTCAAACCCTAGCCGCCCAAGGCAAAACCCTAATCTCCAAAGATATCTTGCCGCCCACTCCTAAGCCTTATTTATAGAGTTGGGCTTAAGTATCCTTTCAATCTCCACCGTCAGATCTAGAGATTTAATCTCCACCGTCGGATCAAGATATTTAATCTCAACCATCAGATCTAGATTTAACCTCCACCGTCGGATCTAGACTTTCATTTTCCACCATCGGATCTAGACTTCATGAGGGTTTTAATAGGCTACAATAGGGACCATGAGGAGGAGTTGGATCTTGGCCACCCAATGTATCTAGCCCACATAAAGTTTGATCCATTAATGATAATACATTCCACTAGAGGATTATCATTGATCTACCTCACCAACCCCCATAAATAAATATGAGCTCCATATATTAATTTTACAAATATCTCCCCGTGTTTAAGATCTCGAATGTCCGTCAATTAATTAATTTACTGACAATTAATTAATCAACATCTAACTCAATGAGTAGTACCACTCAACCTTATCATCATGCAGGACCAAATCCACCTGCAGGGTTTACATGATGAATCTTATGAGCCCCTCAAGGGGACATCATCATCCTAATATATAGGACACGGATTCCTCCTATAATCAACAACACACCATGTAAATAATATCATTTCCTAACTTACCGAGCCTATCGATTTACTCTATAAATCTCGCCCATTGGTAAATCAAAGAAATAAATACTAAGTACATGTGCCCATTATTATATCGGGATTAAGAGCATGTACACCATAATATCCGAGGTCCGATCCAATTATGTAGTCAGCAATAAATTGAATCACCTCTAAGTCGTTCCTGCTCAATACACACAAATTGTACTAGTGTAATTCTATGGTCAAGATAAACCAATACCAAATCACACTACAACCATGGCCTGATGCTGATGTTGCAGCACATTTGACATAGATGCCAAAATGTAACACCGCGCCATCTCATCTGCCTTGATCCATTTCTTATAACTCTCTTTCTCCTTTTCATCAAAGTCATTGGTGGGCTTAGGAGGACAAACCTCGAAGAGTACAAATTTGTACTCCTCTGCAGTTAAGATAATATCCAAATTTCTTTTCCAATCAATATAATTTGTTCCAGTAAGTTTATTTTCTTTCAATATCACAGCAAGTGGGTTGAAAGCCATTTGAAAATAAACCTAAGAATCACAATGATCAAAATATTAGATTTCAAATATCATTGATTCCACAAACAATAAAATTTTGAAATCAACCGACACCTCAAAACACTGAGAATATCGCATGCCACGATAGTGTGGATGTATACGAATTCTACATTTGTAAGAGAAGGTTTAACCCATTAAGTTTATTATCTTGTCAACCTTACTTTTTGACAAATAAAATTAATAGTTGGTTCCTCTTTGGCCCTACAAATAAAAGAAGTGACTCCGATGGGGAGGATACTTTTTATTTGCATCTAAGTGTGCACCATTACACGATACTAAGGGAATTATCTCGGATTATGTGCCTTACCGATGGGGAAGTACACACACTTCTAAATAATTTCCTATAACCATTATTTGACCTAGTGATCCGCAAACAAACTCATCCGATGGGGAGGAAGGCACTTAGAGCCGATGCGCAAGTTTGTTGCATCACACGTCAAATTGTAATGGAGGCCGTGGGAATTAATTAAAATGTTCCTCTCCCACTTAGTTAATTGACAGTGAGGAATTTTCAAGCACACACAACATGCATATAAAACAAATCAGCAATAAATATGGAAAAAATCAGAATTTTCCCAAATATTATGGCATTGTTCTCCAATATGCGTCCCGTCGTGTCGCCACCTCGTCCGCTCCACCTTTTCCCGTGCGCAAGTCACCAAAGAGATCCGAGCCAAGATAAACTATTTTAATTTACATCCATCGACCCTATACTCCACAAAGGAGTGTACAAATAATCTAGATCGAAAGTAAACTAAAATGAGTGGCTAAACAATGTCGTATTTAATTTTAAAAATTAAATACTAATTTTGCCTCGTCAACCCCAAGGATTCAAATAATATACAATCACACACACATGGAATCACATACACACATATATAGCCATAATAGTTGGAACTTATGCCTGCAACGAAAAAGTTATCCTACGCACATTCTACTATCATCCGACATACACAATATATGATAAGTGGGTGAAAGTAACCGAATCCAAAACACACAAAACCGGAAACCATGGCTCTGATACCAATTTGATGGCATGCTCGGAGGCTCGTCGGCTCCAATGTCCCCGGATTAAAATTTTCACTAATGAAAACTAATCTGGATGGGATGAGTTTCCTAAGCTCAACCAATTCGTCGTCATGCTAACGACTTGAGCGATCGCTTGAACAAACTAGTTGTTCAAGCAACAAAACACGATCACGGCTTGCCGGTTTTGTGTTTATCTTCGGGGTCCATGATTATACAAATACATATGGATGTAGACATGTATAATCAACACATACAAACATATTAATAAGAACATGCAAAGATCAATAATAAAAGTTGTAAAACTTTTATACCTCTCGATCTTCTATCGTATGTCCTAACCTCCTTATAGACTTCGTGTGGGCGAAGATCCTCCACAAGTTGAAGCTTCCTAGATCTTATTCAATCAAAATAAAGAAGAACTCTCCTTCCCTTCTTGCTTGAGCCAACCACCAAGCCACAAAAGCTTGTTGCCACCGGCCCCAAGAAAAGAGAGAACAAGATGGCCAACCAAGGAACCAAAAAAGGGAACAATCCCTAGCTCCTAGTGCCGCTGGCCAAGAGGAAACGGATGAGAGAAAGACCAGCCAAAGGGGAGCAATAGAAGACCCTACAACCCCTTTGTGCCACCGGCCCTAGAGGGAGTGAAGAGGAGAAGAAGCTTAGGAAGAAAGCTTAGGGTTTCTTGTATCTTTGTGCCGCTAACCACAAGGGGATAGTGTCGGCCAAGCAAAGAATCCTAAACCCTAATTCTTGATCCTCTTCGTGCCGCCCCCTTAGCCTCCCTTTTTAGAACTTAGGAGAAAGTTGGTTATTGATGAGGTGGCCAAAAAATTAGGAACTAATTCCTAATTATTCTTGCCGCCCAAGGTAGCAAGGAATTAGTAAAAAAAATTTTCTACCTCCTCTAATCTTGCCGCCCAAGGTGGCATAGAAAATAATTTTTTTTTTTTTACCAATTCTAATCTTGAAAAAAAATAATTTAACTAATTCAAATCTTTCCGTCTAAGGTTGCATAGAATTAGGAAATAAATTTTTTTATCAATCTTTAAACTTGCCGCCCACCTCATCTAACCTCTCCTCTCCCTTTCCTTTCCTTTCCCTCCCCTTTCCTTTCCCTCCCCTTTCTTTTATCTAGGCTTCATGAGGATTATATTAGGCTACGATAGGGACCATGAGGAGGAGTTGGATCTGTTAGGGCAATCTCTTGCCATGATAAGGTTTTGATGTGTGGGTTTAAGTTAGGTTGGTATTGTTATTTGATATGTGTGTTGGAGTCTTGCAAGACTTAGTAATTCGCACATGGAGCCTTGGCGGGTTCACCCTCACAACCTCGTGCCTGAGTCGGAGAAGGAGCATTGCAGAGTCGTGCGCTTGATGCTGCCGAGGGACCGCTGGATGAGATGACTTGAAGTGAAGCCAAGGAAGCAGACTTCGGAGGCAAGAGACGTGAAGGAGCATTGCAGAGTCGTGCGTCTGATGCTGTCGAGCGACGTGGCCGCAAACCAAGAGAGATTCGGCGAGGGACTTCAAGTGAGATGAGAGAATGAGGGAAATGTAAGTAGCTCATTAGGTGAACTTGGCCAAATGGCTGAGTGTCGGAGACTTGACCGCAAGGGTTAAGGTTTACCTGACCGCCGGAAGCTCAAACTTATGTTAAGTAATGATCGACCACCGAACTGGCAAATACCGACTCGCTTTAAAGGTTTTGGCCATTAATCCGCCAGAGCCGATCGAGCAGCCGATTGATGGAAGGCAATGACGATGAGGTCCATCACCGATCGCCAAGTGTTCCGCTGACTACAACGCCGGGATCCGGCGTGTTCGGAGACCGTTGTAGTGGCGATATGACCGCTAAGGGCAATACCCACCGTGGCGCTAACGGAAGAAAAGCCTCCTCTCTATAAAAAGAGAGGGTGTGGAGCTTTGGGGGGCTAATGCTCTTACTCCAAACGACCATCCAAGTGCCCCACTAGCTCTAAACTCTTCTTACTTTCTTTTACTCCATTCTTATTGTAAGAAGAGTGATCTTGTTTGTAAAGGCTACCTCTACCTAGCTTGGTGCAAAGGAGAGACCAATAGTGATTGGCTTTGGAGGAGTGATTCACCTTGGACGAATCGGACCGTGGATTAGCGGCGTAGCCGTGAACCACGTTACACCATCTTGTTAGCATTTGATTTCTTGTATTTCTATTTGCTTGTCTTGCTTTATTATTTTCGTTGCGCTAATCTCTTTGTAGATGAGCAAATACCGACATCCATCGATCGAGGGCTATTCACCCCCCTCTAGCCGGCCGTTCGATCCCCAACAAGTGCTATCAGAGCCAAGGAAAGTTTGTCGAGGACTAATCGCCACAACAAGCAACATTCAAAATGGCCAACTCAAATATCCACCCACCGAAGTTCGACGGCGAATTCGCTTGGTGGAAGAAGCGAATGGAGGTATTCTTCGAAACCGACTTTGAAAACCTTTTAATAATGGAAAATGGTTTCGAGTTGCCCAGGAACGAAAATGGGGAGCCATTGGAGAAATCAAGGTGGAGCAAGAGGCAAAGAGAAGAATATTTGGCAAATTCAAAGGCCAAGCACCACCTATACAATGTCCTCCCTCAACATGAAGTCAATAGGATAGGAGAGTGTGCTAGCGCCAAGGAAATGTGGGAGAAACTAATAGAAATCCATGAAGGCACATCTGAGGCAAAGCTAGCAAGGAGAGATGTTCTTCGCTCCCAATTGTCCAATATCAAACTTGAAAAGGGAGAGAAGGTAAAATCCCTACACTCTAGATTTAAGGAAATACGAACCGGTTTAACAAGTGTAGGTGAAAAGCTCTCCAACCGGGATATGGTAATGAAGGCCATAGATGCTTTTCCCCGGTCCTCAAGATGGAGCTCTATGGTGGATTCGTTCTACATCTCCAAGAACTTGGAAGTAAGTACCTTGGAGGAGTTCTTCTCAACAATGGAGCTCCATGAAACGAGGCTTGAAGGAATACAAGAAGAGCCAAAAATCCAACCTTCAAGAGGAGTAGCATTCTTGGCAAACAAGGGGAAGAAGAAGATAGAGATCCCCTCCTCCTCCGATGATGATGAAGCATCCTCCTCCTCCTCCTCCATGGATAGCACGGAAGAAGCGTATATGGTAAGGAGGGTAAGGCGTGCTTTAAAGGGTTTTCATTTTAATAAATCTAATGATAGGAATAGAAGACCAAGGGGGAAAATCATTTGCTACAATTGCCAAGGAGAGGGACACATAAGGGATAATTGTCCTCTCCTAAACAAGAGCAAGGAAGAGAAGAAAAAGAAAGAAGAAAAGAGGAAGAAGAAGGGAAACAAGAAAAAGGAAGAAGAAAAGAAGGCAAAGGAAAAGGGGAAGGCCAAAGCATTCAAGGCCAAGACATGGGATGACCCCTCTTCCTCTTCCTCATCCGAGGAAGAAAATGCATTTGTCACCAACCTAGCATTGATGGCATTTGACGACTTGGATTGCTTCTCCACCGAAAATGAAGAATCAAGCACAAGTGGAGAGAGCTCAAGTGAAGGGGGAGCCTCCTCTACCTCCTCATCCGAAGATGAAGAGGACATGGAAACTATGGTAACCAATCTTTAACCTAGTAAAATAGTTTCTATGATTTCTAGCTTAACTAGGGATTTATTTAGAGCTAAGAAGAAGAACAAAAGCACGCTAGATCAAATTAAGGACTTAGAAAATAAACTAGAAAAAGCATGCTTAAATGATGATAATATTTCTTCTTGCCATGATGATGCATGCTCACATGAATATATGCCATTTAATATTAATGATGGATGCATAGAAGAAAATAGGGCTCTAAGGGAAAAGGTAGACTATTTGACAAAAGCCCTAGAGAAATTCACAATTGGCTCAAACACCTTGAACATGATCATAGGGAGCCAAAGAGCTAGCTTCAATAAGAAAGGCCTAGGTTATAAAGAAAAGAAAAATGAAAAGGCCTACAAATTCCTAATTGCTAGGGGACAAGATAAAAAGAAAGTAATTTCTAGGAAATGGATTCCCAAGGAGTATCTTGTGAACCCCATAGGAAAGAACCTATTTTGGGTTCCAAAATCCATCCTTAAGGGTTAGAAAACCCCTAGGGTAGTCAACCATATGCAATTGACCTATATCATATTTTGGTTGACTTAGGATGGCGGGACGACATTTTGAAATAGTGTTAGGTGATGATAACGTGCCTATAAATAGTTAATAATGTTTAAATCATGATAATCAATGTAATTGCTATGTATATGTGCAATCATGATTTATGATTTTGAAATTTGGCACATCATCATGAGAAATAGGGTTTAAATCATGCCTTAGGTGATATTTTGTTTATTATCATGATATAATACCTAATGCATGATAACAATTCAATGAATTCATGTGTTTCATGATCATAATGTAGAATTAATTCATATATGTCATTATGATCATGAGGATTGTTAGGGTGATACTTAACCTTGATAGAATTGTATGAATATAATGGTTAAGTATATACAAATACCCTCTAGGATGCATCTCACACTCACCATAGGCTACTTTGATTGAAAACTTAGCATGAGTGAGATGTTAGGATGATACAAATGTCCACTAATGCCTATGGCACTTAGATGGTCATTTAAGGTATCAAAATAGCAATAATAGACCAATCATGGGAAAGGCTTATGTTTAATTCATAGACATATTGCCTAAAGATCATGGTTGGATATTTCATATGTTTTCAAAACAATTTCTTACCTTAAAATATGTGTATTCATGTTTTGAAACAATTCAAACTGAAACTAGGTATTAAAATGGATACTATCATAATCAAAAACCTAGTAGTTTTTAAAGCTTTTGGATTTTTGGTAAATATGTGAAAATATAATGATTTTTTCATGAAAAATTATTTTTCATTGATAGATATACTTAAAATAAATATGTTCCCCAAATTTCATGATTTTTTGAATTTTCTAGAATTTTTAATGTATTTCTGAAATTCACCCAGAAAATCAGAATTTCGGAAACCATTGTGCAGTCGACTGCCATACTGATAGCAGTCGACTGCTAACCTGAAAAACAGTCTAATATTTTCTGATTTTAGATTTTAAACATGTTTTTGGTATTTTCCTTCTATTAGACTTGATGCCATGAGTTTATAACTTAGTATTAATCTTTTTGATGGTGTCAAAGGAGGAGAAATAATTGTGTTTAAGTAAATTATGATAGGGGGAGAATTTGTAGAGAGAGTTTCATGGATTAAGGGGGAGTTGCATGTTGTTTATGTTTACATGCTTTCTTACCTTAGAAATTTCTATCAAATTTTTTTTTACCTAACTTAAACGGATTGTCACACATCAAAAAGGGGGAGATTGTTAGGGCAATCTCTTGCCATGATAAGGTTTTGATGTGTGTGGCCAAGGGTTTAAGTTAGGTTGGTATTGTTATTTGATATGTGCATTGGAGTCTTGCAGGACTTAATAATTCGCACATGGAGCCTTGGTGGGTTCACCCTCACAACCTCGTGCCTGAGTCGGAGAAGGAGCATTGCAGAGCCGCGGCGCTGATGCTAGGGGGCATGGGCCGAGATGACTTGAAGTGAAGCCAAGGAAGGCGGACTTGAGGCAAGAGACGCCGAAGGAGCATTACAGAGCCGCGGCGCGATCGCCGAGGGGGCGTGGCCGGGAACGAAGAGAGCTTCGGCGAGGGACTTCGAGTGAGATGAGAGAATGAGTGAAATGTAAGTAGCTCATTAGGTGAACTTGGCCGAATGGCTGAGTGTCGGAGACTTGACCGCAAGGGTTAAGGTTTACCTGACCGACGGAAGGTCAAACTTATGTTAAGTTTGAGTTTCACGGCACGACGATCAGCCATGTAATGGCGGTTGGATCGCCCGTCGAATATAGTTCGACCGTATTCGATTTGTTTAAGGCGTGATCGCCATATATGGGTAGTCGCGCTAAGACCATCGATCGACTCAAGGCGCGATCGATTGGTCGAAAGGTTTTGCCACAGGCTGCTGCCGTAGTGCGAAGCGATTGACTACGGAGCGTGATCGATTGATGAGGTCCATCCATCGGATCGCTAAGTGTTCCGTTGGACTAGAACGGTCGGGATCCGACGTGTTCGGAGGCCGTTGTAGTGGCGGCAATCGACGCTAAGGGCGATTGGTAGTGGCGCCAACGAAAAGAAAAGCCTCCTCTCTATAAAAAGAGAGGGTGTGGAGCTTTGGGGGGCTAATGCTCTTACTCCAAACGACCATCCAAGTGCCCAACAAGCTCTAAACTCTTCTTACTTGCTTTTACTCCATTCTTATTGTAAGAAGAGTGATCTTGTTTGTAAAGGTTACCTCCACCTAGCTTGGTGCAAAGGAGAGACCAATAGTGATTGGCTTTGGAGGAGTGATTCACCTTGGACGAATCGGACCCTGGATTAGCGGCGTAGCCGTGAACCACGTTACACCATCTTGTTAGCGTTTGATTTCTTGTATTTCTATTTGCTTTTCTTGCTTTATTGTTTCCGTTGCGCTAATCTCTTTATAGGCGAGCAAATACCGACATCCATCGTTCGAGGACTATTCACCCCCCTCTAGCCGGCCGTTCGATCCCCAACAGGATCTTGGCCACCCGATTGATCAAAACTACACAAACTTTATCCATCAATGATGTTTCATTCCACTAGAGTATCATCATTGAATTACCTCACCAACCCCCATAAATTAATATGGGCTCCATACATTATTTGTACATCCATCTCCCCATGTTTAAGATATCGAATGTTCATCAATTAATTGATTTACTGACCATCAATCAATTAACATCTAACTCCTCGAGTAGTACCACTCAACCTTATCATCATGTTGACTAAGTCAACCTGCAGGGGTTACATGATGAACCTTATGAGGTCCTCAAGGGGACATCATCAACCTAATATATAGGACACAGTTTCCTCCTATAATTAACGGCACACCATGTAAATAATATCATTTCCCAACTTACCGGGCATATTGATTTAATCCATTTAAATCTCACCCTTTGGTAAATCAAAGAAATAAATACTAAGTACATGTGCCCATTATTATATCGGGATTAAGAGCATGTA
Organism: Wurfbainia villosa; assembly: GCA_025175895.1. Taxonomy (NCBI): domain Eukaryota; kingdom Viridiplantae; phylum Streptophyta; class Magnoliopsida; order Zingiberales; family Zingiberaceae; genus Wurfbainia; species Wurfbainia villosa. Next base: position 26,770,993 of record CM045988.1, read on the forward strand.
CAACTTAATATCCGAGGTCCGATTCAATTATGTAGTCAGCAATAAATTTAATCACCTCTATGTCGGTCCTGCTCAATACACCTAAGTGTACTAGTGTAACTCTATGTTCAAGATAAACCAATACCAAGCTACACTACAACCATGCCAATGGTTTGTCCAAAACCATCTTGGTTGTGAGCCTCTACTTGTATTCTACAAGGGACTGATAACATGATCTTCTGTGCCACACCAAGCACCATGTTATCTACAATGTAAAGTATTAGACAATATGCACACATATAATAAATATAAAGTGCAAACAATGATCATGTGATTCTTATTTCAAAATAAAAATGTTCATACAAAAGAGCTAGGCTTTCAGTATACATCCCAACATTAAACAATATGCATAACCATAAATATGCAATCAATGATCATGTGATTCTTATTTCAAAAATAAAAATGTTCATACAAAAGATAGGCTTTTCAGTATATATCCCAACACCAACGACTCAGATTCTCCGACTTGAAATGGATGGATCTGATCCATCTGAAGAGATAATTACGATTGGTCAAATCTGGAGGAAGGGCTCATAAGTAGAGATCAAAATGTATGGACCAGATCTCTCTAGATCTAGGTAGATGGCTCAGAATCAAGTCGCTTTCATCGGATGGTCCATATCGCTCAAATCTGATCTCTTGATTAAATTGCACTCGATCATGATGAAAGGTCCAGATTGATCCAACTTAAAATATCCTTCTAGCCCTAGATGAAGCCATATTTGATCCAACTTGAGTCTAGTCCAGTGGCTCATCTTGATCTCCTACAATCAAAGATAAAATTTGCATATAAGTATAGAATTAAGGAGAATTTACAATAAGGTCCAAAAATAAATCCAACTCATAAAACATGATAATAATCGATAAATAATCACTCGAGAGGAAAAAAATAGTGATATTAAGGACCAAAATAACACGACAAAATGGTAATTATCAATTCCCCCACACTTTTTCTTGCACGTCCCGAGCAAGTAAAGAAACCTAAAAGTAAACTCAATGTATATTTCCTTAGCAATTCCAAATCATACATAGAAAAACGGAAAAGAAAGTTACCTAGGATTGTCAATTCTCGGAGAATCAAGAAATAATGGATTCAAATCTGACATAGGTTAACAAACATGATGACTTCAATCCATCCTGTATAGACTAAGAATGATTAAGCCTCACAAGGTAAGTGGTGGTTTCTCTCGCTCTCATAAGCATGTAATAGTGGAGTTTACTCAAGCTACTCATGGTTTATACCTCTTGTTATACCTCTTGATCTTCTATTGTATGTCCTTCCTCCTTTTGGACGTCCTGTGGGCGATGATCTTCCAAAAGTAGAAGCCTCCTAGATCACCAATCTTCCTTTCCTTGTTCACTCCGAACAAAGGAAGATCATAAAACAAAACTCTTCTTTCTATCTAGAACCGACCACCAAGTCAATAGACTCGATGTTGTCGCCGGCCAAGGAAGAGAATATGGAGAATGGGAACCGGCCAAAGGAGAATCAAGGAGGGTGATGGGCGCTAGCCAACTCTTGGAGAAGAGAAAGGAAACCAACCCTTCACCTTGTAGCTGCCAAAAACCCTAACCCTAGCTCTCCTAGTTGCCGCCGGCCAAGGAAGAGGGGAAGAGGAATAGGTTGAGCACCGGCCAAAGTAGAGGGAAGAAGGATAGGTGCCGGCAACACCTTAGGAAGAAGAAGAATGGAACCTCTCCTCTTGTTGCCGCCCACTCCACCTCCTAAACCCTAGCCGCCCAACTATATCCTAACCTCCCTAGGATTCCTTGCCGCCGAAGCTAAAGGGAAGCAAACCCTAATCCCCTAAGCCATCAAGTTGCCGCCCAACCCCTTAAGGCTTATTTATAGAGTTGGGCTCGAGCCTTGTTTTAATCTCCACCATTGGTTCTAGGGATTTAATCTCAACCATCGGATCTAGAGATTTAATCTCAACCGTCGGATCTACAGATTTAATCTCTACCTTTGGATCTAGAGTTTTGTTTTAATCCATTGGATCTAGGCTTCATGAGGTATTAATAGGCTACAATAGGGACCATGAGGGGGAGTTGAATCTTGGCCACCCAATGGATCAAGCCCACATAAAGTCCGATCCATTAACGATTATCCATTCCACTAGAGGATTATCATTGATCTACCTCACCAACCCCCAAAAGTTAATATGGGATCCATATATTATTTGTACATTTTTCTCCCCATGTTTAAGATCTCGAATGTTCATCGATTAATTAATTTACTGAGAATTAATTAATCAACATCTAATTCCATGAGTAGTAGCACTCAACCTTATCATCATGTCGGACCAAGTCCACCTGCAGGGTTTACATGATGAGCCTTATGTGCTCCTCAAGGGGACATCATCATCTTAATATATAGGACACGATTTCCTCCTATAATCAACGACTCACCATATAAATAATACCATTTCCCAACTTACCGAGCCTATCGATTTAATCTATAAATCTCGCCCATTAGTAAATCAAATAAATGAATACTAAGTATATGTGTCCGTTATTATATCGGGATTAAGAGCATGTACAATATAATATCTGAGGTCCGATTCGATTATGTAGTCAGCAATAAATCGAATCACCTCTAAGTCGGTCCTTCTCAATACACACAAAGTGTACTAGTGTGATTCAATGGTCAAGACAAACCAATACCAAATCACACTACAACCATACCAATGGTTTGTCCAAAGTCGTCTCGGTTGTGAGCCTTTACTTATACTTTACAAGGAGCCGATAACATAATCTCCCGTGTGACACCACACACCATGTTATCTACAATGTAATGTATTAGATAATATGCATAACCATAAATATACAAACAATGATCATGTGATTCTTATTTCAAAAATAAAGATGTTCATACAAAAGATAGACTTTTCAGTATACATCCAAACAATCTCCCACTTATACTAAAAGACTATACTGTCCTCATACTACCATACATCTGATTCCCCTTCCCTCCACATGCCTTTCAAAGCTCTCGCTAGAAGGGCCTTAGTGAAAGGGTCTACCAGGTCATCCTCTGATGCAATCTAGGTGACAACAACTTCTACCTCCTTTACGATTTCTCGTATCAGGTGGTACTTGCGCTCTATGTGTTTACTTGCCTTATGGGCTCATGGTTCCTTAGAGTTTGCAACTACACCACTATTATCACAATAAATTGTAATAGTTCTGGGAAAACCAGGAATCACATCCAAGTCCATTAGAAAGTTCCTGAGCCACACAACGTCTTTGGCCGCCTCAGAGGCTGCCACATACTCAGCTTCCATGGTAGAGTCCGCCACGCATTTCTGCTTGACACTCCTCCATACAATGCCTCCACCTCCCAAAGTAAACACAAAACCTGAGGTAGACTTACTGTTATCCCAATCTGATTGGAAGTCAGAATCCGTATAACCCACAGGGAGTAATTGGTCTGCCTGGTAAATTGGCATATAATCCCTAGTCCTTCTAAGGTACTTCAATATATGCTTTACCATAGTCCAATGTCCCTGTCCTGGATTACTCTGATATCTGCTGACCATGCCCACGGCAAAGTAGATATCTGGTCTCGTACATACCATAGCATACATGAGGCTTCCTACTGCCGAAGCATAAGGAACTGCCTTCATCTCTTCTATCTCCTCAGATGTTCTAGGACACATCTCCTTAGATAAAGGAACTCCATGCCTAAAAGGTAGAAAACCCTTCTTGGAGTTCTGTATGCTAAAACGATCCATAATAGTATCTATGTATGAAGCTTGAGATAAACACAACATCCTTTTCTTGCGATCCCTTATAACCTTGATCCCAAGGATGTGTCCCACTTCTCCCAAGTCCTTCATATCAAACTGTTTAGACAACCATACCCTTACGTCCGATAACACCTTGACATTGTTGTCGATTAACAAAATGTCATCTACGTATAGTACAAGAAATACCACTACGTTTCCGTCACATATAATGTATACACATGACTCATCCAGACTTTGAATAAATCCATAAGACTAGATTATCTCATCAAAACGGATGTTCCAAGACCTCGAAGCTTGCTTCAATCCTTAAATGGACCGATTAAGCTTACATACAAGATGCTCTTTTCCCTTCGCAATGAATCCCTCTGGTTTCTTCATATTGATGTTTTCCTCAAGACTTCCATTAAGGAAAGCTGTCTTGACATCCATCTGCCACACCTCATAATTCATATGAGCTGCAATGCATAAGAGAATCCTCATAGACTTAAGCATGGCCACCAACGAAAAGGTCTCCTCATAATCAATATCCTCTTTCTGAGTATACCCCTTCGCAACAAGCCTCGGTTTGAAGGTCCCAACCTTCCCGTCTATTCCTCACTTTCTTTTGTAGATCCACTTGCAACTAATGGTTTTTACACCATCGGGTGGTTCTACTAGCTCCCAGACCTGATTTGAATCCATAGATTCAATCTCAGCATTCATTGCACTTTGCCAAGATATCGCATCTTTATCTTGGATTGCCTCATCATATTTCTAGGGATTAGGTTCATGTTCTCCAGGGACCAAATCAGAAGATTCTCCCAAGAACATGAATCTATCAAGATGTCTAATAACCCTCCCACTACGATGAGGTATCACCTGTGTATCCTCTGTGACACGTGGTGTAGTGACTTGTGGTATATCCTCTTGTACCAGTGGTACTGAAGAAGCGACTTCCCCTTTTAATTCTTCCAGAACAATCTTACTCATGGGCTTGTGGTTCATCACATAGTCTTCCTCTAGAAATCTGCCGTTCGTGCTAACGATCACCTTATGATCTCTAGGACTATAAAACAAACCACCTTTCGTTCCCCTAGGATACCCAGCAAATATGCGTACTTCTGTACGAGGTTCCAACTTACCAGCATCCGCCTTCAGCACATATGCTGAACTCCCCCAAATCTGAATATGTCATAGACTAGGCTTTCGCCCAGTCCACAATTCTGTGGGAGTAGAAGGCACTGATTTAGATGGGACCAAGTTCAGAATATACACTACCGTATCTAGAGCATATCCCCAGAACGAATCTGGCAACTCAGAATAACTCATCATCGATCTAACCATCTCCATAAGAGTCCTATTCCTTCGCTTTGCTACACCATTCTGCTGGGGTGTGCCAGGTGCAGAGAATTGGGATTGAATCCCAGCCTTAGATAAGTAATTCCTAAACTCTCCCAAGAGGTACTCACCACCACGATCAAATCGTAGTGTATTGATACTTTTACCTTGATGTTTCTCCGCATCAGCCTTGAATTCTTTGAACTTGTCTAAGCATTCATACTTGCGGCGCATCAAGTAAATTTATCCATATCTCGAATAATCGTCTATAAAAGAGACGAAATACTCAAAACCACCTCTAGCCTGGATAGACATAAGACCACACAAATCAGAATGAACCAATTCTAACACATCTTTAGCTCTATACCCCTTGGCCTTAAAAGGCCTCTTGGTTATTTTTCACTCCAAGCAAGATTCGCAGGTTGGGAAATCTTCCACCACTAATGAACCCAGAGGTCCATCAACTATCAACCTTTGAATTCTACTTAGGTTAATATGACCAAGCCTAAGATGCCAAAGATATATTTGGTTCATCTTCGAAGGTTCTTTTCTCTTATTAGAATTAGAAGATGAGTTATTAACTTCTATTTGCATCGTGGGAGCTTTTGGTTAAGTGTGTATAAATTTCCTATCAATGCACCCGAACAGCTAATCTCCCTATTCCTTTTTATAACAACTCTGTCATTAAAAGAAATATAATATCCATCCATAAACAATTTAGAAACTAAAATTAAATTCTTTCTAAATAAAGGTACATAAAGGCAATTCTTAAGAACAAAAATATTATTTTTCTCAAAAGATAAATAAACATCTCCCACTGCAACAGCCGTCACCTTCGTGGCATCGCCCAAGTATACGGTAATCTCCCCCTCAGCCAGTCGTCTGGTTTCCTCGAACCCCTGCAAAGTATTGCAGACATGATCAGTGGCTCTCATATCTACACACTAGGTGATGGTAGATAACACCGCTAAACATGTTTCAATGACTAGAGCAAAAGATATACCTTTGTTCTACTTGTGGTTGGGGTAGTCCTTCTTCCAGTGTCCAGTCTACTTACAAGTGAAGCACTTGCCTTTCGGCTTCTTCACTCCTCCCTGAGTTCCTCCCACTGCCTTTGCCCTAGCTTGTTTCTTCTTCTTCTTGCCTTTCGTCTTAGAAGTAGAAACCTTTTGGGTAACCATGGCATGCGCCTGAGCACTCTGACAAAATAGCCCCTCTGCCGCCTGGAGTTCTGTCAGAAGCTCTGCCAATGAATACAACCTCTTGTTCATATTGTAGTTCAGGCGAAACTGCTCAAAACTCCTAGGTAGAGACTGGAGAATGATATCGACATGGGTTTCTCCATCGATCTCAACTCCAAGGACTTTCAACTCATTTAAATGAGCCATCATCTTGAGAACATGATTCCTTACGGGTGTTCCCTCGATCATGGTGGTCGTCATCAAGTTCCTCATGGCTTCCTACCTAGCAGCCCAATTCTGGTGTCCGAAAAGTTCTTTGAGATTGAGCATCATGTCATAAGCAGTGGGCACGACTTGATGCTAATGTTGCAATACATTTGACATAGATGCCAAAATGTAACACCGCGCCATCTCATCGGCCTTAATCCACTTCTTATAACTCTCCTTCTCCTTTTCCCTAGAATCATCCGCAGGCTTAGGAGGGCACTCTTCGAGGAGTACATATTTGTATTCCTCAGCAGTCAAGACAATGTCAAGATTCTTCTTCAAATCAACATAGTTGGGTCCAGTAAGTTTATTTTCTTTCAGTATCACAGCTGTTAGTAATATATGAGAGATGTCCTAAGGCAATCACCTTATGTATGAACCATTTATATGATAAATGAAGATTCACTATTTGAGTATACATGTTTCATATATTTGATTGGATCTTAAACTCATTTACTGAATGTCCACGATACGATTCACAGTATGAGAGAATTTGTGATTGGATCACAACTAGTGAGTATCTCTACATGTGTAATTGTGATGTATCGGAATTATCCCTAGTCGATGAATTGATGGATTTGGACACCATCAATTCTATCGAGACTAGCACGAGGTATACTCATTGGTGTATCCAAGCAGCTGATTCTCACTAGCTGGAGACATAGTGATGTCCGGAGTTGATCGTGGATGCTAGTTATGGTAACTAGTTCATTGGAGTGACCAGCCGTAAGACTTCATATGGTTCTCTGCATATATAGATATGTCAATGAAGTTCTTACTGTAGCTTAAGTGCGATGTTCCTTTGACATGCGGTATTCAAGTCATCTTGATCATGGAGACTTATGCTTTGACATCTTAAGCAAACATCTCCAAGGAGATGTGAACCCGGGATGATTGGGTATAAGTCAAAGTGATCGAAGGTGTTTGAATAGCCTATAAAGGATTCACCACTCCTTGCGAGGAGATGTATACCCATGGCCTCTCATCAGATTGTTACTAAAGTCTTTGGCCAAAGCATTACATGTTTAGACTAAGGTACTCTTCGACACATGTGCAGTAACTCGAATCTGTAGGACGAGGAAATGATACTTGGGCTAGGTGTGACGTAGTCAGCCTAGTGGGGACTGACACTATAGACCATGTCCTGAACCAAGTGTGTATAAGATGAGTGAAGGGAATGGGGCACGATTCATTCGAGCTGCTGAAGGGTTTCAGAAATAGTTCTGGATCAACCGTTGATCTTTTCAGTTAATTGGGGATCATGATGTACTACTAGGTGCCACTCATGATCATTCTATAATTAATGATTAATTATAGACGGCCAACATAAACCGAGAACCTATTTGGTCACACGCACAACGAGCGTAATCCAAAGGAATTAAAACGAGCTTGAGAATGGGATTCTCAGACCGAGAGAAACTAGGTTTGGTTGGACCAAACATGAAGCGAGCATGAAATCATTTCAGTCGCAATGGAAGCGTGGATGGGCCGTGTCTTATGAAGACATAATGGATGAACCAAAATGGTTTGGTTCTAATCCAATGGATGAGAATAAACCAAAGGGTTTTGTTTATTTTAAACCAATGAACCAAAAGTTTGTTCGGTTCATTTTAACTTAAAATAAACCATCATGGTTGGTTTATTTTAACTTATCTTAATAGAGCGGGTTAACGGGCCTAATGGTTATGATCCAATAACCATTAAGAGAATTAGTTCTCTATAAAAGAGGGCTTAAGGGATAATTAAGCCCTAATCCAAAACCCTAGCCCTAAGTTGCCGCCCACTTCATCCTCTATAAGAGTTGGCGCCAACCTCCATTGCCGCCCAGCCCCTTGTGCCGCCGTCCAGCTCCTTGCCGGCATCGAAGCTTCAGCCGGTGTTTCTCCGGCGACCCTCCGGTGATCTCCTTTAGGTTTGGCATCAAGGTGAGCTTTATCTTCCCTTGGTTGGCCGGCGCCTATCTCCTCCACCAAAGCTGTCCAGTTTTCTGGACAGCTTGTTCTCCTCTCATCGGAGCGTCGTTTGGACGATGGTCAGAGCTCCGACAGCGGCTAACTTACCGGGGATTCGATCTCTGGTAATCCTCTGAGGTGGAGGATGAAGGATTCGTCAATCGGTTGACGAATACCTCTCCGGAGAAGCGAGTTTTGAGAACTCGGTTTTGGATCCGAATTTGGATTCGGATCGTGATCATCTCTCGATCACGTTG